>CM051028.1:28668328-29903328 GCA_027627225.1 Congeria kusceri
GAGATTGGTCTAAGAGACACATTTTTATCCAAAAACAGTGACATTTTACCAATAGTCACAAGCGTCAAGAAGAATCTTGATGAAGTTATCACACAGATTTGCCAGTGTTTTGAAACTTGTTAACCCAATGTAATAAAACACACACTTATAAAAAATGCTTATTATTTTTCTGAATTTGGTAACCAAGGATATGTGAACCTCAGCTAGTTACATTTGTATTTAAAATGTTTACACAAAACACTATTTCTTTAACATTAATGCTAAAATAATTCATTTAATATCGATACTGCTAATAGATTATGATTATAAGAGAAAAAAAATATTTTAACATAGGACAATATTTGCTTTTTTACTTGTCTTATTTTTCTTTTCTTTTTTTATAACATAGGGTTGCTTCAGTCAAAATGTTATACATTGAGATTTTTGTGGTGAACCTATGTCAATTTATACCCTTTTCCTCTCAGATAAGGTTATATTATATTTTGGTATTACTGATTTTGACATACTATGAAACAAAAGTAAAAAAAATTACAATAATTGATGTTTGGCGTATTTTTACTGTAATGAAATCTGTTGTTTTTTACCATATGATTAGCCAAATTTAATGTAATAAGTATTGTTTGTCAACTTTAGTACTTATGTTTGTTATACTTTTTCATAAGATACACCTTTAACGTATAAATTAAAGCTATTCGGGAATAAATAAAATACATTTTGACAATATGTCAGTCATTTTTGTAAGTGTACCCTATCAGAATGTTAGGTTGAAGTAGAAAAATTAGGGGTTATAACAAAAATCGCATTTTTGTCAAAACGTGTGGTTAGATTTTGTTTATATTTCACAATTTAGTCTCATAATAGATTTAATTATCAAAGATAAGAAGAAAATCAAGGTCTGAAAAAAGTCCCATTAGGGTCTTTGCACCTTAAATGTCTTCCTGTCAGATCACATTTGTGACTGAAACTGCAAAGTGACATCTTAACCGATATCCTAAATCTGGACATAGTATCAAAGTAAGTTTTTGATTTTATGTATCCGCATTTACATTTGGAGGTGAAAATAAAACACTAATTTATCTTGTTTCGTCATTTTACGAGAATATAAGTGCCTGTGTCATGCAAATACGGACCTGTTCCAGCTGTTAATTCTGCTGATTTTTCAATACGTGACAGGAATTAAATGAATGAATGAATGAATGAATGAATGCCACAAAGGGATACTACTTCATGTAAAGGGAAGTAACTACTAAAACATTTTTATAAATTTGTAGATACCAAAATTATACCATTTTGTATTAAATAGTTTTTTTAGAAAGTATATAGTAAAATTTAGTAAATCACTTATATAACAAAAATGAGTCATAAAGAATATAAGTGTATATTACAAATAATTCAGGGATGTTCATTTTCTGCACGCAGGAGAGTCCCTATACCAATATAAAAGTTCTCACCTGAGTACTATTTATTTGAGTATATTTTGAAGCCGACCTTGTGTTGGTACAAAGAACATATTTATCGTCGATATTAAACTACCTAATAAACAACGCAAAAGTAGTCCCGATTCTGAGCACAGCATTGCTGAAAGATACGCACAAAATAACATACCACGGAATCAACGTTATCGTTTCTGTCGTAATGATAGAGACATAGAAGATGAATATCATCTTAATATGTATATGCCGTTATTATATTGAATTAAGAAAGAAATATATTACATTATGTTTTATGTTAACCCATCTGTATACAAGTTCCACACATTAACTTCATGTGACAAATCAGTTATTTCAAATCTATGTAAATACATCAAAGAATCTTTTGTTATAAGAAATTCAATCATCAATAATACTGTATAAAGATAAATAACACTATTTCCTTACCGCCAATGTAGATCTCTTGTTTTGTTTTCATAGCTTGTGTTTATTTGTTTGACCATTTTATATTGTAAAATTAAATATCGTTATACCTAGTTAGGTGACAGAAGAGAATGTGTATATTCATGTCTGAAGACGATGTACTCATGCATAAGTCTGAATAAAATGTCTGTCTTAAAATTACAAAAATGTTTGTAAGATCATGATATAATCGAAGGAATTTTTGCATAATCGTTGTTTATTGACCAATAAACAACTCATTGTCGTTCTGGTGAGTGGCTATTACACCATTTACGCCCTAATGGTTTCATTCCTATGCATCAGAACTCCAAATCCGTGTTTACTGGCTGATAACAACGATAAACCTTAAATTATTTCTTAAATTTCCATTCATCGAATATCATAAAGATTATCACTTGCTCTGTTGAAAATCACAAACAATATGCACGTGCTCTTTTGTATCAAATAGTTTAACCGCTAAACACGTGACACCCAAATGTGACGATTGGATAATATTGCAGATTGATTTGAATACGATCGCCATTTTTGGAAGCGTCTATTGG
Source organism: Congeria kusceri (assembly GCA_027627225.1). NCBI lineage: Eukaryota > Metazoa > Mollusca > Bivalvia > Myida > Dreissenidae > Congeria > Congeria kusceri. The sequence goes on from CM051028.1 coordinate 28,670,763, forward strand.
CTGCACGAAGCATGTACTCCTACCAGAGGGTTGTAATTAAGAGCCGGCAGCCGGCCAAATTGACCGTTTCAAGCGAGAAATGGGTCGGCTCAAATTTTCAAGAAATAAATATAAGTTATTGTGTACCTTGTTCTGAAAGCCAGTCTTTGACCTCAACACACACTTGGTCTGATTTTATATAGATCAAATATGCGCTGTTAATCCGATGATCCAATAAAAAAATGACCATCTAGCAGTATCACCATCTTCGCTACTTGTTTACAGTGTCGCTTACATCATTAAAAATCGATATTATTATTCAATGGGAAGCTTACATCATTTAATGACATAAGCGGCCTATTAACACATGTATGCAAAGGTCAAACAACGAAAAAAAGAAAAATAGACAAGTATTTCGCACAAGTTTCGAGTAAGAAGATAGTTTTTAAAAAGTTACACTGTTTCTGAAGTTTTGTTACATTCATTGAAATATTGGTGCATTAAAACGTTTATCAGAACTGATAATGAGTTTGTTTTTTTACAAGTTTGCATGGTGTTCTGGTGTTCTGTTTACAGTTATACTTGGATTTTCGAAGTTTACTAAAATGTTTCTTGCTTGGAGGTTTTAATGTAAACGGTAAGTACATTTAATTTGCAACAATATTGCACAGGAGGGTGAGAGTTTCATTAGGATAAGTGAAATTCACAAGTCCCAAACCCTCCGGTTATTTAGACTACTCCAACCGTCGTCTCAAAATGCAAAACAGCCTAGGCTAGAGCACATATTACTTAATGTTTGGTACATGCTTAGTCTAGGGAAACCTATGCTCAAATTTGATCTGAAAACAAAAATGGGTAGGTGAACCTAACTAGGCTAGGTGAACGTATGCCCAACGTTTTAATGAAATGCCTTGGCTAGCCTGGAACCTACTCCTTTGTTTAACACATGTAGTAAAATAATGATATTTAATTTGTTCAGCTAAGGGGGAGGGAAATATATATATGCTCATTGTTTCATGGTTTGTTTTGTTTAATAAATCTGGTGTAATTTTGCAGTATCACTTATCTTGGTTTTAACACTTATTTAACTAAAATAGTGTAGCTTTTCTATGTCATGAATTAACCATAAGCATGATACCGTTTGCAAATGTATTTCAGATGTTTACCCAGGTTCTACTACAGGGTGCTTTCCTGAAACCTCACAGTCCTCTGAGCCACTTTCCAAAGAATTATCAGGTACATATTATTAAAATGAACACGAAACATTTGTTAAATCTTAGTTTCAGAATTGCTTAATCCAACGGAAGCAGGGGATTACAAACAAACGATAAAGTGCAAACATCTGCTATGCTTCATATTCTTTAAATAAAGTGGATTTCAATTAGAAGTTTAGATAATTAATTTTGAGAAGGAATTTAAATGAACTTAAATATTGACAGGTTTTACCAGCTGCGATGTATAAATTTATAATGTTTTAGACTTCAATGCTCTTTTTCCGATTAAGACGCAAAATTGCAGTTGCCTACTACTACAAAGGATGATTTATGTAGCACCTCACTCAACTACTCTCTTGGCAGTGAGAAACCACTTTACAAATCTACACCTTCTTATGAAACTTGGACCAGTGATCAGTGCAGAGAAAACAGCCAAACTGTTTGACCCCTCTTAAACAGTTCATAACGTGTTCAGTAAGACAGACTGCAGCAGTGCCTGTATTTACGAACAGCAGAGGCTGAAGCCGAAGAAGTTTAAACATAGCTGGCTGAATAAAGAGAACTGGTGGCTTTACTATGTGGAAGGACAAGGTATGTTCTGCCTTGTTTGCCATAAACATGATATGAAACACCCACACAATCTGAAAAAGGTATTTGCAGCCACTCCAAGTGTACGGATGAAAGGGGATGTTGTTACCTCCCACTCAAGAGCAATCGACATCGAGCAGCTCTTCAAAGTGACGAGCTTCAAGGAATGTCTTACTTCCATAAGGAAATAAGTAAGCAATCAGAGACTTGAAATGTCATTTTGGAACAGACATTCAGCTCTGCATACTTTCAGATGAGAGCAGTTATAGCAAACGGACAGTTTGTTCCATTGCTGAATCACATAGAAAAGGTATACAATGTTGACAGCTTGAAGTATTTTGGGCATAGATCTAGAGGAGACGAACGTGAAATATTGAAACACTATGAAGCATGAGGTACTACGCAAGGTCAAATCAGCATCAGCATTTGGAGTACTTACAGACGAAGTTTCAGATGTGTCAGTGGCAGAAAACCTTGTTACCTTCATACAATTATTTTGCCAGGACACTGATCGTGTCGAAACTCACTTTCTAGCTTGTCAGAACATTCTTACTTCTTTTGATGCTGCAAATTATGAAGCTATTACTTCTCTGATAATTGATGAACTTGAAAAACATGGAGGCTTGAACATGTCTTATTTCACAGGGTTAACCTCTGATGGTGCTTCAGTGATGGTGTGGGAACGGGAAGGTGTTGCGGTTTAAGAGCTGCAATCACTGTTTGATAAATATGTCAATGCACTAATTGAGAACATTGACAACAGGTTTACAGAACCTCTACAGTTCTAGCAGCATTCAATGTATTTGATCCGACGCTTGTCCCTTATTCTGGTGTTTAAATCAGGAGTTATGGCCACTCCCAGTTATAAGTGTTTTGCAACCATTATTTCACTGAAAATCCTGAGAGATCAGACAGATTGAAAGCCGAATGGGAAGGAATGAAATACCATCTCAGAGATGTCATCAAACCTAGTATGCCTGAAAAGTTAAATCCGGCAAAGACCAAGTCTTATCTCCTACTGAGTGGCGTCTCCTCCAGCTTCTCAAGAATACTGCAATGAGGCAGCTCTATCCCAATGTAACTTTGATTGCACAAGTGATAGCTTCACTACCGGTTTCTTATGCATGGCCCGAGAGAGGAGCTAGTTCACTTGAAGCATTGAAAGCAAGGATTGCGTTACAGGTTGAGCACATCCATGCTGGAGTCCCTGCTACACATTTGGATCAATGTTCTTAAACCATCCTCTTTGGAATGTCAGCAGTTGATGAAATTAGCTGTTACTTCATGGCTACAGAAAAAGAATAGACGAAATCTTACAAAGCCTCCTATGTCATCTGAGCTGATAGTGTGACTGGTGTAATAGAGGTTGCGGATGCCGGGGTTCAAACAGATCCAGCTTATGTGGATGCTTCTGATGATCAGACAGCTGTTGACATTGCTTTTAAGAAGCTTGGCATTGACCAGTATGACTCTCACTCAGGTTCAGATGCAGACTTTTCAGATGATGAAAATGATGAAGAACCCTGTTTTTCATAAAGCTTCTAACTGTAGCAGAAACAATGACTGTAAACACGTTGTTCTCATTAATAGACTATTAATTTACACATAGTTCAATATTTAACAATCATTTTTAATGTGTTAGTCAAGTCATAAAAAAAATCAAACAAAATTTAAGAGCTTTATTAAATTTTCCTTCGTTTTTTGTGTTATTTCTATAATTCATTATAAACAATCTGAACTATTAAAATTGATTAAGTAAAAAAGGGTAAATTTCATAGTTCAAATTATCATGAATTATGTGTCCAAAATCGCTCAAATGCTTGGATTTTTACAACTAAATTTCAAAATATTTTATGGGGGGTGGGGATAATCCCCAACTCCCCTAGAGCAATCCAGAAGGGCATAGTAAAGCGTCTTTATGTGCACTTTGAAGGAACTATTGTGTTATACAATGATAGAGTATTTACTGGATTGAACAGGGACATGGTTTTATTTTTTACCTATGTTTCACCAGAAAAACCATCAATATATGATGCTGAAAATAGTAACGGAATCGAACTCTTGCACGAAAAGTTATCCCAGATTGAAACTGATATAGGCGACGTTCTATTTCTGATTAGTGGTGACCTAAATGCGAGAGTGAAGGACCTCGACGACTTTATTGAGGAAGATAACCTTTACTATATTTATAGTGACGATGTTCCCTACCCAGGTGACGATTTTGGCTTGTCTCGTGCTAACAGAGTTGAGAAGTATAACACCTTCGGTCTTTCATTAATATAATTATGTTGCACCAAATGTGTCCACTTGTTAAATGGCAGATATAGCGATGTTAATGGGAATTTTACATATACTTCTAATAGTGGCAGTAGTGTCGTAGACTATTTTTTAGCATCGACGGTCCTTTTTTCGTCAAGAACTGACTTTTACGTCGACAACTTCGTTGTCTCGGATCATTTCCCTACAGTTTGCAAGTTGAACTTGAGTTCGTCAGTGCCCGATGACGAAGATCGAGCAATAGAGATTAACAGTTAAACTCATTTGACATCTACAAGTGGCCGGAACCTTCCAAAAATGAATTCATAAAAACTTTTGAAGAATTGTTTAACAAATTTCTGAGTTCTATTAATAACGATGTAAGCCATAGTTATAACGAGTTCGTGTCATTGTTTCAGAAAGCCGGAATATGTATGAAACGCACGTACCCTCGTCCAAAAGTGTTACAGAATACTTGTCAGAGAGACCAGCCAGACTTGTGGGATGATGACTGTAATAATGCTAAATACCAGAAATATCATAATTTTAGACGTTATCGACTTCCTAATTCAAAACATGACTTGGAGAAATTTATCAAGAGTAAACACGTTTTCAAAAACCTCTGCCGTGCAAAATTGTTGTCTCTTCTAAGGTCAAAGCGTATTTATATTGTGGACAATTGAGACAATCCAAGATTATTTTGGAAAAGCATTAAACAAGCTCAGAACGTACGGACACTACCAAAAATATCCCCAGATGTCTGGCGGGAATATTTCGAAACGCTGTTGTCTGACACGTCACCAGATCCAGACGGTGAAAACATTTTTGAACGCATGAACGAAACGAGAAATAACGATATTTTAGACGGAGAAATTAGTGACGACGACATTTTAAACCGCCTAAAAGAGTTGCGAAGTGGATGTGCATTGGGTACAGATGGAACGTGTATTGAAATGTATAAATGCACTATTCATATAACTTTACCTTACATTAATAGGTTGTTTAACCATTTATTGTCGTCTGGAACTTTTCCTAAGGAATGGTGCGAAAGTATCATAACCGCTATCCACAAAAAGGAGGTACTATGGACAATAAATAATTATAGAGCAGTTTCTGTCGCAAAAAAAATAGTCTGGGACAAGTTTTTATGAAGATACGGCTATACGGGCCGGCTATAATTCTACAGACAATATTTTTAATCTCAGTGCAATAGGGCAGAAATACCTATCTAAAAGATAGGTATGTTTTTTTCATTGACTATTTTAAAGCCTTTGATGGCTGCAAACACCCACAATTATGGAATAGTTTGATACGCAAAGGTGTTGATGAAAATGTGTAAAATTGGAGAACGGTCTAACGGATTTCTTCTCATGCAGCATAGGAACCAAAAAGGGCTGCGTGAGCTCGACGATTATTTTTACGCTATTCATAAATGATCTTGTCTCATACTTGAAACAACACTGTGGTAGTGGAATTTTTATTTCAAACCATGTAGATGGAATTCAGGCCCTTATGTTTGCTGATGACATTGCAACCGTAGCTGAAACAGCTGGTAAACTCCAGAGTCAAATTGACAGGATACGCAAATTTTGTGAAGCTACAGGAATGAGGCTGAATCTCGAAAAATCTCTAATAATGGCATTTCGAAATGGTGGCCCACTAAGACAATACGAACGTTGGTATTTTAATAATACACCCGTGGAAGTGGTTTCTTGTTATTAGTATTTGGGCTCGTTTTTCACCCCGAAGTTATGTTTGACGAAAATCAAACAGACATTACTCATACAGGCGAAGAAAGCGATGGGATCAATATTTCGATACCAGAAATATTTCGGTTACTTTAATCATCGCGAAGGTTTTAAACTCTTCAATAGTAAAACCCATAGTTCTTCACTCATCTGAACTGTGGGGGTACCAGTTCTGTGACAAAATTGAAAGTGTTCAAGTTCAATTCTGTAAAAGGATTTCCTGCCTAAACCAGAATGTAACAATAATTTTGCGCAAAGTGAGTGTAGTCGGCTCCCTTAAATGTATCATACATGTGTAAATGCATTAAATACTGGGTGAAACTAACACATAAGCCATCAATTAGATACCCACATCAGTGCTATTGGATGTTGCGATGTTGCCTCGATAAAAGCGGTAAAACAACATGGGCAACTTGTGTAAAGCGGGTGTTATTTCTTCACGGCGTCGGTCACGTGTTGATATCCGGCGGACCCGGAAACAATGTAGCTTTTCTAGATATCTTCTATAAAAGACTTACTGACTGCGCGACAATCGCTTTTAGGAGATATAAATTCTTTGTCAAAAGGATTACATTATAAACTTTTCAAAAACTTGATTGAACCAGGAAAATATTTATCAGTTTCATTGACATATCGCTTAAAACACGGTTTGTCAAATTTCCGTTGTTCTGGACACCAATTCATGATCGAGAAGGGTCGTTATATTGGAATTGATCGCGAGTTGAGGTTTTGTCCATTTTGTTTGAATAGAAATGTTAATAGCATAGAAAACGAATTACACTTTTTAATTGTATGTCCTACGTATGTTGACTTACGCCAGCGTTATTTTAGAGACAGCTGGTTAGCATACCCTGTATCTGAGCAATTGTTTATAAAAATCATGTCTGATACAAACGTGCAGAGTATTTTTGCACTTGCAAGATTTCTTGACGCTGCATTCAAGTTAAGAGCTAATTTATTATAAATTGTTTTGTGATACGTAATTGAATAGACCATTTCGCATATATTTTATATTGCTTATACGTATAAATGTACGAACATATATTCAAAGAAAGTTTTGTCATATATATATATATATATATATATATATATATATATATATATATATATATATATATATATATATATATATATATATATATATAATGCGAATTGTACTGTATGTCTTTAATACACACGCATTGCCATTTACTACTTATATCTGTTTAAAATTGTCACTACAAATGTTTGTTTCTTGAATGCTTGTATTATGAGCCGGAGGCCTTTCAGCACAAATAAACCGATTGTCATTGTCATTGTAAATCACGCCTTCGAAATCATTTTTCAAAAAATCTTATTGACAACCCTGCTACTAACGGGAAACACTCGGAGAGCACAGACCTCCGTCATCTAAACTCGCCAACAATTAACGATTTATACAAAACAATGTTTGGATCACCCAATAAAGAATACATTTACGAAAATCCAGGATCAAGACTTTGATTTTCTCCTCTTCTCGTTCGCTGCTACACGATCAGGCCAGTTGCAAGGATGAACTTTGTTGTCCACCTGACGTCCTCCACATCACCATGTAGCTTCTGGTGATGAAGTAGTGTCGTCTCAGTGGACCAAGTTGAATTTCTGTCCTGGTTATGCCTTTCACAGTGTTGGAGTACAAGCTCTGTGGTCTGATCTTCCTCACCGCATGGCAGGTAGCTGACCATTTTAACTTTTTATGCACGTGTGCGTTCTGCTAAGAAGATGGTACGCATCCATCTATAAACTTGGTCTCATCAGTGCTTTGATAAGTGTGGTCTTTTCTTGAAAGCTCACGTTAGCATTTAATTGCTCTGCCTGGGCATCTTCCTTTGCGAGCTTATCTGCCTGCTTGTTTCAAGGAACTCCGCAATGGGCGGTTATCCACTGAAGGGCCACTCTGCAGTCATTGCTGAGTAGATGCAGGGCGTTTGCTAGATGTGGCAATATGTTTTTGGTCTCGGCCTGTAGTACTGACAGCGCACATGTGAGGAAAACAACCATGGAGCTCTTTTGTCTTGAGGCTACTACACGAAAGATGGCCTTAATCAATGCCTCCGACTCTGCTTTTTAGTTGCTGCAGTGTTTCCTACAGCTGTATTGGCTGTTTTTGTGTTGCCGCTAGGGTAGTAAATGGCACTACCAGCCCTACCGTCCTGAATGGCACTGGATACTAACCATCAGTATAGACATGAGTCCAGGCGTCTGGTGGGTATTGTTCAGATCATGGCTAGCGTCTCTTTTCGCTTGGTATTGTCCTCTTCAGTTCCCTGCTCAAGGTATGGTACCTTAGTGCAGACTGTCACTGATGATAGATCATCTTCCAATGGGTTCATGATGCCAGCCGTACCAAGTGGAGTAACGGGCCTGTCTAGGGCGAGTGCATATTGTTTTTTCAGCTTCTTGGCTTCATGGACAAAACTACTACGCTTCCATCTGTTCTTGGTGTAACCTTGTAGTTTCTCTTTCATGGTCTGGTAGGCACTCATACATGTACTTCTGCGCTTGGAGAAGGATTATGGGGTTCCTTCTTTCCTGTAGTAGCTGTATCCCGTTGACTTTCTCCACGTATTGGACTGTTGTCGACCATGCAATATTCAACATCATGAGAAAATGTCTGCAAAATTGCTAATGCTGGATCAACCAATACGCGAGATCGATCCCTTATCGGGGTGCGCATACTGAACATGTCGCCTTTCTTCTTCAGCCAATAGTATTACCCGATAGACAGTCAGCTGTTCGGTAATAATCGGAAATCTTCGGAAGATTTTCTGCTGCTATCGATTTTATCAGATGATCGATACTGCCTTATCTAAGATTTAATCCATCAGCAATTTAATCTGGCTGTTCTGTTTGCGCAGTGTTTTTCTGCAATAGTATATCAGCATGCAAGAGATAAAGCGACACACTTCTGTTTTTATCCACAGTCTTTAATAGTAACAACAAACAACAATAACAACAACAACAACAACAACATCAACAACAACAACAACAACAACAACAACAACAACTACTACTACTACTACTACTACTACTACTACTACTACTACTACTACTACTTCTACTACTACTACTACTATTACTACACTACTGTTACTTTTATTACTACTACTGCTGCTACAACTGCTTCTACCACTACTACTACTACTACTACTACTACTACTACTACTACTACTACTACTACTACTACTACTGTACCTACTGCTAATAATAACAATAATAACTGAAGCTGTCTCAGGACATCGCGCTTGACTATTCAACCTCTTTGTCAGAGTTACGGGCCTTTATCACTACGAACAAGAAAAATATCGAGCGGAAACCGTTTGTCTGTTTTTAGTAACAGTGACCTTGACCCCACGTACCCCATATGCAATCATGAACGAGGTCTCGATATAAAGTATCTATGTATAAAAGTTTCATTAAAATATCTCAATGCTTTCTCAAGTTAATGAGCAGAAACCTTTTCTGTTTTTAATAACAGTGACCTTGACCTTGACCCCACCCATATGCAATCTCAAGCGAGGTCTCGATATAAGGTATCTTTGTACGAAGTATCATTAAAATATCTCAATGCGTAGTCAAGTTATTCAGCGGAAACCGTTTTTCTATTTTAGTAACAGTCACATTGACCTCACCCAACCCATTTGCAATCCCAAACGAGGTTTCGATATAAGGTATTTATGTATTAAATTTCATTAAAATATCTCAATGCGTTTTCAAGTTATTGAGCGGAAACCGTTTTTCTATTTTTAGTAAAAGTTACATTGACCTTGACCCCACCCACCAGATATGCATCCCAAGTTGGGCCTTACTATAAGGTATGTGTAAAGTTTCATTACAAAAGCTTAATTCGTTCTAAAGATATGGAGTTGTTGCACGCAAACTTTAACCTGAATTTCTAAGAACAATAAGGGGCATAATTCTGCTTAAATGCACGCAGTTCTGGAATATAATGACCCTGAAGGCGTGTGTGACGTTTCAGTTGAATATCTGCAGTAGATATAGAGAGTTGTTGCAAGCAAACTTTAACCTGATTTTCTAAGTACAACAAGGGACATAGTTCTGCTAAAGTGCTGGTCAGAGTTATGATTCTTGGCCAGTGACCTTACATAATAACCCCGAACACATGTGTGATGTTTGAACTGAATTACGCCGATGCCGACGCCGGCGAACGGTTAAGTAGTATAGCTCGAACTATTCGGTGAATAGTCGAGCTAATAATAATGATGATGATAATAATAATAATAATAATAATAATAATCATCATCATCATCATGTAACACGAATAATTATACTTTCGCTACCTAGGTCTTATATAATTATATTACCGTTTTTGTTAACTACATCGTGTGATACCACAAGCTTGGCAATAATTGAGAACCGAACACGGAAAAATACGACAATTTTGCATTATGAAATGGCATCTATGACATACTGGGCATTACACAAGCAAATTATTTAGTGGCCCCATTTGTCACCTTCGCATATCCGTGGAGACCAGGTTTAAAGCCCCTTTTTAGACAGGCGCACCCTTGTCAAAACATCCACGAATTGGCACTTAGGACCCAACAATATAATTTGAAAAACAAACAGGATAGCACCAATGTATAATGATCGCTATCAGCTGATTATACAACCGACCAATATAGTAGTGCCTGCATGATCCCATTTTCATGGAATATATTAAGCTTTAATTAATATAGAAACTTTAAGAAATGTGAAATCATTAAAGTTATAATACATTTTAATGGTTACATTATCAGAACGTTTCAATTTCAGTTATTCTAGCTTGTTTTGTCTTACTTTAAGTATGGAATTATTGTTTCGCGTATTAAGACAACTGTTTATTTTTCCTTTGTTTCTTTCATTAATTTCGGGCATTATGTTGACGTTTTGCAAATGTTTTAGTTTAAGGAATATCTGGCCACTCCATAGGGGATTTCAAACAGTGTATTGGTCCACCATAAAATATCTTATCATTATCTGCAATCTTTTCTCTCAGCTGACTGAGCAATTGCTTTGTGCACAGTTCCAATATAATCTCTACCTCTGCAGCAGTGTATTATCTCAGCTGATAAGGGCCACCACACTGTGACCACAGTAAGGTGCCAATACACAGGGGTATAATACCCCATTAATTAATTTTTTTATTTTATTTATTTTTTATTTATTTATTTTTTTGGGGGGGTTGGGGGGTCAAATAAAGAATGATTAAACTAGGCCTTTAAAGAACTTGTTTTTTTATAAAAACATTTAGGCATAATTTCTTATCTTTAATTAAACAATAATTAACAGTAAGCCTTCTGCTATAAATTAACATGCATACTGAAATATATCAATGAATGTAACTGTAATGCATTGTATAAAAGAACAACGATGCATCTAAATTTCCTTCTGGATTTCATTATCAAAAATGAGCTCAACAGCAGATTATAAGGACTATGATACGAATACCAAGATTGTTTATCTTTTATTACTACCACTAAACGCCGCGGGAACATATACTGCTATTGTTCCACGAACCAACTCGGTATCGTTCGACAACGCTCGTTTATGTCCGTATTGAGTCACGAAAATGAATTAAACTATAGCTACCTCATTTAAGCCTAAATTACCCCGCCTAAAATTGTAAATAATTAAACAAAATTAAAACCACTCGAACAAAGCAAGAATGAATTTTCCAAATCCGTTTGTACTTTTCTGACAATCAGGGGGAAGTTTATTTTTTTATTGTATAAAGTTGAAAATGCACCATATTTCCGACCGAGGTTCTATTGATTTCTATAGGAAATAGGGTGATGTTGCAAAAGTGCAACTTCCCCTGCCTAAATTTTAAAATAACATAAATGGTACCATGTTAAAGATCGTGAAATTCTCTTTTTAAATCCGTCTGTACTTTTCAGAGAGTAAAAAATAAGGAAGTTATGGCAAATAATATTTAACGCTCCCTATCAAATCAATGAAAATTTTAAGTGAGAAGTATTTTTGCGCCGCGCCGAGAAGCAAGATTGTTGCACATGGTTCGAATAATGTTTCTGAAAAAAAAACCCACCGAGTACTGGTTCTACGCAGGAAATTGAGTTGAAAGTATCTCAATAACCACATGACTGTCGACACGATCGAGCTAAAATAAATACTTGTAAACTAAACTAAAACAACTTCTATTTTATATGCTTTATGTTTCGTTTCCGACTCCATGGATTAGAAGTTTCCGTTTCTCGTTCGTTTAATAGCCGCGAAGAATGCAGTGTCGGTACTGGATTTGAAATCGACATAGATCTAAGTTAAAGAGGGGCGGTTTGATTTTTATAAATTCATTTCGGGTCTCTTTCGTTACCCACTAACAATAAGCTGTTTTTGACATATGAACTCAATATCGACAATAACTATTTTATTTATAGACCACGTTACCCACTAACAATAAGCTGTTTTTGACATATGAACTCAATATCGACGATAACTATTTTATTTATAGAACACATGCAAATTATTAATATTCGTTTTCTGTCGATACAGACCCGTTTATCCTACAGCAACGGCTACATTCTGTTTGGAATTAGATAATAACAAAAGCACATGCGCCAACAATCGATCTGATTTGTCGAGACCCTGTACATACATTCATATAATAGTTTGCTGCTCAGCAAAGTATTATTTTAGTTTTAAAATACTCGCTTAATACACATTTCTAATAATAAGTTATTCTCATCATTTATTATAATATTATTTTAAATAAGAAATATCTTTAAAAATGATATTCGGTGTATGTGGTAATTTTGCAATAAGGAATGTAAATTAAACTTCCAGCATAAATATTCAAAATAATGTAACTAAGACTAGATCCGAATCGCATACAATAATCAAATAATAAATAATACTAGTAGTTCACGTCTCCTAACATACCATTATATATAACTTATTATATACGTTACTTAATATATGTGTGTGTGAGTTTTAAACATCAACATATTATCTAATGAAATTAAAACAATATATCCAGCAACACAGAACATGATGCATAAACGGGTATATATACATCGACAAGCCGGAACATACACGGCAAGAAACTTTATTAACTAATGAATTTTTGTTCGAAGTATGCACGCGCCTAAATAAGTTAAAATATGTTTGGCTCGATAGATCTCGTAGAGGTGTAAAGAATACATGTATGTCGACAATGCTATTTTTCAAGTACCTCCCCCACTTTCAGTTTGACCTTTCACTGACCTGCAGGCGAGCGAGCGTATGGTCACTAATTCGCAATCAATACGGTTGCTTGTATTAAAGAGAAATCAATAAGGGAAACTACTCTATTTAAAGGGATGTAATTTAAAAAAAAATAAATATATATTTTTATACCATAATAAAGATTTTGTAAATTTGTCCTTAAAAAATTATATTGTTTCACTTACAAAATCATAGATATCAACAATAATAGTGAGCTGTAAACAATAAAAATGGATGATACAAGTTCTGTGGATATGTATTGTTCGGTACGCAGGAGAGGTCCTATACCAATATAAAAGTTCTCACCTGAGTACTATTTATTTGAGTAAATTTTGAAGCCGACCTTGTGTTGGTACAAAAAGATTCGAACTGCAGGAAGACTGGAAAGTCTTCGAAGCGCACATTGTAGTTGCAACTTGAAACGAAATATGTGCTTCTCAATTGTGTTACTTCTGACATTATTAAGTCAGAAGTCAGAAGTACATGTAATTAATGTATTCTAACACGACGCGTGGACAGTTTTCCATACTTACAGAAGGCAATCAACAATCTCTATGTTATTGTGTAACAAATTATGGGCAGAGCCTAATGTTTTGAAACTATATAGTTCCGGAAATTCGCAGAAAAATTACATCTGTTTTTGCTGATTTGAAATGAAGCTCTGGTTGAATTAAAACATTCCATAATACCTGTCACAAAAAAAAGACCTCGTCCAATTTCGATACAATCAGAACTAGCTACTTTTACACATTTTGCATATTGATTTTCCTTCAAATCTATGGGATTCTTGCAAGCGCGTGCCCGGTGACAAAGCTTGGCCAGAGTTGCATGTTGCAAGAATAAAATGATCGTATAGACACCTTTTTTTCTCAACAAAAAATTCGTGTTTTTTATTCGGCTGACAGAACTCAAAAGAATGGCGTAAGTTGTTATCGTACCAACACTATGTCGGCTTCAAAATTTTCGTCTTTTGACGAGCGTATCTTATAAGGGAACGCCTCAAGCGTTAGCGGGTTACGTAACGGTTTTCGAGCCAAATTTTTACAACCACTTTATATTAATTACACTAAAACATTTGTTGAGAATAATAATTTAAAAAAAAACGGAGCTATATTTACAGTTAAAAACAATATATAAATTCATGTATAAGGAATACAAATTTGAATAATGGATGTATAAATTACTTCCCTTTGTAACACGATGACGTTTGCTGGACATGTATTGATTCTATATGCATAATACATAATATTGTTTACCAAAGGGTGTTGTAATGTAACAAAAATTAAATTAAAGGTAGCCGCATATCGAAATTTATGTTTTAATAAACCTCACTTTATTAAATAAAGTTAATACAATGAAACAACAAAACTTTTTTCACAACGAAATAAAAAAAAAAACGCGAATTAGATCTAGATCTACTTACTAAAAGCAAACCATTCATGCTGTGAAACTATTGTACGATTGTGTAAAATGCACCATCACCAAGTTGGCTTCAAAATGTCTTCTATAGATCGAGCAACTTAATGTGACCGTCCTAAAAATAGTAACTGTAAATAAATATTGACATTTCCTGAATATCGGTTTGGTGCGGATAAATCTGTTCTTCCATCGTTTATTACGATTGCATTGTTAGTACAGTACAGCGGTAGCGTATCAGTCTATTGGTTGCACATCAGTATTTAAAACAAAATGCGGTAGAGAGTTCGAATCCCCCCCATATGCTACAGTTTGTCTTCTCCATGTACCAGCGCTATCTTCTCGTATAATGATATTTTTCCCCAAAAGTTGTCGGATGGAAGTCGTTTGCTTTTTAAGTTTATGTTGGCATAATTAATAATGTAAGGACGCAGGTAATGTCAAAACAACGTTTATTGGATTAAAACAAAAATATCAACACTCTATCAAAATTCGAAAATACAGAAAGGAATCCAACTGATTAATTGAAATTTTTTATACATATTGTATAAAATTGTGATAAAAAAATGTTGTCACAAAAGCTCCGACCATGATTCAAACTCTGTGCAGCAACATTACCTTATTAGTATTACAAATCCGACACGTTACCAGTTGCGCCACGAATACCTCGATAGCACAACGTCGAAAATATAGATATTGAATAAGAATTTAGCAGTCACTGTGACCGCTCAACTTCGGTTGTGTATGTTTTGTTACTATACTTAGTCAGGCCAATTTATATTGGACCGATGGTCTGTTAGACATTCCATTTGTCAAGGTTGAAGAAATACATGTAAGTGTTTAAAAAATGGAAGGAGGGTATGTAGTAGGGTGATGTATTTGGAACACTTGTAAGTTTCCTTGCTATATAAGCTAGCCGTTATAGCGACGCGGTAGAGCGTTTGATATGATCAAGGAGGTCCTGGGTTCGAGCCGGGTTACATAAAAAGATATTATTGTTCGTACACATAGGATTTATGTACATTACTACGAATGATATTGTCAACGAAACTTGTAAGACCTTCACAACGAAGATTTCACACCTCTACCCAGTCAGATACCTAGCCACTTTGATTGCATCGTGTCTAAAGATAGTTGTTGACAAGTTTTATTAACCACCTCAAGCCATTTCAATGATGCAGGGTGACTTTTTGACTTAATGACTTTCGTATTTGCCGATATGTCCTGTTACCCTGCATGGATTGAATTTATTAATTTGTTTTAATTATAAAGCAACACATACAAAATTGTAATGTCACATGCAATTGCTTTAAAAAATGGGCTACTTTTCGTAAACTCTACGACATGACGCAAATTAACACTTAACGTAAGAATATATATCGTTAATACCGTAATTTCCAAAAGATGCGATACTACGAAAAATCGGTTTCTCCCATAGTATCGCATTTCGACTGTAGATGATTCATTAATGAATAATTACATGATTTAAAGCATCGCCTTATGTCGGGAAACCCAAACAGAAATAGACTACATGTATACAACAACACTGCAGAAGCCGTATTTGCTAATTTTGAACCACACAAGATGATGCAATTTTATTATAATTATGTATTTAATAACTGATTGAATATTCATCGTTGAAAATGGTTTAAAATGTTTTATTGAGTGGCGTGTGTTTTACAAAACATTATTTTACCTCCTTTCGGTAAAAAAAACTTACAAATACACTGTATGCAACGCAACAAACTATTTATTTTGTTGTGTTTGTTTGTTGGGATTTTTCGCCGTGTTCAACAGTATTTCAGTCATATAAAGTTGGTATTCCATAGCCGTCTCTGTGCATTTGCGTTTGCGTTCTGCGTGTTCCGTGTACGATTCCGTTAACGCTCGCATATTTCCATTCATGCGTCACCCGTGACACGCTTAAACAAAAAATATTGCGTTATTATCACCTTCTAAACGCATATAACTTCATAAAATCGTAAAAACTATCATTCTTCAAAATCAAGAAACATTGGACAATTGTATTCGCGGTAAAATATTAATAAAACACCATGTTACAAAAGGTAGAACATTCGCAAATGGGAATACATAACTGCGATAAGCTTCAATGACAGTGATTTTTTCACCATTTTTCGTCGGCATAATTGCGTTTATCGTATTCATATTTGTAATCTTTGTTCAAATAAAATGATCATTACTAATGCCAGTAAATGACAACTACCCTACATTAATCAGAGGTAGGGGAAGAATTGAAGTAGAAATTATTTAATGACCAATCCCCTCACAATTGTTGTGACCTCGCTGGGATTCGAAGTCACGATCCCCGGATTGACAATCCAGCGCTCTACCGACTGAGCGAATGATTTATCACTTCTTAAAAAAACGGATACCAAAAATAACGCGCATAACTCAAACGCCTTTGCCATCATGACGTCATTATGATTTATTATATCTCTTTGTTATCTGCAATGATATTATTTACTCTCTGACAACAAACTGCTGAAATTTTGTATGAAATGTAAAGGTCGACAAATGCTTTTTCTTCTTTTATCCTACCAATTTAAATTTCCTTGGGAAAAGTTTCAGTCTTGAGCAAGATCAAAATTGCAATGTAAAGCCGCATATGCAAGACGCCATAAACTTGAGCAAAGCAAACGCGTTTTAAACTTTACGCGGTGAATTTCTCCTGTTAGCACAGACAGACAGACAGACAGGCTGTGTCTGTCACTCTGTCTGTTTGAACGCCCGTCCATCGTACTAATATTAACATCGTTTATGCGGCGCAAGTGTGCCTTTTTGCCGCATAAACGTGGTCCCGTATATGCGTTGAAATTCAGGCGACGTGCATATGCGGTGTTACATGGCAAGCACGTTAAGGAGCAAATTAAGTAGGATCAAAGTAACATACTATATGATGAATTCGATATTTGGCAGAAACGACTTCATCAGTCTAATAAAATCCGAATACCCGAGAAAGAGATAGTTTGACTATCAAAACATTTTAAAACTTTGTGACAGGTGACCAAGCGAAAAGTCAGGTCATGTGACCGCGCTGGTATTTTCATCCCCGGTAACCCAGGGTTGATTCATTACGCATCTTACATTTATCATTATATCATTATTAAAGAGTGTAACGGCATATCACATGTGGGTATTCGACGATAACCAACGCTATGGAAATATAAACATTTTGATAAAGGGAGGTAATTTATAAATCGTTAATACAAATTATTATATCTTAAACAAAAGATGAGTAAATTCTTCTTAATATTTCTATAGAATCATTTATAATAACATTGATCTCAATATATGTACTCAGCAATGAGTAATATAATTTGGAGTTTATAACACTGCAGGAAAAATCAGGTACATTGCAGACAGACGACAGAGCGTCTATTGACGTCTCGACTTTCGGATAGTACCGAAATAGTAATTTTGAAGCCAAACTCGTGTTGGTATAATTATTAATAAAATATATAATTCACAATCATATTGCAATTAAACTGTGGTATAACAAATGTTAAAGTGGTATGACCATTTAACAGAAATTCGTCAACGATGGTAAACACAATACACAGCTAATTCGCCAAATAAAGGCGTTATTAAGCTAAACATTGTAACAAGTCGTACATACGTGTTGTAGAAACCCTAAATTATGCTTATGAAAGGTGTATTACGCAATGTAATGCTTATTAGCGTTAAAAAATCTCCAAACTACACAAAGAAAGTTGTTACTTCGCGAATTATCTTTAATTTAAAAGGCGTTATAAAGAGTTTCAACTTCGCGTATTTACATGTACATCTTTCATTATAATCCGGCAGAATCTGCAGCGGACCGTGCAAAGATTCATACACAAAATGTTTTTGGTCTTTCTTGTTGCCAGGACGATACCATAACAGAATCTGGATGATGACATATGGTCATCCTTGAGCAACTCTCACAATTCAAAATGGCGTCCAATATGGCCACCAAAAGTAATGTTAAGTCTAAACATTGGTCTTGTAATTGATTTGATCAATGAGTTTTGTTTGTTGAAAATTATTATTTGTAATAATTGTCTCAATATAATAACAAATCAATTTAAAGTAAACACATGGTACCACTTATAGATTTTATTTTATTTTTTTAAAAATATAGGTACGCTGAAAATTTCACAAAAATAATACATTTGTATGAAAAAGTCATTATGTTATCTCTTTCAAACACTTTTAGAAATGTATTTTACATATTTATGTTTAAGCTCATCTGAGTACTTCGTGCTAGGTGAGCTTTTGGTTTATGGGGACACAAGAGTTATTGCCTCTTTTTCACGAGAAAAACTGCAAAATGGTGCAACATACAGAGTTCATTTTGCATCTGATCTTGACCAAACCTGCACAGCGAGTGTATGATCTGAAAATTTCAAAATAATCCAAAATGACATAGACTGGGACCCAAACACCAGAGTTAGTGCTCCTTGTGAAAATGAAAAAAAGGAAAATGTAGGAAACTTCATTTTTGTTAGCTCACTTGAGACTTTGTTCTCGGCGATTTATTGGTATTGGTAAACTGTCCTGCATCATCCGTAATGAGTCATCAATTGTGCATCTGGATGCCATTGAGACTTCATCTTTCATTCAATCTTTATCAAACTTGCAGTTGGTGTATAACTATAAATGCTCGTTCGATAATGTGCCAGGTCGGATCAGCCGAGAACAATCGATTTATTGCCCCTTTCTCATAAGATAAGCTGCAAAATAGACTTTGTGCAACATACACATTCATTTTACATCTGAATCTGACCAACTTGCACAACCTGTGTATGACCAGAGGATCTCAAAGCAATTCAAAAATGGAACAGAGATGGGTACAAACACCGGAGTTGTTGCCCCTTGTTTGTGAGAAAAAATGATTCAAAATTGACAATGTGGAGGATAGAGACTTTATTTGTTGTCTAATCATGACCCAAGTACACTGTTTGTGTACAACCATAAGGTCTCAGTCAATGTCCAATATTGGCCAGCCGGGCCCGGCTAGCTCAGTTGGTAGAGCGCTGGACTGTCAATCCGGGGATCGTGCCCGGCCACATAACTTGTGTGTGGATTGGTCATGAAATTATTTCTACGGCCATTCTCCCCCTCCCTCTGATTCAAGTAGGGCAGTTGTCAGTTTCTGACATAGGTATGTGCACTTAGTACTGGTAAACCGCTTAGATCGGCTAAGCTTGCCCAGGAAAAGTATGGTTAGGTTAACTGACCGCCGTGATATGACTGAAATACTGTTAAAAACGGCGAAAATTTTAAATAAACACACAAACCAATATGGACCTGATCGGACCAGAATTATTGCCCCTTGTGTGTGAAAAAATATCCATAATTTGTCAATAATTGGCTTTCAGTCTCCACAGAGAACCTTTCATTCCTTGAGTACACTTGCACCGTTTGTGTATAACTATAAGATCTCACCTATGTGCAATGATGGGCAAGATAGTACCAGCAAAAGTAGAGTTATTTCCCCTTTGTTGTGAGAACATTTGCAAACAATGGACTTTCTGTAACACTGACACTTCAATTTTCATCAAACTTGCTTGTGTGTGGCCATAAGATGTAATAATAAACCAAAGAATTGCCCTGATTGGGCTATAAATAACAGAGTTATTGGCACTTGTTTGTGAAAAAAGCAACAGAATGGAATATGTTCAGGATGAAGACTTCCTTTTTCACTAGGGGTGGCAACAAATAGTATTTTAGTAGCCGATTTATTGGTTTTGGTATTTGAGCTGCTAACTGGTAAGCTAAATATCATTCATAAGACCTAAAACACAATTGAAACGCAAATACATGTACTTCCCGACGATTATTTGTTTGGTTTACTAGTCCTGTCACTGTTTTAATTTTTGTGTAAAAATAAGGAACAAAACACCGTAAATCAGCTGGATATTTGAACCTCTTGTGATTGTAGGGGTAGTATGAACCAATGTTTTATATAAGTGTGATTGGGCATGTTAAACAAGCTTGAGCCCTGTTTCCTACAGTTTCGATCCATAAATGTATCTGTATTGCACCTATAATTTACTAAGCGATTAACAGAAGTAGGTCGGACAGGTATATGTATATCGCCTGTCGATTGCCAAGTTATCTACAGGAGAAGGCATGACAGGCATCTGTATTGCACATGTCGATTTTAAGGTCAACAACAGTGGGCATTGACATTCAGATGTCAGAGCTGGTCATTGTCGTTACCTGTGTTCAGGTGAGCACTTTGGACATCATGACCCTCTTATCTAATCTTTACCAAACTTGCACTATTTGTGTATGACCATACGGTCATGTCTATTATTGGCCAGAAAGGACCAGAAAGACCAGATTTATTGAACCTTGTTTTATAACAAAAGGACTTTGTTTTTGAGACTTCATTTTCACTTGGGATTTCAACAAATAATATTTCAGTAACCGGTTAATTGGTTTTGGCATTTGAGCTGTTAACCGGTGAGCTATAAATGTCATTTATAAGACCCAACAAGAGTGCCATTGTCATGAAGATACGCCCATCAACGAAACTTTTTTGAGGTAAAGATTGAATTACTGAAGAGAAACAATTCAAACATTAATAAGGTAGAGCGATGGTATTTGTGCATTTAATTCATCTCCGTAGCTTCTTTCTGTGTGGTGAGTTGGGGTATCATAACTATTCCATGTATATTCTTAAATCTATATCAAGACAAATAAATAATCAAGGTACGTATTTTAAACTAACGTTGGTAATTATGAGTTATAGTTCTTGTATGTTTCACTTCCCCATCTCATGATGGCTATAATTTGTTCAAACTTATTCAAAAATCCCTGTATGCATTACAATATTATGCTATGGGCAAATATTTGACATTGGACCTTAAAATGTGACATTGACTTTGAATCTAGGGACCTGCTGCTTGGACGTGACACACCACATCATGATGGTGATTATTTATGTGAAAATTTACATTGTATTTGGAAATCCCTCCATAGGTGACAAAATTATAATCTGGACAAACATTTGATCTTAAATTATGAACTTGACCATGACCCTACGGATGTGATTCTTGCAAGTGACATACCGTCTCATGCGTGTACTTGTCACACAATAATAACATGACATCGCTTCTGGCAAGGTATTTAAAATGCTTTCAAGCCTGACAAAACTATGCTCAGGACAAATTTTATGAATTTATTGTTACCCTGACCTTGGATCTAGGGACCTATACCCGACCCAACATCTCATGATAGTACCTCCATGCATGAAAATATTGGTTCTGAACATATATTTGACCTTTGACATTTGACATGACATTAATCTTGGACAAAATGACATGGTTCTTGTGCATGACACAATGTCTCCTAAAGCTTGTCAATTCTGGAATATTTTTTGCAAATC
Organism: Congeria kusceri; assembly: GCA_027627225.1. Classification (NCBI taxonomy): domain Eukaryota; kingdom Metazoa; phylum Mollusca; class Bivalvia; order Myida; family Dreissenidae; genus Congeria; species Congeria kusceri. The sequence goes on from CM051028.1 coordinate 28,692,602, forward strand.
CTTCCGTGATGGACAAAGATATGATCTAATATTTCTTATATTTGACATTTGACCTTGATCGTTGACATAGGGACCTGGTTTTTCATGTGCGACACCGTCTTACAATGCTCATCATTTCTGCCAAGTTATTTGAAAATCCATCCATGCTGGACAAAGATATGCTCCAGATAAAGTGTTAACGATTGATTTCTTATATTTGACATTTGACCTTGAACTATGACCTTGACTTTGGATCTAGGGACTTGGTTCTTGCGCGTGACACTCCGTCTCACCATACAAATAACCGTATTTACCCTTTGTATTGGGACACCCTAAATATTGGGACACCCCTATTTTTCGGAAAAATAATTATTTTTTTGAGTCCCTTAATATTGGGACACTTTTGAAATTTGAATTTTTTTCTTGTCCCTAAATATTGGGACACAAAAATATAATGGTAAATAGTCTTCAACTTTGCCAGTTTAAAATAAATATCTCTCGATTTCAATATGATCAGAGTAGTATAGATCTACTGTACACTGTATATTGCAATAGATATGCTGCAAATAATAAGACTGTACCCGTTTATTTAATAAATACTTCAAAGACTACCGTTTTCAAAATTTTAATGCATGTATTACGTCATGTGCATAAAATGATCAGATTAAATAATTTATTGAACTTCTTATAACAAACTATAAAATAATGAATTAATGACAATTAACAGTTACCAGTATTAGGGTAACTACCCGGTAGTATGTGGTAATGGTCGGGTCTCTCATGAAGCCAATTAGTGTGCCACATGCGGCGTTCTTATCGCTTAACAAACACGTCTAGGGCCTGTTTAATTGACCCGTGGTGCAAACTGTACACTAACACGCTATACTACCCGGTGTTCTAAATTGACACGCTCCACTCAGGTAAGCACGCGGCATAACGACAATCGGTGTGTGTGTGAAAATACATTGGGTCGAATATCACCCTATATTTTGGGACACATTTTAGTGAATTATTTTTTTATGACCCTTTATATTGGGGTAAGAAAATTTGTAATTATTTATAAGTGTCCCAATACATAGGGTAAATACGGTACTAATACCAATGCATTTGAAAATCCATCCATGCTGGAAAAAATATGCTCCGGACAATCTGTTCGGGATTAATTTCTTATATTTGACCTTTGACCGTGAATTATGACATTGACCTTACACCTAGGGACCTTGTTTTGTGCGTGACACTCCGTCTCACCATGCTTGTCACTTTTACCAAGGTATTTGAAAATCCATCCATACTGGACAAAGATATGCCCCAGATAAAGTGTAAAGGATTAGTTTCTTATATTTGAAATTTGACCTTGAATTGTGACCTTGACCTTTGACCTAGGGTCCATGTTCTTGCGCGCAACACTCCATCTCACAATGCTTGTCAATTCTGCAAAGTTATTTGATAATACATTCATGTTGGACAGAGTTATGCTCCGGTTAAAATGTTATGGGTTTATTCCTTATATTTGAACTTTGACCTTGAAATGTGGCCTTAACCTTGGACCTAGGAACTTGATTCTTGTGCACTGCAGTTTTCGTCGTTTTGGCGGCCATCATGTGCGCCATATTGTTTGTACGGAAATGCTCAATGATGATAGGGTGTCATCAGGCGGATTTTTGATTAAAAATGTCTTAGCTACATAAAAATGCACAAACATTTTGTATATAAGCTATTGCGCGGTTATCGGAAAATTTGCTGTTTATCTGCTGGACTATTAGCGTGTTTACGCCTTTCTTTGGCGTAACTACGCCTTTATTTCGCGTTATTACGAGTTTCTATTTGGCGTAAATACGCCTTTCTAATACGTAGACACGCCTTTACTTTGCGTAATTACGTAAATATTGGCGTTAATACACATTTGTTCGCATTATAACACGTTCATTTAGCGTTATAACACGTTTATTTGAGTTATAACGAGATTATTCGCGTTTAAACACCATTGTAACACTTAGATCTATAACATATTTTCATTTACGTATTGCCGGGCCCGGCTAGCTCAGTTGGTAGAGGCGTTGGATCGTGAGCTCAAACCCCAGCCCGGCCACATAACTTGTGTGGGGATTGGTCATGAAATAATTTCTTTGGACATTCTCCCTATACCTCTGATTCAAGTAAGGCAGTTGTCAGTTACTGGCATATGTATGTGCACTTAGTACTGGGAAACTAAGCTTGCCCAGGAAAAGTGTGAGTAGGTTGACTGACTACCGTGATATGACTGAAATACTGTTAAAAACGGCGAAAAATCCAAACAAACAAACAAATAATTCTTGTGATACTTACTGGTAAACGAGTATTTGTCGGACGAAATATGCATTTATTTTCAGACAGTTTCAATGAATGAGCGAATTCAACAATGAAAATTCGCATGTAAAATACTGGGTTTATGACCCATTTGCGTATGTAAACAAAATAAGTGTCTTTTGTGCGCATGCGCAACAAAAGAGGCCATGAATGGGGTACATAAAACTAGGTATTTTTCAGTTCACGTTGACAGTAGTATTTTCCGGACGTTTTTTTAAACCGTGAAGTAAACATAGAAATAATTTATAACTTTATTTTATCTATATTAGACAACAAATAAATAATCAGATGCATAATTTATATCAAATTAATACCACTTTATCAAATGATTTAATAATTACTAGATAATATAAGTAAGGCGTTGAAACAAATACGGAAGCATGACGTTTTAAAGAGTTTACTAGACGTTACGTGTCTCTGTAGCTACTGCGCACGTCCTTAACGTCGTAGCGGGTTAAATAATGTTCTGCCAAAGTTTGTCTGCTATAATGAGCAGACAGCCAAAACGATCACAAACCCTGTCTGGGCCCCAAATTGTGATTTTATCGCGCATGCGCACGTCATTTTACTTCCCCAGACGACAGTTGCATGCGTGTCAGACTATCAACGAAAACATTTGAGGTTTTACCAAAAAATATAAACTCACTATTTTCGAAGAAAAACGAAACGTACTTGAAAATATAAGCGTTTATTTGTATTATGATGATAAAATATGAAAAGCGGTTACGAACCGCAAATATTTAAAAACGTCCGGATAATACTACGGTCCGACAAATACTCGCTAACTAGTATAGGCTTTCGTAATCCCTAAAGGGGTTTAGTAAGAATAAAATTTATCCTGCTAGTCTGCCCCAAAGTATCAGGAATATGTCAAAGCTTTCTTCTTCGAAGGTTAAGGTGAAGGGTCACTTGTTGACTACTTTCAAATTGTGATTTTTATCATGATTGTTAATTCATTCCATTTGTATTATCGTAACTTCAATATTTCAGATAGGTTTATTATCTGCTAGTCTTATACAATATGTAATATGTAAATAAGTCTTACACTAATTACCTTCATTTAGTAAGTTTTTAGTTCATTTATTTCATTTTGTTTAATTAGTATCACGGTTAATGTAATGTATTTCCCTTCCCTTGTATGTGGTATGTCTTTCTATGTCTTACCAGATTGTATTTAAAGGACCACAATGGAAAAAAGAGATTATTAGGGCCCCGCAAATTTTTGGCTGGTGCCCTATAGTAATCACCCTGTCTGTCCGTCTGTCCGTCCGTCCGTCTGTCCGTCGGCCTGTCCGTCTGTCCGTCTGTCTGTCCGTCCGTCCGACCGTCCACATTTTTCATGTTTTTATTTTATAACTTCAAAACCGTTTTCAGCTATAAATTTGAAACTTCATGGGTGGATAGATCTCATTAAGGAGAAGTGCAGTGCACAAGAACCATTACTCTGCACTTTATGGTTTTTGAGTTATTGCCCTTTGTTAATTTTTCATACTTCGTTTTTGCCTGGAGCATAACTGTTAGACTATAAGAGGTATAAACTTGAAACTTCATAGGTGGATAGATCTCATTGAAGAGAAGTGCAGTGCACAAGAACTGTTACTCTGCACTTCATAATTCTGGAGTTATTGCCCTTTGTTAATTTTTCTTGCCTGGAGCATAACTCTTAGACTATAAGAGGTATTAACTTGAAAGTTCATAGGTGGATAGATCTCATTGAGGAGAAGTGCAGTGCACAAGGACCGTTACTCTGCACTTCATAATTCTGGAGTTATTGTCCTTTGTTAATTTTTCATTTTCAGGCGGAGTCAACTTTTGGTTTCAGCTCTCTAACTTGAGAACGAATTGAAATATTTTAATGAAACTTCATCCATAGATAGCTTATATAGAGACCTGGCTTGGGATTACATAGGGGGTGGATGGGGTCACTGTCAAGGTCGCCGTTACAAAAAATAGAAAAACGGTTTCTGCTGAATTACTCGAGAACGAATTGAGCTATCGTAATTCAACTTCATACATAGATACGTTTTATAAAGACATCGCTTGGGATTGCATAGGGGGTGGGTGGGATCAAGTCAAGGTCACCGTTATTAAAAATAGAAAAAACTGTTCCTCACCTAAAAACATGCTATCATTCGGGGCCCGCTGCCACTCCTGTGACAAAGCTCTAGTTTTATCTAGTTTTTTGTGTCATGCTTTGCAATATGACGTTGATGACATGTCTTTAATTTATACTTATACATTTGTATTTTGTAATCAATTGTATGTTTTAATTCTCTGTCATGTATACATTTTATGCAGAAATAATGTCGTTGTTTGGATGTTTTGAATTGTGCAGAATGAAGCGTTCTGGGACAATGCCGAAGCGTACTAATTTAGGATGAAGGATAAACCGGTAATATAATATTCAAGTGTAGGGGAAATAACCCATTTAAAAAATATATCAAATAGTAATACAATATAATTTGATAATTATGGGAAGCCATGCTTAAAAATTATTTGATAAATAGTCTGGACATACCGATCTATACAATGTACTTTGCTGTACACATGTCACCAGCAAACGCCATTGAAAGATTGACATTGTATAAGGGAGGTAATTTATAAATATTTTATACAAAATATGATATATTAAACAAATAAAAGTAAACTGTTCTATAAAAGATTTAAAGAATTATTTATTAAGTAGTAGATTTCAAAAAATCTATTTACTGGAATCAATATAAAGTTATTGTTAAATATTGGCAGGAATCGTTACACGGTACGCTGACGAAGGGGCGAGTAGTAATAAGCGCTCGACTTATAAAGATAATTTTGAAACCGATCTCGTGTCGGTGCCGAAAAAATGTGTCTATACGAAGATAGTATTCATGACTACAGTGTGGTCTGTCCGGCTAGCGCAGTGGTTGGTACACTCGCTTCTCACCTAGGCGTCCCGGGCTTGCTTCCCACTCGCGACGCATGTGAGTTTGGTTGGTGGTCATCATACCAGACAGGTGGGGTTTCTTCGGGTACTCCGGTTCCACCACACAGTACAAGACGACACCAATGTTAAAATATCTTTCAGTAAAAAATAAATAGCTGGAAATTGCAGCTATGATTCAAAATTCGTCCCAACTTTCGTAAGTCTCTAGTAAGTTAATTAGGTAGGAGTGCTGGGACACACTCCGGGTCCTCACATAATGCAGCATCGGCGCGGAAGGACCTCATAAACTTTCGAAATACACATACCTGACTGTGGTGTGGTGCGAAATACACATACCTGACTGTGGTGTGGTTACTTAGTTTCCACCATATTTGAAGTTACACTGAAACCAACAAAAATCCTGTAGATGTACATGTATATCTTAACTCGTACAGAATACTCGCTTTCCATTGGTTTAGCCGGGTCAGGCCCTGACCGTGTATTATTTCATACTATATGATGTCAGTAGCAGTAAATATCCTGTAAGTAAAATCATTTTTCAAAACGTGTAAACAATCGTAAAATAATGTTCTTACACTCTCGCCAAATGTTAATTTAATGACACTGTATCACACCGTACGGGGTAAGTAAGAAGCCATGTACAGTAACTAATAATATCCCTCAGTCCAATTGTATGGGAAGTAACCGATTTGAACAATCTTGTTAGAAAATAGTTGTACACTATAATTTGATAAATGTGAGAAGTGAAATGCTTAAACAATTCACTTAATAAATAGTCTGGACCTTCCGATCCATACTATGTACTTTTCTGTGCGTATATACATGTCCAGCAAACGTCATTGAAATATTGAGACATTTTAGTAAGGGAGGTAATTTATAAATATTTTATACAAAATATGATACATTAAACAAAAAAGATAGTGCATCATTGTATAATAGAGTTAGAGGAATATTTATTAAACCATATGTCTTAACAAATATATTAAACTATAATAAATATAAAGTGATTGTTCAATTCCATCAAGAAATGTTATTCCACGCCGACGCCGGGACGAGTAGAATATATTAAGCGCTCGACTTAATAAGTTGACATTTTTGAAACCGACTTCGTGTTGGTACTGTGAAAACATATGACTGGAGAATACCAGTGGATGATAACCCGATCATTTCACTCTAGGTCGAGTGAAATGATCATGTTTGATCATTTCACTTGGTTATAGGGAACTACTTTTAACTTTGTTTGTACGTATGTGAATACCCTAGTCGTCAGTGTAAACATCGGCCTGTGTAAACAACAGAAAACACATAATGAAATTCAATACAAATATAATTAAAGACGTTCGCAACAATTTCGTCCAATTTTTTTCCAACGACCGATTTTCTTAAAAATTTGCACGAACATGTGTCAGTGTATCCTAAAACTAAAACAGTCTTAAAAAATAGGGGTCACCGGCCTTGTTCCGGAAATATTTGGGCTTAAATACGCTACCTGTCGAAGCCCTTTTTGCAATTTGTGTGACTAGCAATGTTCAATTATATAAAGCGTTCATTTTCAAACAAGAACGGAGATTTTTAAATGCATCTTTGTTTTAATCTTTCGTTTGGCAATATCCAAGTCACGGTGTTAAAACGAATCGTTCACCTCTCCGTTGAAACTAACCAAAAACGCACCCTCTCCGTTACGGTACTTGTCCCTATCCGTAAAAAATAAACACGGAAACTACCGGTAGGTCACTTTCACGTTAATATAATAGTTTTTTATCGCTAAAATTCGAGTTTTATTTGTTTCACGGAACATCTTGGACATTGAACTGCTTATGTATCATGGATTTTACTCCATAAAACAGCACGTTTTCTAAAAATAGCGAAAACAGTTGTAAACTCTGACTGACATTTGTTAATTTCAGTGTGTTTTCTGTCGTAATTTCCTTTGTTTAATTAAAGGCCGGTGTTTAATGGACCAAACTTAGCTAAAAATGATTCCATTATGGATGTATGTTGTTACCGATAGCACAATTAGTAGAAAAAATGGTATAAATGCCATAAACTTAGGCCACGACACAGAATAGGCAGGTACTGGTAACCTCTCCGTATGAGGAACCGGTACCCTCTCTGTCGCCACAGCTTTTATTGATACTTTCGCTACAAAACAAAACATGTAAAACATATCAATTTTGCATTATGTAATTTGTTATCATACAAATGTATGGCATTAAACTTAATTTCTAGCTGGTTGCTGCCCTTTCTGAAATTGAATTGTTTTCAATTTGAAGAAGAGCTTTTACGTCATCAACTCTTTTTGAATTTTATTCAAATTTGTTGGTTATTTGGGTACTGCAATGTGATTTAAAGGGGTGCATCGACGGCCCATACGGAAAGTTATTTTCTGAAAAATAAAATTTTATTTCAAGAAGTATCTATGAAATGATTGCTTAACACATAGGTCTCGTTTTTATAACCAAACAGTAAAATGTTGTCTTTTATAGTTATTAAAAGTGGTCACCGGGACACTTTGCGCGGGCGCGGGAAAATTAGTAATAGCAGTTAAATCGATATAAATGAAATGTAGCATCTAATCTGGTAAGTTCGTGGCCTCTGGTAAGTTCGTGGATGACGTAATTTTCACTTCAATGACGTTACGTCTGGTGTCGGAATTCTTTGCAAGTGTGAGCCGAAGAACTGCTTGACTTACTAGAGCACAAAATTGCGTAGAAAACATCGACATATAAATATACCATGTAAGTAAAGTGTATTGCAGTTATTTGTGTTTTAAACTTATTAATCGCTAAAAAAATTCAACCCCTTGTGTTGTTAAGAAACATTTTATAAGTATTAATTTCATTAAAATCCAACAAAAATCGAAGGAAATAGAGAAGGACATTTAAAACTTGCCGTATTTATATCAAAACACAAAAATCAGTGGAAGGGCCTCCGCGTATGACGTCATAAAAAGTTGCCCACGAACATACAGGAAGTTGAAAAAGATCAAGGTCGTTGTTGGGTCATGTTTATTTTTAAGGAAGATTACAGATTTCCGAATAAAGATTGGCAATTTTGATATATAAAATAGTAAGATTACATTCAGACGATTTAAGGTAGAAAGCCCCTAATGGGACTTTTTTCAGACCTTGACTTTGTTATTATCTTTGATCATTAAATCTATTATGAAACTTAACTGTGAAATATAAACAAAATCTAACCACACGTTTTGACAAAAATGTGATTTTTGTTATAACCCCTCATTTTTCTACTTCAACCTAAAATTTTGATGGGGTACACTTACCAAAATGACTGACATATTGTCAAAATGTATTTTATTTATTCCTGAATAGCTTTAATTTATACGTTAAAGATGTATCTTATGAAAAAGTATAACAAACATAAGTACTAAAGTTGACCAACAATACTTATGACATTAAATTTGGCTAAGCATATGGTAAAAAACAACAGATTTCATTACAGTTAAAATACGCCTAACACCAATTTTTGTATTTTTAAAAACTTTATTTCAGAGTATGTCAAAATCAGTAATACCAAAATATAATATAACCTTATCTGAGAGGAAAAAGGTATAAATTGACATAGGTTGACCACAAAAATCTCAAGGTATAACATTTGCAGTGAAGCAACCCTGTTATACAAAAATTGAACATTATGAAAAATAAGACAAGTAAAAAAGCAAATATTGTCCTTCTATGTTAAAACATTTTTTTCTCTTCTAATTATAATCTAATAGCAGTATCGATTTTAAATGAATTCTTTTTGCATTAATGTTAAAGGAATAGTGTTTTGTGTAAACATTTTAAATACAAATGTAACTAGCTGAGGTTCACATGTCCTTGGTTACCAATTTCAGAAAAATAATAAACATTTTTTATAAGTGTGTGTTTAATAAAAAATTCAATTTACATTTTAATTACATTGGGTTAACAAAAGCTTAAAAAAACTGGCAAATCTTGTTGATAACTTCATCAAGACTCTTCTTGGAGCTTGTGACTATTGGTAAAATGTCACAGTTTTTTTTTTATAAAAAGGTGTCTCTTAGACCATTCTCATCATTTCGCTGATACATAATTTTCATGTGTTTTTTTTACAGCGGTAGATCTCCTCAAAATTCCTCAGTGGAACAGGTCCAAGTTTACACAATGAACAGTATTTCAAATTATCCAACAGAACGACAAACTCGATCACCCGACGTCCCGCTCTTCACCCATCTCGACTGACTATTTTTACAAGTTTATGGTGTGAATAAATGTCATTTCACAGCAAGGAGCACGTATCTCCTTCACGCAGATATGTTTTTATAACGAATAATTATGTTCAATAATACTAATACGCCTTGGACGTTTATTTATAACTATTTTAACTTTAGTGTAATGAAATACACCAGACATATCGCGAAAATGCCATGATTAAATGTAAACAGAAATTCCCAACAATGACGTCATTTAAAGGTATTTTCCATGCCAGAGTACCTTGTTTTTCTTCAAAGTACAGTGTTACTTCCATCTTTGAACACAAATAAGCATTTATTTCACACATTTAATTGAAAATGACTCAACATTCGAAAAGAATGTTTATTTCGCGAAAATAATGTCTGTTTCGGATCAGATCGATTAGATTTACGGTTAGTGGCGAATGGGCCGAAGTTAACCGATATTTCCCGAGTATTTCCGAAGTCATTAGGATCTTTCTACCTTAATGTGATATGTTTTTATTGAAACAAGTGGGGTTTTATGCCCATGCGCAACGTCGAATGCTTAACATCCACGAACTTGCAGGTGTAGAGGCTACGTGAAGTACCGCTATGTGCATGCACACTATTTATAACTGTACTGTAGCGTGATAAAGATTTCATTGAAGTGAGAGATTTTGTAGGCGTGAGTTCAAATCCTACAGGAACCCCGTTATCAAAACACAAATTTTTGGCACTGTATTCATTTTTTTCTAAACGATTCCATCAGCATATTATTGCTATTAAAAAAATTATAGAAAAAGAGCCTTCGGGTGCTGGACACTCGACTTCCTCGTATTTAATAGTACTCTGGCCATTGTTTATAGAATAGGTTAATCTCTGTGATGAAGTATGTTGAATTTTAAGTCTATACCTCTTATGGATATTGAACAATTTGACCTAAAATTCTAAGTTGAAAAAAAGGGCAAAAACTCCACCAAAATCCTTGATATACTTACTTCATCTTGTCTACAAAATAGGTTCATACCTGTGATAAAGTATTTTGAGCTTCAAGTCCATACCTTCTTATAGATATTGTGAAATTTGACCTAAAGCGAAAATTCTAAGTTGAAAAAGGGGCAATAACTCATACAAATCCTTAATAGAGTTACCTCCTCGTGTTTACAGAATAAGTTCATCACTGTGATTGAGTACTTTGAGTTTCAAGTCAATATCTCATATAGGTATTGAGACATTTTACCTAAAGCGGAAATTGTAAGTTAAAAAGGGTAATAACTCCAACAACATCAGTAAAAGAGTTACTTCATCTTGCTGCAGAATGGGGGCAGCACCATAAACAAGTACCTTGTGTTTCAATTTCATGTCTTTGAAAGTTATTGGGAAATTTTATATTTACCAAACATTGTCAAAATATGCCAAGTTTTAAGTCCAATCAAGGGCAGATAACTCTGGAAATACAAATCACAGAGTTACCTGTCTTGTTGTAATGGATTATCCTTTGATAGTGAACACGTATTGAAAGTTTCAAATGGATACCTTTGTTATTTTTGTGAGATATGGACTCTGACAAAAAACTTAACCCAAAAATCGTCGAGTTAAAAATGGTAATGTGCCTTGTTAATACGTTTCTATATTTACGGGAATTACCGTCAATATGTCACTTTAATTCGCAAAATGGTACTTTGGTATCATTATTTTTTTCAGTTGATCTTTGACAGTAGTTGCACTGCGTCTTGTTAATATTGTAAGATTATAATAATTGTCACTTGTAAATAACAGCACTGTTATTAAACTAATAAAGAAAATTTATAACCGATAAATAAAAAAGACAAAATAAAGAAAAATGATTTTAAAGTAAAAAATATGAAAATAACGTTTTTGGCAGGACTCGAACCACAGTCTAATGTCAATCAAGGGCCACTTGGATTGATCGGATGAAAATTGTTTGACTTTGTCTTGACAGAAACGAAAGTGATCTACAGACCGACAGACTGAGCGACCGACATAAAGCAATCCAATAGTTTAGTTTAAACCTATGTATTTTAGCTCGATTGCATCGAAAGCCTAAGGCTTATTGAGACAATCTCGAGTACGTTTCCTGGGTAGAACCAGTATTTGGTGTCTTTGGGGGATATCTTGAGTACGTTCCCAGAGTGGAAATCGAACCCGGTCGCTCGGCGGACACCATATCCACTACGCCACCGCGACCTCAAGCAAACCAATACATCGATAAGGGGACATAATAATTATTAAAACAGTTTAGGATTGTGTATATTAAGTCAAAGAATACATGCATTTGATACAATGAACAAACACATTTATTGCACACACAATATACAAGTCATATTATTAAAATACATAATTTTTTACTTTTGCAAACTTTAATCGATTAGTTTTTTTTAAAAGCTGACATATTCTCAATGATTATACTTTAAATTATATTTTCTTTTAATAATAATTTTCATTTTCTGATGTTTTTGAAGGAAAATGTCACTGTAATAATTGTCAATGCTGTATTTTTTATTGAAAATCGCGTGTATCGTTATAATTGATCAGCGAAGTGGCCGAGTTCTACATAACTTGAGTTGAAACGGATTTAAAAAAAGAAACATCTCCCTATCAACAGCCGTATAGATAAGAACTCGTGTATTAATGAACTATAACGGAAAGGTTGCAGGTACCATACACGGAGAGGACACAGGTACCACAAAAATAAAGTAACGGAGAGGATACAGGTGCCGAGGTGATACTAATTTCATTTGTTTTGTACATATTTAAGACAATATTTATCATTTTTTGTGATTTTTACTAATGAAATATCAGTTGTGAATGCACCTAACAGGAATTGACAGAAATCGATACACATATATAAACAAACTTCAAATGTAAATATGTGGGGTTGACGACTGTCTGAAATTGTTTTCTTTCGTTTAAGTTCCGTATTGCATTTGTACAAAAAACATACATGCTGTTTCAAAGCTTAATGATGCTAATGTTCCGTGCGCCATAAATTTTGAAGCAACTTACCTTATAACTTCCGTTTTTCTGTGTTGATCGATGCCTCCCTACATCCGAACATCCTGATTTAACGGAGAGTAACATATACCGTAACGGAGAAGATGCGTTTTTGGTTAGTTTTAACGGAGAGGTGACCGATTCGTTTTAACACCGTGCAAGTGCAGTTTTATGAAAAAACGCCTTTTATCTAAAGTTACCATTTAAAAAATGACTTTAATGGACACTTAATGAGGTTAATTATGCATTGAATATGCCTTTGGAAACATCAATTAATAATCAAATATTCGAATATATTTTGTTCCAAACGACAGGTTTTGTTAAAAAATTCCAAATACATGTGTCATTGTATACTGAAACTAAAACAGTGTTTAAAAAAAGGGGTCTCCGGCCTTTGTACGGAAATATTAGGTTTTGAATACGTTGCCTGTCGAAGCAACTTTTTCAGTTTGGATTTTGTTATCAATCTTTTAAGCATATGTAGGAGAGCTTTTTTTTCACGCAAGCTTATGGTTCTGCAAACTGATATGTTTTCACATGTCTTATTTGGCAATAGACAAGTGTTTGATAATAAAAAACGATTGACTTATATTTACTGTTAAAATAATAAATAATAATAATTTAAGTAGGTCAAATGGGTATTAATAATACCTTTTCAAACGTCACTTATTATGCATTAATATATTTTGTTCTAAACGACAGATTCTCTTTAATTTTCGCACATACATGCACCGATGTATACTTACATCAAAACATTAATAAAAAGAATGGGTCACCGTATTTGTTTGGGAAATATTGGACTTTAAATAGGGTACATGTGTAGCCTTTTCGAGTTTTGTGCTTACGTAAACAACGTATCAATTGCCAAAATAGAATGAAGATATTTAATGGATCTTTCTTTTTAACTAAGTTGTTTGGCAATACATTGTATACGTATGGTTTTGGTAATTATAATGCTTTGTGAACTTTTAACCATTGACTGGAACTTAATGACTTACACAGATTTATATTTATTGATTGAAATTAGTATATTGTAACCTATAAACAATAAAGAAATAACTGAAACAAAAGGAAAAATTAACCCAATTATTTTCTTTTTGTTGCGAACGTCTTTAAGCGACGCAGTAAGAGTGGCACTATTTTCCCACCACAGTGATCGAGAATTTTAGAATCATAATGACATCATATTTATGACGCCATAATACACAAAATGTGTGTGACGCTTAAGCAAATCTCGCGCATGTTTTTAAAATTTATCGTTCAAAAGCATGAAATCAAAAGAAAATTTGTTTAATACAGTGTAAGATCGTATTTTATTTCACTCGTGGTCATAGAAACTAGATATTTTCACTCGTTGCTGCGCCAATTGTAAAAATATTGTTTATATGACCACTCATGAAATAAAATACGATCTTACACTTCATTAAACAAATATCCTCTATATGTTAAGGTATTCAACCAATCATACTCAATGTCTAGAACCCTACACAATCATATTATTTTCTTGGTGGGCATCCATATCTGGACTCTTCTGCAAAATTTTAGGAGATTTTACCGTTTAGTTTGTCAGATATAATTAGTTAATTACCATACCCCCTCTTTTGCTAAACACATAAAAAAAACTCACAAGCTATAAGCATATTAACAAGTGAAATACTTTATTAATATTTCATAAACTCCATATAAATATACATTAATGAATGGTATATTGAGCACATATTAGGAAAATAATTAACAATTATTCTTAAATGAATTTATATGGAAGTAATATGTACTCATATTGCTAATTATATGTATCATTGATGATAGTTTTCCTGTTCTATTTTTTGAAAGCCATATACAAAATTTGATAAACGTGCTGATTTTATGCATGTTCTGAATCTAAACCATGATATATTTTATTCTTGGACTATAAGCTACAAAATAAAGGCAAAAGAAATAAACTTTACCATGCAAATTTGACAAATTAAGACAGTTTTTAACACTACCCCCATACAAAAATTAAGCTAGATTTCTTTTTCCAGAAATACCTTTTTCAATGATCATTGAGAACCTAAGAAAGATACTCCCGTAAAACTTTCAAAAAATCTTAGATACAATAAGCAATGTATAAAATAAGTTCCAAAACTTGTTAACATAAAACATTCAAATTAAATTTTGTTTCATCATTTTATATTCTCGAATAAACAATATTAATTCGAAAAATCTAAAACATACAATCTAGATGTGTGAACAAGAGTTGTATTAACTAAATTAGCATTTGCTCCATTTTATAAATGCAATAAATATTTACATGATAGACATAACAAATATACACTGAATTAATACATTTTCATCCAAAAAATTTAAAACGTTCCAAGCCATGCCCATCATGAACTTTACTGGGTTTAAAAGATTGTTGTTGTTTCTTTTTTTTCAAAATAAATCTGCTTATTTGTGTTATAAAAGTTTCCAAAGTCCTTTTTGCAACTGTAATATAGGGCTGCCCATCCATCATATTTACATGTTAAATGCTAAATAAACTGTCCGCGCCTTCACAGTTGAATGTTTCATGGGCACACAAACTGGAGCCGGCGATGTCCTCTGCCATAGTACTTTTATCACGTCAGTACAGGCAAGAATACACAGATAATCAATGTTTCTGGCCTTCTCATTTTTTTAACATCAGCTGGTTGCGCCGAGCTGTTGATGAATAAGGAAATGCGGCTGCTACTGGCGATGCCTCTGGTCACTGACAGCCTGGTCGCCATCGAACATGTCGCCCATCATACTGGATGTGTGTTTGCTTTTCTGACCAGCAGCATCATTGAAAATAGTTATCAGTACACAGTTTTACAGTAGTTTCTACTTACAGACAGATATTAATTTACACAACAATGATCGCTTTAATAATTGTTTGATATGGCAGCGATGTCAGTTGAGCAAATGTTGAATTTTTAAACATGCTTTAGTAACCAACTTATGAAGTTAAGTTATTACACTTAACAGAATGACAAAGCAACATTGATGGCATTGGTAATATGGAAATTATAACATAATTCTATCATTATGTCAAAACATAAAACTTTGTTTAATAAGCTTGAAAACTAATACTTCATTGTAGTATATTAATACGAATCAAACATTTTTATTTAGTATATTTACAAGACCATTAACGAGTTGTCAATATCTCAGTAACTATTACCATACAAACAAATAGCTTTACCATTTGATAATGAACTGATACTAACCTCTACACGACTTGGTATTCACCACAGCATTAGGTTTGCTGTTTGACTTGGTGTCTTTGTCAGTTTTCCAATAGAGAACATTATTGACATCACATTAGTCAATGTAACAATATTTCACGTCGACATAAACAGTCAATCTAATACACTTCTCGGTAATTTTCAGACCACATTGTCACAGTTCATGGCAGCTGGTCATTGCCGACAAAATTTACATTGTTACTGCGTCTTTTTCTCTTGAAAATCTACCTCTTTTGCTATGTTTCAGGTCAAACTACATCAAAACGGAAGTCACATCCTCAGGGTTAGATAATAAACACATAGGGTTCAGTGTATAATGCATATACTTTTTAAAATGCAGTTTAAATGATATGTTTTGGTATAAATTTAAAGGTATATATGTAAGAAATAAGAAAAAAAGACAGTTTTAGGCACTACTTTGTCTTAGTGGTTCCCAGCTTCATGACTTTTGACCCATGTATTCATGCACAAAATGGCAGCCCCCATGCCTGTCTAAACCGGTGTGTTTATTCTAAGGTAAATATTTTGAGTTACAACGAATATACATTTTTGAGATGCTGTTTATTCAAACGGCTATGGCCTTATCTTTCCAACAATGTATGGTGGTATATTGGGAAGTCGCTTGGTCATGGTGAAAATTGAGATCAAACTTTGAATATTTTATATGTAACAAAGAAGGAATTTATTTGCGCATGCGTAACCTTTAGTCAAAATCAGAATGATTTATATCAAGGTAAATAAACGCTGTCATATGCACATAAAATTGAATAAGCGTTCAAATGATCATGATTTCCAAAGGGAACAAACTTTTATTCCACTTTCGTTTTAATTAAAATCGTTACATTTTAATGGGTTTATTATATCTAATTTGCATTTAAAAGCAACGATATTAAAATCTGAAACAAATACTACGGTGTAGCTAAAGAAATATACAATTATAAAAGATGTTTTATTTGTATTCCGAACGCGAACGGTAATGTACGGACGGCTACGGCTTTCGACGAAATAACACGGAAATTAACGAGCTAATGATGGGTCGAATACCTTACCCTGTAAACTTATATAGACTGTATCAGTTTAATTGTATTCAAACTGTGTACTTAAAAGACGTTATTAAAATGTTACTAATTCTACGGGAATCAAACTTTCTTCAACGACGTCAGGCATGGCAAACGCCAAACACACCACTTATTCGCAAACCCCAGTGGCGTATCAGGCGTTTCTGAGCTACCGTAATTGTTTTGATGATGATGGTGATGATGATGATAATGATGATGATGATTATGATGGTGATGATGATGATAATGATGATGATGATGATGGTGATAATGATGACGACGACGGTGGTGATGATGATCCCAGCAAGCAATATATAAGGGACCCAGATGGGTTTTTCAACAGGGAACAATGTGGGACCCATATGGGCAGCCCATATGGGCTGCATATGGGTCCTATCTGGGTCCCAATTGGGCTGCATATGGGTCCTATCTGGGTCCCATTTGGGCTGCTTATGGGTTCTATCTTGGTCCCATATTGGCTGCATACATATTTTAAAGAACAACAAAGAAATGATCATATATTAGATGCATTTTTAATAATATAAAAACGTATATACAGATGAAATGATAATAATCATTAATAAAATCAAATCAGCAAACAGGTGATCAATTTTATTGCATCAGCATACATTACATAATCATAGCTGTTAATACCACACAAAAACAAAAAAAGAGAAATATCAATGTAAAGCGTATGTGGTTCTTCAACAAGTTATTTTGTTATTTCAAACAATCGTCATAGTTACTAAAATGCAAATTGATTGTCCATACTAGCAAATATGTTGATTATAAATACAAGCAGTCAGACAAATGCCACAGGGATATACAATATTAATATACACGTAATACTTAAGACTATAGTCATATATATGTTACACTTCGGAAATGTACATAGCCGAGCTCGTTGGTAGAGCGCTTAAGTGTCAATCCGGGGATCGTGAGTTCGTACCCCAGCCCGGCCACATAACTTGTGTGGGGATTGGTCATGAAATTATTTCTACGGCCATTCTGACACCTACCTCTGATTCAAGTAGGGCAGTTGTCAGTTAGTGGCATAAGTATTTGTACTTAGTACTATTAAACTGCTTAGATGGGCTAAGCTTGCCCAGGAAAAGTGTGAGTAGGTGAACTGACCGCCGTAATATGACTGAAATACTGTTAAAAACGGCGAAAAATCCCAGCAAAACAAACAAACAACACAAAATGTACATATACTGTCATTCAAAAATAACATGTAATTGATGCTACCAGTCATCAGATCAACATCTTATGATCAAGCAACAGTAGCTTGCGATTAAAACTACACACACGGACACACTCACTCACACCGATCCACCAGTGACAACTAAGTAGAGCTGACCTCACTCAGTTATTATTAAGTGTACTGAAATCAGAAGGCAGTTTTTTACAATGCATTATAAGAATCTAAACAAGAGAAAAATGCGGAAACCGCATGTTAGCCGGGTTTTTTACTTTGCCGCTGGGGGTACATGTACAAGTCAATGTTGGTGAAGAAGTATGGAAGTTTCATGTCGAGCTCTAGTGGCCATTTTGTGCAGTGAGGTGGAACCATTTGAATACGTTTGGTAAAGGACCACTAAACGAACATTGGTGTGAAATTATTTGAAAATCTAGCCATAGGTCTACAAAAAAATTGCGTTTAGACATACTTCTATTTTTAGCTCTGGCGGCCATCTTGTGCTGTGAAGCGGAACCATTTTCACAGGTTTGGTAGAGGACCATCCAAGGAACATTTCTGTAAAGTTTGAAGAAGGATGACCAATAACTTTTGAAAATATGACAGGAAAACAAAACTTTAACACAAATAATATTTTTAGCTCTAGTGGCCATTTTGTGCAGTGAAGCGGAACCATTTGAATAAGTGTGGTAGAGTGTAAAGTTTCATCAAGATTGATCAAGAACTTTATAACATATGACAGGAATACAAAACTTTAACGCAAATTCTATGTTTTAGCTCTAGTGGCCATTTTGTGCAGAGAGGCGAAACCATTTGAATAAGTTTGGTAGAGGAACACTAACGAACATTTGTTTAAAATTATTTGAAAATCTAGCCATAGCTTTAGAAGAAAACGGCATTTAGACATATTTCTATTTTTAGCTCTGGCGGCCATCTTGGGCAGTGAAGCGGAACCATTTTAATAGGTTTGGTAGAGGACCATCCAAGGAACATTTCTTTAAAGTTTCATGAAAATTGACCAAGAACTTTTGGAAATATGACAGGATTACGAAACTTTAACGCAAATAAGACTTTAAGCTCTAGTGGCCATTTTATGAGGTGAGGCAAAACCATTTGAATAAGTTTGGCAGAGGAACACTAAACGAACATTTGTGTAAAAGTATTTGAAAATCTAGCCATAGGTTTAGAAGAAAAAGGGCGTTTAGACATTTAGACATAATTTTATTTTTAGCTATGGCGGCCATCTTGTGCAGTGAAGCGGAACCATTTTACAGGTTTGGTAGAGGACCATCCAAGGAACATTTGTGTAAAGTTTCATGAAGATTTACCAAGAACTTTTGAAAATATGATAGGAATACGAGACTTTAACGCAAATTCTATTTTTATCTCTGGTGGCCATTTTGTGCAGTGAGGCAGAACCATCTGAATAAGTTTGGCAGAGGAACGCTTAACGAACATTTGTGTAAAATAATGTGAAAATCTAGCCATAGGTTTAGACGAAAACGGCGTTTAGACATAATTCTATATTTAGCTCTGGCAGCCAACTTGTGCAGTGAAGCGGAACCATTTTCACAGATTTGAAAGATGACCATCAAAGGAACATTTCTGTAAAGTTTCATGAAGATTGATTAAGAACTTTTGAAATAATGACAGGAATACGAAACTTTAACGCAAATTGTTAACGACATCGCAACGCCCGCCCGCCGAACCGACCGTTTTTCGCTAATCTATATGCCGAGATTTTTCGTTGAAAAATCCGTTTTAAAATGTACCTAAACATGGTTATGATTCTTGTCATACGTACATTCATCTCATCATACTGAATACATACACGTATACAAGTCTGAAGGCTATAGGTTCAACAATATCAGGAAGTGGACCTAAAAGAAAAACTTAACTAAGAAAATTAAATTTTCAGAGTTAAGCAAGCCATAAATCAGTCAAATTCCATGATCGAGTTATGATTCTTTACCTACACTCTGACTCAGTTCTTTATCCAGTTACTTAATACGTAAACCGAGTGGTAGGCTATGCGTTTTCAAGAACAGTGAACTTTAACAAATAACATAGACAAGAAAAATGAAATGGGCTTTTAACTAATGAAAATCCATGAGTGTTATGAGGTTTTTGTCCTACTCACTGAACTCATGATACTGAACTAGTAAACCAAACATTAAGGCTATAGCTTCAATTGTTTTTAAGAAAAAGGGAAAAATACACTTAAACAAAAAATCAAGTTCGACAAAGGGCCACCAATCAATCAAAATTCAACAAAAATAAATGGTTTTTGTCCTAAACACTTATCTCACCCTCATAAAAACAGTTTAAAGCTGTCAAGTAGTTAAAAAAATGCACATGCTGAATAAGTATAATTTTGAAAAACAGTTTTCAAGAAAAGTGGACCTAAAGTAAAAACTTCTTTTCCAAAAAATAAGACAAGCTAATACACTAATAATGATGACAAACAAGAAGCAAAATGTCAGAAATAAAAAGTGAAACTCTGTTTGAGACTAGAAATTTAACCTGTCCGAGTCACTACCGGTCGGCGTGTTTCCCACTATGGCCTTTGTTCTCTCTTTCCGCCCACCTTTGCGATCCCTTGCACCAGCCAGCCAATTGGTAATTAAAAGTTCCATACTTTTGCGGTTTGCAGTTTTCGTGGCTTGATTCATATGAAGACATCCTGGGAAATATAATGGTTGACTGTAGGAGAAATCCCAACTCAATGGTCATTGTTCCCATGCTAAACACAAGCTTAGCAAGATTGTGGTTTAAACTGTTCATCCATGATTTAGCATCCATTTTTTCACAGACATCAAATGAAAGATGCAAGCTATTATAAGTTTATCACATAATGTGGATCTTAATTTTGAATTGTGACTTGTATATTATTCAGGTAAAAATGTTGACTCAAGTTTACAACACATAGCAAATTTGGTTATAAACAATGGGAGGGGGTATGAACTAAGAATGATACTTACGAAACAGAATGTTGCAAATATTCAGTGATTCGAACTTGAGCTTCCCCTTCGTCCCCTTATAGTTGTAACGTCTAGCTAGTGGTGTTGTTATAAATGCTTGTAATATTCTGGAAACAGTTTCGTCGTTTGATGAACCCCCATAAGCATCTAGGTACTTAACCAAAAAAAAAAAAAAAAATGCTAGTAAACAACATGATGATGAGAACCAAAATCATGTACAGTTTCTATGCAGCATTCAACGCCATTGCCATTCCAATAATGTTGTAATGTTTGGATAATATATTTATGCCCCTACTGCATTTGAGAATATAAAACATATTTTGCATCAATGGCAGGCTCTGGTAAACAATATCTTGGGTTACACGTTCTTTCTTTTAGATGTCTGCAGCAAATAACTTTCGAAAACATTATGACAGAAGTAGAATTTACTTGCAATGATCTATTGTTTCTTCCTGTATTACACAGAAGACACATTGCAAATCTGAGTCCAATTGTTTGGTAGTTCAGGTGTCTGTATGTCAGCTAAATCGCAACAGTGAAAGTTTTGTTCATTATTTTTAATGATTTATCAATGCCTATCCTAGAACCAAAAATTCATAATGATAAAAATGACACAAAATTACAAACTCCATAGGTTTGTGTTATCTCCCAAATTAAAAAAGCCCTACATTTTTCAATTGACAGTGTAAAATTACATATGAACAGTTTAAAAGTATTGATTACTCTCACCAGAATGAAAACAGCAACAAAAAAACATCACTCACAATAGAGGATGCAGCTCTTCCGTCTATAACACAGCCATAAAAGCGTTCCATGTCCTAAACGGAGTTCAAGGGTAGCACGATGCCCTCAGGAAGCTTACTAGGTACAGAAACAGCATCTGAAGACCTGCATAACAGCAACCTCAGGAGCCGATGGTTTTCTTTGATATCTTCCTGTATTGATTCCATCATCGTGAAAATTCTCAGGTCACGCGCTGAGGAAAATGCATGATTTTTTTATTAAAAAAAATATCGTAAAACCGAACTTAAACATCTTACATAAAGATATTTAAGAACTTAACGCACAAACTTAGCTCAAATTGTCACAATGGTTTAAAAAAAGGATTATACACTGAGGTTGCAGCACTTGGTGTTTGGAATATGGTGTCCGCCTTAAGATCAGGAGGTCAAGAGTTTCATTCCTACTGGGAGAGAAATCAATCAAAAGACACCAAGTACTGGTTCAGCCTAGGAAAGTCCGAAACAGACTCTAAAGTGTCCCAATAATCATCAAGCTTTTGAAATAATTGCGCTTAATAAATTAAACTTAAATTGATTTATTAATTAAATTAACATGTTTTCTGAAATGCACACCGTGAGTCCAAAAATGGACTAGTAATAATGACAGGATTAGAAAATAAAGATTCTAGTTAACTTTCCTGAATTTCTTTTGATGATCCATAGTTGCTCGTGGAGTAGCATGATTTATGGAACAACTAGTACTGGGATCAACAGGTGGCGTGGGCAACTCATGTATTATTACAGGTCTTGGAGACGTTGGCTGGGGCCTGGTGTTGGCTGCCTCATCACTACCAGGATCGCTGTCTACAAGTCTTCGTGGAATGCTGTAAAAGTGGTTTATAAACGGTTTTATAGCCTTTATTGATTGTGTTATAGCATTTTGAGAATACATGTATGGAGATTTTTAACTAATTAACTCGTGTTTTACTCTACTTTGGATTCAGCCGCTCTGTGTCGGGTAATAAAACCTTTTTATATACATCATGTATTTTACATGTAGTTCATTATTGTTCGCCAGTTTCTGTGGAATTAGAGTTTAAATTTTTTAATTAGGTTTGGAGTCTTGTTTTAAAACCAATCATTAATAGCCAGGACGTCACGAAAAATATTAATATCTACGTTTCAATGTTCTGTTTATCGTTTTAATACACTATCTTGTCTGCAAAGGACCATCCATACATAACAAAATAAATGCCTTGCAAGTTTCATAATTGAAAACAGTTTCGTACCATTTCATTCTTTTTGTTGGCAGTTCTTCTTCCTCAGACTGAAGATCTGGTGTGTCCTCCGCCTTTCGCAACCTCTTCCTAGCACTTTCCAGTGATCCTGAAAATAAAGGACAATAACTATAAACCAGCTGTGATTGCTTTGAAGGTCAATTATGTTTCATTGTTACTAAGTGAACATTTTTATTGACATACAACATATTCTTATTGTTTAACTCCAAAACCACATTCATACATAGTATAATTAAAAAGTAATTTATATCTTTTACTTAGAAACGCTTGATGGCTAAACAGATTTTATTCACCAAGGCCTTAACTAATTGTTAATTATAAAAAAAAAGAGAAAAATCAACAACTGCTTACCAGTGTACAACAGGCGAACAGGATTCTCAGACCACCCTTCTGCGGACACTTCTTCCTTTTCTACTACCTTATTGACACGTATACTTCCTTTGTAGGGAGGCCACATGGCCCTGTCACCATTTAGCCATGATTCCGGACCAATGGCCACAGATTCCTCCTCAATGAAGATTACCAGATGAAAGTGAGAAAACATTTTGCATGGAAGTCAATTTTTAATAATTTTCAATGATATTATTATTATATTTATACAACAAATTAAACTTTCCTCAGTATTTTGGCATTAACTTTCTCACCAGGTTTTGCATTCTTTTTAGGGATTTTAGTTCATGAGGAATCCTGTTTCAGGACTTTTTATGCCCCCACTTTAGAGGGGGTGGGGGATATAGATTTGCCCTCAGGGCTTTTTTCACCATTTTGGGAATATGACCTTTTCAATTGGAATTGGGAATTTTAGCGTCAATTTACCTAAAACTGGGGAAAATCATAATGGTTTGCTTAATACAATTTTAATAATTATACATTAACTACATAAATTACAACAAAAAGAAATACGTAAAAAAGTTATTACAACTTAACAGTCTTTATTTCCACACTGAACACCTCTTATTTCCAAACATCTGAAAGTCAAACCATCATTTGGGAATTTTGGGACTGGATTTGGGAAAAAAGATACTTTTTGCCATTACTAGAGTGATGAAACTTTATAAGCATATTCATCTGCATCGAGGCTTGTGCACCTGGGTATTTCGGTGCAGTAACCATTTGCAGACCATTTCACTAATACGAAGAAACAAAATTCCTGTGAATCAGTATTTTAACCTTTAAAGTTTCATTTTACAAATTGGCTTTTCAAGCCAGAGCCTGAGAGGTCCTTTGAATTTTAGCTTTCAATATCTACTCAGTTTTTCAGTAGTACTAAAATTCCAGTTTTGATATACACAAAACCCACCAAATTATTCTATTCAATGAAATTCAATCACTCTAGTCACAACTGCTAAAGCACTATAATTCATTTCAATTGGTTCATGTTTAAAAAGAAACAATTCCATTTTCAGTCTTTATAAAAGGCATAACCATTAATTATAATTATCCATTCAATCTCTCAAACTTAATTATATAATGTTCATTACTTCCTGACATTTTAATATGAAGAACTATGCAGGTACTTCATTGTTACTTTCTATATCAAAGAATTTAAATTGCAAGATATATGTGTACTCTTCTATTAGACATGGTCGAAGACAATTCACTGTTGCAGTGTTGAGATTTTTTTAGCTCACCTGAGCACAAAGTGCTCAGGGTGAGCTTTTGTGATCGCCCGTTGTCCGTCGTGCGTGTGTGCGTGCGTGCGTGCGTGTGTGCGTGCGTCGTCAACTTTTCATTCAAACAACAGCTCCTCCTTAACCGCTTGGCAGATTTTCACCAAACTTCACAGAAATGATCCTTGGGTGGACCTCTTTCAAAGTTGTTCAAATCTTTCCGGTCCGCTGAATATGTAGGTCACCAGAGCTAAAAATAGATTTGAAAAGTGAAAACTTTAAAAATCTTCTTCTATGAAACAGCAAGGCCCAGACCTTTGATATTTGATATGTGACATCCTCTAGAGGTCCTCTACAAAGATTGTTCAAATTATGCCCCTGGGGTCGAAACGGACCACGCCGGGGGGGGGGGGGTAACATGGTTTATATAGAATATATAGCAAAATGACTTTAGAAATCTTCTCCTCTGAAACAACAAGACCCAGAGGTTTCATATTTGGTACGTAACATCCTATAGTGGTCCTCTACAAAGATTGTTCAAATTATGCCCCTGGGGTCAAAACTGGCCACGCCCCGGGGGTCTTATGGTTTATATAGAATATATAGCAAAATGACTTTAAAAATCTTCTCCTCTGAAACCGCAAGGCCCAGAGGTTTCATATTTGGTATGTAACATCCTTTAGTGGTCCTTTACAAAGTTTGTTCAAATTATGCCCCTGGAGTAAAAACTGGCCACACCCTGGGGGTCACATGTTGTATATAGAATATATAGCAAAATGACTTTAAAAATCTTCTCCTCTGAACCCACAAGGCCCAGAGGTTTCATATTTGGTATGTAACATCCTATAGTGGTCCTCTACAAAGATTGTTCAAATTATGCCCCTGGGGTCAAAACTGACCACGCCCCGGGG
This sequence comes from Congeria kusceri, assembly GCA_027627225.1. Classification (NCBI taxonomy): domain Eukaryota; kingdom Metazoa; phylum Mollusca; class Bivalvia; order Myida; family Dreissenidae; genus Congeria; species Congeria kusceri. Next base: position 28,718,086 of record CM051028.1, read on the forward strand.
TTCTCATGGTTTGTATAGAATATATAGCAAAATGACTTTAAAAATCTTCTCCTCTGAAATCGCAAGGCCCAGAGGTTTCATATTTGGTATGTAACATCCTTTAGTAGTCCTTTACAAAGAGTGTTCAAATTATGCCCCTGGGGTCACAACGGGCCACACCCCGGGGGTCACATGGTTTATATAGAATCTATAGCACAATGACTTTTTTAATTCTCCTCCTCTGAAACCACAAGGCCCAGAGGTTTCATATTTTGGTATGTAACATCCTATAGTGGTCCTCTACAAAGTTTGTTCAAATTATGCCCCTGGGGTCAAAACTGGCCTCGCCCAGGGGGTAACATGGTTTATAGAAACCTATATAGCAAAATGTCTTAAAATCTACTTCTCTGAAATCGCATGGCCCAGAGGTTTCGTATTTGGTATTTAACATCCTATAGTGGTACTCTACAAAGAGTGTTCAAATTATGCCCCATGGGTCAAAACAGACCACACCCCATTGGTCACATGGTTAATATAGACATAAATAGCAAAATGACTTTAAAATTCTTCTCCTCTGAAACCGCAAGGCCTATAGGTTTCATAATTGGTATGTAACATTGTATAGTGGTCCTCTACAAAGAGTGTTCAAATTATGCCCCTGGGGTCAAAACTGGTCACGCCCGGGGTTCAAATGGTTTACATAGACTTAAATAGCAAAATGCCTTTAAAAATATTCTCCTCTGAAACGGCAAGGCCCACAGCTTTCCTATATTTATTACATAACATTGCATAGTGGTCCTCTCCAAAGATTGTTCAAATTATGCCCCTGGGATCAAATCTGGCCACTCCCTTAGGGATCACAGGGTTTATAAAGACTTAAATAGCAAAATGACTTAAAAAATCTTTACCTGAAATCGCAAGGCCCACATCTTTCTTTTATTTGGTACGTAACATTGCATAGTGGTCCTCTCCAAAGATTGTTCAAATTATGCCCCTGGGGTCAAACCTGGGTAACCCCCGAGGGGTCACATGGTTTATATAGACTTAAATAGCAAAATGACTTAAAAAATCTTTACCTGAATCCGCAAGGCCCAGAGGTTTGTTCAAGGTTGTTCAACTTATGCCCCTGGGATAAACAAATAAGCCACGCCTCGGGGATGGAAATTCCAATTGGGTTACAAGGTCTCAGGTGAGGTCTCAGGGCCCTCTTGTTTAAATAGACTAGCCCATTGGGGCACAAACCATGAAATTACAGCTTGCCCGAACTAATTTAATTTTGGACTTGTCCAAAGAGAAAATAAAAACATGCAGAAATTACCAATTAGATTTATTTTATACATTTTTTAAATGAAAGAAAGATCTCTTTTAAAGCGTATTTAAAACATTCATTAAACAAAGTATTTTGCAAATTTACATAGACCAGCCTGAACACAAACAATTAATCGCAAATATGCATTACAATGAATGCATTGACATTAACAAATAAATACATTATATTTTAAACAAATTTCTTGACTATGATCACTGACGTTTTTTCTCTCAAAATATAGGATTTATTTCCAAAATAAATACCTATAGTAATAAAGCATTCGGTTAACAACTTGTGATTCATTAGTAAAATTTGATTAATTATAGAAACAGGATGCATTATAATGTTCTGAACAAGTATAACAGTTATTACAACTTCAAACTCTTTATTTCTTCAATAAACACCCCTTTTTCCAAACATCTACAAGTCAATTAATCAATTGGGAAATTTGGGACTGTATTTGGGGAAAACATATACTTTTTGCCATTGGAAATATGACCCTATAACGGCTATACAATTGTTTTAAAAAAGAACATATACAGAATTTTCCTCCTCAAATAAGCCGGTAAACTTTCCGCCATGTTTTTATCACCGGAAGTTAGTTGCTATGCGATTAATTCACTCACGACTACACATATTGTTCTTGGCATAGGAAAAATATTGCTAAATTTAACTCCTTTGAGTTTTCAGCTTTAAAAAATTGCAGTCGGGGGTAAAAAATATACAGTCTGTTGGGTTACAAGAAACCGACTTTTTACACCTAACTGATAATGATTATTATAGAATATTTAGAAACATAAATGTGAAAACAGCTGAGTTAAAAACATGCTGAACATACCAAATACAGTAAATTAATAATTAATTTGAGTTCTGTATTAAAGAGGCATATCGACAGTTGTCAACAATAACATTTGCACACAAAAGATTGTTTTCTGAGAATTTATATTGTAGCATTGTTAAATATGATAGTTGTGTTTTCATAAGCATTTGATAAACATATATTATTTAAATATATAAAGAATGGTCATCGCTGACACAAACACTCGTAAGTGGGAAAATTAGTAATCGTAGTAAAATTGATATAAATGAATGTACCGTTACATTCATGTTTGCCATTGATAAGGTTTGCATAGCATAGTTTAGTTTTAATTAAAGTGCGCGAGTTTGTAGGCCCGAGCTTAAATCCTGCTGGAACCATCATAATCCCCAACAAATTGTGTGTCTTTGTATATACTTTTTTTCTTAACGAGTCCATCTCAATATCGTGTTGCAACTTAAAAAACAGCATTCGAGAAAATAGGAAAAATCTTGGGTCAATTTGTGGCTGTATTTATGAGAAGTACAGTCGATACGCTCCTTTAATAATGATTTATTTTCTGTATACAGTGTTTGTATTAGACAGAAATAAATACCAGCTTATACAACAGTGTGAATTAAAGGAATAACAACATATTTTTTTTTTTTTATGGAAGAAGAACAAATTTACAAGTTACTTCATTTACATTCACTTCCTTTATATTTGCACTTAGTTGACTAACTTTAAAAATATGTAAATCAGATGACTGCAAGGGTTCAGTAAAAAAACAAACAAGCAACATTTAAAACCTGTTCAACAACCAAAAGTCGTTGAAATGAGTTTTCGGATGGAGATAAAATATTTCTAACGAGATAAATGTGACCGCTTGCCATAATGCAGTTATTACCTTGTTTTATAGAAAGAGAAAACGAGTTAGGCAGATAGATTTGTTCGAACTGCCTATACCCAGCGTAAGCTCTAGCTAATGGACATTTTTGACGTGGCTTCTTTACAGTATAATTTTTAAACGAAGGATTTTCCACTGAAAGGAGATCATTGGTACAATTTTCTGATAACCTTCTGATGACCTGTTGTAAAGGATAATTTGGTTTCCTGACAAGTCTCTTAAGTCTACCTAAAAAGATTTCAAATGCAAATGAAGAAAAGTAGTCTAAAGCACCATATCGGGAAACATCATCTGCAAGATGCACTAAACCATGGATATTATAAACATACTGGTTTTAACCATATATGTGACCTATTTGCCCAATAAATAACACAAGAAGCTGCCGTGCATAGTCACAGTAAACCTGACAAAATAATGGACTTGAATGACAATAAATAGCTACAGACAGCAACACGAAATGATTGTAATAAACAGCTAGTAAACTTCTTTTTAAAATAACTGATCCTAAGTAAAAAAGAAACTGTCTAAACTCTGTGGCCTTCCGTCGACCAAATTCTTGCAGTTTTCTGCCTTTACGGAGAAATTCATTGGGCATATGAGCTGCAAAGCTAACAAGATCTGAGGACACTTTACCAAAAAATCCCGCCCCTTGTCTGCAGAAAAGAGGGCCCTTCATCCAAAGCCAAAGCAGCTTTCGTGTTACACCTATGCAAACAAGGTGCATATAATAGAGGGGAAATTGCGTTACCACGCCTATTGAAATCCCACCAAGTGGTGGGCGACCAATATGGTGTTCTTCGTTCTGCATTTCGTCAAACTGGACATCAGTTCGAAGTGGTGCATTTATTTCTGGAAAGGTCATTTTTTCAATTCACTTTCCCGTTTAACAACATTTACCACAACCGTGATAACCTGAGTGCCCTTTAGTTTGTTTGATAGATGCTCTTGCATGAGTATCTCAGATAAAACACTCAATTTCAACTGATACTTTACGATTGGAGTTTGGGATTTTAGGACCATCATGTGACAACGTAACTATTTCATCTCGAAAACACTGAAGATATTCATGCACATTACCTGGTTTTTTGGTTACCAGAGAAAGGCCAACAACGAAAGGCCTGGATTCAAATGGTTTGACAACTCTCCCAAGAATTGGCCAAAATTTTGCATTATTGCTCTTGAACAAATGCAGCCCATCAATATTAAACTGTAACAATAAAGTGCCAATGTCTTGTGCAGCAGACACATTTTCAATTTATTTTTACAATGACAAAGCCAGACCAAAGTGGTAATAACAACCGCCTTCAATATCCACAACATCGTAATTCATAATAGTTTTTAGTAAGGTTCTAGGATCCTTTGAAAGATACGGGTAATACACTTGAAGAATCGAAAGAAGCGCATGCAAAGCACTATGAGGAATCTTGAACGAAGATGCCCAATTACACAAGTCAGTTTCAAGAGTTAGACAATCTTGAGAATCTTCAGAATCAGAACTGAAATCTGTTTCAAATAGATAAAAGTCAGAATCATCAGAAAAATTTGGTAATAATTCCACAAGATCATTTTGTTGGCATGCATCCATTTCAGCAATATTTTGTAGCGGGCCTTCATTGCTTTTATTTGAAAGGTCAACTGTGTGATGATCGTCAAACTGAAAATAATCATCAGTCTGGGAGTCTGACATCAATGGGAAAATTAGAACTGTTAGAACGAGAAACTACATTTGAATCAGATTCGTGATTTTCATAAATTGCAGACACGTGAGCTTTAGCATTTGAGCGAATTTTCTATAGGATTTCCTGTATGCTGATTTCCTTTTATCTGCCATGTTAGAAATGAATCGGAATAGAGTGAATGTCGATACCCACGAAATTATATGACAATTAATGTAAATAAAAAATATAAAACAGTTGAACAGCAAATTGAAATCTTCAAAATAAGCATATATAGAAAACAATTTCCATTCGTTTTTTCGTAAGTTTAGAAATTAATAAGAGACTATAAGACTACCATTAGTGATTTTTGTTTCTGTTTTCTTTACAAAATCAACCGCCAGCGTCCAATCGCGCGCCATAATGTATATTTAAATATTTTTATCATTTGAAGTTAAAATATTTAAAAAAAAACTTTACCAGACAAAAAAGAATGCACATCTATTATATTAAAAATACTTGAAAGTAAAAAAATAATAATTAAATTTATAGGTTAGAAACTACTAATATTTATTTTGACCGTACTATCTCGGCATATAATAACTGGTATCCACATTAAAAAGGCAACGTTAAGACAAGACAAAAAGGGTAACATTGACATTTTTCGTTAATGGAATAAATTTTTTAGTATTTTTCATTAGAAGTCGACTTTTTTGCAAGTTTTTGCTATATGGGTCTTAAATCCGTTAAATTAGATACATATGGACCCTTTATGGGCCCCATATGGGCAAACAGCCCACCTGTTCAGGGCTGTTGGGCGTTTATTGTGAGCCCAAATGGGGCCCATATGGGTTATAAATTATGCGCTTAAGTGTTAATTACTATTTTTTGATAAAATAACAGTAGCTTAGATCAATGCAGTCACATACTAGCACAAAAATATAAGTTTATAATAAATAAATACATTTTAAAGTATTTTTTTCCAACAGTGCTGCAATATATGACCCATCTGGGACCCTTATAGGCAAGCCCACATGGGCTGGCCCATATAGGTCCCATATGGGTCCAATATGGGCCAGCCCATATGGGCTTACCCAGAAACAGCCCATATGGGACCCATATGTGCATGTTTACTGGAATAATGATTATGATGACCATGGTCATGAACATCACTACGACAGGAAAACACTGAATCATTTCATAAACTTCATTGCTCTTAATCTTCAGAATGGTGTAAGTTAAAGCAAACAAGGCCTTTCTTAAGCGTCAACTTCGTTATGTACAACCCAGCTACCTAGTCACAACAACACAAAAACTCATTTTGAAAAAAAAAGAATAATCACTTTTCTTGACTATGATAATAGAAAATGGAATTTTGTATGCTCTAATACCTATGGAAGCGTCCTGGTGCCAAGTGTAAAAATAAAAACAAATAAAAATTAATCAAGATTTTCAAACTTATCTCGTAATTACGACTTAGTATCTCGTAATTACGATTTAGTATCTCGTAATTACTACCTAGTATCTCGTAATTACGACTTAATATGTCGTAATTACGACTTAATATCTCGTAATTACGACATAATATCTCGTAGTTACGACTTTGTATCTCATAATTACGACTTTTTGTGTCGTAATTACGACTTTTTAAGTAAAACTGTATAAAAGCCAAATGTGATAGATGCAGTATTTCATAGATTGAAATAGTATCGTGACCTTACTTTCATCAGACGAATTGATATGAACCTTCAAATTCGATCGTTCTTCGAATTGGGCTTAAATTATTCCGAAACTCTAGGATGTCTTGCAGTAGTGAATGATCCAGATCTAAATAGCAGGGTGCAGCACCCTGCTCTGTTTTGGTTCCTCCATGCTGCCCCTTTGGGCAGGTCAATAGTTGAATATCTTTAGAAATATCATATATTTTTGCCAGTTTTCAATGACAAATTCAGAGTCAATGCTTAAAACCTTAATTACATGTAGAAGCATTCCATTACTATAAATGTTCAAAGAACTGGTTAGACTTTCCCCCCTGCCCCTTTAAGAGCAGAACCCTGTACCTTTTCTGATCATAGATCTTTCCCTACGTGCAGTGAATGGCTTAAAATTAGAAACAGTAGTAGTTCTTCTTCTTCTTATTCTTCTTCTTCTTCTTCTTCTTCTTTTATTCTTCTTCTTCTTCTTCTTCTTCTTCTTCTTCTCCTCCTCCTACTACTACTATTATTACTACGACTACTACTACTACTACTACTACTACTACTACTACTACTACTACTACTACTATTACTACTACTACTACTACTACTACAACCACTACTACTATTACTACTACCACTACTACTTCTACTACTACTACTACTACTACTACTACTACTACTACTACTACTACTACTACTTCTACTACTACTACTACTACTACTACTACTACTATTATTATTATTACTACTATTGTTACTGCCACTGTTGCTGCTGCTCTGCTGCTGCTACCACTACTACTATTACTACTACTACTACTACTACTAATACTACTACTACTTCTACTACTACTACTACTACTACTACTACTACTAATAATAATAATAATAATATTATTATTATTATTACAACTACTATTGGTACTACTGCCACTGACTACTGATAAAGCTGCTGCTACTGCTGCTGCTGCTACTACTACTACTGCTACTGCTGCTGCTATTACTACTTCTTCTACTACTACTACTACTACTACTACTACTACTACTACTACTACTGATACTACTACTACTTGTACTACTACTACTACTACTACTACTACTACTAATACTACTAATAATAATAATAATAAAAGTAATAATAACAATATTAACAAATCTTTATTAAATGAAGTTATCAACATTAGAATTATATCTAATGTATTCTTTTTCAGACAGACAGACAGACAGGCAGACAGTGTACTTTTAGTACTATTTCAATCTACAATAGCCTGCTTGTATCACACTTGGCTTATGCGTCATCACTACTCTCTTGAGTCTTAATTACGACATTTTATCTCGTAATTACGAAATACTATGTCGTAATTACGAGATAAAACGTTGTAATTACGAGATACTAAGTCGTAATTACGAAATAAAAAAGTCGTCATTACGAGATCGTAATTACAAGATATGTTTTCTAATATTGAGTACTTTTTATTTATTTTTACACCTGGCACCAGGACGCTTCCATAAATACCAGAAACAACATATGAAGCATATTTAACGCAACATACTTGTTTAAACTCAATAAATGACAGAAAATTGAAATATAATGCAAAACCTTTTAGGAATCATTTAAAACCGGTATGCCCAGTCAATACAAGGCCCGACAATCCAATACGGACAATGAGCCTTCAACAAAATGGATCTTTGGTGACGATGTAGCCAAGAAACTCAAAGACATTCAGGACTCCAAAGCGCTGTCGGTCAAACTACGTCAGGAGCGTGGCGATTATGGTTCAAACAGGTTCAAGCCATACCATTAAAAGGCATCCTACAAGAAAGGGAAACAACGTGCAACGCCACGTCCTTTTTTAGGGAAGCGTTTTCATAGAAGCGCCCTGAAACGCAAGGATCCGGCAATGTAACTGCATTCACGGCACAGGTGAGCGACAGTGCATTATATTACACTAACAATGTACCAGATAATTTTTTAGCTGGGAAAATAAGTCATTTTCTAGAGGCATGGAGTTCTATCACATCTGATCCATGGGCACTTAGCACGGTTAAAGAATTGGAAATTCCTTTTATAGACTGGCCACATCAGAAAATAATTTCTACACCAATAACATTTTCTGGGATTGATAAGATAAAAATTGACGATGACATCAAAAAACTGGTTAGAAAAAAGATTATTGAACAAGTGTTTTCATACAGCGAGAACAGTGGTTTCATCTCTAATATATGTATTCGAAATTAAAAGGACACTTCAATACACTTGATTCTAAATTTGAAAAAGCTTAATGAACATCTTGATGCAAAGCCTTGTAACATGATAACATTAAAATCAGCGCTGTTATTAATGATGCCGGGATGCTATTTTACCAGCTGTGATCTAATAGATGCTTATTATAGTGTAAATGTACGAGAGTCATATCTGAAGTTTTTAAGGGTTTTTTGGAATGGAATTTGCTACCAGTTTACATGTCTGCCAAATGGTTTTCAATAGGGCCTCGTTTGTTCTCAAAATTATTAAAATCTGTATTTTCGCATCTTAGAAAACAAGCTTTTCTAAATACTGGATATATCAATGACTCTCTGTTACAAGGTGATAATTATCATGAATGTTCGAAAAATATGACAGAGACAGTAAAATTATTTGATAGTCTTGGACTAACTGTTAATCCTGACAAGTCTGTTTTTACTCCTACTCAAGTCATTGAAATTTTAGGTTTTATTTTAAATTCTGTGAAAATGACAGTTTATCTTAAGAAAAGAGTGAAAAAGAGTGAAAAAATTGTAGCCCGGTGCCAGGCTATTATTGCACAACCTGCTGTACAATTAGGACCATAGCCCAATTAATTGGAAAGTTTATAGCCTGCACGCCATGCGGTATTGTTCACCAAGAGAATATAGATTTTTAGAAACAAAATGCTTAGTTAACACAAGGGCAACTATGACGCAATCGTACAATTACCACAACATTGCACTGCCGATGTACAATGGTGGATATCCAATCTATCAAAGTCTGAGAAACCAGTAGTTACTAGTGAGTTTGACAAAGCAATTTTTACGGATAGTTCATCAGGAGGGTGGAGAACATTAATGTGTGCAAAAACCAACAGGTGGTCAATGGGATATCAAAAAGAGACAGAACCGTATTAATTACTTAGAACTAAAGGCAGTACTGTTGGGCCTGCAGTCTTTTTGTAAAGAGTTGCATGACTTTCACCTAAGAATTAGGTCGGACAATACAGATACAGTTGTTTGCATAAATAGACAGGGTTCAACAAAGGAAAACATTAATGACATAACTTCGAGCTATTTGGTAGTTTGCTATTGAAAGAAATACATGGCTGTTTGCTGAACATGTGAAAGGATCAGATAATGTAGAGGCAGACCGATAGTCCAGACAATTTAATTAGGACACCGAATGGATGTTAAATAAAGAAGTTTTTCAGTCCATTACAAACGTGTTTGGTATACAAAACTGCGACTTATTTGTCTCTAAAATTAACCACCAAGTCCCTCAATATTATTCTTGAAGGGCTGATCCACATGCCATTGCTTGTGATGCTTTTCTACAAAAGTGGTCTAATGGTTTGAACTATATTTCTCCCCTTTCAGTGTGATGGGGGTTTCCTCAACTGATAAAAATGACAATAGCGTGTCCTCTCCTGTTACCAGTGACAAACGAATTATTGACAATACCAGGAAATCCCAAACCACATCCACTTCTCAAGAAATAGTATCTCGCAGTTGTTCGCGTTTCGGGGAACGCCTGCAAAGCAATGGATTATCGCAATCAGGTATCAACATTATATTGCAGTCATGGAGATATACCACAAAATCACAATATGGGGCTTATTTCAAAAGATGGATGCAGTTTTGTGATGAACTGTGTTCTAAACTATTTAACGAAATTGTTTCAGCAAGAACTGGGCTATAGTGCCATCAACACTGCACGGTCATCAATTAGTGCTTTGTGCGGTGATGGAACAAATAACAGTATAGGTAAACACTATCTGGTGAAAAGATTTATGAGGGGGATTTTTCTGTTACGATCTGCTTTGCTTAGATATTCAATCACATGGGAAGTCAGTAATGTGCTTAGGTACATTTCAGGTGTAATTATTGATGGTAGCGTAGATAATTTGAGATATCTGACCATGAAAACTGTTATGTTGTTATGCTTGTTGTCAGGTCAAAGACTTTAGTCACTACATGTGATTGATATAAGAAATATTGAAGTGACATGTTCATGAATCCGATATGGGGATTTGCAAAAACAATCTAGACCAAATTCTCATTTGAATGAACTGCAGTTTAGAGCATATACAAATAAAAAGCTTTGCATTGTATTCACCATGAGTCTTTATTGAGGGTAACGGCAAGGATACGCGGTAATGACACATCTTTGTTCATCAGTTACTGTAAACCTCACAAGAAAGTGTCTAAGGATACAATAGCCAGATGGATTAAAGCAACATTAAAGGCTTCAGGAATTCATATCAATTTTCAAACCACGTAATGGTAGATCGGCATATCGGCATCAGACTCTCATGTTAATAAGAAGCGGTTTCCATTAGCAACAATCCTAAGAACAGCGGGATGGTCAAGTGAGTGCACATTTAGACGGTTTTATAACAAGCCCGTGACTAATGACATTTCTTATGCAGAGGCTGTGTTGGCTGGTCAATTAATCAGCTATAATTAATGACATGTTAATTTTATTGAAGTTGTTGTTCATAGATTTGTTTGTGAAATGATTGGAAGTATAATTGTGTAGTATATAATATACACTATAGTATTGCTTGAAAGAATAAATGTGAGTGTGATTATTGTATTTCATGCTTATTTTTATGAATTACTTGTTACACTAGCTTACGTAGTCCTGTGGTCTCTAAACATCTCACGTGACTGCTCAGTTTCACAATAAGATTGAAGTGGAATTAATAAATTATTCGAAATTTATTGAAGAATGATTTAGATTCCACGAATATCATATTGTGATACTGAGGCAGTTACGGGCCCTTCCCACCCAACCCGTTGGAGATACTAATACACCGGACTACTTGTACTCTGAAATCCTGATTGTTATCGGCATCCGATCTCTCACGTAACTGCCTCAGTATCACAATGTAATATTCGTGGAATCTACATCATTCTTCAATAAATTTCGAATAATTTATTTATTAATATTCATGTGACACGTGTCAATTTTAAATAAATTGCAGATGCACTTTCTGAGATCAAATTAAGTAAATTCACACTCATCATTCATGGGCATTTTTGCAAACACTAAATGATTCAGAGATAATTGTTAATTCCTTATATCTGTTTTTGTTGATTTGAAATGAAGCTCTGGAATTAAAACATTCCATAGTACCTTTCACAAAAGGACTCTGTCCAATTTCAATAGAATCAGAGCTAGTTATGTTTACACATTTTGTATATGTATTTAATGCAAAACTATGGCACACTGCTACCTTTTATCTATTAACAAAGAAAAGAAAAAGCACAATCGTTTTAGTACCAAAAGTAAATATTAAAGAAAAGAAAAAGCACAATGGAATTGGTACCAAAAGTACATATTAAAGTGTGTATGCTATGTACGATCTTGTTTACTAATTATTAAAACAAAAGCAAATGAAAGTGACAATTAAACGTGTTTACTATCGAACATAAAAACAATCACGTAGAGAACGCTCCAATATGAAAAGATCAACAAGTAATAGTGTGGACTTTTATTTGCACAGTTTATTAAAGTTGTGTTGCTTGTTTAACCTAATCCATTTTAGTTGGAAATCTATGTTAATTCACTTTATATACCACTATATCTGTTGTTTCTCCAAACTTTCAAGTGCCCATCGGGTCTCAAATGTATCATCAAATGTATCACCTTTCTCTAGTCAGATTCCACTTTCCATGTTCATTTAGTCCTATACCAAAAAAAACCTCGTCTTCTTGTTGATAGCTGTGATATTCACCTTTGTCCTAACTGACCGTCGTGTATAACCCAGTTTGTGCAAATTTCACTGACAGTTCTGGTTGAACATTTAGCAACCTCGAAAGTTTGCGCAATCCGCGGCTGTTGACTATTTTCGGACGTCCGGATCGATGTTCATTTTCTATTGAACCACACGCTCCATATCGCTTCAAAAACATCGAGACGGTTGATTTATTCTTCCCCAGCACCTTACTGTACATATCTTTGAAGCCCTATATCCATTTTCAATCATTGATACGATGAGTCCTTTCTCCCCATCTGACATCTGTTTTCCATGTTTACCCATTTCGAAACCGGAAACGTTTCATATGTAAAAAGACGACAGTTTCCGCCGAAAAGTGGGTCAATCGCATTAGTCTCCCTTTGACCAGTTTTAATTAACGGTTACAAGGCAGTTAAGAGTTGTTCAGTTTACATACAGGCAGATTTAAAGCGCATTTGGTACTTAGCGAGCGCGACGTCTTTTGAAAAGGTCACTTACTTTTGGCATGACGCTGTACATGTCCATCATATGTCAATGAAAATGTTCCATTTTAGTAAGGGAGGTAATTTATAAATATTTTATACACAATATGATGCATTAAACAAACAAAAAAGTAAATTGTTGTATAACAGAGTTAAAGAAATATTTATTAAACCAAATATCTCAACAAATGTATTAACTATAATCAATATAAAGTGATTGTTCAATAAAACCAAGAAACGATACTTTGCACGCCGACGCCGGGACGAGTAGTATTTTAAGCGCTCGACTTAAAAAGTTAAAATTTTGAAGCCGACTTCGTGTTGGTACCGTAAAAACGTAATATGTTAAACTGTAAACTTATATATACATTTTTATTTTTATTCTGTGTATTTAGAAACGTTATTAAAATGTTACTATTTCTACGGGATTCAAACTTTCTTGAGCAATGTGAGGCATGGCAAACGCCCAACACACCACTCATTCGCAAACCCAGTGGCGTATCAGGCGTACTCCATACACACGGGCGTACGCAATGAAATGGTTCCGAGCATAGCCTAAAACAACTTGCTGCGTAATAACAAAAAATGTGGTGATGATCGATTAAGATCTAGATCTATTACTTTTTGCTTTAAGCTAGATTTTTTCGTGTTTTGTTTCATTATTAGCACTAAATGACATATAAACGGTATTGTTAGTCCATTTATGTAGAAAATATAAAGGGGTTGTTAGATGTATTGAATAAGCCCAGTCAGTAAAACTTACAAAAACGACATTTTTCCAGTCAGATCTTAATTTCAGGAAGGATTTTACTTTGGCAGTGTTTACTTGTTTAACGATAGGGGATGTAACCATAGGCGGTTTTAGAGGGCTGGAATCGGCGTACACCCCACTAAAATTTCCAAGATTAAACCTGACAATAACTTTAAAAATGTGCATGTATCAAACCCGTTATATGGTATTTACGGTAAACTGTTCCATTTTGACAACATTGCATTGTTTCAATATATAGCCTATGTAAGAGACAAACGGCAGTTTGATGGCAGTTGCTCAATACTTCCGCCCCCCTTTAATTAAAAATTTCGCCGCCTCTAACTCAAAATACACTGTCCGCGACTGATACACCATGAATCATAAGACTACAGTAAGTGTATTTTTATATGGAGTTTATGGAGTATATTACATGTAGAGATGTCTTTAGCTTTTCAGTTGTTGATGTTTGAATCAAAAGAGAGGGTATGGTAATTAACTTGCTAAACTGCAGTATCTGACAAACACAACTGTAAAATCTCCTAAAATTTTGCAGAAGAGTCGATATCCATATCTATCCCTATGGCCTCCGAGCAAATACTAGGCATGCCCGGCTAGCGCAGTGGTTGGTACACTCGCTTATCGCCCAGGCGCCCAGGGTTCGATCCCAACTCAGCGCAAGTGAGTTTTGTTAGTTTTCACCATACCGGACTGGTGGGGTTTCCTCCGGGTACTCCGGCTTCTACCCACAGCACAGACCACACCAAAATTAAAAATATTTCGGTAAAAGATAAATAGCTGGAAATTGTAGCTATGATTCGAAATTCGTCCAAACTATCGACGAGTCTTAAAGTAAATTAGGCACGGGTGACGGGACAATAATTTAATGACAGTTAATGGCGTCACGTCCGGTTGATGTAAACAACTTTTAAAATTCTAACATCAAAAATATTAATAATTATTATTATTTCAATTTTTCACAAAAAAAAAAATTTTTTTAAATACAAAAATGATTCTCCATCAGTGATTACAACAGTGTAACTTTTGTGGAATTGCGACGCCCACAAACGAAGAAATATGGACGATATTGTGACCAGCGCCGGAACAGCGGCTTTAACGGAAGTTCCGCAAGACAGTAACAGCGGCCGTCTGGAAAAGGACTATTCATTAAACGTGAGTAAATCGCTACAGAAAAAGCTAAAATCTACCGACCAAGAAGATGTTGTTATGTATGAGACAGGAGGAGGATTCCGGTTATTACTAAACACCGGTATGTTTGAAAATTTCAAGTAAGCAGCTGAACAATTGATCAGTGATAATTCCCTTCCATTTAAATGCTGCAAAATACCAGTTCATGATAAACAGGGAAATCTGGTGAAAACGCGATACAAACTAAGTTCAGGTCGACAGGCTGTTTACACTTTGATCTTGTACCACACAAAAACCTCATGTTTGATTAATGGAAAGAACTCGCTGAAATTCACTGATGTTCACCCTCCAATCATGTTAAAAACATAGAGGAATGATCAATGTCTGAACAAACAACATCGGCAGACATCAACTGATCTTTAAAACAGCTTCTTATGTCAGTAAAAAAAACAGTAAGAAATCAAACACTCATAATATCAGAATGAACCAGACATACGTAATAATGAGTTGCTCCGATTAAATGAGACGGTTCAGACAGTACACAAAGAAAAACAGATTCGACATTCTACCCAGAGTCAGGATTTAGACATTAGAGATTTTTGGGCTGAGTTCATGAAATCTGTATCGAATGAAATTCTCGAGCTAAAGTGTGAACTGAAAAAGCATGTATCGAAAACATCAGCTCAAATTGAAGAACTTAAAGACATCACGTGTGGCTTTAAAAACCACCATAGTCTCTGCTGTAGTGAAGTTACGTTAAAAATGCAAGCCGTTACTGCAGAGTCGGAGTCAGTAAAAAACCAAATGAGTACGTTGAATGAATGACTTATTAGAAGGTGGCAATCGTTTACAGACTCTATAAAAACTCAGTTATCTGCTATCCTAGTACATCAAAAAGAAACTCAAAACAATGTTCAGTCAAACTCGATCAACCCGGTATCTTCCAACGAAACAACGAAACTCTTCATGTATCAAATTCTTCACATGGAAAAGCTCCAACACCGGCTCTGGTAGAAAGCAGGAAAACCCTGATCATTGGTGACTCTATCTTAAAAGGAATTCAAAAGCCAGGATTAAAAAGAGATGCTGATGTGCGTACTTGCCCTGGGAGGAAACTGCGTGGTATTCAACCACAACTAATCAATGTAGTCGTTTCCGAATACTACAAAATTGTGGTGTATGTCGGAGGTAATGCTGCCGCTTCCGGTTCCCCAATCGACTCTGTACAATGATGCAAAATCTCTGCTTCTGGGTATTCGAAGTAAATCGCCATCATGTGAGGTTTTCATATGCACCGTTTGTCCACGCAAAGATGGTGACGTCGTTCCCTTGAATGATATATTGAAGCAGACCGGAAATGAGTTGAAGGTGCCAATTATTGACTGTCACCAGGCATTTGTGTTCGGGAATGGGAATACTGCCCGGAATTTCTATCATCGAGATGGTATCCATTTGAACAGGGACGGATCTAGTGCTCTTGTTGCGGCAATCCATCGTGGAGTACCAATTACACGGCACGTGACCGGAAACGGAAGTGAGCTCGACCATTAAGGGTTTGAATCTTTTCAACGACGACGGCGATGGCAACCGAGCAAATTTTGCAATGAGTGTGGGTTGAGAAATCACAACACCGTTGACTGTCACTGGAATCTGCAGGTATCTGACAGTTACCCGAGCATCTCCTGGTCAAGGTCCAGGCGTTAATGAAACTACCGAGGTCAAAGCACGGTCCCAGCCTTGAGACGAGTGGCATAGGACAATTACAACAGGCCATCACATATTCCGAAACCTACTAATGGTCTTATTAATAATAAATTTTATATATTAAATAAAATATGTACATATTGTAATAGCTATATCGGCACATGCATTGTTAACAGTAGCAATTCACATATGAAAACATCTTATTGTTCTGATTGTTTAAATACTAGTGAATTTATTGTCGATAAAGCAATTTTCTACAAAAGTTGTACTAGCACTAGTAGTGACAATTGTATTTCTTCTGATGACTGTAGTATAAATACCACACCAACTTTGGATTTTAATTTTACGAATAGTGGGTTACACGTTGTTGATTTCAATGTACATCACATTTTACCAAACTTAGATGAAATCAAATATGTTCTTAATCTTCAGATATTCACATTTTAGGTCTATGTGAAACTTTTTTTGCACAAGGAAATATTAGATTCAAATGTACAAATTCCAAATTGCAATGTTATTCGCCGTGATATAGATAATCGCAAGGTTGTGGCTTATTAGTACATATTAAGGATAACATACCTTCCTAACATAGACTTTACTTAGATGTAGGCTGTTTAGAATCAACTTGGATGGAAATAATGTTTCCTAAAACTAACTCGTTTTTGATAAACTGTGTATATTGTCCGCCGGATTCTACAATTGAATGGATATCGGCATACGACAAACTTCAAAAACTCTATTAACTTATTAAATAAAGAATTTTATATTCTAGGTGATTTTAATATAAATGATCTTTCTGATGGGAAAATAAGTCATTTTCTAGAGGCATGGAGTTCTATCACATCCGATCCATGGGTACTTAGCACGGTTAAAGAATTGGAAATTCCTTTTATAGACTGGCCACATCAGAAAATAATTTCTACACCAATAACATTTTCTGGGATTGATAAGATAAAAATTGACGATGACATAAAAAAACTGGTTAGAAAAAAGATTATTGAACAAGTGTTTTCACACAGCGAGAACAGTGGTTTCATCTCTAATATATGTATTCGAAATTAAAAGGACACTTCAATACGCTTGATTCTAAATTTGAAAAAGCTTAATGAACATCTTGATGCAAAGAATTTTAACATGATAACATTAAAATCAGCGCTGTTATTAATGAGGCCGGGATGCTATTTTACCGGCTGTGATCTAATAGATGCTTATTGTAGTGTAAATGTACGAGAGTCATGTCGGAAGTTTTTAAGGTTTTTTTGGAATGGAATTTGCTACCAGTTTACATGTCTGCCAAATGGTTTTCAATAGGGCCTCGTTTGTTCTCAAAATTATTAAAATCTGTATTTTCGCATCTTAGAAAACAAGCTTTTCTAAATACTGGATATATCAATGACTCTCTGTTACAAGGTGATAATTATCATGAATGTTCGAAAAATATGACAGAGACAGTAAAATTATTTGATAGTCTTGGACTAACTGTTAATCCTGACAAGTCTGTTTTTACTCCTACTCAAGTTATTGAAATTTTAGGTTTTATTTTAAATTCTGTGAAAATGACAGTTAGTTTATCTTAAGAGTGAACAAATTGTAGCCCGGTGCCAGGCTATTATTGCACAACCTGCTGTACAATTAGGACCATAGCCCAATTAATTGGAAAGTTTATAGCCTGCACACCAGCTGTTCCCCATGCGGTATTGTTCACCAAGAGCATATATAGATTTTTAGAAACAAAATGCTTAGGACACACAAGGGGAACTATGACGCAATCGTACAATTACCACAACATTGCACTGCCGATGTACATTGGTGGATATCCAATCTATCAAAGCCTGAGAAACCAGTAATCACTAGAGAGATTGACAAAGCAATTTTCACGGATAGTTCATCAGAAGGGTGGAGAACATTAATGTATGCAAAAACGAACAGGTGGTCAATGGGATATCAAAAAGAGACAGAACCGTATTAATTACTTAGAACTAAAGGCAGTACTGTTGGGCCTGCAGTCTTTTTGTACAGAGTTGCATGACTTTCACCTAAGAATTAGGTCGGACAATACAGTTACAGTTGTTTGTATAAATAGACAGGGTTCAACAAAGGAAAACCTTAATGACATAACCCGAGCAATTTGGTAGTTTGCTATTGAAAGAAATATATGGCTGTTTGCTGAACATGTGAAAGGATCAGATAATGTAGAGGCAGACCGATAGTCCAGACAATTTAATTAGGACACCGAATGGATGTTGAATAAAGAAGTTTTTCAGTCCATTACAAACGTGATTGGTATACAAGACTGCGACTTATTTGTCTCTAAAATTAACCACCAAGTCCCTCAATATTATTCTTGGAGGGCTTATCCACATGCCATGGCTTGTGACGCTTTTCTACAAAAGTGGTCTAATGGTTTGAACTATATTTCTCCCCTTTCAGTGTGATGGGGCTTTCCTCAGCTGATAAAAATGACAATAGCGTGTCCTCTCCTGTTACCAGTGACAAACGAATTATTGACAATACCAGGAAATCCCAAACCACATCCACTTCTCAAGAAATTGCATCTCGCAGTTGTTCGCGTTTCGGGGAACGCCTGCAAAGCAATGGATTATCGCAATCAGTTATCAACATTATATTGCAGTCATGGAAATATACCACAAAATCACAATATGGGGCTTATTTCAAAAGATGGATGCAGTTTTGTGATGAACTGTGTTCTAAACTATTTAACGAAATTGTTCCAGCAAGAACGGGGCTATAGTGCCATCAACACTGCACGGTCATCAATTAGTGCTTTGTGCGGTGATGGAACAAATAACAGTATAGGTAAACACTATCTGGTGAAAAGATTTATGAGGGGCATTTTTCTGTTACGATCTGCTTTGCTTAGATATTCAATCACATGGGAAGTCAGTAATGTGCTTAGGTACCTTTCAGGTGAAAATATTGATGGTAGCGTAGATAACTTGAGATATCTGACCATGAAAACTGTTATGTTGTTATGCTTGTTGTCAGGTCAAAGACTTCAGTCTCTACATGTGATTGATATAAGAAATATTGAAGTGACATGTTTATGAATCCGATATGGGGATTTGCAAAAACAATCTAGTCCAAGTTCTTATTTGAATGAACTGCAGTTTAGAGCATATACAAATAAAAAGCTTTGCATTGTATTCACAATGAGACTTTATTTGAGGGTAACGGCAGGGCTACGCGGTAATGACACATCTTTGTTCATCAGTTACTGTAAACCTCACCAGAAAGTGTCTAAGGATACAATAGCCAGATGGATTAAAGAAACATTAAAGGCTTCAGGAATTCATATATCAATTTTCAAACCACATAACTGTAGATCGGCATATCGGCATCAGTCTCTCATGTTAATAAGATGCGGTTGCCATTAGCAACAATCCTAAGAACAGCGGGATGGTCAAGTGAGTGCACATTTAGAAGGTTTTATAACAAGCCCGTGACTAATGACACTTCCTATGCAGAGGCTGTGTTGGCTGGTCAATTAATCAGCTATAATTAATGACATGTTAATTTTATTGAAGTTGTTGTTCATAGATTTGTTTGTGAAATGATTGGAAGTATAATTGTGTAGTATATAATATACACTATAGTATTGCTTGAAAGAATAAATGTGAGTGTGATTATTGTATTTCATGCTTATTTTTATGAATTACTTGTTACACTAGCTTACGTAGTCCGGTGGTCTCTAAACATCTCACGTGACTGGCTCAGTTTCACAATAGGATTGAAGTGGAATTAATAAATTATTCGAAATTTATTGAAGAATGATTTAGATTCCACGAATATCATATTGTGAAACTGAGGCAGTTACGGGCCCTTCCCACCAAACCCGTTGGAGATACTAATACACCGGACTACTTGTACTCTGAAATCCTGATTGTTATCGGCATCCGATCTCTCACGTAACTGCCTCAGTATCACAATGTAATATTCGTGGAATCTAAATCACTCTTCAATAAATTTCGAATAATTTATTAATTAATATACATGTGACAAGTGTCAATTTTATAATAAATTGCAGATGCACTTTCTGAGATCAAATTAAGTAAATTCGCACTCATCATTCATGAGCATTTTTGCAAACACTAAATGCCTCAGAGAAAATTGTAAGTTCCTTATATCTGTTTTTGTTGATTTGAAACGAATTCTGGAATTAAAACATTCCATAGTACCTTTCACAAAAGGACTCTGTCCAATTTCAATAGAATCAGAGCTAGCTATTTTTACACATTTTTATATGTATTTCATGCAAAACTATGGCACACTGCTACCTTTTATCTATTAACAAAGAAAAGAAAAAGCACAATCGTTTTGGTACCAAAAGTAAATATTAAAGAAAAGAAAAGCACAATGGAATTGGTACCAACAGTAAATATTAAAGTGTGTATGCTATGTACGATATTTTTTACTAATTATTTTTAAAAAAAAGAAAATAAAAGTGACAATTAAACGTGTTTACAATCGAACATAAAAACAATCACGTAGAGAACGCTCCAATATGAAGAGATCAACAAGTAATAGTGTCGACTTTTATTTGCACAGTTTATTAAAGTTGTGTTGCTTGTGTAACCTAATCCATTTTAGTTGGAAATCTATGTTAATTCACTTTATATACCACTATATCTGTTGATTCTCCAAACTTTCAACTGACCATTGGGTCTCAAATGTATCATCAAATGTATCACCTTTCACTAGTCAGATTCCACTTTCCATGTTAATTTAGTCCTATACCAAAAAAACCCTCGTCTTCTTGTTGATAGCTGTGATATTCACCTTTGTCCTAACTGACCGTCGTTTATAACCCAGTTTGTGCAAATTTCACTGACAGTTCTGGTTGAACATTTAGCAATCCCAGCACTGTTGAAATCAGTTGAAAGGTTTTCTTCTATCCAAGTTTACAATTCTCGAAAGTTTGCGCAATCCGCGGCTGTTGACTATTTTCGGACGTCCGGATCGATGTTCATTTTCTATTGAACCACACGCTCAATATCGCTTCAAAAACATCGAGACGGTTGATTTACTCTTCCCCAGCACCTTACTGCACATATCTTTGAAGCCCTATATCCATTTTAAATCATTGATACGATAAGTCCTTTCTCCCCATCTGACATCTGTTTTCCATGCTTACCCATTTCGAAACCGGAAACGTTTCATATGTAAAACGACGACAGTTTCCGCCGAAAAGTGGGTCAATCGCATTAGTCTCCCTTTGAACAGTTTTAATTAAGGTTACAAGGCAGGTAACAGTTGTTCAGTTTATATGCAGGCGGATTTAAAGCGCATTTGGTACTTAGCGAGTGCGATGTCTTTTGAAAAGTTCACTTACTTTTGGCATGACACTGTCCACCATACGTCATTGAAAATGTTACATTTTAGTAAGGGAGGTAATTTATAAATATTTTATACACAATATGATGCATTAAACAAACAAAAAAGTAGATAGTTGTATAATAGAGTTAAACAAATATTTATTAAACAAATATCTCAACAAATGTATTAACAATAATCAATATAAAATGATTGTTCAATAACACCTAGAAACGATACTTTGCACGCCGACGCCGGGACGAGTAGTATTTTAAGCGCTCGACTTAAAAAGTTAAAATTTTGAAGCCGACTTCGTGTTGGCACCGTAAAAATGTAATATGTTAAACTGTAAACTTATATATACATTTTAATTTTTATTCTGTGTATTTAGAAAACGTTATTAAAATGTTACTAATTCTACGGGAATCAAACTTTCTTGAGCGATGTCAGGCCCAACACACCACTCATTCGCAAACCCAGTGGCGTATCAGGCGTACTCCATACACACGGGCGTACGGAATGAAATGGTTCCGAGCATAGCCTAAAACAAATTGCTGCCGTGATAACAAAAAATGTGGTGATGATCGATTAAGATCTAGATCTATTACTTTTTGCTTTAAGCTAGATTTTTTCGTGTTTTAATTCATTATTAGCACTAAATGACATATAAACGGTATTGTTAGTCCATTTGTGTAGAAAATATAAAGGAGTTGTTAGATGTCTTGAATAAGCCCAGTCAGTAAAACTTACAAAAACGAAATTTTTCCAGTCAGATCTTAATTTCAAGAAGGATTTTACTTTGGCAGTGTTTACTTGTTTACCGATAGGGGATGCAACCACAGGCGGTTTTATAGGGCTGGAATCGGCGTACACCCCACTAAAATTTCCAAGATTAAACCTGACAATAACTTTAAAAATGTGCATGCATCAAACCCGTTCTATGGTATTTTCGGTAAACTGTTCCATTTTGACAACATGGCATTGTTTCAATATATAGCCTATGTAAGAGACAAACGGCAGTTTGATGGCAGTTGCTCAATCCTTCCGCCCCCCTTTAATTTAAAATTTCGCCACCTCTAACTCAAAATACTCTATCCGCGACTGATACACCATGAATCATAAGACTACAGTAAGTGTATTTTTATATGGAGTTTATGGAGTATATTACATGTAGAGATGTCTTTAGCTTTTCAGTTGTTGATGATTGAATCAAAAGAGAGGGTATGGTAATTAACTTACTAAACTGCAGTATCTGACAAACAAAACGGTAAAATCTCCTAAAATTTTGCAGAAGAGTCGATATCCATATCTTTCCCTATGACCTCCGAGCAAATACTAGGCCTGTCCGGCTAGCGCAGTGGTTGGTACACTCGCTTCTCACCTAAGCGCCCCGGGTTCGATCCCAACTCAGCGCAAGTGAGTTTTGTTAGTTTTCACGATACGGACAGGTGGGGTTTCCTCTGGGTACTCCGGCTTCTACCCACAGCACAGACCACACCAAAATTAAAAATACTTCGGTAAAAGATAAATAGCTGGAAATTGTAGCTATGATTCGAAATTCTTCCCAACTATCGACGAGTCTTAAAGTAAATTAGGCACGGGTGACGGGACAATAATTTAATGACAGTTAATGGCGTCACGTCCGGTTGATGTAAACAACTTTTAAAATTCTGGCATCAAAAATATTAATAATTATTATTATTTCAATTTTTCAATTAAACAAAAATATTTTTTTAAATACAACAATGATTCTCCATAAGTCAGTGATTACAACAGTGTAACTTTTGTGGAATTGCGACGCCCACAAACGAAGAAAAATATGGACGATATTGTGACCAGCGCCGGAACAGCGGCTTTAACGGAAGTTCCGCAAGACAGTAACAGCGGCCGTCTGGAAAAGGACTATTCATTAAACGTGAGTAAGTCGCTACAGAAAAAGCTAAAATCTACCGACCAAGAAGATGTTGTTGTGTTTGAGACAGGAGGATTATTACTAAACACCGGTATGTTTGAAAATTTCAAGTAAGCAGCTGAACAATTGATCAGTGATAATTCCCTTCCATTTAAATGCTGCAAAATACCAGTTCATGATAAACAGGGAAATCTGGTGAAAACGCGATACAAACTAAGTTCAGGTCGACAGGCTATTTACACTTTGATCTTGTACCACACAAAAACCTCATGTTTGATTAATGGAAAGAACTCGCATAAATTCACTGATGTTCACCCTCCAATCATGTTAAAAAACATAGAGGAATGATTATTGTCTGAACAAACAACATCGGCAGACATCAACTGTTCTTTGAAACAACTTCTTATGTCAGTAAAAAAATAGTAAGAAATCAAACAACTCAAAATATCAGAATGAACCAGACATACGTAATAATGAGTTGCGCCGATAAATGAGACGGTTCAGACAGTACGCAAAGAAAAACAGATTCGACATTCTACCCAGAGTCATGATTTAGACATTACTAATTTTTGGGCTGAGTTCATGAAATCTGTATCGAATGAAATTCTCGAGCTAAAGTGTGAACTGAAAGAGCATGTATCGAAAACATTAGCTCAAATTGAAGAACTTAAAGACATCACTTAAAAGCACCATAGTCTCTGCTGTAGTGAAGTTACGTTAAAAATGCAAGCCGTTACTGCAGAGTCGGAGTCAGTAAAAAACCAAATGAGTACGTTGAATGAAGGACTTATTAGAAGGTGGCAATCGTTTACAGACTCTATCAAAACGCAGTTATCTGCTATCTTAGAACATCAAAAAGAAACTCAAAACAATGTTCAGTCAATCTCGATCAACCAGATATCTTCCAACGAAAACAACGAAACCCTTCAAGTATCAAACTCTTCACCTGGCAAAGCTCCAACACCGGCTCTGGTAGAAAGCAGGAAAACCCTGATCATTGCTGACGCGATCTTAAAAGGAATTCAAAAGCCAGGATTAAAAAGAGATGCTGATGTGCGTATTTGCCCTGGGAGGAAACTGAGTGGTATTCAACCACAACTAAACAATGTATTCGTTTCCGAATACGACAACATTGTGGTGTATGTCGGAGGTAATGCTGCCGCTTCCGGTTCCCCCAATCGACTCTGTACAATGGTGCAAAATCTCTGCTACTGGAGATTCGAAGTAAATCGCCATCATGTGAGGTTTTCTTATGCACCGTTTGGCCACGCAAAGATGCTGACGTCGTTCCCTTGAATGGTATATTGAAGCAGACCAGAAATGAGTTGAAGGTGCCAATTATTGACTGTCACCAGGCATTTGTGTTTGGGAATGGGAATACTGCCCGGAATTTCTATCATCGAGATGGGTACATCTCGATTTGAACATGGACGGGTCTAGTGCTCTTCATGCGGCAATCCATCGTGGAGTACCAATTACACGGCACGTGACCGGAAACGGAAGTGAGCTCAACCATCCATTGTGGAGTACCAATTACACGGCACGCGACCGGAGACGGAAGTGAGCTAGACCATCCACGGTTTGACTCTTTTCAGCGACGATGGCGATGGCAACCGAGCAAATTTTGCAATGAGTGTGTGTTGAGAAATAAAAACAACCGTTGACTGTCACTGGAATCTGCGGTATCTGAGAGTTACCCGAGCAACTCCTGGTCCAGGTCCAGCCGTTAATGAAACTACCGAGGTCAAAGCACGGTCCCAGCCTTGAGACGAGTGGCATAGGACAATTACAACAGGCCATCACATATTCCGAAACCTACTAGTGGTATTGCTAATAATCAATTTTATATATTAAATAACCGATGTACAGAATGTAATAGCTATATTTGCACATGCATTGTTAACAGTAGTAATTCACATATGAAAACATCTTATTGTTCTGATTGTTTAAATACTAGTGAATTTATTGTCGATAAACCAATTTTCTACAAAAGTTGTACTAGCACTAGTAATGACAATTGTATTTCTACTGATGACTGTAGTATAAATACCACACCGACTTTGGATTTTAATTTTACGAATAGTGCGTTAGTTTGACATTAACAAATCATTTTGAAACTTTGATTCGGTGAAATGTTTGAATTGCATATATTCCTTCAATAAAAGTGTGTTCTTAGTTAATCTTTTATTTATATGCCGCGTAAAACATACAGGCGAATGGTCACTAATACTGTATGATGACACACAAACGTGTGCGATTCGATCGGATCGATTGGTATACAAATAATCAATTGTGGTGTTCGATGTCTTTGAAATTCTAGTTGGTTCCTTTACCATTTGTTGGAGACCATTTGACATAACGAACGAATACCACCGATTGTTACTGAACATATCCCTATTAGAAAGATCATTTATATTAAAATCACCTATAATATAAAATTCTTTATTTAATAAGTTAATAGCGTTTTTGAAGTGTGTGTCATATGCCGATATCCATTCAATTGTAGAATCCGGCGGTCTATATACAAAGTTTGTTAAAAACGGGTTAGTTTTAGGAAACATTATTTCAGTCCAGGTTGATTCTAAATAGCCTACATCTAAGTCAAGTCTATGTTGGAAAGGTATGTTGTCCTTAATATGTACTAATAAGCCACCATCCTTGCGATTATCTCTGTCACGGCGAATAACATTGTAATTTGGAATGTGTACATTTGAATCTAATCTTTCATTGTGCAAAAAAGTTTTCACAAAGTCCTAAAATGTGAATATCTGAATTATTAAGTACATATTTGATTTCATCTAAGTTTGGTAAAATGTGATGTACATTTAAATTAACAACGTGTAACCCACTATTCACAAATTAGAAGAATACAAAAAAAAGAAATTATTAACGTTTATTATTAGGAAAAACAAACGGCAATTTTATAACAAATCAGTGAAGGAAAATACATCAATTAAACATCTATAGAATAATCTTAATTCATTAACAAAGCCACATACTCCACTAACTCTTCATACAATAGTAAAGGTAAATAATGAAAATGTTGAGAATGATCATGACATCTAATATATTTTCCAAAACAAAATTTGATCCAAACATATATCACATATTTAAAACATATCTAAATAACAAACTTAACACACATAGTTTTACATTGCTCCAATAACGATAGTTGATGTTTGGCAAATAATTGACTCTCTGAAGATATCTAAAGCATCAGGACTAGAACATTGGCCCTAAAATACTCAAATATTGTGGTGATACTATCGTCGGTCCGATTACTTCCATTATAAATAATTGTATTCAAACTGGAATTTTTCCTGACCAATTTAAGGATGCATACATTTTACCATTACACAAAGGTTCAGACGAAAGTGATCTTAAGGTAGAAAGATCCTAATGACTTCGGAAATACTCGCGAAATATCGGTTAACTTCGGCCCATTTCCACTTACCGTAAATCTAATCGATCCAATCCGAAACAGAAATTATTTTTGCGAAATAAACATTACTTTTCGAATGTTGAGTTATTTTTAATTAAATGTGTGAAATAAATGCTTATTTGTCTTTAAAGATGAAAGTAAAAATGTAATTTGAAGAAAAACAAGGTCCTCTGACATGGGGAATACCTTCAAATGACGTCATTGTTGGGATTTTCTGATTACATTTAATCATGACATTTTCGCTATATTTCTGGTGTATTTCCTTACACTTAAGTTAAAATAGTTATAAATAAACGTCCAAGGATTATTAGTATTATTGAACATAATTATTCGTATATAAAAACATATCTGCGTAAAGGAGATACGTGCTCCTTGCTGTGAAATAACATTCATTCACACCAAAAACTTGGAAAAATAGTCAGTCGAGATGGGTGGAGAGCGGGACGTCGGGTGATCGAGTTTGGTGTTCTGTTGGATAATTTGAAATACTGTTCATTGTGTAAACTTGGGCCTGTTCCACTGTGGAATTTTGACGAGATCTACCGCTGTAAAAAAAAACATCTGAAAATTATGTATCGGCGAAATGATGAGAATGGTCTAAGAGACACCTTTTTATCCAAAAACAGTGACATTTTATCAATAGTCACAAGCGTCAAGAAGAGTCTTGATGAAGTTATGACACAGATTTGCCAGTGTTTTGAAGTTGTTAACCCAATGTAATGAAAATGTCCATTGAATTTTCTGAAACACACACTTATAAAAAATGTTTATTATTTTTCTGAATTTGGTAACCAAGGATATGTGAACCTCAGCTAGTTACATTTGTATTTAAAATGTTTACACAAAACACTATTTCTTTAACATTAATGCAAAAATAAATCATTTAATATCGATACTGCCAATAGATTGTAATTATAAGAGACAAAAAATATTTTAACATAGAAGGACAATATTTGCTTTTTTACTTGTCTTATTTTTCTTTTTTTTTATAACATAGGGTTGCTTCAGTCAAAATGTTATACCTTGACATTTTTGTGGTGAACCTATGTCAATTTATACCCTTTTCCTCTCAGATAAGGTTATATTATATTTTGGTATTACTGATTTTGACATACTATGAAATAAAAGTAAAAAAAATTACAATAATTGGTGTTTGGCGTATTTTTACTGTAATGAAATCTGTTGTTTTTTACCATATGCTTAGCCAAATTTAATGTAATAAGTATTGTTGGTCAACTTTAGTACTTATGTTTGTTATACTTTTTCATAAGATACACCTTTGACGTATAAATTAAAGCTATTCGGGAATAAATAAAATACATTTTGACAATATGTCAGTCATTTTTGTAAGTGTACCCCATCAGAATTTTAGGTTGAAGTAGAAAAATTAGGGGTTATAAGAAAAATCGCGTTTTTGTCAAAACGTGTGGTTAGATTTTGTTTATATTTCACAGTTTAGTCTCATAATAGAGTTAATTATCAAAGATAGAAGAAAATCAAGGTCTAAAAAAATCCCATTAGGGTCTTTCTACCTAAACGACTATAGACCTATTTCCATACTCCCAACCATTTCAAAGATATTTGACGGACACATTACAAATCAAATTAAATCATTTCTTCAAAATCATCAACTACTGCACAGTTTTCAGTCTGGTTTCGGCCAAAATCATTATTGTCAGACATCATTGATTCGCCTTGTAGATTCTAGGCTTAAGAATATCGAGTATGGGCGGATCGTCGGGTAGTCTTCCTCGATCTCCGGCCTGAAAGCATTTGATTTAGTAGATCATGATATTTTACTTGAAAAACTGTGCATGTACCATTTCTCTGAAAATGCTCTAACATCGATGAAACATCGATGAAATATCTGTGTAATAGAAGACAATGCATTGAAGTGGGCTGAAATAAATCTTCATTTCAAAATATCAAGGCTGTTGTACCTCAGATATCTATTCTTGGACCTCTTCTATTTGTGATGTATATTAACAACATCCCATACTTTCTTCAAAACTCAACAATTGATCTTTATGCGGATGATTCCAAAATACACGTCTTGGACTATAACATTCTAAATATACAATATGCATTGCAAAACGATTTAGACATTGTGTCTACTTGGTGTGCTTTCAACAACATGTCCATACATACGAACAAAACTAAATGGTATTGTCAAAAGCTAATAGTTCTACAAACAATCTTACACTTAATGTTAATAATATTGTTCTTGTGCAAATATATGATTTCAATTTACTCGAAATAATTATCGACAAGCATCTCACTTGACAACCGCACATAAATAAACTCTGTCGTAAACTCAATTCTAAAATTGCCTTATTAAAACGAATTAACAGCTTCATTAACTATGAAACATGGAAATTATTTTACAACTCATACATATTAACATCTATGAACTATTATTGCGCATTATGGTGTTCAGCAACACAATCAAACTTGCGGAAAGCATCTTCCATACAAACACGGGCCGCTAAAATAATTCTGAATAAGCCCTTTTCAACTCCGTGAGTTCCTTTATTCAAAGAGCTAGGCTGGTTGGCATTTGACAACAGCAGGGTTGCCAGCACCTGGGTCCAAAAAAAATTCCCTGACTTTTCACTGACTTTTCCCTGACTAAATCCAGTTTTTCACTGACCAAAACCACCCACTTCCAATGGCCTCCTCCTCCTCGACTTTTAGCCACCCAAATCTTCAGGACGGGAAGTCCATGAACAAATCATATTTAAGTCACACTAGGACATTTACAAAAACCGTTAAGATATATATGTTTCAGTAAAAATCAGCATATTATGTATTTATACATACATTTTAGTAATTCAAAACACATTTAGACTGCTAAAGCCATAATCTGCTAATTTGTATACATTATTTTTTTACCTTCCGGCATGTTTTTCCCTGACTTTTCACTGACTTTTTTGGAATTGGATTTTTCGCTGACTTTTTTTCAAAATTCCCTGACAATTCACTGACCTTGAACATTTTTCAAATTTCCTTGACTTTTCAAGTCTGCTGGAAACCCTGAACAGGTGTACTTTCATCATTGGAACTATTGTTCATAAGTTTTTACTCGGTTCAATGCCCTCTTATTTTTATGATGTAATAAACTTCTCAAATAACAATGCATACGCTCTCAGATGCACCACCCACAACGATATATCATCTGTTCCGTTTAAAACCAAATATGGAAAACGATCGTTCTCTTACTGTGCAAGAAAAGTATGGAACTTTATTCCGATTAATATAAGACAGGCATCTTCCATTACTACATTCAAAATGAACTTCAAACAATACCTAATAATAAATCAGTGATTTATGTTAACATATTGCTTGTTTTAATATATTTTTACCATTGCTTTGTCTGTTGTTTTTTTTGCAAGAGTGTAATAATTTTGTAGTTTATCATCATCATCATCGCCATCACCATCATAATCATCACCACTATCATCATCATCATCATCGTTATCACCATCATCATCATCATCGTTATTATCAACATTATTATAACTATTATTATTATTATTATTATTATTAATTTATTATTATCATTATTATTATTATTATTATTATTATTACTATTATTATTATTATAGTTGAGTTCTTGTTGTTAATTGGCGCGTATGTTTTTAATATGCATGCTTTCACTTGCGTTTATTGAAGACCACATTGTAAAAAAGAAATATTGTTTCTGAATGTGAATTCTTCATGAAATAAAGTTATTATTATTATTATTATTATTATTATTATTATTATTATTATTATTATTATTATTATTATTATTAATGCAACTTCGGCGCGGAAGGACCTCATAAACTCCGAAAATACATGCATACAGAAAATACTAAAATATGATTTGTAGTGTTTTAGATATTCAGTAATGAGAGTATGATGGGTCGAATACCAAAATGTAATTAAGAAATAATTTTCGATTTATCGTTGTTTATCGGCCAATAAACAACGATTTGAAATTCTGATGCGTAGGAATTAAACCACGAGGGCGTTAGCCCGAGTTGCTTATTAGCCACGCATCAGAACGACAACGAAAATTAGTTCGATTCTAACATGGTTTGACATATATTTTTGCAATTGTAATTGGAACTACGTTTTACTATGCTCCGCTCAGAATCGGGACTTCTTTTTGCGTTCTTTATTGGGTAGTTTAACGACGACGATTGTGTTTTTTGTCTGTAGAACAATTAGCGAGTATCATGTTAGAATTATATTGCGTTACAAGCCCGCATTGGTTAGCAATATAATTCACTATGAAAAACAAGGGAGGTAATTTATAAAATAATTATTCCAATTATTATACTTACAGACAAGTTTATAAACTGTTCTGTGTCAATTAAATATAAAGCCATTTTTAAATCATTTGTGTAAACAAATGCATTCTGTATAATTAATATAAAAATGATTAATAAAATTGACAGAAAATAAAATCACATTGCCGAACGCCAACGCCGCCGCGTATAAGAACTTACGCGAGTCTTGGGTTAATACCCAAATGTAACTTTTTAAAGCCGACTACTGTCGGTACAATGCCGATAAGAAATGCTTGAAAAATACTTATGACGGTTAGGCACTAGATAGCACTACTTATCCGATAGCGCTAAAGAACGGGCGTCTAGTCATTAAAGTTATGTACGATTTGTTTGCTCGTTTGTTTGGATATTTCGCCGCCTTCAACAGTATTTAAGTCGTATCACGGCGGTTAGTTAAGCCTCAGTCACACATTCCCGATTATGGCTCCTGACAGCGCTACGATACGAATAATAAACAAGAAATGTCTTCAAAAAGACAATCGGTGTTGAAATTAATATTGAGATGTCATTTTTTACCCGGATCATGTTTTTGGTGTGATAACGCGTGATATCATCACCGAACAACTGCAGGCTCGTGGAATACAACATCACACAATCAACTCGTGCAATAAAACCCACCGGAACAGTGGTAATCATGTAATATTCCCTATTTATTTAATGCTAAGTAGTGAAATATAGAAAAATAAAAACAGTGAGATATGTCCCTATATCACTCACAGTGAGGGACTACTTTTTTAATTTATTTTATTTGAACAATATTTAAATTTAACTGTATGTGTCATAAAGAAATATCCAAAAGAAGAGTAGTAAAGATTATAAAATAACAGTAAATGGTAAGAAAACCTCTCTATTCATTTATGGAAGTGCCTTACCTCTTCCTGATTTTCTCTTGGATTTTCCTAAGTCGTATTGCACCAAGGAGACTAACATCATTTATTAATTCCCGCATACTACACTTGCACTTTTGTTTAATGTTGCTATGAACAGTAGTCTCCCTTTGTTTACATAATGATTGTATTGACGGTTTTTCAAAGTCCAACAAGAATCCAATGTTCCCTTAAGTAATAACTCGTGGTCATTTGGCACATATTGATATATTATTTTGTGTGTAAAACGTCTCTTTATCCAGTAACAATCTTAAGTATTTAAGTCTTCAATGTGTTATTGTAAGACGTGTTCAGCGCTCGATTCGGGGTTATATTATTGTCTTGTCCGACTTTAAATCCAATTGTGTTGATAGAGCCGAACAATTAATATACAAAATACTTTATACGTATATATAAATAAACTTTTATAGCAGACGGTGATCCCGATCACCACCAATTACTGATCATATTTTACTGGCCCATGCCCAAACTTCCCAGAAAATATCATGCAAATCCGTACAATTTTTTTTGGCGTAAAGTTGCTATCTAAAAAACAGACAACCGCCATGATGGGGGTAATAACAAATGCTCAGCTTACGAAGTACATAGTGGACATTCTTTTTATATTAACTTAAGTTTGTTCATAACAACCCTTTAAAACGACGTCCAGAAGTAATCTATGGCTCCTAATGTTTTCCCTCAACTTTGGTAATTGAATATCGATTAAAACGCCGTGCTCAAATTTTGTATAGCATTGTATTCGCATACATGTTCTCTGGTGTTTAAAATATGTAAAATCTGGGTAAACTGTTTGCAAAATTACTATATAATATATATTCAATGTTATGTTTCATACGGAATCCTGATTCCGCTGTTAAAATTTCGCTCTGTACATGTTATTAAATATGTGATTTTATACAGGCACTGTTAGTCTATTAGACATTCAAAGTTTGCCGACGTTGAATCCGAATCCGATAGAACGGATATTTCAGGGGTCGTCTCAAAACGAGCATAATTATTTCAAGTCAGAGGCGTGGCAATACTATCCTGCTATTTGTTTTTAAAATTACTATGAGAAAGGGATTGATTCAATTAAATATTTCAGTCTTATATTTCTCTCGGTGTATTTGTCTATAAAAAAAATACTGTTCAGATGTTAACAAACGCTTCAATCATATGAAATAACGGTGACGCTTCCATTTGGGATCCGACAACTCTTAGTTATCTTACATCTCGTTTCGTTTGTTTTACACACGCACACTATTGTCAAATTAATATGTGTCATCAATTGATATATGCTTGGATATATTTCATCACACAGAAGAACATAAGAAGAACTGGAAATCTTACTCGGAATGATATATTTTTGGTGTTTTAAGTGATGTTACGTCAATAGCCCTAATTTGTCACACTGATCTCGCATAGCATTCCATTCTTGCAACGTTGGTCATTTGATATAGTCAAATATATCAAATGACCAGTTTTGGAACAGGAGAACGAGAAAGGTTGCTATATTATTAATTGTTAAACGTTAAAATAAAATGATCAACATGTTGTAGGTTTGGTAGGATCTTCTTCAAGAGGTGAGCATTATAATTTCAAACAAGAAATATATTTCAAAGAAGATATTCGGCGTATGTTGTAAATGTTTGTAAAAAGTGTTAATTGAATATACTACATGAATATTTAAACTGGTGCATATGGTGATTTGGTTTATAAACGAACAGCCTAATTTCTTCATACATCGTCATTTTACACGCATTTAATACTAATTTTCGAAAATAAAATAAATATATAAATTGTCAATATCAAATAGCGAACTCATATTTTCATGTGGCTAGCTCCTGAAACAGTATTATGCAATGTTTCTATATTTGAAATAAATAAAAAAGAATAGCATTATTTCATGTTTAAGCAAGGAACTGATGAACTGCCCCATGTTTTAATCAGTGCTACTTGAATAGCCCAAAGAAGTCAGACTCATCTGCACATCAACGTCAGTATGTTTATATATACAAAGTAAAAATAAGCAATATAGATATATAACGAAATATATATTTGAAGCGTTTTTATTAAATTATTTTAGTATACAATGCATTTATTCAGTCTATAAAAAACAATGTCTATTTGTATATTGAATAGCCTCAACACAAGAATTTGGTAGACACATCAGTATTTCACAAGAAAAACAATGATGCAGAGCATCATAAGGCGCCGTGAAACTATGAAAAGTCCATATGTTTAAGATATCTTCATTATGTAATGTCAGTATAATTAACCGATCTTACATTTTGAGCGTTTTGTGTACAACTATTATAGTTAATGATTCATTTAAAAAACGCACGTTAAGTAAAAAAATACCATTTAAATCAAATTAAGTTACGACCTAGTGTCTATTTATAGGTAGATGCAAATCTATTTTAGTCTGACGTCAACCAATCGATGGCCGATTACTCATGGATAATACAATATGGCGGACTAACGGTATGTCATACATAAACACATAGTTATCTAAATTGTTTGCGTTCGTTTTGACTGTCGTTGTAACCTAACATTGTATTTCATTTTAGTATATCGTTATCTTATAGGGATTTTAATCTCGTTGAATGTATATCGATTAAATATACTGAATAGCCTGTCTGAACATCCATACATTTATTCGGACGTGTTGTTTACTATTGAATAAAATACACCAGAAAATTAGTAATGCTTATTTATAGATCTTTAAATACACTGACGACTGTTCTGTTATTTTATATAATTAACGACAAATAATACATTTCAATCTTATGTTAATAAAGACCATTCTCCTTATTAAAATAATATGAATTGGTCAAACAAAATAAAATAAATACAAAATGATTAATTTATAGATATTAATAATTTATTTAAACTGTTATTTTTTTCAGCGTGCAGTTTCCACTCCAAGGTATCAGTACAACACTAAGAAGATAGAAAGAACGGAAAAACACAACATGTGTGATACTCTTCTCTTCCAACTTCACAAGACAAGAAAGTTCATACACAGAAATTTCGCTGTTCATCTGTGTGATTACTATTGTATCTAGTGGATTTATTATGAGATTGTAAAATGTAAAAAACAACTTTCTACAATGATATTGGGTGTAATATTGTAAAGTTGATTAATAAAAGACGGCGAAAATGCGACAACCCGACATTTTAATTTATATTATCTGCAGATCTCGCACTTTAAAAAACGTGGACATACGTAATGTGGACGATATTAATCTCTGTTTATGAAATTGTACACTGCGATAACTATCGCCAAATCTCACGTTGTCGCATCGTACAATCGTCTCGCCCTAGGATTAATTGTTGGCAGGATGAAATTCCTGTACTGACATCGGTTACATGAATAAGTTGTTGTTCTTGAATACCACTTACAGTAAAAGCAATGGCACATGACGTCCGATATCGATTTTTGATCGTGTTTGAAACGAATCAAATGAGTATATTTTAATATAAAGGTTATATCTCTCAGGCGGTGCGTGGTTAATAATTAGGGAAGTCAACGCATAATCGAATATTCGAGTATTCGAATACCTGACCGTATATTCGAATATAGTACAACTGTTCGAAAATCAAATTAAAATCAAACAATCTTAAGAAAAGACAAATTTAAATATTTTCTCTGTCATTGCGACCTTTTGTTTTGGCATTTTGTTATTTTGACACACCATTTAACACCTCGGGTGCTTGAATACGCAACTTGTGAAAACAAGATTATAATCAACGGGAGGTAGATTGACACCCATGATATCGACCCACATGTCCTTGCAGGTCAGATTATGTTTTAAAAGGGACCATGTCGCAAAAATTTGACTAAGTGTGCATTATGATTAGAAGGTCGGACAAAGATATTAAAAATTAATTTTGGCCGAAAATAAGTTTAAGTAATGTAAGCATTTACGAATTCTGAAAACAAATATCCTTATATCAAAAAGGTTTGTTGGGCCCTTTATGTTTATACAAAGCAGAATTGCATAGTTGGTTAAGGCGCTGTCTACTGGACATCATAAGTTGTTACGGATCCAAAGTTGTTACTTTGGTAACCGCTATAAGTGGTTGTCATTTTTTAAGCATTTTTGTTGTTTTCTTCTATATTATTTATGCACACGTTTTAGGTAATCTGATATATTTTGATGATGACGATGACGACGATGATGATGGTGATAATGATGATGAAATGACGATGATAATGGTAAAAAACAAAATGATATTCATTCATAAAATGACCGAATATCCGAATAATATTTGAATACTGAAATCGAATATTCGAATAGCGTTTCAGTATTCGTTGTCATCCCTATTAAAAATAAATATCGGTGCGACAGTCCTTATCATCTCGTGCATATTGTCCGGGGGCGACGCGAGATTGTGACGATAATTATCGCTGTGTACAATTCATAGACACACGAAATTTTGACTATAATTTCTAAGTGCGAGATCTGCAGATTATATAAATTAAAATGATGCATCGTCATCTCGTCGCGGTAAAGCACAGGGCGAAATTTAACTAGCGGAACCAGGATATCGTAGTTTCCTGTTTAGGCTTACATGGATCACTAACGAAATTTTCTGTTTCTCTTTCTGTGTTATAACCATGAAGAAATCATTGTCGGCATTGCATTTACAGTCGACATTGGTAAATAACTGGAATTAGTTTGGAAAACCTCAGGCTTTCAACACCTGTAAACGATCTTTAACTTTTCGTTCTCGAAAAGTCATCAGAGTGATCTCCCCTGCCAGAGCTTTTTATGGCCCCGGCATCTTGATGCGGGAGGCATATAGAGAATACATGGTTGGTGCCGGGATTGAGTAAGTTTATCCGGTGAGGCTTAGAAAATGAAAGTATTCTTGTTTTCGGGCCGAACCGGATAAATTTTCTCCTTCCCGGCACCTACCGTGTATTCTATTTATCCTGATTTCTATTCGATTGAATTAAAAAAAAAAAAACACTTATTAAAGGTTTCAATTAAAAAAATTCTAGATGGGCCTCGAACCTAATAACTCGCTTGCATGTATGCGTACTACCCGGAAAAAATAGTTCTCTATTTCTTAATCACCTTTATCCAAAAGTGAAATTAAAATATTAATAAATCTTATTTGCTGATATCAGCACGACACGAAAATGAAGCAGTAAATTTGCTTTTGTTTGAAATCAGATTATATTGGTTTTTAAAGAGTTTCATTACGTCACACCAACTACGTCATTCATTTTGAGTGTACACAATGCAGTCAAACAAAAACGCGAGTGTTTTGCAGTTTAAAATACATTAAATGGGAATAAATATTTAGTGTTTCTGTGTTTTGGATGGATTATATTATGCAATAGCATTCATATAAATAATATTTGCCTCGAATGGAAACGGTGAGATTGATCCTTTTCAATTTTCTACGATTTACTCGGATAGTTGTGGGTGGGGGGCAGTGTAACTGAACGTGAAATAAATCATAAATGTTTCTTTCTACGTTAAAATTACAGATGTAGCCTTTGATGACGATTTTTTTTTTCATCGGAAATTTATATAAAGGGTTATTTCTTTGATGAATATGCTTTGTTGGTTGACCAAAAAAGTTTATATACAAAGAATAACCCGCTTGCATCAGATTCAAGTGTGTTGAAATGGAATGGAACTGGAAGGAAGTTGTTGTTAACCAATTAAATGGAACGCGAGGACAAACAACTCATTACAGTCAGGTGATCTACTGCCGGATATAAAAAAGTTTATACGGTCACCGCTTTATTAGGTCACTGTTTGGGTTAGTAGCAGGATAAATAGTGATTGTCCTGTCCGTCGTACCGTCCGTCCGTTCTTCCGTACGTCCGTCCGTGACAATGTTAAGTAGAGTTTACCATTTCGCCTAGCACAAACTTACAACAACGCGTGGATACTTACACAGATGTTTCTTATGACCATCCCCAATCCACCCAAATCACCCAAACTCACTTTGACCTTGACGTTGACCAAATTTGGACATTTAATAATTCAAAAGTGCCGTTTCTTGGTTAACTAGATTTTACCGTTTGGTCTAGTACCAGCACCGCTTTCAACAGCACTTGGATACTTACACAGTTGTTGCTTATTAACATTCACAATCCACCCACATCACCCAACCATACTTTAAACTTGACCTAATTTGGACTAAGAATAATTCAAACGGGCTGTCCAGCACTAACCGGGGGCATGTGTGTTTATCGAACACAGTGTCTTGTTTGTTATAAAATACTCTGTTTTGTTAATATACATATGAACGTAAAATTCTCACATTGGCAAGTGTACAGATCTTACATTACCTTTATGTCATAATTGTTGTTGTTTTTTCGGATTTTTTATATTTGATATTATCAACATATATATATATGAAATATCAATATATACTTTCCGATAACTGACAAAAATCGATCAAATTCACATAGAACATTAAATATACAAAACACTAGTAAATAATCATCTACATTTTCATATTAAGAATGCGAGTTATTATTGAAGTGTATTTGTTTATACAATCAAACAATTTTAACATGGTGGTAGATAGCCAATAAGGGAATCAATTTGAAGTGAAGGGAAGTAATTCAGAAAATATTTTAATATATTTTTTTACCTAAAACAAACATTTTTATAAATTATTATTTAGAAAATATAAAAAATAACTTATTAAATTATTTTTAATAACAAAATTAGTGAGTACAAACTATATAGTAGGATTATACAAATTCAGCAGAAATGTTATATTCTGTACGCAGGATAGTCCCTATACCAATATAAAAGTTCTCACCTGAGTACTATTTAAATGAGTAAATTTTGAAACCGACCTTGTGTTGGTATATTATTCATGAATAATTCTAAAGATCGTTGGTTGATATAACAAGTAATCTGCTATCAAAATTGTTTTTAATATGATGTTATGTCTTTCAAAGTTAATCTGAAAGTAGGCATGCGTATGCAGTAAACACGGTTTTCTTTTTTTGGTGTATTTGTTTTATCTTTTCCATGTTGTCAGTCGTGTACATTCTGTGTTAAGTGTGAGGTTTGGCGCCCATGAAAGTAGACATGCGTATGAAGTAAACACGGTTTTATTTTTTGGTGTACTTTTATTTGTTTTATGTTTTCCATGTTGTCAGTCGTGTACATTCTGTGCTAACTGTGAGGTTTGGCGCCCACGAACCGGTTTAAACCCCCAATGCTTTGCATTGACCGTTCCAAGTCGGTGACCCCAGTTTTATTCATGTGTGTTTTGTGTTTGTTATGTGATTCTGTGATGTAATGTGTGGTTTTTGGCAACTGGTCACTTACCATCAATAAACGACCTTGTGCTGCTAATAATAGTTCTCTCCTGATGACGCAGCTGGAGTTTCACTTTGTTTATATTGACACAAAGCACTTTTATTTTGTCAATAAAATATATATTATACAACGCGCAAAAGAAAAGTTTGGTAAATTATCTTTAAAATATTTGTAGTAAATATATTAATTATTAAATCACTTATGTCAACATAAAAGTATTGAACTTTCTAAATTATATAATAAATGGATGATAGAAGTTCTGTAGAAAAGACTTAATCGGCACGCAGGATAGGACGTATACAACAACAACAACAACATTTATTCAGCAATAAAGCTTATACAAGCTCATAGCCTACATAATATGAATAAGTATAAATATTTACAAGTAATGGCAGAAGTGGAACGTATGATTGTCTAATAAAATGGTTCAACACAATTATATTTTTATTGACCAGAAGTAAAGAGAATAAATCTATAATTGGAGAGAAACAAACATTATTGCTCATATATTATTTAAATACTAATAGGAGGAAGTATTTAATGATAAAAAGATAAAACATGTTTGCGTTAAATAAAAATCAGTAGTTCCGTAGTTTATGACTAGGATACTTAAAATTTTACTGGTAAACGATGTTTGGCGTCTTAAATTAGTTGCATCATAAATGAACTTCGCTACACTTATTATTTCATTTTTATTTTCGCTGGACATTAATCTTTTAAACTTTGGAATTGTTGGCCACCTGCAAAAATGTTGTTTTAGGAGTTTTGTTCTAATGTGTGTATATATTGAACAGACTAACAAGAAATGATACTCATTTTCTATTGCGTTCATGTTGCAAAATTTACACTTACGATTTTCTCTGTCAATATTATGATATCGTCCTCTTTCTATTTTTCGGCGTAGCTGTCTAAGATCACTTTTGACCTACATTTCTTGAGATAATTATGCAGCGGGAAAATTGAATGCCAATAGCATTGGGCAAATTTCCTAATTTTAGGGAATGCAAACTTACAACAACGGTTTGATGTATACCAACAACTCTTGCATACTTTTGGGGATTAAAATGTATATAATTGTTTACATATTAAGCGGTTAAAATAAAGTTATAAACATATTCTCGATATACACTATAGAACTGAGCATAAGTATGAACATATTTTCTCGTTGTATTCCATGAACAGAATATTATATTCATTCCCAGAATTAATTCACTACTTTGTTTAGCCTAGCGGCACAAACAATTGATTCTTGCGAGTTCAACACACTCGCGATCATTCTAAAAATAGCGCGCGTTTAGCTGAACATTATAATATACATGCATCAATTAGCGTCCAGAGAATCATAAGACTAAAAGGGCGAATATTTCAATAAATCATATGGAAGAATAACCGCCACTCTGGTGCACTTTTGAAAATCCAATAAACCACCTAGCCGCTTCGGCGATTGCAGCCGATCATTGCCATGATTCCTAGATTTCTGGGAATAAAACAATAATACATAATGTGCATTAATCAATTGAACGTTATTTAATTAAATCAAAGAATCATACTTCAGCATGGTGAAGCTGCTGAAATCAGCTGAATAAGTTGTACTTCTAAAGTGTATTTAAAAAAAAGG
Organism: Congeria kusceri; assembly: GCA_027627225.1. Lineage (NCBI taxonomy): Eukaryota > Metazoa > Mollusca > Bivalvia > Myida > Dreissenidae > Congeria > Congeria kusceri. The sequence goes on from CM051028.1 coordinate 28,759,294, forward strand.
TGTCTTATACTCAGAAACAATGGACCTCAATACATGTAATGTAATAACTTTGTATTTATGTTCAAAATATTTTATACTTATTTAAAAAAAACGCCAACATCAAAATTATATAGTTTAAAAAATCAATCGTGTTTTAGTAAGTTTCAAGTTAGTTAATTTTTATATATTTAAGCTTTGTATCTTTCAAATATTTTTAATTTAATTAAAAGAAATGGCAACATCCAAATAATATATTTTTAATAAAATAATCATGCATGTATTGTTGTTTTTGTTTTGTTTTGTTTTTTAAAAAATTTCCAAAATGTTCCTTTTGACCATTGGAGAGGTAATGTTTGTTAGATAAAAAGTTGTATATTGATACTATTCATTGTTTAGGTTTGTTAAAAAGAAGCTTTTTCAATTATTTAGTTGTTTATCATCAAAAGTATTCACCCCTTTCAAAACAACCAAATTTATTTCCCTCGCATTATAAATGTTAAATTAATGTATAAAGTAATGTTCTTATTAATTCATAAATGTTATCCCTCCACAACGGCCACTATCGATTATCCCTGATAACAGTCGGGGTATTCAGATAGCCATCCTTATGATACCGTCATAAAATCGGATTAAATCGGATTAAGTTGACCACGGAAGTGGATCCACAACTGAAGAAGGTCAAACTTTCAGCTGATTATGTTTCTTCAAAATGGTTTATATGGTGTAATACGTAGACTATACGAATATTTTTAATCCGTAAACACTTTATCTTGAAAAATCGTTATTATTTTATTATTTTAAAATCTAACAAATATCCTTTAAGCAAATAAATAGAAAGTTGAACAAAAAAGAAAAAAGTTTAAATAGACAAAATGAAATAAACAGTCCATTTCATATAGCAATCAAGAGTTTTCCACTCACATGTACTGAAATATCGGCTCCTTTGTAAAAGTTAGCTTTTCACCCGTAGGTTTATTGTTCGACTATAATTTACTATTTGTTCAATTTGTAAGAAGAAAAAAAAAACAGCCCCAAAATCTACATACCTGCAATAAACAACGTTCAAAATAAAAATACATTTTAAAATAATATGACCTTTTTTTCGAATGTATTTAGATATATTCGCTAGTTCCATTGAACTTATGTATTTTTTATTGATGTTTGTTTAATACGTTTAATGTTGGCGTGATCTTCTATTTTCCATTGCGTCAAACCCTTTTGGGGACTTAGACTCGATATATGATGATGAAACTGGTAAGAAACCTCAGTTTCCACTATATATGGTCCTTATTTCACTATCCCCATAAAACAAGACAAGACAAGACAAGACAAATATTTATTAAGACTTGTACAGTGTACATCGTCTAAACACTAAAATGTTTTACATACATACATTTGGTCACGTTATAATGAATACAATAATAACAAATACAATCAAATTAACAGTCATGTACATATATATTTTTCGGTAAAAGCTTAATATAAATAAGTATAATGTACATTCGTAATTTCTATGGAAGATAACTACTTATAGTTATGTCACAACATTAAGACAATTATTTCTTATAATTAGTGCTTCTTTTACAAATTTTGCTAACTTAATAAGTTCGCATGTATTAGTTGTATTTAACAATTGGTGGAATTTGTAAACAGAATGTCTATTGTAATAACATTGCTTTAAATAGTTTCGCCTAAGAACAGAGCATGAAGAACATTTACAGACAAAGTGAAACTCATCTTCCACATCTAATTCATTGCAACAAAGACAATAGCGTTCGTTTCTTGGGATATTCTGACCAGCATATCTTCCAGTTTGAATTCTCAGTGGCAGAGCCGAAGTTCTAAGCTTTGTGACATAATGTCTTAGGTTTTTAGGTAGCAAATCTAAATAGTATTCATAATTGAAAATAGGCTTAAATACACGATACATATCTAAAACAGAACTATTAACAACAGATTTAAATCACTCTTGTTTATATGTATCAATTACAACATTTTTAAAGTGCGTTATAAATGTATTAACATCAACAGAGCTTGGATTATTAAACACGTAAGACAAACCGTAATTGTCTAACAGCTTTTTAAGATTTAAAACCCAGTTTGAACGTCCGTTGTGGCAATCGTGTAAAGCTTGCAAATATATGGATTTTATAATAATATTTTCAGTTTGGGTAATTTTAAACCAGTATTTAACAATCCTTACGTATCGATGAACAAAAAGTGGGTATCTACCTAATTCGCCATAGACTGTAGCATTACAAACATTTTGTTTAACGTTTAACAGTCGTTTACAGAACTTTAAGTGCACCCTTTCCAATTCTTTTGACTTTGTATTACCCCATACCTCACATGCGTAATTCAGAAAGAGACCCAACAAAAGCATCGAACAGTTGGCATTGTGTTTTGGGCTTAAGGTCAAACTCTTTACATTTGTTAAATAAAATACTCATTGCTTTTAGTTCTTTACCACATAAATGTTCTTGGTTCAAATTAAAATTTCCAGTATAATTAAAAACAGTTCCCAAATAGCTAAAATCGTTTACTACTTCAATTTGCTGACCGTCATATGTCCATTTTTCAGATGGCAATAGTCTTCCTCGTTTGCGGAACACCATTATTTTAGTTTTATTAGTATTTACCTTTAATCCCCAACAATTACAATAATTAGATAAAAGATTTAAATGGTTTTGCACTTCTTCTGGAGATTTACCTATGATTGCCATATCGTCGGCAAATAGTAACAATATCAGTACAATATCATCAATACTTAAACCGGAAGTAGCCTCATTCTGCAACAATAGACATCAATCCTCTATAAATAAAGAAAATAACAATGGGGACATAACTTCGCCTTGGCGTAGACCTACAGCATAATTAAAATATTCTGAATATGATGAACAATGCTTAACATATGACTTAACATTTTGGTACATATTTTGTATTATTCTTAATAATTTACCTTCAACGCCACATTTGAACATTTTTAGCCACAATGCATTTCTATATACAGTATCAAAACATTTCATCATATCAACGTAAATGACATATAATCTTTTATTTTCGTTAACATATTTTTGAACTAAGGGCATAAGGATGTATATTGCGTCAATTGTTGAGCGCCCTTTTCTATATCCGAATTGGGCATCCGAAATGATGTTAAAATTATTATAAAACGTTTCTAATCTACTATTAATAACTGAAGTAAATAGCTTAGATAAACAACTAAGTAGGGTAATTCCTCTATAATTATTAACATTTGTAGTATCGCCTTTCTTATGTAATGGGATTATAATACCTTCCGTCCATTTCTCAGGATAATGACCAGAGTTCAATACCGCATTAAACAAATCGCATATATGCAAAGCTAATATATCAATACATTCAATTAAATATTCGTTCAAAATACAATCACTTCCATGGGCTTTATTACGCTTTAACAGTTTAACTGAAGCTTTTATCTCGTCAACGGTAAAGGGCTGATTTAATTCAGGGAAACGTGAATTTGGTAAATAAAAATTATGTGTTGAACAAAAAGTTTCGGCATCATCGTTTACACAATCAAACAAACCACTACTTATATTAGAGAAAAAATTGCTAAAGTCTTCTAATGAAATATTATCAATTTTCGTTTTAGTATTTGATTTCAAATATATCCAGAAATCTCTGGGTCTATGATTTTTTAATCCTTCGATTTCATTAACCTTAATTCTCAAATATGTCTTTTTCTTCGTATTTATTAATTTTTTATACTCTTTTTTATAATGCAGCAATTGATTTCTATTATTGTCCGACGTATCACAATTAAAAATATTCAACAAAGATCCATAATGAGCATGTGCCATTTTACATTCAACATCAAACCAATCTGCATGCTTAACAGCGCTACATTCTTCAAAGTTCGGTTTGTTAGAAATAAAGTGTTCCTTTGAAAATAAAGGATCAGCAACATTGCGAATAACATCAGTGAATTTATTTAATGCAATATTCAGAGAATCGCTGCTTGTACAATCAATATCATCAATATTTCTGTTAAATAAAGGTAGGCTACAAATAATGCCTGATCTAAACTGGTTACGCAACGATTTGTCCCATTTAAACTTAGTCTCTGTAAACGACAAAGGATCAACAATTTTATTGTTACAATATACAGAAAATGATAAAGGTGCGTGGTCACTGAACTCGTTAAAATCATGTATAATAAAATCTTTAATAAGTGTGAAATTTCGTTCGAGACAAAGCAAATAATCTATTGTTGATAAACCGTTATGAGAAAAGTATGTAAATTTACTCGTATCACCTACTCTACCATTCACAACACGATACTTTGAGGATTTACACAAATCAAGCAGTTTGATTCCGTGGTTATTGTGAGATCTATCAACTGAGGCCCTAACAAAGTATATATCTGGGTATATCCCCATAAAACCAATATCCCCGAGACGAACACAGATCTTATCAGTTGATAATTTTAAAAGCAAACAGGACTAAAATAATATTTGTTTAAATTCATGAAATTTACATATTGTATGATAAACATATTATATTTTGTGAAACCATTTTCACCTAAGGTTTCGGTAGAATACTTTTTGAACATCGACGCAAAACGTTCAGAAATTTAGCGTAAAAACTAACCAAACAATCCCGATTTTCAGTAGAAATATATAGTAAATTGAGATGGTAACCGATTTCAAACATTGAAAAATATACCAATGAATAGATAAAAGATTGAATTTAATCAAACCATTTGCACCTAAGGATTCATTTAAACGATAATAAAGTTATGACGAGTTAACAATTTTTTCCCTATATATTTCTATATACCGCTGTAGGCTGGAAATCGATTATCTCGTGGCGGTTATTCTTTCATATGGGGGAATTTATGTTTATAAACTTACTGTGCATGTTAATTTGAAATTGAATTGCTGTTGGGTTCTGTTAAGAATTAATTAGAATTACAAATTTTTATCAACATCTCCAGTAGATGTTAATCAACTTATATAAAGGTATCTTTCGATAAATAAAATGTGGTGAAATAAGTCTCAGAATACGCCAAAATGTTATTCATGATACTTTTACTTCATTTGCATAGCATTAATACATAACATTTATGTGCAATACCAATTATGCACAAACACGTTTGATACATCATATTCCTACCGAGTACAATTTTCAATCGCCATAGTCTAATGAAATTTTATGTTTATGTTATCAAAAATGGAAGTCATCATTATTTTTAATGCGCTGAATGTTCTCTGAAGATTGCTTTCCCTTAGGATACACAGTATAAATGATTAATTGACTTCGAAATGTGTATGCATTATGCATAGAAAACTTCCAAGATGAAGGTAGGGTATATTACTTAAGAATAACTATACGCGTCTGATAAAAAATAATATTCATTCATTTCCGCAATGATTTTCGTACATTATTTATGTGTTAAATTTGGCTGACAAATTTATATAATAATGATGTTAACGTAAATTATTTATGTTATTCGTGTATCACTGGTGAAAACATGGGGCGGTATGATCGGTTTATTCACGGTAAAAATATTAATAATTATTGGATTAATCACAAATTAATTTTGGGATCCGAGAAGTTTTCTTATGGTGTCCGAAAAATCTGGGTCCGAGAAGTCTCTGTATATAGGTCGGGACCAAAAAATCTGCTGTCCGAGAAGCCACGTAACCGATCATCTTTGCCCTCTTGTATTATGTTTAGGGTAGAAAATATATCTCAATATTAATGTCAACGCCGATTGTCTTTTTAAAGACATTTCTAGTTTCTTTTTTGCTTTTTGGGGATTAAAAATTTACATAATTGTTTACATAAGCAGTTAAATTGAAGTCATAAACATATCTTCGACAATCACAATGCTACAGTTCACGGGGACGACAGTCGGTTACAACGTACAATGATGCCTGTTTAGCTCGCAAGCACAAAATATAAAGTGGTAAACTAAGGGTATTTATCTGATAAATAATCAAAACAAAGATTGGCAAATTTGATTGAGCTTATATTTCCTATTATTTTATCATTGTGTAAAAATATTATTGTACGCTGTAACCGACTGTCATCCCCGTGAATTAATTGTAGCGGGTACAACTCCAGCAGGAGAATCATTCTAAAAATAGCGAGCAGTAAAGCTCTGTTAATGCACTGCATCAATAAGCGTCTGGAGAATCCTAAAGCCGAGAATTGCAATAAATGGGGAATTCATAAACTTACTGCTCATTTATTCCCGCTATTATTTTCTGACAATGTTAATTTGTGAAATTTGCCAGACAAATTCATGTATCAATTATGTTACGTAAATTACTAGTATTTAGCTTATTCATGTATCACTGGTGAAAACATGGGAAGGTATATGATCGGTTTATTCAAGATACAGATATTAATAATTATTGAGTTTATCTCAAATTAATTTTGGGGGCCGATACGTTTTCTTAGAGTGTCCGAAAAATATAGTGTCCGAGAAGTCTCCTTAGTAGGGACCGAAACATCTGGGGTCCGAGAAGTCTCCTTAGTAGAGAACGAAAAACATGGGGTCCGTGAAGTCACAGCTTGGTCCTCTTGTATTATATTTAGGGCAAAAAAATGACATTTCAATATAAATTTCTACGCCGATTGTCTTTTTTAAAGAAATTTCTTGTTAGATTATGTGATGACAACCGGAACCTACTTAAGGCGATTTTATATTTTGTTTCATTTACATTGTCTAAATACGTTTATAGTGTTAAGTTTTGTTTAAATAAGCAATAAGAAGATAGGCGTGGAGAATTGTTTACCTCGCTGTTCAGGTTTGTGTATAACTGTCTAGTATTATTTGTTTGCATTGTAATAACTGCGCTTCGGTTATGTTTTGGTTAATCCATAGGTCAGACATGCCAATGTTTCGAGAAGTGTTTTCACGTGACAAGCCCAGTTTTGATTGTTATATGTATGACCGTTATTCGCATCGCTTTTTAGCATGTTATATATTATTTTAATTACGCTGTTTTCATTTGACGAAATCAGTTTAAACCAATATTCAATAATATTTATTTTCTGTATTTCTTTGAATGGCATTCGTCCTAATTCTCCATATAACGCGCTAAGATTTGTTGACTTATTGACGCATAGTATTTGTCTTTAAAATTTTGTATGCACGGCTTCTATATCGTTTGCCCGCGCAGTTCCCCATATTTCGGATGAGTAATTTAATACGGACGCAACAAGGATATCGAAAAGTTTTAGTTTGCTTTTTGTGCTAAACTCATAATTATTGAACACTGAGAATAGTCGGTGCATTGATTTCGAAGCGTGGTCTGCTATACATTTTTGTGTTCTATTGAAATAACCATTTTTAAAGAAGTATACTCCCAGATATTTGAAGATCTTCGTATAGGAAGATATCAACATTCGTGTAGCGTGTTCCTTTTTCAAAAATTAAAACTTTTGTTTTGGCTGTATTAATTTTCAATTTCCACGTGTTACAGTATGTCTCTATGTCCGTAAGCATGGTTTGTAGTGCTGTTGGGGAGGTTGCAAAAAGAATCTGGTCGTCAGCATATAGTATTAGAAATAACTTTAGTTCGTTAATAGTGAATAAGTCATCTATGTCTGTGTTTATGTGGTTCAATATGTAATTTACGAACATCATGAACAGCAATGATGAGCTAGAGTCACCCTGTTTCACACCTTGGTGTATAAGGATAGGGTCAGACAAGTTGTGATTAAACTTAATTGCGGATTTAACGACACTGTACATAGCCTTTAGGGCATGTATCATGTTTGAACTTACATTTTCTGACATTAATTTTTGCCAAAGCAGTGTGTGATTGATTTTATCATAGCATTGTTGATAATCAATAAAAACAGCGTATAATTTTTGTCCTGAAATAATTATTTTTGATATTATTGCGTGGAGTATAAATACGCAGTCTGTCGTACTTTTTCCTTTTTGATAACCAAACTGACAGTTAATGATTTTTTCGTGTTTATTTGTCCAATTTTTTAGACGATTAAGTACGGAATCCCGTTAGGGCCATCGCCAATGAATGGGTTGATCTTAAACGCGATACTCGATAGTACGATGATGAAAACGCGAAATCACGATAATACGATAACGAAAACGCGACAACACGATGATGATAACGCGACATTACGATAACGAAAACGCGATACTACGACAGTACGATGATGATAATGCGATATAATTTCGTGTCATCACCATCGTGCTGTCGCATTTTCACCATCGTAATGTCGTTCTGTCGTGTTATCGCGTTTTCATTATCGTACTGTCGCGTTATCATCATCGTACTGTCGTGTTATCGCGTTTTCATTATCGTACTGTCGCGTTATCATCATCGTACTGTCGCGTTATCATCATCGTACTGTCGCGTTATCATCATCGTACTGTCGCGTTATCACCATCGTACTGTCGCGTTATCAGTATCGCAAAGTCACAATATCACTATCGTACTGTCGCCTTCCGGTGTGCATGCGCATGCTTACAATAAAAAGATCTTACAGAATAGCTGTTAAAATGGATGAGTTTATAAAAAATCTTTTTGAGAGAGGCTATACCTACAAGGAAATGATTTTCTTATTGAAAACGGATATTGGGGTAGATATAAGGTGAGTTTATTAAAGATAAGTTGTAAGATTTATTGCGTATTTTTTAGGATAGTTAACCGTTTGGTTATTGTTTACAGTTAAAATTGGCCGTTTTAACTAAACCGCATGTCTTGACGTTGTTGCTTTTTCCATGCACTTGTACGTTTTATACTTTTCATGTTTCAAGCATAGGTAAATGGTTATGTATAGATATATTAGTGGACAAGATATTTAATGAGTTGTTTAATGTTTCAAATGGGTAAACTTATAAGTAAAATGTGCTGCTCATGACATAATTATGTTGTTGTATGAAATTATAAATCAGTATGTTCGAGAGGTTCTCTTCTTCACTATGGGTTTTTTCAGCTATCGTCAACTTAAAAGACATTTGCAGAGACTGAATTTAAGGAGACGAGGCGTGTGGGATGTTGAACAGGTTCAAAATGCAATACAGTATTTTACTGTATTTTTCATTCATTCTTTCAAAATTGAAAATAAAATTTCCGTAAAGGGTGGTTAACTGCCGTATTTTGAAGCATTTACGTGAAAACATGATCTCACACCGATCCCCGTCATTCCATCAAATTGATCGGATCTCAACGTCACTGAGCATCGATAAGGTTATTTGTACATGTATAAGCGATATGCTTAAACTCCAAAGCTAGTTGAAGTGCCTCTAGCAATAGATGATTAATGGTTGTTCAAAGAATATAATGATTACTTATATGTGTTTGTTCTTCCGTGGCTCGTAAAACGCGATGGCAACTTTGTCTTATAGACAATACACATGTTCTTACGTGATAGTTATTACAATTTCTAGACAAGAGCTTAGTAAATTCCATTGGATTTCAAGGGGCAGTTTCACAGTTTTGGGCTGTGAAAAGTACTTTTCTAAAACTGATTTTTATGCCCCCAAAGGAGGCATATAGTAATCGCACCGTCTGACCGTGGGTGGGTGGGTAGGTGGGTGGGTGGGTCTGTCCGTCCAGACTTCGTTTCAGCTCTGTAACTTTTTAATGCCTCGATGGATTTTAATATAACTTCAGATCATTATTTCCCATGACTAGACGATGTGTCGCGTACAACTCCCATGCTCGTCGGTCAAAGGTCAAGGTGACAATTCAAAGTCAAAGGTCATGAATTTTCGTTTCCGCTACATTACTTCTAAATGCCTGGATGGATTTTAATATAACTTCAGATTATTATTCCCCATGACCAGACGATGTGTCGCGTACAACTCCCATGCTCGTCGGTCAAAGGTCAAGGTCACAATTTAAGGTCAAAGATAATGAATTTTTGTTGCCGCTCAGTTACTTCTTAACGCCTGAATGGATTTTTTAATATAACTTCAGATTATTATTGCAATGACTAGACAATGTGTCGCGTACAACTCCCATGATCGTCGGTCAAAGGTCAAGGTCACAATTCAAGGTCAAAGGTCATGAATTTTTGTTTCCACTTGATAGCTTCTAAATGTCTGGAGGGATTTAAATTTTACTTCAGATTATTACTCTCTATGACCAGACAATGTGTCGCATACAGCTCCCATGCTCGTCTGTCAAACGTCAAAGTCACAATTCAAGGTCAAAGGTCAAGGATTTCTGTTTCTCCACTATAACTTCTAAACGTCTGGAAGGATTTCAATATTACTTCAGATTAGTATTTCCCATGACCAGGCGATGTGTCGTGTACAACTCCCATGGTTCTCGGTCAAAAGGTCAAGGTCACAATTCAAGGTCAAATGTCAAGGAATTTTCTTTCTGCTCTTTATCTGCCAAATGCCTTGAAGGATTTTAATATTACTTCAGATTTTTTTTTCCCATGACCGGATGATGTGTCGCATACCACTTACATGCTCCTCGGTCAAGGTCTAAGGGTCCAAGGTTACACTTAAAAGGTCAAATATTAGAATGAACTTTTTGTAGGAAGCATCATTTTTTCCAGCATATAAGGAATGTAATAACTTGGTGGGAATGAAGAGCATTATGAGGCAGTGTGTCACAACAACAAATAGGTGTGTTGCTGAAATCTCAAGATATTTGTCCAGGGCATAATATTGTACTCTGACATTGTCTTGCCTTCCTCTGACGAGCATATGCTTCGGGGGCATATGTCACATCCTGTGACAAGCCTTGTTTTCTGTTCTCTGTACATTTATTGTTTATATTTCAAGGTTTGAAAAGCACATTGCATGTGAATAGTTTAACTTTTGAAGAATGTTTATTATTGAGAAAATGTTGCTACCTCGTAGACATACCCTAGTAATATTTTGCTTAAAACGGTATCCTTGTTTTTACTTAGATGTCCGACAGCTGATTTGGAAGTTTTGTGTAGTCTATTAGGAGGTATGTAGTAAAGGAGGTTATTTGAGTGTTTTTCCCACAACATTTGCGATGATTTGTATTGTGACATATTTAATATTTGGTGTTTGTTTTGTTTTATCTACTGGACGATAGTTAACTAGTAAGTTAGTAATTCACATTTATGGAAGCCTCATTTATGGAAGCCTCATAAATAAACGGGACAATCATTAAAACCAATATTCCACTACCAAGCAGTTTGGTATTCAAATGATAAACTATCAACTGGAAAGTTGTTTGAAAATATCTAACTTCCGTTACGATTCGTTACGATCACACTTGTTCTCACCTTTTAGGTACTCACGGAGAGTTTTATGGTTAAAGGTTAATAGAACAAATAACGACCCAAAGGTGGTGGCATTATATTTCCGTGAGTTTGTAACAAAAGCAAAAGGTAAAAATTTATTTTGGTATTTTATTTAAATACTGCATATATAATTAAGGGCATGTTGTACAACGGTGGCAAAGAAGGGTGTTGGGGGTGTGCGTGTGTGTGCGTGTGATGGTGCGTGTGTGTGCGTTTACAGCCAAATAAATATTTTGCGATTAAAAAGTATTCAATAATGTATTTTACGACAGTGGTTATGCTTAACTTTTCTTCCTTTTTTAATCAAAGGTAATGGTAATTAAGTATTGTATTGTTTCAGTTATGCCACAGTTTGTTGTAAGATTGTACACTCACGCACGCACGCACACACGCCCGCACGAACGCACACGCGCGCGCACACACACACACACACACACACGCACACACACACACACACACACACATGAAGTCAGTTTGGCTTTGTAATGGCTTTAATAAATAGTACATATTATTATAGAAATACCGGTAAAGGACTTCTAAAAAAAACGATTAACTGGGTACATTAAATATTTGTAAAGAAATATATAATGTCAATCTATGTCAAACTAACGTTTTGGGGCTTTTTACATTAGGAGCGCCAAGATGCATCCGAATGGATGCAGGCAGTGAGAATGGAGTTGTAGCTAACATGCAGAAGTCGTTCCGGTGGTTTCACGAAGATGAAATGGCAGGGGAGAAAAGTGTACTGATTGGGAGTTCACCTTCAAACCAGGTTTGAAACGATTTCACATTACAATATATCTGGTCGAAGACTGCATGATGTCAACATGGTTACCATACTTATGTCTGGATACAGATGGAAACAAGAAATGTCTTTAAATAGACAATCGGCGTTGATGTTCGCTAAGGACCGCACAATTAGAATTAATTAAAAGATCGAGAATCAACACAAGTATTAATGAAAAGATGTTATAAATTGTTTCTTCATTTATACAATAGTATATATGGTACGTGACTATGTCACTAACTGAGGATTTATTGTCATTTTCGACATTTTATATCCCTGTGCTTAAATATTAAACACAAATGATTATTTTTCATTAACTTTAAACAACATAGAACAATCTAAATCCTCTAATAGTTATAAATAAAAATCTGGGGTCTGAGAACGTAAGTAAATTTGGGGACCGGTTTAACTTGTGGCTGGTTTCACTCGCTTCCGAGTTATGTGTGCATGTCTTACGAGTAAGTCAGAACAGTAGGCTAAACAAAATGATTATTTCATTCTGTGAATGAATACATGTATTACATTCTGTTCATGATATAAATGACAAAATGTGTTCAAAATTATTATCGGTGTTAGAGTGAATGTTCAATATATGTTTATATTAACAGTTTATGTAAACAATTATGTAAATTGTAATCCCTAAAATTATGCAACCGTTATTGATAGACATTAAGCCATTGTTTTAGGTTTGCATTTCCTAAAATTTTCCCGGGCCAAACAAATTTCCCAATAAAATAATGGTATTTAATTTTTCCGCTGCATAATTAATTTATTGCGCCGAGCTTCTAGCTTTTCATTGGTACACATTTTCAAGAATCTGGATGAAAAGTGATCTTAGACAGCTACGCCACAGTGACCTTGATCTACTCGACTAATGAATTCAGCATCTAACTTCACAAAAAAATGTTATCAGCCATGTTTAAGAAATAAGTCATTTATAAGGGCAGGGCTGCCTATTCCCTTTAGTTGTTTCTCTAGTTGTTTCGAGAATATACTGTTTACATGGACATTTTCCAGCAAATTCGTACATATGTGCGTTTCCATCCTACCAGGATTAATAGAAGGTAATATAAAACTGCAATTGATGAATAATACATAATATATCAAATTTTCACAGAGGATAGAGTGTTGGTGGAGAAGACTTCATGAGATGTGTATTGCAGCATGGCAAGAAATTCTTGGTGAATTGGAAAGCAGAGGAATATTTTCCACCGCAAATAACCTTCACGTGTAAGTTTGTAAACAAGTGTTGTGAAGTTACAGTCCTTGGGTCACGTCGTTTTTGCAGCTTTGCCTTAATGTACCGTTTTTTATTGGCGCCGCGCTCATGCGGCGTCTATATGTGATGAGTCTAACTGGAAGCTTATGGAAGGAGCATCATTATATTGTATTTACAAATACTTGCTTGAAATACCTGAAACAAATAGAGAGATACTTTCTTGCATTATTTACCTTAAATTATGTTTTCATTTATAAATCAATTATTTCCGCCAGCGTATGAAAACAAAAAATATACAATTAATTGCTGCTCAATTACAAAACAAAGATTGGGGCCTAGTGGGTACAACACCGGAAATATTTAAACGCATGCCAGTTAGAGACTACATGCTAAACGAGCTGGGTCCGGCTAGCTCAGTTGGTAGAGCGCTGGATCGTGAGTTCGAACCCCAGCCGGGCCACATAACTTGTGTGGGGATTGGTCATTAAATAATTTCTACGGCCATTCCCCCCCCCCCCCATCTACCTCTGATTCAAGCAGTTGTCAGTTACTGGCATAGGTGTGTGCACTTAGTACTGGTAAACCGCTTAGATCGGCTAAGCTTGCCCAGGAAAGATTTGAGTAGGTTAACTGATCGCCCTGATATGACTGAAATACTGTTAAAAACGGCGAAAATTGCAAACAAAAAAAACAAACAAAATACATGCTAAACGTGATCATGACTAATGTATGATTATTGACTGCACAGTACACATACAACCTCTTACTTATTATCTATTTGCTGAATAATTTGATATTTGTTTGAGTAATGTTTACCTACGTAAAATTGATATTTGATATCTATATCATAGTTGACCCATAGCTTTGTTTTATGCATACTATCATATCTTCATTTGTATACTAACGAGCATACTAGTATTGTCCATTGTATTATTCAATAAACTAAACTACATGTATAATACATTTCTGTGAACGCGTCTTAATGATTTTCAGAGAATGTGTAAGATTTTGCTTCACACCAATAATACAACATGAGCTGAATATGGTCCGACAAGAATGGAACGATCATCAAATCAGACACCAAAGCGGAGATGAAGTCCATGGCAAGCCAGAAATCCTCTATCGCCATCCAGAATTATATGGTATTATAATCAATATTATAATCACGACCGATTATTATTAATTTAATGGTCAAGCTGTTGTTTCAGTGAATTTTCTACTGGTCATCTGTTAATTAACGTAATGGATCATATAAAACACATGGCACAATGTACGGGATGCGATGATTATGAACTGTGTGTGTGATGCTGATTATATAATTTTCAATTTTACTTATTATTGAGGGCACATAGAAGACACGATTAGAATATACGATTCAAGCTTTTATTCATTTATTTATTCTCAAAAAAATTATAAATAATACAAAATCCGATATAGGTACAAGGAAAAAAGTTGGTTCTGCTGGTGTTCTGACCTACGATAATATATAAATAATCAAACATGATATCATTATCGCTACTAAAAGCCATTTTATTATTTGAGCTATCCGAGTAACTGATAGATATTAAATGAAAAATAGACAAAATAATATTTTTGCATTTTTTTAGTAAAGGGACTGGATTTGCATTCGTAATTTAACATTGCACGTTATATTATATATATTATTATTTTGTTCTTTTTGCACCTAAAGGCACAAGGGACTATAGATTTCCGGTAGAAATGGAAGATGTGGCGACCTTTCGCTCGTTTTGCAAAACACCGACGTTAACTGGTGTTGAGGAGCCCCTCCAAACAACCCTATTTGGGTTGCTTGAATCCACAGGAAGAACGCCACCTGAAACTGTAGAAGAAGCAAAAGACCTTCTCGAGTGGTTTACAAACTATTTTCAATAAGGCATTGGACACGCATGCATTGGTTCAATAGTGCACTTCTTTATTAAAAAAGAAACTGTATTATAAAATGTGCAAACGTGGTCTGATCTGTCTTTTCCCCAGCATCTGATACAGGTCAAGCATAAAAATTATTTTCCTGAATATGACCACATAATGCGCATATGAAAGATTCAGTGGTAAATGATGCTAAATGATAGGTAACAAAACAATATCGAGTCTGCCTTTTAGTGCAAGGTTTTGATGAAAAATGACATTTTCATATATTTTAAATCAGTACGTACTCTTTTAGTGCCACATGACCGATTGCCAGGGTGTTTGTTTTTGGACAATCTGTTTAAAGTGTTGAAATATGCTAAGGCTAAACAAAATTAATGAATTGTTTCTCAGGCAGCGCCGCAACGTAGTGTTATAACCCGCTACGAATTTGATTAAATGCAAAAAAATATTAACTATTTTTCGACGATAAAAAAAATTCTGCGTTTTTACATAGTGGAAGAAAAGTAATCCGGTAGAGGTAGATTTCGTTAGATTTATGTAGATTTTAGTATTTCCAGTAACATTATTCCTGTGTGATCATAGGATCTGGTATTTCTGTTTCCACGGTAATTGTTTATCTTTCGATTGTCCTGATTAATATGTTTGATGTCTTTTTTAAGAAAAGAAGAAGTTATTAAAATGATTTCATTTGGAAACACTCGAGTAATACGACTTTTTATCATAAATCTAATGACTTTGTGTCATCTTGCAACCATCGGTAGACATTTGACGGCCAATGTATACACTTTCGTCTGCTTAGGTTAAAATGTAGGAAAACTCATAATGTTATTTCGTAATATTTGAAAACAAAATTAACAATTTTTAAATAATTTATGTTTGTTTGTACACGAACAGCCAACTATTTTTAAAACAAAAGTTTTACCGCGAGATAACCGATGACGAAATGTTTCAATTTGGCTGCCTGTTGCAAAAAAGGCAATTTTTTTAAGAACGAATAATGTGTTTTCTAACTAAATTTCAGTCGTTCCTTTCGTGAACAGGTTCAATTAATTTGATATTAGTGAAAGAAAAAAGTTAGGATGTTTTTTTTCTGCTCAAAATAATTGTTTAACCAAGAGAATCGGATATACACAAATTTTGAAATAATGTGTTGATATAGTTTATTTGTTGATTTCATTTTTTTTTCTAGATTCTTTAGCTTGTTAAAAAGCATTCTATATTTTTGAAGAAATTCTGTGTCAATAAGTTCTATGTACTTGTTTTGATATGTCATTACATAGTGCCAATAGAAAAGAGCAGGATAAAAATATTCTTGAATAAAAAAATCCGTTCACCCTCCTGATTTTTTAGAAAAAGTGCCCGAGAAGCAATTCATAAATTTTGTTTTGCCTTAAAATGCTGCAAATGTTACCATATAACGATTTAATTATCAGCACCTTGATGATGGTTGGCCGTTTTAAACTAGATTTCCTCTTACATATTTCTAGACATAGGTACATAATTATATTTTGTTTCAACTTAATATTAGTTTAAACTTAGTGGGATATTATGTAATTTTCTCAAAATCATAAGTATTTCTTTACACCTTTTTTCACCAAAGGAGCAGTGCTATGTACCTTTTGGGAACAAGGGGGCAGTGTTATGTACCTTTTGGCAACAAGGGGGCAGTGTTATGTACCTTTTGGCAACAATGGGGCAGTGTTATGTACCTTTTGGCGACAAGGGGCCAGTGTCATGTACCTTTTGGCAACAAGGGGGCGGTGTTATATACCTTTTGGCAACAAGGGGCCAGTGTTATGTACCTTTTGGCAACAAGGGGCCAGTGTTATGTACCTTTTTGCGACAAGGGGCAGTGGTATGTACCTTTTGACGCCAAATCGGCCATGCTATTTATCTTTTGACGCCATGAACACCAAGAGATCAGTGTTGTGTACCATTTAACTTGAATTTTCCACATATTGACCTTTACGCCATTTGCACAGACTTGTCCATATTTTAACAGAGTAACCACTGGTTAAAAACAACAATGGCATCATACGTTATACACTTTATTGACAATAAGAAACACACCTTATTAAGATAAGCCTAGTAAATACTAGAATTGTCACATGAGTGACGGATATAGCCCCCACAATAGGGCCTTGTTACAAAACTATGGCATCCATTCGAAAGAAATGGACAGAGAGATAATGCTTTAATTTTCGAATGGTCAACAGAGTATTTGGAAAAATTTTATTTCAATAGGAGCCATAACTCTGTCAACATTTTGTGGATTGTTACCAAAGTTGAACTTGATCTGTATTGTATGATGTTACAACTATGTACCAAACATACTTTAAATATGTGAAGCCTTTTATGAGTTATTGTCCATGTTTTTCGGGAATTTAAGTCAAAAAGGGGCCATAACTGTGTCAAACAAAATTTAGTGGTTTGTAACCAAAGTCAAACTTGACCTGTATTTTATGATGCTACATGTGTACCAATAATTATTTAAATACCGGTATGTCGAGCCATTGTTGAGTTATCGTCAACACACCGTGTTTTTAGGGAATTTAAGTCCAATAAAGGGCCATAACTCTGTCAAAATTGTGTGGTTTGTAAACAAAGTCAAACTTGACCCGTATTTTCTGATGCTACACATGTATACCAAGAATTATTTGAATATGTCATGCCATTCTTGAGTTATCGTCCGGAAATCATGTTTTTAAGGAATTTTAAGTCAAAAAGGGGCCGTAACTCTGTCAAAATTTAGTGGTCGTAACCAACATCGAACTTGACCTGTATTTTATGATGTTACACATGTGTATCAAAAATTATTTGAATATGTCAAGCCTTTCTTGAGTTATCATCCGGAAACCAACAGACCGACAGACCAACAAGTTTATTGCTTTATATCCCCCCCTAAACTTTGTTTGTGGGGGTATAAAAACAAGCTTAGCAATAAAGAACAATGTATATAAATTAAATGTTATATTTCTTTTAAAACAATAAAACACTTTTCACACTAACGGATTAAACTATTTAAAATAACCTTAAAACAAACTTAAACTAACATTGAACAAGACGTGTCACAAATGCCTATAAGAGGAACACAACATAATGTCAGATAAATCAGTTCCTGAAAATTTACAATAATGGTATTTTATTTTTACCACAAGGTAGGTGAATAGGTTCGTCTTGATTTCTGTTCTATGTGCATTTAAAAAAAAGAATGACCCACACGAATTACTCAAGGGTTAAAAAAACAAACAAAATGTGGGTGAAATAATTTACAGCTAATCGTAGCTAATCATAGCTTAATACACTGGTATAGTGCCATAGACATAAACTGATAACACAAAAGCAACAAACACTAAGACATTTACTAGATCAACAAAGTAAACTCACCATTTATGTTGCATTTTCTATACTATTTGTATGATAGCAAAAAACATCAGTTGCTTTAAGTTTATAATTATGGCGGTTATAATTGTATGTCAAAACGGTATGGCTTCGTTCTTTCATTACAGTTTTAAAATAAGGTCTATGAGTGAACAGCACTTGTGAATATTCCTTTGTACAAGTGTCTGTGTATATATTTTAGCACAGTATTTAAATTAAATATACAAATCCATTCACTTTATGTCAAATCATCATGGGCATTGACAAAAAATGGCCATATGATAAACAATCGAAATCATAAACACAATACTATAATGGCGACATGGTCCTACTCTGGCGCCTACTTTGGCAAACCTAGAAAGTGACAATGCTAGTAATGTAAAAATCTGTATTCCCTAAGCTCTGAAACAAACCAAAAACAACATTGAAACTAAACTTTTACAATACTTATGTTAAATCTGATACATGATCCCTGACAGTATTGGGAAGTGAATAATTTATCCTATATGCAATCCCAAGCGAGGTCTAGATATAAGCTATCTACATATGAAGTTTCATTAAAATATCTCAATGTCTCCTCAAGCTATTGAGCAGAAACTGTTTGTCTATTTTTAGTAATGGTGACCTTGACCACACCCACCCTATATGCAATCCCATGCAAGGTCTAGATATAATATATCTACATATGAAGTTTCATTAAAATATCTCAATGTCTCCTCAAGCTATTGAGCAGAAACTGTTTGTCTATTTTTAGTAATGGTGACCTTGACCACACCCACCCTATATGCAATCCCAAGCAAGGTCTAGATATAATATATCTATGTATGAAGTTTCATTAAAAGATCACAATGTGTTCTCAAGCTATTGAGCGGAAACAGATTTTTATTTTTAGTAATGGTGACTTCGACCTCGACCCCACCCACCCTATGCAATCCCAAACGAGGTCTCGATATAAGGTATCTATGTATAAAGTTCATTAATATATCTCAATGTGTTCTCAAGTTATTGAGCGGAAAACGTTTCTCTATTTTTAGTAACGGTGACCTTGACATTGACCCCACCCACCCCATACGCAATCCAAAGTGAGGTCCTAATATAAGGTATCTATGTATGAACTTTAATTGAAATATCTCAATTCGTTCTCAAGTTATTGAGAGGAAACCGTTTTTCTATTTTTAGTAACAGTGACCTTGATCCCACCCACCCCATATGCAATCCTAAGCGAGGTCTCGCTATAAGGTATCTATGTATGAAGTTTCATTACAATCGCTTAATCCGTTCTCAAATTAGACAGCACAAACGAAAGTTTACGCCCCCAATACGCCTGCCTGAGCGCCCGTCCACCCGCACGCCCAATGACATACCCCAATCTAATAACCAAAATGTTTCTTTAAAAATCATTGAAGCAGAGCATCTTAGTACAGTGAACGCCTCTTGGTAATGAAGCTTCCCATAAAGTTTGAAGATTGGCTAGTAGTTGCTGAGAAACAGTCCAGACAAGAATCGCGCACTATACACTAATTTCAGCAACCTTCAAAGTCCCATAACTGCAAGTAAAATCACTGAAAGGGAACATCCTTGTATTGTGCACACTTAATTTTGATAATGAAGCATTTCATACAGTTTCATTGTATTCTGGCCAGTAGTTGCAGAGAAATAGCCCCGACAAGAATTGTTCACTATATTCTAATTTCAGAAACCTTCAAAGTCCCACAACTCTTAGAAAAATCATTGAAGCAGAACATCCTTCAGTGCAAATCTCCTTTTGGTAATAAAGCTTCCCATAAAGTTTAATTGAAATCTGGCCAGTAGTTGTGTAAAAATAGATTGGACAAAAATTGTGCACTAAATACTTATTTCAGAAGTCCCATAACTCTAAGAAAAATCATTGAAGCAGAACGTCCTGATTCAGTGCACTACTCCTCTGGGTAATGAAGCTTCCTATAAAGTTTCATTTAATTCTGGCCAGTATTTGTGTTTAAATAGACGGGACAAGTAATTTGCACTACATGCTTATTCCAGAAATCTTCGAAGTCCCATAACTCTGAGAAAAATCATTGAAGCGGAACACCCTGGTTCAGTACACATCTCCTCTTGGTAATAAAGCTTTCTATAAAGTTTCATTGAACTCAGACCAGTAGTTGTGTAGAAATAGACCAGACAAGAATTGTGCACTAAATGCTTATTTCAGAAATCTTTAAACTCTGAGAAAAATCATTGAAGTGGAACATCATGGTACAGGGCACACCCCTTTTGGTAATGAAGCTTCACATGAAGTTTAATTGACTTCTGGTCAGTAATTGCTGAGAAATACTCCAGACAAGAAAACGGGATGGACGGAAGGACGGACGGACAAAGCGGCAACTATATGCTCCCCCTAAAAAAAAAATTCGGGGAGCATAACAAATGATAGTCATGCAACTATACCATCCAATACACATATTTTCTGTAAGTATGACATGCTGAACCAATGTCACCAGTAATGATGTGCTATGTACAAGCAGATACACTATTTGAGAAAATAAGTCCACTTAAAAAGGTAAATAACCTTTCATCTAACTGTTTAATTTTACATGCCAAGAAATGCTTTTTACCACATGATCCTTACACTTTCAAAAAGCCACATGTTTCCTTAAGACAGCATATCATGATTTCTCTAAATTTCTCTGGATCCTCAATGCCTCTTGGAATCCATATCTCCAAACTGCAGGTTGACACATGTGGCAAGCGTCCCTGTTCAGTGAAGAACTTTATTTCAATTTTTCTGGGAAATCCTAGGTGTGGTATAATGTCTGATCCGGTGACAAAGGCCAATAATTCTCCAAATGTAGCCGGTACCAATTTGTCTGAAAGAAGAAAATGATATGAACATACTTTGTTCATTTTTAATAAGAAATCTGCAAAGGAAGCTGTAATATGATTAAATTTCAACATTCCTATGATGTATCATGATGGCTAGGAACTATGCATGATGTTATAATGCAACAAGCCATTCGCCGTGATATGACTGAAATACTGTTAAAAACGGCGAAAAATCCCAGCAAACAGAACAAACAAACAAACAGTATTTGCAGAGATATATGTACTTGCATGCAAACTTTAACCTGAATATTTCTAAGCTCAAAAATGGGCATAATTCTGCTAAATTGCAGGTCAGAGTTATGCGCCTTGGTCAGTGATCTTACATAATGACCCCGAAGACAAGAGGCTTTCAGGACAATGCTTCAAATAGTTAATTTATGTTTTCTGGTACTTATGATGTAATCAAATGCAATAACAATTGTCATTATTTTTCTTACAATCTTCATATGACGGTAGCTTACTCTACATTTACCGAAAAGGTAATCTCTAATCAATAGTGACGTTTATATGAGTATGTGAACTCATCTTTTATATCAACCTCTCTATAATAGATATATGAACGACACATCTGTCCGTCTGACTTTGTCTGGTGTAAGCATTTTCTGACTAATGAGCTAATAATGCTACCTTCAATGTCCTGGAGGAAAATCTCCCATGAGTATATCGATTGCTCCTCCCCGGTCCTATTGTTCGAACCCTCAGGGGACCTGTCGTACGCACACAATCCTTCAAACGTATTCTTGTCCAGCGCCACAGGAGCAGCGCATAACAGTGGTTTAAACTTAGCAGCATTCTCTTTCACCTTTTGCCAGAGTGTTCCAAGGGAGTCCATTCCTCTTGTGAACTGTTGGATTTCAGCAGATGTCCTGAAAGACATAAAGTTTTTAATTAACTTCACTGACTATGCCCCTGGCATGTCAACTACCGGTATTTATTATTGAAAGACTCAGCAATTCCATCAAATCTGTATTTGTGATACTTTTAACAAAATGTTGTCTCAAATCATTGATTGTTCCTGAACGTGAAATAGTTTTAAATGTTTTGATTAGTAATGTAACTGAGTATAAACATGCACTAATGTCAAAACTAAATGAACGTCCCTAGTAACATTAAGGAGGACATAGGGTGGTTTTACCTGTATAAAAGGAACTGCTTTTGTATAAGCACTGCATATTCCTCTTTATTTTGCAGGGTCAAGCGGTAAATGTTAATAATGCCGTTTTCAATTAGGCTGTCCCCATGAATGCTGAGAAATCTCTCCCTATCACATTCTGTGTAGATACCACGTAGCTAGATGAAACAAATGACTGGTTTAACTTTTTAATACTGATTTTTGCAAGTAAAAAGGATAGTATATTGAGATGTATATATGTATCCAAAAGACATTACTGAAAATTAAATTGCATTATTGTATTGTATATTTATTCATTTGCATGCAAGTCATTCGTAAAAGCAATGATATATTTTCCTTATTGAGTCAAAATGGACTGTTTGCTGTTTGTTTTGACTTAGGTGCTTTTTAAGGATCTCTCTTCTCAGAATTTAATTACTAAACATTCATAGATTTAATCCTTATACAATTGACTATTGATAAACACTGTAATTTTGTAAGATGGAAGCACCTTAGTGTTGAAATAACTGATAAAGATTTGACCCTTACTTGTTGAATAATACTTTGAGCATCCATAGGTAGAACTCTCCAGGCGTCATCTTCAAAGGCTGAATTATTGGTGTCTGTCATGAAGTCATACAACTTCTCATTCAGATGAAGACTGCTTGGGCCGTTGTTGGCAATAGACATTGCCAGCAATTGTCCAGCTAAGAAGTAATGGTTATTATGGAGGCGCTCAACATTGTGGTTGAAATACTGCGAGCCTTCTGAACCATCAAACAAATCAGATGAATAGAGTTCCTGAATGGCAAGTCTGAAATAATAGATTAAAGCAAGTTTGAAATAATAGATCAACCTTCTTTTACAGTTATCTGTTGTTTTTTTTAAAGATGCAGGAAAGATATAATGAGGTCTGTATTGTAGAATGAAAATGCCACTATTTGTTGAAATGCAATAAAATAATTAAAAAATGCAACAAGATATATCACCAAATTCAACATATAAACATTGTTTTGTTTTGGGCTTTAAATGTGTTGTATCAAAACATTTCTTCCATCTGATTTTGAAAGAACTTAGAAATGTGTCCATAAGACACGGACGCCCCTACCTATGCAGTGTTGTCTGTTATGGAAAGTGGTCTATATACATATAAATTATTTTGCAAAAAGTGAGTATTGTTGAAATAGATATCAGCGGATCAATAAATGTTTCAAAGATGCATTAACACAGCTTCCATGCAGGACGAAATTATGCCGCCCCGGACAGGGTGCATGGCTATTAATTCATATATTTGACTTTTGACCTTCAAGTGTGACCTTGACCGTAGACCTAGAAACCTGGTTCTTGTGTGCCAAACACTGTCACATCATGCTTGACACCTCTGACAAGTTATATGAAAACCCTTCTATAATGGACGAAATTATGCCCCAGACAAGAATGCAAACATGTATGTTCATATGTACATACATACATACGTACTTACACATGGACAGGACCAATACTATATGCCCCTCATCATAAATGGTGGGGGGGGGAGGGCATAAAAATAAAAATCCCTGGCAGTGGTGTGGCTCGAAATTGCAACCTTCTGATTACAAGACGAGTGTTCTTACCAGTGAGCTATGAATGCAGAAACAATTGAACAACAGACTTTCCCTATTTATAACACTGAGTTACACACATTGAAAATGTAAACAAACTTGTTTACAAATTTATACAAAAGCTGTCACATGACAATGTTAGTTTTCACTATATTTCTGAAACACATTGGTGTTCATATTTTGGATTTATACATATTCAGGTCAAAGTAA
Organism: Congeria kusceri; assembly: GCA_027627225.1. NCBI lineage: Eukaryota > Metazoa > Mollusca > Bivalvia > Myida > Dreissenidae > Congeria > Congeria kusceri. Next base: position 28,783,599 of record CM051028.1, read on the forward strand.
AACTTCGCCAAATTATTGTTTGAAAATATACATATAAACAAAACTGACCTCATTACACCAGTCCTGATGAATAAGGAAAATTGTATGAATAAGGTATGAATAAGGAATTTTGTTTTGGTGCAAGACTGAACGAGTGATATTCAAATATCTTTTTACATAATTATACTGTATGCTTGCTGAAATATCTTTCACATTTTTCAAACTGCACAGGTGGAATGAAAAATACACAGATGCTTGCTGATTCTCCCTCATAATAAGACACATACAACAAGAGGGCCAATATGGAGCGGAACTATTTTCGAACTCGGCCGAGATATCATAAAAAGGAATAATCTGAGCAAGTTTCATGTTAATTGGGCCAAAAATGTGACTTCTAGAGTATTCACAAGATTTTTCTTCAATTTGATCTAGTTACCTAGTTTTTGACCCCACATGACCAAGTTTCTGAGTTATCATGGACAAAAGTTCTGAGCAAGTTTCATGAAGATCGGGCAATACAAAAAAAAAGTGGCCTCTAGAGAGTTCACAAGGTTAATGTTGACGACGCACGATTCACGACACACGACGGACAAAAAGTGACCACAAAGCCTCACCATGAGCACATTGCGCTCAGGTGAGCTAAAAAGCATACAACAAACCTAAAAAATTCCCTTCTGGGACCGCCGTAATCTTCACCTATTTCCCCGCTGAATTTAATATACAACTTTGAATTAGGTGCCAATCCGGGCCTTGTCATAGCTTTTAATGTACTTTGTAATACATTTGATCTTGACACAATAATGGTTGATCTTGTATGTGTGCGTAACACGTCATTCTGGAAGTTCTTTATAATTTCTTCTGTAGATTGTTCATCACAGCTTGTGCTAAAGCAAAGTTAGACATCATCACTGACAGTGTTTTTTTTCAACACAAATAAGGTTTCAGGCATGATAAAAATCTGAAATGGTGACAAGGCATTCAATTTTTGCAGCATAAAATTTAGTTCGATATTTTTTTTGTCAACAAGCGTGTTAACTTTTGCATGGTATATCAAATGTGAACCACGTTTTGAAATCAGATGCTTTGCAATTAATCAATCGGGAATTAGGCCTTCATCAGTAAAGGGACTATGTCACCGAAAAGGGCCTCAAGGGGGCAGTTTCCTTAAAAAAATCCCAAAGGTTTGTGTCTATTATTTCCGAATTATTATTTGTTTAATAAAAGGGATTTTACTGGTAATATGATTGAAATGTTTAAGTTAAAACATAAATTTTCTCACCAATCACTGTGTCCGGCAGTACTTAGAATGCTTGCCTCTACTGCACGAGCAATATCTTCATCCTCGCTATCACATACATCAATAACTTGTAGGGGGATAAAATGAAACAAAGGCATGTCATTAAGAAAATTTTGTAAAATCTGACTTCTAGAGAGTTTACAAGCTTTTTATTCAATTTGACCTAGTGACCTAGTTTTTGACCCCACATGACCCAGTTTTGAACTCGTCCGAGATATCATTAAAACAAATGTTGTGAGCAAGTTTCATGAAGATTGGGCAATACAGCCTCTAGAGGTTTCACAAGTTTTTGAATGTTTTCAAAATAGCCATATAAGGAAAACTGCCCGACACCTGGCGGTCATGTTTTAACACAGGGGAACCATTTTCTAACTCGACTGAGATATCATGTTCTGAGGAAGTTTCATGTTGATTTGGCAAAAATGTGACTTCTAGAGTGCTCACAAGCTTTTCTATAGCCATGAAAGGAAAACTGCCCGCCCCCTGGCGGCCATGTTTTTCATCGGAGCGAAACCATTTTTGAACTCGGCCAAGATATCATTAGAACAAATGTTCTGAGCAAGTTTCATGTTGATTGGGAAAAAATGTGACTTCTAGAGTTTTAGGAAGCATTTTCCTCAATTTGATTTAGAGACCTAGTTTTTGACCCCAAATGACCCAGATTCAAAATTGTCCGAAATATCATTGGGACAAAAGTTCTGAGCAAGTTTCATGATGATTGGACGGTAAATTGGAAGATAAATGTGGCCTCTAGAGTGTTCACAAGGTAAATGTTGACTATGAACGACTAACGACGGACAAAAGGCTGTCACAAAAGCTCACCATGAGCACGTTGTGCTCAGGTGAGCTATAAAGTGAGTACAATAGCTTCTTTGATGAGTTTTGTTAAAACAAGAGGGCCAAGATGGACCTCGGTCGCTCACCTGAGTATATAGCATCATAATGGCTTTTAACAAAAAGATTGTTTAAGATTTTAATATAGCCATATAAGAAAAACTGTCCCGCCCTCTGGCGGCCATTATTTTTAACGAATCAACATGATTTGAATGAATTTGGTAGAGGGTCACCCAAGGAGCATTTATGTGAAAACTATTTTCAAATCCAGCCAGTGGTTTCTGACAAGAAGATGTTTTAAGTTTTCCAGTTTTTAAGCTTTTGGTTGCCATGGCAACCAGAGTTTTCAATATATTTTAATAAATTGAAGAAATTTGGTAAAGGACCATCCCAGGAACATTCCTGCCAAGTTTGGTTAAAATCCGCCTAGTGGTTTCAGAGAAGAAGTTGTTTGAAGTAAAATGTTGACGACGGACGCCGGACACAGACTGACCACAATAGCTCACCCTTGAGCACTTCGTGCTCAAGTGAGCTAAAAAAACTTTATCCTTTACAGGAAAGAAATGCTAAATAAGAGAGTTAACAGCAATGTGACAAATCACACATATGTAATTGTACATAATTACTCTCCTGAAAATATCATTTATACATTTCCCTTCCCATATCTTTAAATTATTTCAAAAATCAAAGCAGTGCTTTCTGACACGAAGATTTTCAAAGTTTCAATATAGACATACATGGAAAAATGGCCCTGCCCCCTGGCGGCCATGTTTTTAAACAGTGCAGAACCATTTGAGCAATTCTGGTAGAGAACCATCCAAAGACTTCTGTGAAATTATTTGAAAATCTAGCCAGCGGTTTACGAGTTGAGTATTGAAACTAAAGAATACTACCATGAGATATGACCTGGTCTGGTCATTCCAGCAGCAGATGGATGCTGATCTGGTGTTGATGCTGATCTGTCCGGACGCTGAAGAAAAACAATTAGCAAAATGGCATCAGCATCTACACTCAGAATATCAGTCCAAGGGGGTCCAAGAAAAGAAAATTTCTGTTGTATGCTAAAATCGAAGTTTGTACTATAAAATAAAACAATTCTAGTGTAGGTTGTCAAGATCACTGCCAATTTCCACGGGATTTGCGCATGAAATAATGAATATTTATCTAAGATATTGTGAATATTCTTTATCAATATTTGTAATATTAAAAAACTGTGTGTCTAAGTTTTTCTTCTATCTCTTCATATAAGTAGAACTACCCCACTCACCATGCCATAGACTGATATTGTGACTTTACTATTTTCATGTTACATCATTGCAGTTATTTTTTTGTTTTCTATGCAAATTATATAGAACACTCTGCTTCTAAAAATTTTTTTTCCAAATACAATGCAAGCTAAGGGCCTTTTTGTACTATATATATGCTTTGTATATGTGTATGCTTTCCTTTTTCATTTTGCGTATTTCTTTCACGTACTTGTTATTACTATGTAGATCTTCAGCAAATGGAGGCAATAAAGATATATATACAGATATATATATCACTGAAAGTGATTTATACCTTTGAAGCACAACATTGTTATAAGCGACAGCTGAAGAGTCTCCTATTTCTGAGCTAATCAAAATAATAAAATACATGATTGTTAAATCACCTGTAGCAATGACATCACATAAGCATATAATGTACACTCAATTGAAACGTGGAATCGCTGCAGGATTTTTAAAGCAAAAAGGCCATGATGATCTATCTCTCACTTTAGACCCCACATGAATCTGTTTCAACCCTGAACAAGATTTCATAGAAACAAACATTTCCACAAAGTTTCATTAAGATTTGACTAACTAGATGCCTGTCAGCAACATGTTGAGCCCGTTGTCAACAATGCAAATGTTTTTATTGTAAATTATTTAACAAGAGCACCGTCCACCTTGTCATTGAAGGTTTTTCAAAAATTAAAACTTGTGACAAGGTTTTGGGGTGGACACAGCAAAGATTCATACTTTGACGCAAACAAAACAATGTAACAAAGTTTCATCGAGATAAGAGCATAAATATGGTTGCTAGATTGGTAACAAAACATTTCTTCTGTTTGACATAGTGGATCAATGTGACCCAAATTCCAAATTGACCTAATTTTGATACATACATTCCAAAAAACTTTCTTAAAAGGGACTTATAAACAGATTTTAATATTTTAATATTAATATTTCATATTTTATATATAATATTTTTTATATAATGATTTGACCTAATGAGCTCCAGTGCATAGCAAACAAACAAACAAAAAACGTTGTATCCACCTGTGCAAACAGGGGACCTGTGAAAAAATATTCTGATGCCTAAACCACTCAGCCACTTCCGTTAGTGTACTAGTAATGAGAATTGTTGCTTTATGTAAGTGATTCACATGTTTTCAACAAACACTACAAATTATTCAATCATTTGGCATTACAAATGCTTTACAATGTTATCCATTTCAACTAATAGCGACTTATTATGGAAATGATATTGCAAGTTAATGTCTATGTCAGTAGTGCTATCTCGTTCATTTATATGCCCTATTCTTTTATTTTTGAATCTGTAACAAAAGGTTTGGAAATTAAAAATTCGTTAATCTGTGAACAGGTCCTTTTAAGATAAAATTTAAACTGTGCACTCTTGATTTTGGCCTAGAGATGATGGAGACAAACATTCTAAGCATTAATTAACAAAAACAAATAGGTCACAAATGTGTTACATTTACACTATTCATTTTGTTAAATGCAAAATATTCATTATATTTTCAAAGTAATTAATTAATTTAATTATACATAAGGCCAAAAAAAAAAGTTCCATTTCTGGTCTTCTGCCCAAAAAAATAAGGGTCGGTAGGTAGGGATTTTTTTATATTGTATTTTATTTTGTTATGATGGGAGAATGGTTTGTGTTGTACACGGTAACAGTCTTTTTTCAGTCTTGATTATTTTTGGACCAAAAATATGTAGGGTCGGCAGCAAAACTAAAGGGTCAGTCGGGAGACCAGAAATGGGACTTTTTTTTGGGGGGGGGCCTAATATACTTCAATAATTATTAATTGGCACATACCAAAGACAAGTTACGCCATGGAAGTCGCAATTGGACAGTTGGAGTGTCTGCTGACGTAAAGTGGTAGTTTTCTGAAGAACCGCTTGACTGGACTGTTGGAGGCTGGGTTGTCACTTCTGTGGTGGATGGATGTGAAGGTTGGGTTGTAACACCTGATGAGACCTGAAAATAATGGTTATTATACATGATGCTGTATTTGACATGCCTTGGCTCCAGGTAAAAAAAAAAAAGACTAAATAGCTTACCAATAAACTAAATATTTGTATATTATTGATGTTTAAACAGCTTTAATTTGAGAACAAAGAGTACTGAAGTTTTTAGCAAAAAACCAGCATGACTGCTTCATATAGTGGAGGAAAGGACCTCACCATGCTGGTGATCATAAGATCTGGTACACTTGGTAGACTTTCATTGCTGTCGGGCTGTTGATCGTCTGTACTAGTTGGCAATGATCCATTAACCTTAAACAATCAATAGGAATGGCTGATTGCATACATTCCTAACAAACATCACTGTTATAATGCTGCATCTTAAACTGGTAGAGCAGATATATATGATCTAAGTCGATAGTCAATGAAAGAAATGTTTACTACCAATGTGCTCACAACCATTTTAACCACGTAAATATGATAATTACTACAACATTATCATATTTCAACCATCTTATATGAAAAACACCATAACACTTTCATATAGTGTTTGTACTCATTTAACTTTACATCATATCAGTTCGTTCAAAAATAACAGATCATTATTTTTTAGTTCTATCTGACTGTTGGTAACATATTTTGGTCACATTTATGCATTTTATATGAAAGATTTCCTGTTGTCGAATTTCAGACCTCGTTCATCATTTCAAATATTAAGTCATATTTTTACCTGGAGCTTTATCAATAAACCAAGTGTTAATCTCTAACAATATATATTAAGAAAAATACCAAGTGAGCAAACAAGCGGCATATTTGTTATTTTGATCAACACCATTAGCAAGATATACAGAACAATTAATAAATTGATGTAATTTACGCTGTTTGATAATTGATTGACCAATCAAATGTGTACTTATCATGACTTTAAAGTCGTAACACTCAAGCTTTCTGTAATCATCCTTTTTTTTTAGTTTACTTTAATCAGTATCATAAATGACATGCTCCTTTTTCTTATATACAGGTGAAGCAAAACTAAACTATTCTGGAATGTGCTTATTAGCAATAAACGTATCATATATTATACATAGATGCAACAAAATATCATACATGTAAAACGTCATTGCTTTCCATAAATATGACTTTATTGTTAATGATTTATATTACTTACATTTTCTGTGTGAAGGTACAATCTGATGGGGAATGAAGCTTGTTTTGATAGATACTTGGAGAAAGTAAATTCCTCACCCATTGTCGGTACAGGTTCACCTGTAAAGTTCCCGACAAAATACGATACATCATTAATACTTAAGTCTTGCCACTTGCTATATCCATTCGGAAAGTAACAGTCGCATATCAAGTTCACAAGTTCAATGTAGGAGCAATCTTTCCTAACATCCAAAATCTGTTGTCCACCGCCCTTGCTAGCCGGTACAACTTTGAACGAACCTGTTACTGTGGCTTTATGTTTCCATCCGATATACAATCGCCTTGTTGGCTTTTCATTTCTATGTAGGTTGCGTTTCTCATTGCGGACTGTCCTTTTTTTCCTTTTAGGTTGTGAAAGTTCCACATACTTGTCGACTACTCGGGATTGTGGATTTCCTGAAATTACATAGAAACCAATTACATATATTTTTTTTTATTCGTTCATTCACTACAAACATTTATTTGAATAGTTTTATCAGACCTTTTGAAAAGAGGCATAGTTATCCTAGTTTGCCAAAAGATTCATGCTTCCTTTAAGTAATAGTTGTAGCACCCTTTGACCGAAATATGTTAGCTATTTAACGAGCCCGCATGGCGAGATTAAATTTATTAACATAAGGAGGTCAAAGATTGCTACAAATGTTTTATATCATATTTACCAATCACATCACAACGTTCTATGATGCGATTCCAATGGGCAGTTCCTTGACGTCACGTGATATGTGACATGCTTGGCATGAGTCAAGCATGAGTGTAGTTTCGAAATTTATCACTGTCGAACATGGAGGTTTACAGTGCAATAAGTATCATGCGTATAAATTATCAAAACGCTGACAGCGTAGAAAGACTGTTGGCGACAAAAGAAACTAAAAGCATGTGAATTATGAGTGCATTTTTGCTAAAACGGAAACATTGTTTGAATGAAGTTCATTTCCCCACCTTTATTAAACTTGATAATATGGCTTTTTATTCAATAGTATAAGACATCATAATAAAAATTAACATGTAAGTAACAAATAAATATTTTTCAAGCTAATTATCTAATGTCAATGGAATTATATACATGCCAGTTAACATGTCAACAGTTTAAAATGTACAACGCGCCATGCAAAATAACCGATGGAGCGTGGTAGTTAGAAGCAGCATCGATTGTTAGTGATTCGTATCCTACTGAGTCAAAAGTAGGTTATACGATGCGTGCTTTCGATTTTCCATACTACAGTTTAAAATTAATACATTGCAGTAATTTGTTGTCCAACTATTTAGAATAAGAATCGGTAACAAGGAGTAACACTTTGACAACGAATCAAAAATAACCGATGTAGCGAATTAGTCTAGTGATCTTATTCCAGGACACCCATGTGAATATTTTGGTTACATACAAGTGAATAGCGAAAATAGGGGTATCATTTGTTTGACGTTAAAATTTTAACAAATTGACTTTTTTTAGAAACTGTCATTGTCATAAATCACATGATGTACACATAATGATACACATATCATATATATATTATCTTAAATAATTAAAACGTAAGAAAATGGGCATGAAATTTTGCTGTTTTGACGAAGGACTCTTTCAGGTTTCGATTTACTGACCTGTAGCCTGCAAAGAAAAGAAGTAGTTTTCCGCGATACCTGTTTTGGAAATTCCCCTCTTAAAAGACCATTGGCTTCCGCCAACACTCTAAAAACGATATTTCAATATACTGCACGCTAGTTATAGCATGGTAAGCTTGCATATTTGGCTCCGCCCACCAGTTTCTGTTGTTATATCACAGTTATTGAATACCGCAAAACAAAGAAAACTGTAAAGTATGGTATAAACTGAATTGTACCTACAGGTATGCATTCTTGAATATATGGATTACCACAACTTTTCTATTATTATTCATTTTATGCCTACCTCTCAAAAAGTTGCGGCAATCCTGTTTTATTTTCAGGCGAAGCCCAATTATGTGAAGGCCGACTTTTTGAAAATCATCGTCAGTCATCAACTCTACTTGTTCAATACTGATCTGGAAAAAAGTATCCAAGCTTCACAAAACTGCACTTTGCAAAGTCAAAAGTAATTCATTATAAAATTCAAATCAATAAACAAAATGATATAGGCCTTATGTCCAGAAAATGTCATCTCAAAATATTATAATCACCTGACCATTTTTTTTCATAATAGTTCATGAGTTCATGAACTGAGTTCATTAATTCATGAACTGCAGGTCATGAACAGTCCCATGTACAGCAAATGGCTGGTTCATTACCTCCTGTTCATGAACCAAAGTTCATTAACTATACAGGAACTAATTCTTGAATAAAAGTTCATGAACTGGTTTTGGAGACTGTTACTGAACTGTTCTGGAACCTTTTAAAAAGTTGTGACAAACTATATGTACCAGTATGCTCTTGAACATTTTAAGAATGATCAGTTTAACATTTCTTACAACGTGCCTTAATTAATTTAAGCCATTTGGATGATGATAATGATGAATATTTATGAATACTGATGAATAATGATGAACAATGATGATGATGATGATGATGATGATGATAGCAATTATAGCAGTCCATGTTGAAATACTGTATACCAATATAAACACTATTTATTGAATTGATACATGTCAAAATATATTAAAATCTGAAATATTTGTGGACAGAAAATGTGTAACATTTTTTACAAATATCAAGAAACTATTAAATCTACGTACCAGTAATCTTCCATTTTCCCTCCCATGATATTTTTTAAATAGACCAATCAGAAACACTCTATTGAAACACTGTCGGTAAACTTCCTGAGGTTAATTCATGTATGTTTGTATGCATAATGATTCTGAACTCATATATATAAATCAAACTTTGCTGATAAATCTGGCGCAGCATGCAATAAAAGACTATTGTTTCCTAATCTACTACATGCAGTTGCATAACTGTAAGTAAACATGAAGAATTTTGGTTTGAACATTTGAGTCAAGGATTGTACATTCATAAATTGTTCAAGAATTACAAGTTCATGAAGTGGTAAGCACTGGTCTAGTTCATGAACTGTCAGTCACAGGGGTGTGGAAATCCTATGCCCGGCTTGTCCGATGTGGGTAATTTTACTGTCGGACAAAAAAATGGATTTTTCCTGTCTACTTGTCAATGGACACGTACATTTTTAGGGTGTAAATATGATGTTTTAGTTGGACGATAATGATCATATTATTATATCCTAATACATTTGAATGACAAATTGTGTGTTATTTATAATTAAATGAAAAAAATATATCAGGAAGGCCTGGAATAAAAACTCTTATTTTTGTTTGGACAAGTGACAAGTGAAGTTTTGCAATGAATTTGTCCAGGGACAAGTTAACAATTTTGACATTTCCACACCCCCCGTGTCATAATTTATGAACTTTCAGTTACAGTTCATGAACACTGAGTTGATGACCCACAAGTTCATGAACAGCTCAATAACATTTTATTAGTTCTTGAACAGTTCATGAACACTAGTTCAGGAATGACAAGTTCATGAACAGTTCAAGAACATTTTACATGTTCTTGAACTGTTCATGAACTCATGAACTACTTTTCACAGGGGGGTTTAGTGGTTTATTCATATATACATTAGACAAACAGTCCATGAGTATACATGAAACAGTAAAATACATGTAATATAAATACAGTGATTGTCAGTTTATAATTAATTCTGGATTAAATTTGATATCAATAAATTTAAAAAAAACTGCTATGTTAATAAAAATAGCGATTTTGCAAGATAATTTTAAAGGTTTCTTTGAATAAATGCTTCCTGAATATACATAGATAACTTTCTATCGATAATTTCATTGTGAGATTGCATTAATTCTGCAAATTTTGGTACATTTGGTAGTTTCCATTAAAACATTTTAATATGCAATTTTCTTAGATCATTATATAGTGAACATTCTAACAATAAATGGAACTCGCCCTCTAGTACATTGCAGCACTTAATGACATTTTCTTTTTTGAATAGGTATAGATTTAGGTTTATGCCACAGACCTGATTCAACTTCTAGTCTGTGTGAAGAAACTCTCAATTTACAAAGAGTAAATCTAAATTTATTAATATTGCAACATGTTAAAAAAGGTTTCATATGATTGACTACATAAACATCATCACTATGTTTCTATCTGATTGAGGAAAAATCAAGGTTTTATTTCCTAAAATATTTTGCCCAGGCACAGCAACCATACAGAACCATTCAAAACAAGGCTTTGACAGTATTGCAAGCAATACAGGAGTCCCATAGTGGTGAAAACCCCTACTAGTTAACATTGTGCAATCCTTTCATATTGCCCTTTATCTGAAGATGTATAAAGTTTCATAATCCCATCCAATTTGTCACTGCAATATTAAATAGATTTTTTTCTATTATTAGTAACATTGACCAGACATTTTACCTCTGGTGAAACAAAACTCATATTGCCCTTTTTGTGTATACCAAATTTCATGAACAAATCTTATGTACTTTTCAAGTAATTGCAGTACTAAGTGTAATTCAATTTTTAGTAACAGCTACCTGACCTTTGAAAAATGAAATGCCATGCATTATCCTCACATTGCCGTTCTTTCGTATACCAAGTTTATGTATAACGAAGTATTTTCAATACTTTCTGATTTATCGCAGGATCCAGTTTTTGCGAACAAACGGACAGACGGAGGGCAAACCTATAGTCCCCTCTGGTGAAACACTGGTAGGGGACTTATAAAAGATATGAATTCACATTCTGAGAAAAACAATGAACTCTTATTCACTACCTTTAGAGCTGTAAAAGCAGGAACATACTCCCCACAACCAGCTTGCTTCAGGATTTCACTGATGCTTGAATCTGAAAACTGTTTAAATGTTTATAGGCCTAGAAGTTTTTCAACAGAACCATAAGATCTACCAGTACTACAGGTAACTAACAAAGCAGAACAGATAAAGCTCTTATCTAATCTGTTTATTTCACACCAAATTCTCTAACACCATTTAATCAATAAATTAATTTACTGAGAGACAAACTGAATGTATATACAAAATACTAAAAGCACCAAACATATTGCATAAAGCTTGGTCAATTTTACAAATCTAGTGAAAATAATGTGTGTTCAATCCAAGCTAAATATGACAATTGACCTGTAGCTCTTTGACCGCATCATTCATGCATGACAGTAATTTGGTAGGGGCATTTGTGTGTTACAGTTTTATTCGATATGAGCATTTCCAACAAACAAGTAATGTTACATTATTTCAAGTACTCAATTAAATCACTCCGAACTCAAATTTCTTTGCAAAATGATAGATTAATACTCAATTGCTCTGACTACAAATTAAAGTGAGTTATAAACCTGAAGATGAACAGATATAAACACACACAAAAATTATTTGTATTGCCCTCCAACAGATAAATAACACAGTGGGCAGTTTGGTGTTAATATTTTTTTTTTCAGTATTGAGAATCAAAACATTCTTTTAAAGTAATAACATCAAAGTTGACCATACAAGTTCCTCACCAAAAAATAATCAATAATGGTTATATAGAGAGGCCAAGTTTTTTTTAACAAAAGTTGTAAGAGACCCTAGCCTTTCTGTTTCATTACATGTAAAAGCGTGAAACTGCTTACAACTATGAAACACAAATGATACGCTATGACAAAATGGACTTTTAAATTGTTTCCAAACATCACATGCAATAACATTTTGGTTCTATATGTCAAGTACAGAAGTCACTCCTGTCTCTGAACTTGGTTGATATAATATACCATACTTTTAGATATCTTCACACAGAAGTGTCACTCAGTTTAAACACTTGAAAGCACACATCTGAGATTCGAACATGTATTGAAACTCAAAATATCATTGTGAAGAGGCCTATAATATATACAATTGTCAAAATATCATGGTGAAGCAGTCTATATCCAATCACCTAAGGCACTGACAGTTAGGTTATTAATCCCCTTATGCTAGGTTCCCACTATCGTGCGATCCGTCACGAACGCCACGATTGGCCACACGTAGCTGATCGTGGTATTTCTCTGAGATTTCAGGCTTGGATATGATGTGATGCGAGTCCATACGTTGTGATACGATGTTTTGTGCTCTGTTGCGATCTGGTTACGATTTGTCAATTATAGGTGTCACGATCTATCACGGTCTAATCTCCAGTTTAGATACGATTACATAAGTTCTGTTGCGATTGTTTCCATCGAGTCCACGATTGGGTCTCGATCTGACACGATCATCACGATTGGGATCCCCGAAGTAGGATGTTCTATTACGTACAGATTAGGTCCGATATGCTTATCACGAATCAATGCGCCCTGTTATGATAGGATACGATTGTGGTTGCGATGTCTTTCACGATCATGATTGATAGAGATCACGATTTGAGCTATGACTGGACCCGAATGATATAGACTGACTGACTATTTACTTCATTGTTTCTTGAGATCGCAACACATCTTAACAGAGCGTCGTGTTTTTTCTTGTCTACCATCGATCCCGATCACCACGATTTGGATGTACGATTAGATACGACTTGTCATGCTTTGTTACGATGCAATAAGATCTGATACGATGATTCTGATAGACAACTGATCGCAGTTTATCGTGTTAATCGCAGAGAATTTTTAAACCATTCAAAATCTTTCTAGGATTAACACGATTGCCACGACTGACTTCAAGATCTGATAAGATCTGATAGGATCACCACGATTGGTCCACGATTAAGGCCACGATTTCAATCGTGACGCGAATCGTGATAGTGGGAACCTAGCATTAGTCACTGACATAAGGTATGTGTAGTAAATGCATAGTGTGGACATGTTAAATCACTCAAAGATATTTTCTAATGCCTATCGGCACATAATTGAGTTACTTTTGTTATCTTTCAAAGTTTGGAAACCAAATAAAGTGTATCTTTTACCGGTATTAATATAGCAGAATTCCATCATAGTGGTGGTTCCAACAAATGAAATTGAAATATAGCAGTAGTGCGTATCAACACCTATTGTAGTCTTCACATTAGTTTTTGGAAGGACTCGCCTTCATACAATTTCAACTTGCCTGAATCCACCTGAATTTGTCCGAAATGTTGAAATATCTAGACACTACCTTATTATTTCAAATGATGGTGATGTTTATGTTTTCATCTGCAAAGAAAATAATGTGATTTTGATATTGCTGGGCATTGTATTTACATGGATGTTTTGATGTCATAATTTTGCATCCTTCTTGTACTTGCCCATTCGGGCGGACAGGTCAACATTTTAACTTGCCCGAACATGTTTTTACTTGTTCAGGGCTTTGGGAAAATGGGGTTATTTCGAAGACTGCTATTGAGTGTTTAATCTCGTTGTGTAACAACTTCTGCATCAGAGCATTAATAATACAGTTTTGCCTCAATTGCATATAGATGAAGCATGAGTTAATTTTTGTTATCATTTCTTTCACATGTAAAGGTAAATTAATTTAAAATTAAACATACTATTATGTGAAGTTGGAATAAGACGTCAAATATAGAATAAACTGTTTTATTATACCAATGTTTTATATGCAGTTTACCATTTGTAATTTCAGAATTTTGCAGAGTAATTAGTGCAATAGACACCTGCATATATAACTGCATCAGTAAAATTTTACCACAAAACTGTATACTTGTATGCATTTACAAAATTTCCACACAAAAATTGAAATGTGTCCATGCGTGCATGAACACAGTTTATAAATACAGCAAAAATGATCAAAGACACAATCAGTTTTAATGAAAAAGTCATGGAAAATTGCTATTTACACCAAAAGGATTAACAGAATATAACAAATGTACATAAACAACATGAACTGCTCAGTTTTATGTGAAAAAATAACAAAAATCATGTCCATTCTATGTTTGATGTCTTATTCTAACTTCACATAATACAGTGTTAATTATTATTCTTAAAGAAAGCAAACTTTGACATGTTTAACGTAACAGTTTATTGTTTTACTTAAGATGCAATAATGGATTTACGTTGTTCAGAGTGTAGAAAACTAAATTCCTTTGGGCTTGATTTGGGCCAAATGGGCTTGATTGAGTGAAACACAAGAGCTTGATTGAGTGAAACACGTGGGCTTGATTGAGTGAAACACAAGAGCTCGATTGAGTGAAACATATGGGCTTCATTGAGTGAAACACGTGGGCTTGATTGAGTGATACACATGGACTTGATTGAGTGAACACATGGACTTGATTGAGTGAAACACAAGAGCTTGATTGAGTGAAACATATGGGCTTGATTGAGTGAAACACATGGGCTTGATTGAGTGAAACACATGGGCTTGGTTGAGTGAAACACATGGGCTTGATTGAGTGAAACACATGGACTTGATTAAGTGAAACACATGGGCTTGATTGAGTGAGACACATGGGCTTGGTTGAGTGAAACACATGGGCTTGATTGAGTGAAACACATGGGCTTGATTGAGTGAAACACAAGAGCTTGGTTGAGTGAAACACATGGACTTGATTGAGTGAAACACATGGACTTGATTGAGTGAAACACATGGACTTGATTGAGTGAAACACGTGGGCTTGATTGAGTGAAACACATGGGCTTGATTGAGTGAAACACATGGACTTGATTGAGTGAAACACGTGGGCTTGATTGAGTGAAACACATGGACCTGATTGAGTGAAACACATGGACTTGATTGAGTGAAACACGTGGGCTTGATTGAGTGAAACACATGGGCTTGATTGAGTGAAACATGTGGGCTTGATTGAGTGAAACATGTGGGCTTGATTGAGTGAAACACATGGACTTGATTGAGTGAAACACGTGGGCTTGATTGAGTGAAACACATGGACTTGATTGAGTGAAACACATGGACTTGATTGAGTGAAACATGTGGGCTTGATTGAGTGAAACACATTTGCTTGATTGAGTGAAACACGTGGGCTTGATTGAGTAAAACACGTGGGCTTGATTGAGTGAAACACATGGGCTTGATTGAGTGAAACACATGGGCTTGACTGAGTGAAACATGAGGGGTCTATATCAAACTATAACTGATTGAGATACAAAATAATTGTTACATCCATAAACAAGATATATAATAATATACCTATTATAAAGAAAATATCACATATCAACCAACTTATACTTGCAGATGCATGCTATATTAACAATATTGTATTAACATACTTGCTTTTTATTGAATAATTCTACTTTACACTGAATTTTTAAGTATTACTACATGAACATTGTAATAAACTGGGTCTATAAACCCTGCCTTAGCCTAGTTTCTTCATTTCTATATGTAATGATATGCAAATCATACAGATAATGTAAAACAACACTGAACCAGTTACAGATCTGGATATATAATTATTATTGTTCAAAGATATTGCTTTTATTGTAAATAACACCTTTATGTGCACAGCCATTTGCACATTGATCTTTCAAACCTTTTAAATGTTTTATGGCAAGTTTCACCAAACTTCCAACCAGATCTCTAAATAAGAAAGACTCCAACACAGTTGCAGCATATGCTGCATATCAGGTTTAGAAAAAAATATAATGCACATAAAAACATGTGTTCCCACCAGTAAACTCTTGTTCCAGTTAGGCTATTTCTTCCAATCCCTACTTCTCTTTATTAATATAAAGTAAGCACCATTTAGCAAGGAAATCATAATTATACCCTACCTCATATTTATTGTCAAGTATACATATTTATATATAAAGGAATATATTATTATACATTTCTTTAATGTAAATTATGTATACATTCTTGATGTCATGTTTTACCCAGTATTCATTATTCAGTTTAATTAATACTGAAATTTGCAGTTAAGGGGAACCAACCCATTTAAAATAATTTACTAGATTTATTCTGCAGGGTTATTTCTCAGAATATTGAGTTCTATACACACTACGTGGTTATTTTATGAATATTGTTAATTTTAAAACATAGATTTTTATAATTAGCACTGTACCCATACTGCCAAGTTTTCTCATTCTATATGTAACCTACCTTTTATATTATGGAAAACTGTTTTTATATTCACGCAAAGATTTGTATGTTAAACAGTGTGCTTGGTAGTTGCAACATTACAACTCCCAGCTATATGACCCTCCGGTACACATTTGTTCAAAGTATTCAGGAAGAACTAACTTAAATGGTACAGGGAAAATGTACAAGTAACATCATACTGTACAGTAGGGTTGGAACATTGAACAATGTTGCAAAAAAACTGTACTGCAATAGATCTATATTGCAAAACGAAAAACCCAATATTGCAATATATTGAAAGACATATATGAAGATTTTGCACACTGTCATGTAGAATAATTAATAAACTAAGACAAATATGAAGATTTTGCACACTTTCATGTAGAATAATTAATAAACAAACACACAAAATATTTTCATTACATGCATTGCATAAGATCTTCCTTACCCAGGACCATATTTGTGCATTGTATGATACAGTAAGAATAATGACTTTATGTAAATGTTTTCTCTTTTTGTAATTTATCATGAATTATTATAGTACAAAAATGTTGCTGTCCTACGGTACGGCACAGCCTGCCAGTGCCACCGGAAGGCCTTTTAAAGTAAATGGTCCATCGCCTAAACTGACATTAAAACAACTATTCATAGTCATAGAAATCTACTTACAGTTAGGCCTATGGGACATATCCCTTTATAACACAAAACCACATCAAACAGTCAAAAATAAAAGTCACTGAGAAAGGATCTAACGTCTACACTTCCACGAACACCATTTTAAGATTAAGCAGTTAATAATGGTGGATTTATAACTAAGGGAAGTTACTAACGTGGGCTTAAAATGATCTCAAAAAAGAGAAGCACTGTCAAAACTGACCAGAAATTCAAGTTTTACACATAAGTTTAAAAATCATAGGAAATTAACTCATCCATCGTTTATGCCAAAGGCCAGCCAAGAGAATTTTCGATGATTTTAAACACGATTTTGTATACATCAATGTAAGGCGTTTGTTGAAACATGACAACACAAAACTATACACTACAGCAAAGAACGCAGAGATGAACAATCTTTCCGTTAACAATACTCTTTTTATATCAATTAGTATTATTGTTTAATTTATCAATAAGAATTAATGTTTACCTTCATAATCAGATCCCGGTTCCGACATTTTGGAACTTGCCACATGGTGGGAAAAATCTTCTATGCGCATGGACAACGGAAGGCGATACTACGATAATGAAAACGCGACAGTACGATGATGATAACGCGACAGTACGATGATGATAATGCGACAGTACGATGGTGAAAACGCGACAGTACGATGATGAAAACGCGACAGTACGATGGTGATAATGCGACAGTACGATGATGATAACGCTACAGTACGATGATGATAACGCGACAGTACGATGATGATAACGCGACAGTACGATAATGAAAACGCGATAACACGACAGTACGATGATGATAACGCGACAGTACGATAATGAAAACGCGATAACACAACAGAACGACATTACGATGGTGAAAATGCGACAGTACGATGGCGATAACACGAAATTATATCGCATTATCATCATCGTACTGTCGTAGTATCGCGTTTTCGTTATCGTAATGTCGCGTTATCATCATCGTGTTGTCGCGTTTTCGTTATCGTAGTATCGTGATTTCGCGTTTTCATCATCGTACTATCGAGTATCGCGTTTAAGATCAACCCATTCAAAGGCGATGGCCCTAACGGGATTCCGTAATTAAGTAGTCGTTGTGAGTATATCTTTGCTAAAATGTTATTTAAGGTTATACCTCTATAGTTGTTTGCTTCGTTTGATTTCCTGCCTTTAAATATAGGAACTATACCCCAGACCCCAGCTTTCCGGATATTCGGCATTTTTAAATAGTGTATTGTATATTAAAAGTAAATGTGGTGCTTATATGTTAAACGATGACTTAATTATTTCTGCAGTTATATTATCTGGACCACATGACTTATTATTGTTTTGATGGAAAACGGCAGCTTTTATTTTGTTCATGGTGAATTCTTTGTCTAAATCATTATCTGTTGTTTCAGTGAAATTTATATTGTCGTTTATTTGTGTGGGCTGTTCTCCTAATAAATTATTAAAATGCGTATACGGGTCATCTAATTTTGGACTGTCATCAGTGTTTGACGTCTGTTTATAGCATTTTTTTTAAAGAGATTTCCAGAATTGTTTTGGATTTGATTTAGCGGTATTTTCAAGCTTTTTTCCTTCTGATAGTTTGTATTTAGCTTTAGCTTTTTTTCTTGTTTTGTTGTACAGAGTTCTCATTTTTACAAAATGATTTCTATTTTCATCAGTTTTAGATTTGTTGAACACGCTTCGCGCGCGTTTGAAATTTTTCTTCGTCGTGTAACAATTGTTATCAAACAATTTTGGAGAACGTGATTTGTTGTGGTTATTTTGATTGTGACTGAACTGATTGTTTTTCCGAATATTTTGACCGCATTATCATATATACAGTCTGTGATACATTTTATTTCACGGTTAATATTTTCATTATGTAAGT
The DNA here is from genome assembly GCA_027627225.1 of Congeria kusceri. NCBI lineage: Eukaryota > Metazoa > Mollusca > Bivalvia > Myida > Dreissenidae > Congeria > Congeria kusceri. The sequence continues at coordinate 28,802,691 of CM051028.1, forward strand.
CATTTAGTGAACTGATATTTTCTTTTAAAGTTCTTGAAATTGTTCAACCAAACTCGCGTTGAAAACAAGCTTAGTTTCTTCTGTATATTCGTCAGGTGGTATAGTTTTAGTTTTTGTATTTCATTTTATTGATAAATAAATAGCTGCGTGATCGGAAAAGTTTTTCCAGTCGAGTATTTGAAATTCATTTACGAGATCGACTTTCGTTTGTATTTACAATTAAATAGTCAGTTATACTCATGCCTCGGGTTGACGAGAATGTAAATTGATTTTCTTGCTCATTGTTAAGACGTCCATTTACAATTATATGGTTAGTGGATTTGCATAGGTTAATCATTTTTTTCCATTGTTATCATTGACCTTGTATGGATTGTTGCGTAATATTGAAAAATAGTTCTTGGTATTTTCTGTATCTAGATCTTTCAAAGAGTCAAGATATTTATCAAATTCAAGAATATCTGACAAATTACCTGGTCTGGAATTAAGATCACCTGTAATGCATGTTTTACCAAGTTGTCCATATTTTTCAATTCCTTTTTCTATTTCATCAAAGAAATCAAAATCTTGGTCAATTAGAACTTTTGAATTAACATGTGGAATATAAGCATGCCACAAATATATATCTGACTCTAGAGCAAACAACTTATTGTCTAGTTTTCACCACACTATTCCATTTTGGTTGGTTTCTACAACGGATATATTATCTGTCAACTCTTTACTGTAATATATTGCAAGTCCTCCGCTATAGCGACCTTTTTTGGTACCAAAATGTTTATTTCCGTGCAGATCGAAACTAGAGTATCCATCAATATCGAGATTTATTGATTGTTTGCTATTTGTCCAGGTTTCAGATAGTAAAATTAGATCATAATTTTGAACATATTATAAAAAGTCAGCATCATTGATTTTTCTTACAAGTCCATAAATATTCAATGCTAAAATGCGTAACTTCCCTGCCTTGTCCTAGTTCGTGACCTCTTTGAACTGGCTGCTTGCGTTGTCACGGGATAGCAGTTTTGCGCCGGCCCATTTCACCTCTTTTCCGGCGCCTTTTTCACGGTTGAATAAAGCGCTTTTTTCTCATCTTTGTTGGAGTACCGCTTTGGTCTGTTGGATGCCGATGCCCATTCCGGCTGTTTTGAGCTCGCGTGTTTTGGTAATTGCTGTTGTTCGTACCAATTCTCTTTGCTGATTATAGTGGAATTTGGCCACTATCGGTCTGTGTTTTCCGTTGTTTGGTTTACCAAGACGATGAACTCTGTCTAAGGTGATGTTCTCCTCAATTCCGAGCTTTTCTGATATCATAGTCTTTACGATTTCTTCGCACTATTCATAAGGTGTTCAGTACATCCGTAAAACAAGAGATTTTCTCTCATGCTTCGGGCTTCTAAGTCGTTTGTCTTTTGTTCATTCTCGTTCGTGTGGATTTTGATGTTTTGTACTGTTGCTTCTAATTCTTTGTAATGTCTGTTTATTTTCTGTAGCTCTTTCTCAGTTGATTGCATTTGCTGTTTCGTGTCTTCTAGTTCATTGCTAATAAACTGAGAAGCTGTCTCTACCTCTTGTGTACGGGTTTCGATGGACTTAACACTTCGCTCTAATGCTTCTACTTTTGTGCTCAGTTTGTTTAGTAACATTTCAATTCCATCCATTTTTGACACTGATATTTTTATGCTTTTGATGACTTCCATAAATCCAGTTGCCCACTGGGGTGGTTGCATTTGTTTTTCTGTTGGTGTTTGCGGTGAAACTGGATATGGTGTTGTGCTTTGATACCCCGGGAAAGCCCCATGTTGTGGCGTTATGAATTGGAGGTGCGGTGGAAAGTATTGTCCTCCGTAAACCGTTTGTATGGGAGGCACCGTACCGCTCATCTGCACACCTGCTGGAAACTTCCGGTGACTGGCTTGACATTATCATGCACTTATCTGGTTGAGCACTTGAAAAGTTAGGGGAAGCTTCGTCTTTTGTGCGTTTCTGCCCCCCCCCCCCCCCTTTTTGTTTTCTTATCCTGTTATCTCTTATTGAAAAATGCTAATATATATTTTCTGTCGATACAGACCCGTTTATCCTGCAGCAACGACTAGATTCGGTTTTGAATGAGAAAATAAACACTGCGCATGCGTCATCAATCGATCTGACCCGTCTAGACGCTGTGTATACGAGACCAGGCAGTAACCTGTTTTCTATTTATCATACCAGTGTTTTCTTTTTTCTTAAAATTTGTGTATTGAAATTTGCATTTTCAAGATTTGTCAATATTGACTATAGCATGTTCAATTTTTGGTAAAACATTTTGAGGCTCGACATAAAATTATCCCGTGTAGTGACCTTTAGTGCATTTATTTGAAATGTATTGAAATAATTGTGTATGGATTATTTATTGTTCCATTGATGACGTCAAACCACTACTAAAGTGTGTTAATATTTTAAAAATAAAGTTTTTTTAGATTTATTAAAAATAATATACTATACACGTTCTTGGTATCAAATTGTGTTTCTTTAAATCTGATTCATTTTTACTGAAAATGTTGACTTAAGAGTTGATTTTGAGTAATATAACGTACCTGTGAACATTGACTGATATAAACGCTAGTGACCTGATACATAAAAAAATATATCAGGAACCTTTGTATCAGGTCGATTTTAGCATAGTGGTATGATAAATGTATATAATAGTTCGCTGCGCAGCGAATTATTATTTTAGTTTTAAATGTCTCCTGTAATACGCATTTCTGAACAGTTATTCTCAAAATGTATTATAATATTATTTTAAAAATAAACTGATATCAATGGATGGTTTTACATTATAATTTTCGTACAAAATCGTACAGTCCCTCTTTAAAGGGACCTGTTCACCGATTGGAAAATTGACAGTTTAAATAAAAATTGTCCCATTGATTCAAAAAAGAAAGTATACATTATACACAAACAAGCGAAATAACAATAATGACTAAGAAATATAATATTCGTTTTTATATTATTCCAGATGCTGTAGCTTTTGCAATTAAGACATTTAATGACATTTTTAAAAATACATAATTAAGGAGGAGCAAATAACGCATGGAATAGCGGTTGATTAAATACATAGTTACACCAATAAAGAACATCAAAGTACATGTATTCACAAGAAGTAAGTAAGTTTTTACTATGCATGTACATACAGACGTATTCCAAACAGTCAGTACTTTTCGAGGTTTTATGTGAACGAATACGCATGCAATCTGTTATCCTCTTCACAACCAATGATTATTCGATTGTTGCTGCAGTCTATTAATAAGCATGTTGGTCTCGTGATGTGTTGGATTATGATACGATTATCAGTAAATTTGCTATACGACACTTGATGGATGCTGTTGGAGAGAGTAGCGCATACATATATGTTTCCATCATCGTCTGTCGTCATATCTCTTACACCTTTAAATTTTCGGTTCGCATAATTTTTATAGTACCACATTTCGTGCCCGATTTCTATATTTTGTTTGTTATGACTTGTTTTAAAGCACGACACCCTTCTGTTCCTAGCAACCAAAAGGGATTTCTGAAATCCAGGTTTTATGAAGGATGCATTATTAATAGCACTTCCTTTCAACACGACGGTGGTAGAATGATCATTAACGCAGAAATATTCAAATGATGTTTCTGTATTGTCTGTGAGGCTGATCTGTGACAGTACTATAGCGCCAAAGTTAAACACTGCAATACTTGTTGGGTGACCAATGGTTGTAACGGTTTTTAATACCTTCATTTTCTTATCTTGATTAATTTCATAAATGTGTACATGTTTAAGTGCCGGAAAGCATACGTATACCAATACTTCGTTTTCGTTTTTAACAACAACACACATGTCCGTTGGGTTCTCGGAGAGCTGTAGTTCTGCATCAACTCGCAAATCTAGGGTTAACCGTTTAAGTTTTCTATTTTTAGCGTCAAGAATACATAAATAATCGTCTGGCAATGAGGCAATAGCCACTATGGAACATATCATTTTATCACTTGAAGTCTTTATCGGGAAATATTGACATGCACCAACATTTCGCTTCATATAAAGCTTCCTTTCTTGAACTTCAGGTTCCATTTCCGAACACACACTCGCTTGATCTATATCAGTTGCAGGTTGAACGTTTGTTTCTTCGTTAGTTTGATTAATTTCTATATTCCCACTTTTAGCGTTTGCAAAATGTCGGTCATTTGTTGACACAAACATATTTCCAAACAAGTCAATATCATCCGAGCAATCAGAAGTAACCTTACATAGTGACTTCAATTTGCCGAGCGCTATTTCAGGTGACATATAATTGGTTACAGCCCTGAGATCAGAATATTTCCCAATATTTTCTTGAACAGTTTTGATTCTTTCACGTACATTTTTCACGGTTGCTGTTCTCTCGAAACCTTGTCCATATACGCTGGAAGCATTAAGAATGTGCTCGTGGCTCATGTTGTCTTCGGCTAACACCTTTAATTTACTTATATCGTCTTTTATAGCATATTGTTCCAGTTCTATTTTTGTTGCACATGTTGACTTTACGTCATGACCTACATTTTTAATTAGATTCTTAACCAACACAACGTACTCATCACATGACGCAAATATGTCATCTTGGACCTTTAGTAATTCTTTTAGGCGTTCCTCATTTTGTTTCTGTAGTTCTTTTGAGCTGTCTAGAAATTCATTGAGCGTTTCTGGTACGTTCTTTGTAGCCGTGTCATTTACATATCTAGACAGATCGTTGATACTTGTACAAGTTCTGTGATATCTAGATAAACATATGGCGCAGATAAAATTATCGTGATCTGCACATTCAAACTCGCATATGTTTTCTGGATGCATGTCGCACAATGGTAACTTTTTCATGTCCGAAAACGGTGATATGTCTGTCGGCATATCTGAGTTTTTCAGTACCACATGTTTTCTCGTGATTTTGTTCTTTACGTGATCACGACAGCAATTACTACACAAATATTCTGCACAATCAGTGCAAAATCCTTTTGCCGCATTTTCTTCCTTGTCATAACGACACGGCTCGCAGAGAGCCAAACTTGTTGGTTGCGTTTTTATTCCCTTTTTAGGTCTAACATCCGTCAGCATATTCACTTCGCTGTTCATTTTGAAAAATATTAAATGACACGGTCGTTCAGGTGCAATTTAAAGCAAACTGATATTCAACACGTGATAGGTCGTGACACAGTTTACATTTTCCTACACAAATAAACCACACATAATCACGTGTGTTATGTAAAGATATGCTGATAACATTTAGCAGACACTTTTTAACTAGTTTAAAGTCAGTGCATAATATTTTAGTGGACGTATTTGCGAAAACAATCGCTGTTCACGTATAATATCTTGATTGATAAAGCAAAGAAGGATTAAAGTTTAACGCTAAGTAGTAGTAAATTAATGTAAGATATAAACGGTTATTTGCCAAAATATATGGAACGCCAAAACTGCCTTTTGTTGAGAGAAACTGATATGCTTGGGTAGTTGCATTTGGTTGAGTCAAGCTGGCATTAGGTTGAGTGTGATTGGCGTTATGTTGAGTCAAGTTGACGTTATGTTGAGTCAAGATGGCATTAGGTTGAGTTAAGGTGGCATTATGTTTGGTCAAACTGGCATAAGGTGGAGTCCAAATAGCATATGGTTGAGTCTAGTTGGCATTCGTTTGAGTCAATTTGACATTAGGTTGAGTCAATTTGACATTATGTTTGGTCAAATTGGCATAATGTGGGGTTAAAATGGCATTACGTTTGGTTAAGATGGCATTAGGTTGAGTCAAACTGGCATTATGTTGGGTCAATATTTACATAAGATTGAGGCTATTTGGCATTTGGTTAAGTTATGTTGGCATTGTGTTGGGTCAAAAATCAATTTGGTTGAGTCAAGTTGGCATAATGTTCGGTCAAGTTGACATCAGATTAAGTCAAGTTAACACTAGATTGAGTCAAATTGCCCTTATGTTGGGTCAAGCTATCATTAGCTTGAGTCAAGTTGACATAATGTTTGATTAAGTTGGCATAAGTTGATTCAGATTATCATTATGTTGAGTCAAGTTGACATTGTGTTGGGTCAAGTTTGCTTTAGGTTGTGTCCAGTTTTCATTATGTTGAGTCAAGTTGGTATTAGGTTGGGTCAAATTTGCAGCATGTTTGGTCAAGTTGACATAAGGTTGAGTCAAGTTGACATTATGTTGGGTCAAGTTGGCATCATATTGAGTCAATTCGGCATAAGGTTATATCAAACGTATGATATGTTGAGTGGTTTTTACTTTATGGCCTGTTTATTCTATGAACCGAACATAAGGACCATACCACTCAACAGTGCATTATATTGACCGAAGGTTTTATTACCGGAACGCAACATTAAAATACACTGACTTGACATGAAGTAAATACCACTCATCATATCATACTTTTGGCTTAACATAATGCCAACTTGACTCAATCCAATGTCAATTTGACCCAGCATTGTGACAACTTGACTCAACCAAATTGCTTTGTGACTCAACAAAACGCTAACTTGACTCAACCTAATGTCATCTTGACTCAACTTAATGCCAAATAGACTTAATCATATGTCAACTGGACCCAACATTATGCCATAGTGACTAAATATAATGCCATCTTGACCCAACATTATGTCAAATTGACTAAACATAATGCCAATTTGACCCAACACAATGCTAACTTGACTCAACCTAGTACCAATTTGACTCAACATAATGAAAACTGGACTCAACCTATAGCAAACTTGACCCAACATGATGTCAACTTGACTCAAAATAAATCCAGCTTGACTCAACCAAATGCCAACTAACCAAAGATATTAGTTTCTCTCAACAAAAGGCAGTTTTGGCGTTCCATAAAAATACATTTAACAAATGTGTTATCTAACAAATGTCTCTACCACTTGCTAACACTCATAGTAATGAATACTACCACTTGCTAACACTCATAGTAATGAATACTACCACTTGCTAACACTCATAGTAATGAATACTACCACTTGCTAACACTCATAGTAATGAATACTTGTAGATTAATCGAGCATAATCGACCGTTTATATTACATTGAACGGTAAGTGTAGGTGTCGTCAACAATCACGAGCTCTCTAGTCCTCGTCATTAAAACTATCATCGGTGGCGTTATTCATCGTAAGATTTCCTGCAGCGCATATACTCCAAGAAATGCAATAAACGCAAGTCGAATGTCTTTTCTGTTAGTATATATTTGGATTGTAAGTACATACTGATATGGAAAGGACAAAAATAATGTCATCTGAATAACGTAATGAAGTAATTTTACTAAAATAATGTTAGCAAAATCTCTTTAAAAAAATGATCAGATGTTACGAATCTCAATATACATAATATACGTAATTGTTACAATATTACCTTTGTCCTTTGACAATTGTTTTCTATAACTTCAAAGGAGAATCAGTCACTCGATATTTCCCATTTGCCAACGTTTAATACCCGGCCATTGTGTTCTGGTCCCTTATTCATTCCTTTTTTATTAACTAGTATGATGAATGTTGTAATTTCTCGATTATCTACATCTATCTCAGTCAAGCATGCACTATTGTAGATATACCAACTGAACTGTATCAAAGGCTGCCACGAGTTGCACTCAATTACTGCACGATTTCTTCACACGCAAAGCGAACAAACAGGAGTATGCAGACTTTGCTGGGGTTTTTTCATTAACGCATTGATTGCCCACAGCAAGATTATTTGTTCTGATTTTGAAATGATGATATGTATAGCACAATAAAATATAAGTGTGCGGAAGAAATTTCCTCAGGCAGAAAAACGATTGAGCGCTCGGTGGCTTATATAGAACATATAGGGCGTTTTTTTACTTAACTTCTTATTTCGGTTTAATTAATAATTTCTCAGGATTTTTGCAAATAAACTTCAATCTGTTCCCGATATGGTGATATATTTTCATGTAAAATTTATATAAATGGGATCTTAATCTTTTTTAAGGATAACAACCTAAGTGATTTTCCTTCTTTGATCAATGTAGAATTCATGACAACGCACGAATGATGATTTTTAATGTCATTCAAAACATAACAAAACATAATCTTACAACTATATTGCAAATAATGTTGAAAAGTTGTGTGAAAGCTTGTAAAGAAGCCTTGGCATGTATATAAATATTACTAGTTTAAATATTCAGCATCTTTTGTATGTTTTAAGGTTAAACATGAGTTTTGCCCAAAATATTATACTCTTGGACAGACTAACTTCAAGTGCACTTTCATGTCTCCGCGTGGCGTGCCCGGTGATAAACTTATCAACGATCGTAATCACCATAGATTATTCGACCACTATATACATGTCGATTTGGGTTGGATGAACTGTCGGAAAATTGTGCCGACGGTGTTTATTCAACGATCTTACAGTGTGCGCATGTCCTCGTGGAATTGATGGTGCCAATGACGTTTCCTTGAAATCTAGTCATTAGCTCCTGACAAATAGCGTCGAAACGATTTATAAACAAAGTACGTGACATTACTTTGTGAAATATCATTAAACCGGAACCACCTGATAATATGCACAAACCCTCTAGGTAGTGAGGCTGCGCATAAGGCTTCATTGAACTCGAGTCATTACTTCGTGAAATCTAACGGGAAAACGCAAGTAAGTCCGGGACGGAAGGACTTACAGAAAGAACGGTTGATAAAATTCGCTAGGAAATGCATTTGACAGCCGGACAAACTGAGTAACAGTTGCATGGAATTCGAATAGACATACAAAGCGATCATTGCGTATGTATGATATCCCGCGATGAGTGTGTCAGTATTATATCCCATAGGCGTGGCCCGGCTAGCTCGGTTGGTAGTGCGCAGGACTGTCAATCCGGGGTTCGTGAGTTCGAACCCCGGCCCGGCCACATAGCTTGTGTGGGGATAGGTCATGAAATTATTTCTACGCCCATTCTCCCCCTACCTCTGATTCAAGTAGGAAAGTTGCCAGTTATTGGCAAAAGTATGAGCACTTAGTACTGGTAGGACCGCTTAGATCGGCTAAGCTTGCCCAGGAAAAGTGTGAGTAGGTTAACTGACCGCCGTTCTATGACTGCAATGCTGTTTAAAACGGCGAAAAATCCAAACAAACAAACACACGATATCCCAATACAATGCCCACCGTCACGGATATCGACAACCATATAGTTGAGAAAATATTATAGGCGCGTCGTGGGAAACCCGGGCTTAATGCATGTGCGTTAAGTTCCGGATTAGCCTGGGTAATCCGTTGTTATGGTATTTTCTGTCTCAAAGAAGTCTAACCTAAACATTAATCCACTGTAAGCGGAAAGTGCTGACTGCACAGGCTAATCCGGTACGAAACTCTACGCACATGCATTAATGCATTTAAGCCCGTTTTCTCATGACGAGCCTCATATTAAGGACGGTAATTTAAAAAAAAAAAACTTAAGTATCAATAAACAGATAGGAAAAGGATGAAAATTGTACAATAAAATTTAAATTTTAACGTATATTGCAAATGTATGTAGGTCACTGTTAACATTTTCTTCGCTTACTTGAGACTATCGGTAAACTGTGAGTCAGTACACCAGTACTCACTATTCAGACGTCATCTGCGGTATGATAATTATTCATTGAGGTGAAAACTGAGCATTGATAAAGAATGATGTGCCCGGTGTACGTTGTGTATACACATAAATGAACAGTTTCTTTAAATATTCATCTCGTATTTAAAACATAATTATTACTGCAGTGTAAATTATTAGGAGAATCGCGAATGTTGGGTGAACCAAAGTTTCTATTTTCTATGTTCTACGGTTTTTTTCTTCTGATTACTTAAGCACACACTGGAGTTTGTGTTTCTCTTTAGTTGTCATAAACCTAAGAAAAGCAATGTCGGCGTTAAATTTAAAGTCGACATTAGCCAGTAACTGGAACGGGAAAATTAGCCTTCGGCTTTCAACAAAACGAGCTTCTAAAGACGTCTCATTTTCGCGAACTCATCACAGTGATCTCCCCTGATTGAATACACGTGCTTTTAAGTTATAAACTATTTTTATTGTTTTGTTCATATATCCTATATAAATGTTGAGGTTAAATTAAGACATATTGGTTAGTGTAGGGAACTTACATTACCTTTATGTATTATTGCAAGCAGTTTTCGGATTCGGAACATTTTGACAAATCTTAATTATTAAAATTTATTTACTTTCTGAAGACTTTTCCTAAAGTAAATTTCTCGAATCAGGCATTAAATAATTTTGGCTAGTAACTAAACATCTATATTTCCTATATATTTTCATAATACAATCAATTAATTAGTCCTGTTTGTGTGTTTACACGACCAACCAATTTTCATTTGTGAATAATATGTCAATAAGGGATACAACTTCATTTGAAGGGAAGTAATTTTTTTAATAAGATATATAAATATTGACACTTTGATAAACTATTTTGTAATTATTGTTTAAAAAACATATAGCACCACTTATTGAATCACTTCTATCAACACAAGTGTTGAGCTGTAAACAAATAAATGGATAGTACAAATTTTGAAGAAAACATCTGATCGGTACGCAGGAGAGGTCCTATACCAATATAAAAGTTCTCACCTGAGTACTATTTATTTGAGTAAATTTTGAAGCCGACCTTGTGTTGGTACAAATATAATAATAGAAAATTCATAGCATAGGGTGCTTGCGTTTGTTTACGTAACGTGATATCAGAATTGTTTTGATATGATATGTTTCTTCTCACAATGTTAATCGGCTTACTAGAACGTAGTCATAAATCATTTTGTGAACAGGTTTTTATTTCGCAAACTCAATATACAGCACACTTATTTTGTATATGAATGAGCCCGTGTAAATTCGCATTGCAAGTTCTTATTATTTTTGAAAGTAACCTCCATACAGATATTTGACCGATTCCGAGCATAACTCGCCAAATCCCTGCCACGGCACCAATTTACACGTGACCATGGTCAAATCACTCGGTGAATCGGTAACCTCTCCGTTAAAAATAGCCCAAAATGCAACCTCTCCGTTAAACTTTTTCAAGACAATGTTGGTGTATGCAAGTATACAAAACATGCGAATGTGGCAATTATGAGTTAAATTGATTAAAAATCCATTACGCACGGAACATTAGCATATTTCAGGTATGTAACGGCATGGTAGATTTGTTAAAGGGACCTGTTTACAGACTGACGAATTGACCATTTTTCAATAATATTTCATGTCTCCAGATGGCGTGCCCGGTGATAAAATTATTAACGGTCGTAATCACCATAGATTATTCGACCACTATTTTTTTTTTTTTTCAAACAATAAAAGAACTGTGTATACAAGGGAGCAAAAGAACACTATGGACCTAGAAATATACTGTAACTAGAATTGTCACATGAGTAACGGATATACCCCCACAATATGGCCTTGTCACGAAACTATGGCATCCATTGAGAAACGGACAGAGAAAGAATGCTTTAATTTGTGAATGGTCAACAGTGTATTTGGAAAAATTTAATTTCAGTAGGAGCCAAAACTCTGTCAACATATAGTGGTTTGTAACCAAAGTTGAACTTGATCTGTATTTTATGATGTTATACCTATGTACCAACAATAATTTACATATGTGAAGCCTTCCACGAGTTATTGTTCATGTTTTTCGGGAATTTAAGTCAAAAAGGGGCCATAACTGTGTCAAAATTTAGTAGTTTGTAATCAAAGTCGAACTTGACCTGTATTTTATGATTCTACACATGTGTACCAAAATTATGTAAATATGTCAATCCATTGTTGAGTTATCGTCAGGAAACCATGTTTTTAGGGAATTTAAGTCAAATAAAGGGCCATATCACTGTCTAAATTTAGTGGTTTGTAATCAAAGTAAAACTTGACCCGTATATTATGATGCTACTCATGTATACCAAGAATTATTTGAATATGTCAAGCCATTCTTGAGTTATCGTCCGGAAATCATGTTTTTAGGGAATTTTAGTCGAAAAGTGGCCATAATTCTGTCAAAATTTAGTGGTTTGTAACCAACATCGAACTTTACCTGTATTATATGATGTTACACATATGTACCAAAAATTATTTGAATATGTCAAGCCTTTCTTGAGTTATCATCCGGACACCAATAACAACAGACCGACAGACCGACAAGCTCGCTCCTATATAGCCCCCCCCCCCCCCCGTTTCGTTTAAGTGTAATCATCAGTTGAAATTGGTAAAATTATAAAGCGTTTGTAACTGGAGTAATTTGGAGTGTTTCTGTTGTTTTCGTTTAAACTGTTGGCATCACGTGGAACGCTTACATAAAGTAAATAATGCAGGTGTAATGAGATTAATCAGCATGGCCGAGTGGCGAAGGCGATAGCCTTTTAATTCGGAGGTCCCGGATTCGAACCCCGGGGGGACCTTTTTTCTAAATACTTTTCTTGTTAGTATACTTGAGCTTTTTAGTTGCGATGCTTAAATCTGTCAATTTAAGACATTCAATTGCATACTTAAAAAAATGCTAAAATCTGTGAACAAATCTCTTTAACAAACACAAACGAGAACTAACATGAAAGAAAACAATTTCAGACACACATATTTTACATCTGAAATAAGTACCTGAATGTGTATTGTGTTATACCAGTGCGTGTTGAGTGTTTTATCGGTGCATTTTTTAAAGTAAAAATTACCAAAATGATAATTTAATACTGTTTATAATACATGAAAACAATATAAAATGAGTAAAACACAAACATCAATACGGAGAGGTAACAGGATCTGACCAATTCTGACCGCCGCCAAAAACTATGATATTTACACCAGTTGTTCGTTTATAAAGTTATACATAACAATAAACACGCATCGGGGAATCATTTTAAGTTGAGCCAATATCCAAAAATGTAAGGTTTTAATGAAACAAAGTGAATAACGATGGAAAATAACGGTAAAATAGGCAAACGGCAACCAAAGTTAACAATAGTTTTCACTATTTCTAGGAAACATATCATGTAATAGTGTGAATTCCGTTCTGAAATAGCAGTATTATGTTCACAATGTTCCGTGAAACCAAAATATCTCAGATTTTTGGCGACAGTAAGCTATATATCGACAAGAAAGCGACCAACCTGTATTTCTCAGAGATGATTTCTAACAGAGAGGGCGCATTTTGGGCTATTTTAACGAAGAGGTTACCTATTCTTTTAACGCCGTGAATCATGTGGTGTAAATTAAAGTTAATCAAGCAGAAGAAAACGTGGACGGTGCGACGGCGGTTTTTCCACTAACCGACCAACCATGCTTTTTTGCCCCCGACCATAAACTTTTTGTTGCCGTTTGGAATTTTTTTCATTTAATATTCGCGTATAATCGAATAATATTAAACGTTTCGTTATGAAGTCAGTAACTAGACTGGGATCCGGCCTCTAGACATGTTATTTTAATATTCTATTACCACCGCCGAACCAGTCTAGGCAGCAACGCTTATAGTATTGGTGTTGTTTCACCGTTTGTATACAATAGTTTTCGCCCTTTGTTACAACTTTTCCATCATTTGGTTAAGTAAATAAATCGCATTTTGCACATTTCGTCGGGGCTTTCCTCCTAAATACTGACAGTAATTGATCATTTGGGCGCACATTTAACAATAACAAGTGTCTATGCCATAATAAAGTTTGAATGTGTGCAGGTGCTTATGAATAATAAATGGCAAAAAGCGTCTATTGATGCAGAACCTGTGTACTTATCTCCAAGAGGTGTTGTGACAAGGAACCAATTGTGAAAACGTGTGTGTGTGAAGTACATTTTTATCGAGTGCACGTGGATTATCTCCCATATGGCCATCGCCCCCAGAAGACTTGTTAGTTGGGTTATGGAGGATAGTGCAAGATACAGAGGACGGGTTCCAGAGGCGTCCCTGGGTCTTTTAGTGCCCAGAGGCGTCCCTGGGTCTTTTAGTGCCGGGTGTGAAGCACCTAGTACACTGCACCTCAGTTTAACGTCTCATGCGAAAAACGAGTTAGTAGGTTTAGGGTGTTGCGGGAGATTGAACCTGCGACCCCTGGGTTGTGAAGCCAGTGCGTTACCACTAGACCACGGAACCGCCTGCAAACATTATGAAAACCCTATCGAAACATGTTTTTATACCTGCAAATTTAATTCAACTTCAAGGAAGGATGTTTGTGGCCATTGTGGCTTTCCTGGTGCAAGTGTTAAAATCACACTACAAAAGAACTACTATTTTTTACAGTGCCACTGTGTGTTTAAATTGGGGGGAAAAAACAAGAACAAGGCGCCCGCATGGGAAAAGGAAATAGGAACTCCTGTCAGAAGTGAAGATTGTGAACTTGGAAACTTTGGCTTTGGTTTACATAAACTGCATATTAAATATCAAGCGTGTCTTTGTTTTATTATTAGTTTGAATAAGTTATAAAAATTAAGTTATAACCAATTATTAAAAAGTTCTTAAAGCGAATGTAGATCTGCGCGTGTTGGGTCACGAAGGAATAAAAAGTTAACAAAAAAAAAGTTATGCCTACCTACCTACCATACTTTTTTTCCAAGATGTTAGCGGAAACAAACAACTTTTTTTTTGCCCTAATAACATTTCCAATACCTAATAACTTCACAATTTGTGTTCCGAAAATTGCACGGGAAATGTCGCAATCAGATCCTTCCGCTGAACCGGAATTGTTTGCACAGGTTCCATGTTTCCGTAGCGAAAAATAATGTTAAGCGAACTTGCTTTCAGGGAGCCAAAAATGGAGCGTAAGAATTAACGGAAAGAAAGGAACTGGTAAATGCAAAGAGGAACAAAGCGTCATCTGTAATCACGACAATATAATTTCCTGTTACTATATATTTAATATTTAATTCTCATACTCTTTACTTCATAAAAATGTTGCTTAAAAACAATATAACTACAATTATTATGTATTTGATTGAATATTTCAACTTGGTAAATTGATAGTAAGCATTTATACAATTGATAGTAAGCATTTACAAAATGTTGGTATATTGTTTATCGATGACAATGGATGCAATGTTCCACATCATTGAACATACTCTTACAAGACGATGGAGGCAATGTTCCACATCATTGAATATACTCTTACAAGACGATGGAGGCAGTGTTCCACATCATTGAACATACTCTTACAAAACCTGCATTCATATGCATTAAAATCCGCACATAAATATCCAGTGTAATAAATTTGTGGTAAATTATATGTAACGAATCGTGGGAAAACCGGGCTTAAAGCAAGTGCGTAAAGTGTCGTCCCGAATTAGCCTGTGCAGTCCGCACAGGCTATTCCAGGACGGCACTTTACGATTGTATGGTTTTTTCTGTTTCAAGAAAGTCTCTTCTAAACATAAATCCACTGTAGCCGGGCTCCACAGGCTAATCCGGGACGACACTTTAAGCACATGCATTAAGCCCGGTTTTCTCACGACACGCCTCTTTTTACAAATACGCTATTTTAATTAATCTCTTACACAAACCATGTTCTCATATTCAGAGAACGAGCAATACTGTATTTCCATCTTCATGTGTTTTACATAACCAAACAAAGTCAGCAAGTAAGAAAAATGTTAAAATGTTAACAATTCAGTAAGGGACGCTACTTTCTGTGTAGGGAAGTAATTAATACTGTTTTTATACCAATTACATGACCTAAAATACAGTTTAAGTAAATAATTGTTTAAAAGATTTACAGTAGCCCTTATAACGTCATCTATGTAAACAATAAACATTCTTAAAAGCAATATAAATGGATGGTGAAAATGTTGCAGAAATATCTCAACTAAGCACGCCATACACCGAACCGTTATTTAACATGTTGAGCCCTACAGGGTTATTACCCTTGTAGCGTTTTTGAAGCCAACCACGTGTTGGCACATTTAAAGGACTATGTCAAAGAAAAAAATGCGCTATACTTAGACATGTATGTGAAAATGAGAAAAATAAATCACCAAAAATGTTTGAGAAATTAAAACCCCAAGCGTGTATCGAACTCACGACTTAGTAGCCATAGGAACAAATGACAATTGACCGATCCTGGATTTGCCACGAATAGTTTAAACTACTCCCCAGCTTTTGTTAAAGCATTAATGTCCATCCATCGAACATCACAAACATTACCACGTGCTAATTTGAATATCACAAACAGTATGCACGTGCTCTTTTGTATGAAATAGTTAAACCGCTAAACACGTTATATCCAATGGCGATGATTGCAGATTAATTTGAATATGATTGACATTTGTGGAAGCGTCTATTGATGGCGCTTTAACCAACTGCGCTATTCTGTTTTGTAAGAAAGCGTGTGCAACTATGTTATACAAAATACTCAAAATATTGACGTCAAAATGTAAACATGAAAAGGGCAAAACAAACACGACCCATATTATAAATTGATTTTTATCTCAGAATGCAAAAACTCTTTACCCATTATATTTACCTTATTTTAACCGTTATTATATGCCATTATTAATATCTTAATTTCAGATTTTTGTAAAAATAAATTACCCCCATTGAGGCCTTTTTGGTTGGCATGGCCCCTTTAAACAATCGTACACAAATTTCACAGGAAAAATGGTTTGCCAGTATTAAGTAGTTTTAATACGTGTTTTTTTTTGGTGCTTTTTTCAAATTGTGAAAAGGGTTATGTTGTGTCAGGTAAAGTTTGTCTTTCTAAGTCATTCGTATTCACAGCTTTTATTCGCAAAATCGACACAATTGTCATGGCGATAAATTAAATCCTGAACGTTTCGAGTTCTGTGTTGCAAAATCGTGATCCAAAAAAAAAAAATATCCAAAATACGTCGCGTTACAAATACAATTTGCAATCAAACTTTGCAATCAAGAAATCATAGGGTTTGTTTGATGTAGACGACGAATATATACACTCTTACACTTCATGTAACAGTTGACTTCATTCACCTCTGCCATTTGCTCATGAACTATTTTTATTTAACCTAAAATCACTGGCGTCGAATCAACAAACAGAACACTAGCTCAGTTGGCCCTGTTTAGTCTTAAATGTTGCGTTGCCTGATGCAAATGGGCTTGATGATGTCTAACAGTTAGTATTACACCCTTTCGAGGTCTTCGGGACCGCAACCCCACTTCACATAGACGGTTTCGAATCGCCTAAGGACTAACGATGCCACCATGTCGGCCGACTGTTCTTCTAGCTGGGGACGTATAGATCACGTAGGTGACACAGTGATGAACCTTTCCTGTTGCACAGTAATGACACACCGTTTGGGTTTCAGCCAAACGTCATCCACACTTCCGGTTTCAATAAACATTTGCCAGAGGCGCTTGAAATTGTTAACCCGTGTATTTAATGCACGGGGACTTGAAATAATTTGTAGATGTTGAATAAACAATAAAACAAATGACACGTTTATAAAAGTCGAACTGAAGATTATTTGATAAATCACATACTCTACGAAACTGCTTCTGATCTTCCTGAGAAAAGTGTCTGCCTCTAACATTCCATCAGCCCGACGCTGCTCTTGCATTGTCATTCGCGCCATATTTTTATGTTTTTCGCACATTACACATATCCACAAGTGTAATCCAGCTTACGAGTTTTCTGGTCTCAAAAACCTCAGCTGAACCATACCGTTACGGATGAATGGTTTCATTCGATACCCTAATCTGAGGCATGATGGGCGGGTGATACTGAGTGAAATAAGAATAACTGTAAAAAAAAAGAACTTTATCTTCCTCCGTTTTTAAATTAAACAAATATGTAGGGTGACCAATTAGAAAATGAGAAATTTGAAATATGCTTCATTAAATTGTAATTGATGCTTGTGTATAATTATAAGAAAGTATTAAATTACAACCCCCTTTGGTATACAATGTAATTTACTATACATATACACATATCCAGCATTAGTCATTGAAATTTCACAAAGGGAGCTAATTTATAAATCGTTTATACAAATTACTACATACCTGAACAAGAGTTTATCAATTGTTCTTATATTAATATAGAGCCATTTATTAAATCATTGATCTTAACTAATGTATTTAGCTATAAGCAATATAAAGTAATTGTTGAAAACTGGTAGGGAAAAATATGTACATTGACGCAAGACGACAGAGCGAGTATATGAACGCTCGACTGGGTTAATACCCGAAATTTTGAAGCTGACGTCGTGTTGGCACATTAACAACTTTCCATTTAATATGACGTGCCGTTTGTGTGAAAAGTAAATAGGTATACCTACAGGTACACAAATATGCACACAGGCACAATTTTGTGCCTACATGCCTAAATTTATGCCTATATACCTACAGGTACAATTTATAACTGTAGGTACAATCTAGGCCCGTCGGCATAAACTAAGGCCTGTAGGCTCAATATTGTTCGGTGTGTAGAATTACCGGAATCCTCCTAAATCCCTTTTTATTTTAGTTAAAAGTAATATTAAATGCATTTGAAGCTATAAGGGTCACTTAAAGGTAACATTTATGCATAAACTGTATTTATTTAAGGGTTATGTTCACCTGCGTCAATTATATAAAGGGGGAGGGGGGCGGGAATTTTGACTAATTGTATTTTGGGGGATCTAATTCCCCACCCAAGCATTTATGTCTAAATCCCCTCAATGGGGAATGCTTAATTGTGTATCAAATGGCCCGGGGCCAATATTACCGGGATCTAAATTCGAAATTCCCGGGACCCGGAATCATTCGGCGTGTCAAATTCCCTCCTGTCGGGAATTGCTTTCAGTCTAAAGTCCCGTATATGCCCGCCGCTCCCCCCGTGGGGGAAAATATTGAAAGGTGCATTTTAAAACTTCTATCTAGGGCAAGATACCACATCCACATCTGTTTTTTAAACATGGCTTTTGATTTCCCTTTAATATGGAGTCTCCTATTATAAGGCTTTGAACGTTTACTGTTTGAGCTGGTCTTCGGTCTTTACTAGGTGAAAAATGTGCCTCAGGAACGATTTCATTGTTGTCATTGGAAGTATCTATACTATCTATAATATCTATAATAAATCTAATATCTATTGGTCAATAAATAATGTCATACACTAATCCACTAATGCTTCATCATTACAACATTAGTAATTCCTACGCAGCCAGCGTCTCAAATAGTTCCTACTGAACCATTAAGGTTTAACAGTAAACATATATGAACAATATGCAATTTATAACACAAATCATCCTATAACGCACACAGAAATGCTATTATTAACATCTTGTCAAGTATTTAACACTAAACTGCATTTAATAACATTCCATCATATTCCTACGCATGTAGTAAACAATGTACATTGCTGCAGCCATTTCGACAGTGCAGGAATTTAGGTACTGTGCAAAAATGGATTATTCTTTCAACAATCAACGTTACATGGACTGAACAGGTGGTAAATACAAACATTTAAATTCATTAAAGTTTGTAGAACAATATCCTGCTAAAATAAAGCATTTTATAGACAAATCAATTACAACAATAATGTTGTGTACTAATATTCGAACGTGGAATGAATTCGGACAATGTTTACTTGTAAAATAAGAATATGTACATTACACCAGTTAATAAAAATCGAAATAGGAGAATTGCAATAATTTTCAGAACCATTAATCTTCACGTGACCCGGAAGTACCAGTGATACGCAATTCCTTCAATAGCTGTATATGCATCGAGTAATCGGCATGTAAACAAAAAACAGTACATTTCTTTTCAAAGTATGCACATTCATTAATGTGTTTAAAATATGTGTTGCTAGATACTATCTCTTACGAGTGTAAAAAATACGTGGACTTGTTAGTTTTGTCCTTTGTGGAAGATGAACCAACACGAGGTCGGCTTCAAAATTTCCATATGGGAAAATAACCCAGTAGAGCGATTTATAGACGATTCGTCGTCGTGCGTGCATTGTGTGTGAGTTGTCTGCACAATTTTAGCCATCAATATATATTTTTGTAGCTTACTATATTTGTTGAGATCAATGATTTAATAAATAATTGTATACAATTTGTTAAACAACAGTTCATAAACTTTTGTTTAAGATGTAGTAATTGGTATAAAAGATTTATAAATTACCTCCCTTTCCGAAATTTCGATATTGGCACTACGTCGCACACGGTACTGTGTAATGTACGGTGGCATAGATGTGGCATGTGCATGTTTTTATTTATGTCGTGGGAACGAGCTATTTTTGTCGAGGGAACGACTTGATGAGCCAATCAAAATCACAACTCCAGATATGCCAATGTAAAGTGGAAGTGATTGACTCATAAAATCGTTCCCTCGACAAAAATATCTCGTTCCCACGACATAATAATTATGTCTTTACCACGAGTTAATTATCTCGTTCCCACAAGTTATTTATGTCGTTCCCACAAGCTAAGATCTCGTTCCCACGACTAAATATGTCGTTGCCACGAGTTAATTATCTCGTTCCCACGACTAAATATGTCGTTCCCACGAGATAAGATCTCGTTCCCATTACTTAATATGTCGTGGGAACGACATAAATAAAAACATGCACATGTCACACGTATGCCACCGTAGTAATGATGCGCCTTTTAAAATGTGCACGTCTCGTAGTGATTTATTGTTATTTAGAAATATGTATTCAACATGTTTATATACCATCCTCTATATCAAAATATTCAGGAAAAAAAACAAATGTTCGGTGGTTAAAAGATTTTTGCCAATGGCGTTTTTTCATCATCCACATTAAGTACGATACAAATAGATGCAATGGGTCACAGAAACGGGTACAGATGCAAATAATGCGCATAAACGTGAACCTTTTATGACGTAGAATAGTACTAGTATTACAGGCGGCAGGAACATCGCAAGTAATTTGACAAAGATATAGAGGGTATTTGCTGGCCTCAAAATTGTAACGAAACACTCGTGAAAATATCAATTTCTATGACCACTCGTGAATTCAAATCGATATTCTACAGAAGCCAATAAATATCCTCTATGTCATAAATAAGAGTTAAAATGAATCAGAATGAGCAAAAGAAACAAAACGTCACTATGAGGGTGTGTAGTTAATTCTTGAGAAACGCCAAGATTATTGTTTGCCGACAGACAAAGCGAACACGACAAGGATAAACATACATAATAACACCAACATAGCCCACTTGAAGCATGGACTGAAAGCAGACGATTTCTCGTGCCAGTAGCCACCTGGTGATCCGAGCACGTACGCTGACACGCCGCCATTGGTTGACGTCCTTTTCTCGAACGGAATTGGATAGCCTTCATGGATATCGATGTAGCGACACTTCCTGAACCTTTCCAGCTGACGGAAGACCCAGAGGCGTCGATTGTCGACCGTCACTTATTTACCGCTGTATTCTACCACTGTAATAATGGGGATGCTGTGAATGCTGGTCTTGTAACAAAAAATCTCTTTTTAGAGGGTTTATATTGAATTAGTAGCATAGAAGAACTAACTTCTGTTAATTTAGTCTGGTTGCCGCTGGACCGATATACAATATACATGAATATGTCTCATGACCATCTTTGGTACACTTTCCCTTTTAGAAAGTGTGTATGTATACACAGTTAGGAGAAAATAACACAAAATTGGAGGTCATGCATACTATCTACAATATTTTTACTCCACCGGAGCTTATCGGACATTTTCTTAACACCTACAAATGAGGTGGTCAGGTGAGTCTCCTTACCGTGGTACACGCGTATTTAAATGTATAATTGTCTATATCGTTTCAAACAGATTCCCTACCTAGATGTATGTTAAATTGTGTTCAATTAAAACGAAGAGAGTCTCATCAATTTCGGAATTTATTTAAAATTGTTTAAAACAGAGATCATAATATTTTATGTGAAATATAAACCCAAACTTATTATTGCGTTACACTAGTGCAAATTCCTGTAGTACGTCATGCATTGCATTTAACCATTTGAGCCCCAATTGTACATTGTCTGTATCAGCTATCAACAAGCTCGCATCAATTTCAACAATCATCGATTTTATTAACATTATTTACTTTTTCAATGAATAGATTCTATCGCGCCTTAAAACATAATACACTTTATAGGGAATTTGGAACAATCATGTGATAATGATAGAGCACCACACTCTCACGGAATGCTTAGATAGTGCGCCAGTACATTGTCAAGTGATTGGATGCAGTTGTCCCCCTTGTTTCTAATATCGCCACTTTTTGTATTAATTTCGTTCGTTTTAATGAAAGTGATAAATTGCTTCTGTCTCTTGTTGCTTCCTTGCTGGCGTGGTGGAAACAGTGTCAACGAACCTACACCAAGTTCTACTTCAATGAAAGCGTCATAATTGCAGTAAGAAGGCAATACAATCGCCAAAACCGGACAGGACAGTTCAACAGCAACAGTAACCAGAGCTATTAGTCTCGTTTTCATTCACGTCCTACGAACTATGGCATAACACATACGTGCTCCAAAACAGTGGCAACTCTCTAAACATGAAACCATCACATCGTATGAGGCATGGCGTCAGAATTTACAATATACTTTGTCTTTGGACCCTAATTTTGCCCCATTTTTGGTAGATAGGTCAACGTGGCGCCGGAAGACAGCTACAGATCCCTTAAGGGGCTTTGTAAATGATGCGGATGGCGGCAGAACTGCGGCACAAAAGGTTGCCCATCTGGAATTAACGCTGGGCCAGATTGCACATTATTGTCCCGTCATATCGAGAAACACCATTGTCAAGAATTCTACTAGTATGAACAATATTTGGCAGAAAATAAGGTTACACTTCGGATTCCAATCTACTGGCGCTCACTTCCTAGATTTTGACGGCATTAGGCTTGAGACTGGAGAGCGTCCAGAAGACCTCTACCAACGCGTCGCTAGCTTTATAGAGGACAATTTATTGAAAGGCGACGGTTCGATAAGTCATCATGGCGAGGTACCAACAGATGATGAAGAAATAACACCTACTGTCGAGAACTTCATTGTGCTTACATGGCTGCGATAAATCCATCCGAGTCTTCCCTTGTCAATCTGCGGTCAAGGACACTTGCGTCACTAAAACCAGAAATATCTCAAGCCATACCCAGTCTTCTTGACGAAGTTCATGCGGTCGCAGAAGCCGAAGTTTAGCTATCAACATTCCGTAGTTCAATGAGAGTTAACAAAAAACACACCCGACAATCTCCAACGTGCCCACTTTGACAGCAAGCAGGGCGACCAAAATTTCAGCAATTCTTAAGCAAGTGCAAGTTTTTGCCGGAAGAAGACAGGAAATATATCACATCGTCGGGCAAAGTGTGCCAGACAATGAGTTTGAATCTGATGTCTCTGATTATGATGCCATGTATGAACGGTCTCAAGAAGACCCTGAGTCATTTCATCCTGCTCATGCTCAATATGTAGTCCATGCCTCCAGGCGTGTAAGCACTAAACAAACACCATCGATGCAGGTTTTCTATAGACACGTTCCTTTACGACTTAGTATTGATAGCGGTGCTAAAATAAGTATGATCATGCAATCCGTAGCAGTGTTTATCGGTGCTCCTGTGAAAAGTACCAAGCAAAGTGCTCTTCAAGCAGATGGCTTTACACCCTTTTGTTGGATTGTTGGTGAAACCCATATTATGTTATTTAGGGGCCAGAGTGAACTCCTTTTAGAAGCTCTTGTTGTCAATGACTTAGACGTAGATGTGCTAGCAGGGATACCTTTCATGACAACAAATGAAATTGCTATTCGGCCAGCAAAACATTAAATTACCATCGGTGACATTGACAAGATAGATTATGGTTCCAACATTGTTGATAAACCTAGCAATCATTTGAGGCGCACACAAGCTAGCGTTCTACGAGCTACAGCCGCTACATCAATCGTGTGGCCGGGATCATTCATAGAGTTATGTTTACCATCTGATATTGATACGGACTCAGTATTGTGCGTTGAACCAAAAGTGTATCAGACAACCCTCAGTGGCCAAAACCCCAACTCGTGGAAGCAATAGGGGGTCGTATCAGGCTTGAAAATGATACTTCTGAACCACAACGCCTTTTATAGCATGAACATGTTGGGTATGTCAGAAACACAATGCCTATCATTGACCAAAAAGGGGTACCCATTGTTAAAACACAAATGTCTCCCCAGGCGCCTCTTAACGAAACTCACGGTACTCATGCGCCATACTCACTGTGTGTACCTCTTGATCCTGACAATATTATGACAGAAGAGTCCAAAAATCAGTTCCAAAACTTATTGCAACAGTATGATGAAGTGTTTTCGCCCAGTTTATCGGGATACAACGGATCCTCTGGCAAGTTTGAAGCCATCGTCAACATGGGTCCTGTGCAACCCCCTCTGAGAAAAGGAAGAGTCCCTCAGTACTCCAAGAACAAGTTGGTCGAGCTACAACAAATGTTTGATGATTTGGAGCAGAAGGGCGTATTTAGTTGCACAGAGACCGTCGGAGTCACAGTGGAGTACCTAAACCCATCTTTCTTAGTCAAGAAACCGCAAGGTGGATACCGGCTCGTAACTGCATTCTCAGATGTGGGAAAATATAGTAAACCTCAACCCAGTCTGATGCCAGACGTTGATGCTACACTCCGCACCATAGGTCAATGGAAATATGTCATAACATCTGATTTGACCAGTGCCTTCTACCGAATTCCTTTAGCTAAACAGTCAATGAAGTATTGTGGTGTTGCAACCCCATTTCGAGGAATCCGTGTATATACGTGTTGTGCTATGGACATGCCCGGGTCTGAAACAGCACTAGAATAAATGATGTGTCGCATATTAGGGGACCATATACAGTAGGGTTATGTTACCAAGCTAGCTGATGACCTTTACTGTGGTGCCAACTCCATCAATGACCTTTTAATGAATTGGGAACGTGTGATTTTGGCCTTGAAGACAAACGGTATACGGTTGTCACCTACGAAGACTGAAATTTGCCCGAAATCGACAGTAATCCTTGGTTGGATATGGTCAGCCGGTCAACTTTCTGCAAGCCCCCATCGCATTGCTACGCTGTCATCTTGTTCTCCACCTGATACTGTCCATGGTCTTCGTTCCTTTATAGGCGCGTATAAAGTATTTAGCAGAGTACTCCCACACAGCTCCAGGTACCTCGGTCCATTAGATGACTTAGCTGCAGGCAGACAGTAAAAAGAAAAAATCATTTGTGACCCCTCCATGAAGTCATTCAAGGATGCTCAGGCAGCTTTAAAGAGCCATAGATCCATCGTTATTCCCAGACCCACAGACCAGTTGTGAAAAATAACGGATGGATCAGATTGCCAGCGGGGTATAGGAGCCACATTGTACGTAACCCGATAAAAAGAACTTCTACTAGCAGGATTCTTCAGTGCAAAGTTGCGAAAACATCATGTCACATGGCTTCCATGCGAAATAGAGGCATTTAGTATAGCAGCTGCCATCAAACACTTCAGTCCATATATCATACAGTCGGGGGTTCAAGCCTGCATCCTAACAGATATCCAGCCATGTGTCCAAGCCATAGAAAAATTGTGTTGTGGTGAGTTTTCGGCCAGCCCAAGAGTCACATCATTTCTATCCATTGTTAGTCGGTATCAGGTCAGTGTCCGACACTTCGCAGGGACTACTAATATTTCGTCTGACTTCTCCAGTAGAAATGCACCTGAGTGTTCTAAACTTAACTGTCAAATGTATGCCTTTATTCTTCAAACAGAAGAGTTGGTGGTGCGTTCTGTACAAACGGAATCCAACTTGAACCAGAAATCATGCATTCCATTTGCCTCAAGATCTGCTTGGCATCAGATTCAAGCAGTGTCCTGACCTCAGAAGAACTCATGCTCACCTTAAACAGGGAACGCGCCCCTCCAAAAAGCTAACCAACCTTAAAGACGTTAAAGGTTACCTAAAAGTTGCATCCATTGCCAAAGACAACTTACTGGTGGTAAAATGCAATGACCCACTGTTACCATCATGCGAACTTATTGTTGTGCCACGAACAGTACTTAATAGATTAGTCAGTGCCCTTCATATTAAATTGGACCATCCCACAAAGCATCAACTTGAATTGGTGATGAAACGGCACTTTAATGCCATAGATTTGAGTAGTGCTGTAGAAAGAGTTACTACTCGGTGTCATTTGTGTGCATCCCTACTTGTTTTTTCCAGGCGATCCGGCTAAGCAGAGCAGTGAAGACCCCCTAGAAGTTGTTAGCATATCTTTTGCAGCAGACATTTAAAACGTAGCTTGCAGACCCTCTTTTTACGGGATTCAGTGACATCTTACACCAAAGCAAGCATAATATCAGACGAAAAAAGGGACACTATCCGGGAAGCATTGGTCTGTTTGTGTAGTGAGTTGCATCCCTTAGATGGTCCACCAGCAGTTATTCGTGTAGATTCCGCCCCTGCATTCGTGGCTCTTCAAACAGACAACACATTACAGAGAATAAACATTGTGTTAGAGATTTGACGTGTAAGATCATTTACAAACAATCCTGTGGCTGAAAAGGCAATTCAAGAACTTGAGAGTGAATTATTCGCTATGAACCTGATGGAGGCCCAGTTTCCAACCTAGGTCTCGCTATTGTTGTTGCGAGATTAAACTCACGACTTCGAAGATCAGGTCTATCATCGCGCGAGTTGTGGACTCATAGATCCCAGTTTACTCATGACCAACTGCCAGTATCAGACCGGAAGGTTCTACTACAGCAACATGATTCTCGAAATACAAATCATTTCTACAGTGGGACATCAAAGTCGAAACATACAACTAGAAGTCAACTTAGTGTTGTGAGTGTGGGCGATCTAGTGTATTTGTATTCTGATAAGAGCAAATTGAAAGCGCGAAATCGGTATTTAGTCGTTTCTGTGATGGTGAATGGTGCACAATAAAAAGCTTCTCATGGAATCAGTTACGCGCATCATCTTACAAAGTGAAACAAAGTGAGTGCTACCGTGTTCCTAGTGATACTGGCCTTTATGATAAGCCAGAAGTATCGAGTAGTTTTGGACAAGGAGTCAGATGACGAGTGTGAAATTCAGGAGAATCTACCACCTACATTTGCTAGCATACCAGCTATATTGACGCTCCCATGCCATCCTCTAGAGCAAGCACTAGTGCCCATTGCTGAACCGGAAGCATTACCTTCGCATCCCGTTGCGGAGTATCCTAATCCTTTGACAGAAGACGGTGTCCTTAACGGTGTCCATAACGAAAAGTCTAGACCTCAGCGCACAAGAAAGGCGCCCAAATACCTTTCTGATTATGTTTTGTAATTACAATGTGTATAAGTTCTCTAGCAGTTACATTATTACTGTTTTACACGTTATATTTTCAGAACTCAAACAATATTTTTGTATATATATAATATATAGTCTAATGTTTAAGTATCTATTTATGTCTATAGAGTGTGTGACAGTTTATATACCGGTTTATCTGGATGCATATATTTTTGACAAGTAACTACATTTACTATACAAGTGACTGCATTTTCCAAGTATTCCAAACATTTGCGTACACTTGAATTTTGTATGGACAGCTTTTCCTAGATAATACATATATGCCATGTATAACCAATATTGCTAGTTCTATTACGTGCACTAGATCCAATCAGCAGTTATGTACTGTCTTGTACTGTGTTACAGTTTGTAGTATTTTTTTTTTAAAGAGAGGTAATGCCAGTACATTGTCAAGTGATTGGATGCAGTTGTCCCCCTTGTTTCTAATATCGCCACTTTTTGTATTAATTTCGTTCGTTTTAATGAAAGAGATAAATTGCTTATGTCTCGTGTTGTTTCCTTGCTGGCGGTGTTGTATTTATAAATAAATATTGTGCGATTTTATTGACCTGGCACTCATGAATATTCCGTGTATTTTCGTAAATCTATGTTAAGCTACTAACCCAGATAGGAGACTCAGACATGAATATGTATTGGTTAAATCCGGAATACGTAACAGTTAACACTATGGTGCAGTGGTAAGTACGCAAAGTTTGTAAGCGTGATTTTTGGGGTTCGAATCCCACAACAGGCACTTTTAATTTATTCAATTTATTTATTTGTTTTCATTTATTTAATTGATCATTTTGCTGATGTCATGACACGGAATCTCATCATCAACCTCGATTCTGACACAGAAGAGTGCTGCATCGATACTGCGAGCGAAACAGAGTCTTTGTGATTGCATTTTTTTGTGTAGATCAATAATGGAACTAAGAAAAAAAAGAAACAAAAACAAATAAAGAAAAAATGTCATGAGAATAAGTGATGTTGAAGTAAAAGACAATAATAAAACATAAAGATCTTGGCAGGATTCGAATCACAGTCATTGTGATTTAAAGTCTATAACACTATCCACCGCACTATCTTCCTGACACTTGTTGATAGGGGGCTTTTGTTATATGACTATGAAATCCGTGCTTTACACGCAAGATAAACGTTAAACCGATATAAATAAAACAGCCGAGCGCTACCGGAGATTTATGAGTGCCAGGTCAATAAAGTCGTACAAATATACTGATTCGTGTAAGGTGGTTGATGACACATTTAGTCCAGACAATTATCATGCAGGTACGAGACATGCATCCATTCAACCACTTGTACAATTATGACAACCTGCACATAGGAACAGCAAACTATGTTACTATAAAATGGAAATAACCGACACATCTCGCACACTGCATTGTACTGAATACTTAAAGTACTTAGTTGATTGTTCTGCGTTTTCTCTGCTGTGGCAGCTCGGTGAATTAGATCTCGTTTTGCAGGTACAGGAAAGCAAAGCAATCAAATTATTGTTAATAGTAGTCGACCATGAAGTCGGTGACGTCTTTTAGCGTTGACGCTGCCGACTGGACGGCGAAGAGGATGACGGAGTAGTGTTTACGTACAACATCCCACTGTTCCGTTACGTTGTGTCCCAACTGGATCTCCACCAGGGCGTCCGAGAGGCCCGGGAAGCTACTTCCGGCGTAGGAATCTATGATACTCTCGGCCAGAAGAATGTGCCTACACAAGACGTAAAAAGATTCATACGTTTCATTTTGATAGTACATTTAATTACAAATACATACGTAATACAAGTATTAAAAAGTCGTAAAATTGGATATTCATATAAAAACTTTTAACATTACATGACGTAATAATGTCATAAAAACAACACGTATTCTATTTGATATATAGTCAACCTCCTCACAGAGATTTAATTGGTTCCAAACATAGCTCGTATTAAATCCCTGCCGTCACGAAGTTCCACGTGACCATAGTCAAATCACGTGATGTTAATTAAAATGATGGACAAGCTGAAGAAAACACGTGAACACGTAAATACATAGAATGTCAGTCATGTGCCAGATAATATAGGGTTTTATCCAATCGTTGCAGCCCGATATCAAATGAATAACAGTTAACATAGGTTACACAAAGCAGCACGTTGTTGTTGGCAAAACCTTGACAGGTATGAAAATCGAAACATAATCTTTTATATGGTCAGATCATTGTTGCAAATTTTAAGTATCTTTATGTTATTTATGCCACCGTCCCCGAACCGGGGTACTCACCGCTTGAGACGCCTGCCGGGCAGACCTGCTGGGTCCAGGAAGGCTCGGTCCAGCTGCATCAGCTGGTCGTTGATACGGCGAACAACGTACGGGCTGCAATAGCATCACTTGCAATGTTCATAACTTGCATTGCACAGAAATTGCGCGCAAATGAATGTTTTTCTAGTGTTCATGATGCCTTGTTTCTATGTGAGAGGGATGTTCGCTTTTCATATATAAATGTACGTATTTATTTCTGGTATTGAACATGACTGACTCAGACTTTGAAAGAATCGACTATTTCTGGTACCATGCTTTTATGGTATCGACTAGTTTAATAACCAAATACTGGTTCTGTGTTGTTCATGCGCAATTAATAAGGTTATAATAACAGTTGTGTGATTACTCAGTATACAATGTATAAAACATGTGGAAATCCGTTGATATAAAAGCATGCAACAACGACTCGAAATAACAACCAATAATAAGTAAAATGATAGGAAGTACATAGCGGGGTGAGCTTAAGGACAACTTTATAATTATTTGTTCATAAGAAATCGAAGATTATGTCGAGGCTAAATGTTTTATCATTCGAAATCAAAGTTTATGTCAAGGCTAAATGGTTAATCATACGCAAATGTCAATGTCATGCTCAATGTTTTATCATACGAAATGTAAGGTTATGACGAGGCTAGATGTTTTATCATACAAAATTGAAGTTAATGTCGAGGCTTTATGTTTTATCATACGAAATCGAAGTTTATGTTGAGGCTAAATGTTTCATCATACGAAAGTGAAGTCAATGTCAAGGCTAACTGTTTTATCATACAAAATCGGAGTTGATATCAAGGCTAAGTGTTTTATCATACGGAATTGAAGTCAATGTCAAGGCTAAATATTATATTATACGAAATCGAAGATTATGTTGAGGCTAAATGTTTTTTCATACGAAATCGAAGATTATGTTGAGGCTAAATGTTTTATCATACGAAATTAAAGTTTATATTGAGACTAACTGTATTATCATACGAAATCGAAGTTTATGTCAAGACCAAATGTATTATCATACGAAATCGAAGTTTATGTTGACGCTTTAAATGTTTATCATAAGAAATCGAAGTTTATGGTCCGGCTAAATGTTTTATCATACGAAATCGAAGTTTATGTTGACGGTTTAAATGTTTATCATAAGAAACCGAATTTTATGGTTACGCTAAATGTTTTATCAAACCAAATCTAAGTCAATATCGGGCCTAAGTGTGTTATCATTCGAAATCGAAGTTAATGGTCAGGCTATATGTTCATCGTACGAAATCAAAGTTTATGTTAAGGCTACCAGTAATTGGAGTATATGTTCTTACTCTTCCAAATTGGCGTGCTGGAGTGCCGTAGAGAACTCCGAGGTAGCCTTGGTGAAATTGGCAGTAACTTCTCGCAGTTTACCTATAATACACATATATTCAGTAAAAGATCAATGATGGATAGCGGAATATCGCGAGAGACGACTATGCAATCACTTATTATTATGTGTAGAATATGTAGATGTCGTCTATTAAAAAGTGTTATATGGAATATCAACAGTTTGTTGTACATTTTGGCTGTGACATCTATGATAAATTGCATTAGAACAATATTAGGGTAGCTTTTCAAACGCCTAGTATAATGAAACTGTTCAAATTCTAATCTATCACAAATTACGGAACATTCTACCCAATAATATATCACATCGGTAATTTACTCGCGTCAAACTTTTCCTTGCTCAGTTCGCCTTCAAATCTCTTCAGGAAGCTCGTCACGAGATCTTGTAACAGCGCGCCATAGTCCGTGACGTCAAAGGGTATAATCAAACTGTCCGCAAGATGCCTCGCCATCTCTACCCAAATTTGACCCACGGCACGGTGGCGCTGTATAAAAGGTCACATAACAATATATTATACGTGGGTTCATTTAATACACGGATACAGGGATATAATTAGTGCCAATATAACAGCAAACGAGCGTATGTAAAGAAGTAACGCACATGTCATGTCCCTGTTTGATTGTAACTCATTAATTGAACAACTTTGGCAAATTCACTTCACCGTTTTTTTCTGTGTATATAAAACATGTATAAAAATAAGTATGAAGTTCCAGATTCGCTGTTATATAGCATTATCAGCAATGATATACCCATACGCTGTGAAGATACAAACACCTGTTTAAATAATACGTATATTTAGACTACTCTTGAGAAGAAATAAAATATACACTAAATTAACATAATACAAATAAAAACTATATAACTAACTTTAAATCCTCTGTCCATGATTTTGTCGACGAGGTGGAAGGTTTCATACGCGGAGTGATACATCGGGTAGGTGGACACCTTCATTGTCTGGAACATAATTATTTTTGGTTTAAATTTTTTTTAACTCACTACATTAATTTGCAAGCAGTGCATTGAAACAGGATAATATAAATACTATTGTACCAAGTTAAGTGGCATTTTATGTAGCATACCGTTGATGTTACCGGAAAAGGTACAAATATAGGCCTTCTTGCATGACAATCATCGGAATTGTTATACTTGTCATATTAGTAGTAAAACATATATACGTAGAGATACGGACTCGTATCAATTAATTTTTTTTATGGAAACCAATTTGATTCAGTTCTTCGTTTGCAACTTTGCCACTATGGCAATAACATTGCGAAGATACACTCCACTAATAAATATACAGCGACTGCAGACATATGAGCACATTTTTTTATGACAGGCATTAAAATTGGGTGTGGGCATTACCGGCGGGAATGTGTATCTGAAATCCATTACGGGAACCCCGAGTCGATCCCGGAAGGGGGCGTAATCACTGCCGGATCCGGGTAGGGAGACACTGCAGAATGGTAGATATCTTGTTAATGTCATATTTAGGCACGTTTGAGTCCGCAATACATTTTTGTACATTCATTTACTTCCAGTTAGACATCGGGTTAACAGTATAATAATTAAAACAATATAATCGTTGAATGATAAATGCAAGAACTATTTTTTATAGGAACAAGGCCTTCTATTTTATGGATGTCAACCCAAGTTGTATATCTGGAAACCGACCAGATATCCGGATGAAATGAAGTTCGAATATCTTTTTGAGTAACAATAAACATTCATGTCGCATTGTTTTCATATCGCATTGTTTGCTACTGTATTTACTACAAGATCCAATATCTTTGTGTTAAAAGATCTCTGTATAGATCAAGTTTCAGTGTTGTCAGAAGAAAATATGTATGAGACGTGTCGTGGGAAAGCCGCGATTAATGCATGTGCGTAAAGTGTCGTCCCGGATTAGCCTGTGCAGTCCGCTAATAAGGCTAATCCAGGACGGAACTTTCCGCTTTTATGGTATTTCCGGTTTCAAGAAAGTCTCTTCTAAACATAAAAGCACTGTAGGCGGAAAGTGACGTCCTGGATTAGCCTGTGCGGACTGAACAGGCTAATATCCGGGAGAACACTTTACGCACATGCATTAAACCCGGGTTCCCCACAAAACGCCTCGTATATACTCACGACGGGTTGCCGTTGGATCCCGGAAATGTTTTCACCCAGGTGTCGAAGACCGTCTTCCGGCCGGCGGCTACTTCCTCCTCGTTGGGGTTGGGCACCTTTTTGGTCGCTGCGAACAGCGTCTTGTGGGTGAGCGGCGTTCCGGAAGCGTCCAGAGTGAAATTACCTGGGAAAGGGAAATAAGACCAAGTTTAAGGAAATTTTATGAATCACCTAACCAGTGCACCAGATGGCCTTTTAAGTTGAATACCTTGTTAAATACTCATTAGATAGTTACAAAAAATTAGAAAATCATAAAAGTAACTTTTCGTCATTTCTTGATTATTTTTCACTTAAAATACTAGTAATGTGGCACTAATGTTTTTCACAGTTACTCGTCGAATGCGCATTATTATTATTATTATTATTAATTTTACTAACTAGTATCACTAGTATTAGATGCGAAATTCTTGAAAAGTCGCATATGGCACAAATATTAAGGTAGGCCTACCTTCCACTGCAATGTCCACGTTGAGGTACGCCACCGCCCTGGCGCCCAGTGTCTTTGTGTAGTGCTAGAAAAACGAACATCGATAATAATTATAACACATGATGGTCCTCATTACTGCATGTCAAATAATGAGTATCACGAAATTTGATGATGATGATACCAACAGTTTCGTAGTACTTTTGTCGGTATTTTTTTCGTTTGGAGCTGGGGTGTTTTGCGAAGAAATTGTATCTGCGGTGATAATTACAATTGCTTTGATTATGAGACTGCTGTTGATAGTGATTGTAACTGATGATGATGATGATGATGATGATGATGATGATAATGACGATGAAGAAGAAGAAGAAGATGATGATGATGATGGTGATGATGACCCACTCACCTCGACCCACTCCGTGGATCCAATCAGCCCGTACTCCTCGGCTCCCCAGCTGCAGAACATGATGGACCTCCGGGGACGCCACTTGCCTGAAGGTAGACATTGGATATTAACTTTATCATACCAAAAAACCTGAAGTGTTTGATGTGGACGCCACTTGCCTGAAGGTAGACATTGGATATTAACTTTATCATACCAATAAACCATAAGTGTGTCATGGGGAAGCCACTTGCATGAAAATAGAAATTCTGAAGTCGCGCACGCTCATTGGCATTTGCCACAGACCAATGGGCTTACCATCCAGAGGCTTCATCGCAAAATACACATCATAATTATAATTATAACGCTGACATTAAGAATTTCAGATGAGTAATTCTCTGTGTCTTAATTTTAAATTAAAAACCTTTTTTATCTAAGAATATTTCGTTAGTTTCAAAATAGTCAACATCAACACACCAGAACAAACGTTTGCAACTGCATACTAAAAGAGGCGTGGGAAAACCGGGCTTAATGCACCTGCGTAAAGTCCGCACAGGCTGATCCGGGACGGCACTTTCCGCTTTTGTGGTATTTTCTGTTTCAAGGAAGTCTCTTCTAAACACAAATCAACTGCAGGCTGAAAATGCCGTCCGCAAAGGCTAATCCGGGACAACACTTTACGCATTAAGTCCGGGTTTCCCACCAGACGTTAAATATAATGTTTCAGTTCACGCAAAGCCTTGGAATGGTGTTTGGCACGATTGCATGCGTGTAATACGTGAACAAATTACTATGTTCAAATTACTAAGGAATACGTACCCGACTTGACGAGGTTTCCCAAGACTCGAGCAATCTCCATCATGACCGCGGTGCCGCTGGAGGGGTCAAGGGCGCCAAACACCCAGGCGTCTCTATGGTTACCAAGGATGACGTAGCGATCTGAAAACACAGGATTAAGCATTTGATTCTTACTAACAGTTGAGCTAGTATACAAAAAGACCACTCGGTAATGTGATGTTCACTTGCAAAAGCAACGAATGGAAATTATTAGTTTAACAACAGCCGGGGAGGAGTTTAACTAATAGACGCTTCCATAGGCGCTTGGTTGTTCAACAAATAAAAAATAATGTTCCTATATATATAAATGCACAAGGTAGCTCACTTTTTTTATCGTAACGGAAGTCAACTGGCTTGTTTCAATGTATAAAATTACATGTTTGGTTCCCGAAATCTACATAGCTCATGCATTTAGGACCGGGTACTACTTAACATTAAATCCAATCAATCTATCTCAATCAATTTCCGTTACAATAGAAAATGCGTTGTGTCCACACCGTTGTGTCTACACCGGTCTAACAGACCTGTGTACTCACGCTCTAAGCATTATGGATATTCGCTACTTTCCAGCTTTGCTCGCAATGGTTGATTTAACATCGGATTGAGGTTAGATACCAATAAAAGCAATGTGTTTCCCTCCGTGTTACATTCGAAATATTGCCTTTTACTAGAGTTCCTTTTTTCTTCTGCTATGAAAAGCATTTAGCAATGTCAGACATGCCATTTGTGTTTATTACTAATATCCTCTGTGTGTTTAGAACACGTTTGTGCATTCCTTTGGACGCTAACTTGAAAGAAGAACTGTTGGGGTGTGTTTACTGTAGTATGGGGCTTTTGTCAAAATATGACTGCCGAAATCCTAGTTTTCTACATTTAGGTGAGACGCATTTTCTTAGAAGTAAAATGCCATATATTTTTATTGCAATATTTGGAAGAGGAAAGATACGTCTTTAAACTGACAGCAAGCTTGCACAAACTGAAATCTGAAATCTGAAAATTCGCCGTTTTACAATGGGACTCTATGGGAATTGGATTTACTGGCATCTAACCTTGAATTTTCACTCAAAACGAAAGTGAAAGTAGCTTTTTATAATAAACACGCTAAACAGCGTTAACCACGAACTACTGTATTTTATTTAACAGAAATATATTCTACTATCAGTATTAACTTAATATTAGACTGATTAATAGTATCAATAAAGTCATTTCATGAAACAACTTTCATACGCGGAATTACCTCATACGTAAGCATATTTCGCCGTTTGGGGCGAAATAATGCGGTTTAGGTTACAATATACTAATTCCAATCCTTATGTAAATTAATGTAAAAGCGATCACTTTAACCAAAAATAAATGCAACATTTTGCACATAGGGACCCTCATAACCATACCTTTTCTTAAAGAGCATTCTAAGCTGAATTGATTTAAGCAATAAAAAGGGTATGTCATATATTATGTAAGAAAGAACTCGACACTAAACAAAGTTGCCTGTTTTATCACCATCATTTTAGCGGCTACTTTCTAGTTGAATGTAAAAAGGCCTCAGCGCAAGTGTCATACTGTAGTCTCCAATCTTAAAACATCTCAGTGATTTATTTGTGCATACCAATGCTTACCCTACCAACATCTCCAAAAAAGAATATCAAATCAAGTGTCAAAACCTAAAAACATGTCTTCGAGTTAAACTTGTTGATTTATATAGAGAGTACAGTCCTACATGACTTATTTATTTAGTGTATTGTGAGCTAGAAGACAACTTAAAGTTTTGATATCGCGTAAAAAACCAATTCTACATAATTATTAACATATTTCTAATGTGCATGCAACATTTCAGACCGATCCACAAAGTAGAAATGCTTGAAAACGCATTTGAGAATGATGCCTGATAAGCAATCTGGCTTGCATTTTCAGTACTTTGATTAAATGGGGTGCCTGAGTCAAATTGTGTACTTAATTCATAGCAATCAGTCAAAATACTAGCATATGTTTACATACTTTAATGCAATATAGATAAATATTGTATAAGACGTGTTCATTTTTGGTTTTAGCATGATTTAGTGTGCAGCAAGATTCACCAGACGGGTTTCCGTACTATATTTCTGTTTTTTTTTTACTTGAAAAAGCGGTTTTCGGTGTAAAATTCGTAATGCACATTAAAATCATGATATTAATCGCATGTTTTCCATGAAACTTATTACAGCCAATGAAACCACACAGTAACATGGCAATTTTATGTACACATTGCCCCTTTAGTGCCGCTCCCTGTGTTGTGTTTAGGTTACAATATACTAATTCCAATCCTTATGTAATTTAATGTAAAAGCGATCACTTTACCCAAAAATAAATGCAACATTTTGCACATAGGGACCCTCATAACCATACTTTTCTTAAAGAGCATTCTAAGCTGAATTGATTTAAGCAATAAAAAGGGTATGTCATGTATTATGTAAGAAAGAACTCGACACTAAACAAAGTTGACTGTTTTATCACCATCATTTTAGCGGCTACTTTCTAGTTGAATGTAACCCGCTCAGCGCAAGTGTCATACTGTAGTCTCCAATCTTAAAACATCTCAGTGAGTTATTTGTGCATACCAATGCTTACCCTACCAACATCTCCAAAAAAGATTATCAAAGCAAGTGTCTAAATCTAAAAACATGTCTTAAAGTTAAACTTGTTGATTTATTTAGAGAGTACAGTCCTACATGACTTATTTATTTAGTGTATTGTGACCTAGAAGACAACTTAAAGTTTTGATATCGCGTAAAAAAACAATTCTACATAATTATTAACATATTTCTAATGTGCATGCAACATTTCAGACCGATCCACAAAGTAGAAATGCTTGAAAACGCATTTGAGAATGATGCCTGATAAGCAATCTGGCTTGCATTTTCAGTACTTTGATTAAATGGGGTGCCTGAGTCAAACTGTGTACTTAATTCATAGAATTCAGTCAAAATACTAGCATATGTTTACATACTTTAATGCAATATAGATATATATTGTATAAGACGTGTTCATTTTTGGTTTCAGCATGATTTAGTGTGCAGCAAGATTCACAAGACGGGTTTCCGTACTATTTTTCTGTTTTTTTTTACTTGAAAAAGCGGTTTTCGCTGTAACATTCGTAATGCACATTAAAATCATGATATTAATCGCATGTTTTCCATGAAACTTATTACAGCCAATGAAACCACACATGGCGATTTTATGTACACATTGCCCCTTGCCGCTCCCTGTTTTGTGTTTAGGTTACAATATACTAATTCCAATCCTTATGTAATTTAATGTAAAAGCGATCACGTTAATCAAAAATAAATGCAACATTTTGCACATAGGGACCTTTTCTTAAAGAGCATTCTAAGCTGAATTGATTTAAGCAATAAAAAGGGTATGTCATGTGTTATGTAAGAAAGAACTCGACACTAAACAAAGTTGACTCTTTTATCACCATCATTTTAGCGGCTACTTTCTAGTTGAATGTAACCCGCTCAGCGCAAGTGTCATACTGTAGTCTCCAATCTTAAAACATCTCAGTGATTTATTTGTGCATACCAATGCTTACCCTACCAACATCTCCAAAAAAGAATATCAAAGCAAGTGTCTAAACCTAAAAACATGTCTTAAAGTTAAACTTGTTGATTTATTTAGAGAGTACAGTCCTACATGACTTATTTATTTAGTGTATTGTGACCTAGAAGACAACTTAAAGTTTTGATATCGCATAAAAAACCAATTCTACATAATTATTAACATATTTCTAATGTGCATGCAACATTTCAGACCGATCCACAAAGTAGAAATGCTTGAAAACGCATTTGAGAATGATGCCTGATAAGCAATCTGGCTTGCATTTTCAGTACTTTGATTAAATGGGGTGCCTGAGTCAAATTGTGTATTTAATTCATAGAATTCAGTCAAAATAATAGCATATGTTTACATACTTTAATGCAATATAGATATATATTGTATAAAACGTGTTCATTTTTGGTTTTAGCATGATTTAGTGTGCAGCAAGATTCACAAGACGGGTTTCCGTACTATTTTTCTGTTTTTTACTTGAAAAAGCGGTTTTCGGTGTAAAATTCGTAATGCACATTAAAATCATGATATTAATCGCATGTTTTCCATGAAACTTATTACAGCCAATGAAACCACACATGGCGATTTTATGTACACATTGCCCCTTTAGTGCCGCTCCCTGTTTTGTGTTTAGTTTACAATATACTAATTCCAATCCTTATGTAATTTAATGTAAAAGCGATCACTTTAACCAAAAATAAATGCAACATTTTGCACATAGGGACCCTCATAACCATACTTTTCTTAAAGAGCATTCTAAGCTGAATTGATTTAAGCAATAAAAAGGGTATGTCATGTATTATGTAAGAAAGAACTCGACACTAAACAAAGTTGACTGTTTTATCACCGTCATTTTAGCGGCTACTTTCTAGTTGAATGTTAGCCGCTCAGCGCAAGTGTCATACTGTAGTCGCCAATCTTAAAACATCTCAGTGATTTATTTGTGCATACCAATGCTTACCCTACCAACATCTCCAAAAAAGAATATCAAAGCAAGTGTCTAAACCTAAAAACATGTCTTAAAGTTAAACTTGTTGATTTATTTAGAGAGTACAGCCCTACATGACTTATTTATTTAGTGTATTGTGACCTAGAAGTACAGGGGGTTTGGCGAGTGACGTCATCCTCAGTGTATAGAATGGTGTCCACACCGGACTGACTGACCTGTGTATACTCACGCTCTAAGCATTATGTGTATGTGCAACTTTTGAACATTGCTCGCAATGGTTGATTTAATATGGAATTGAGGTTAGATACCAGTAAATCAGTGTGTTTCCCTCCGTGTTACATTCGAAATATTGCCTATTACTCGAGTTCCTTTTTTCTTCTGGTATAAAAAGCATTTAGCAAGTTCAGACATTCATTTTGAGGTTATTTTTAATTTTACCCTATGTGTGTTTGGAACATTTGTGTGCATTTCTTTGGAGGCTGACTTAAAATATGAGCTTTTGGGGTGTGTTTACTGTGGCGCGGGGCTTTTGTCGAAATATGACTGCCGAAACCCCTTTTTCTACCGGTGTCTTCATTCAGGTGAGATGCATTTTCTTAGAAGTAATATGCCATATCTTTTTATTGCAATTGTTGGAAGAACAAAGATTCTTCTTTACACTGGTACCATGCTTGCACAATCTGAAATCTGAAAGTTCGCCGTTTTATTATGGGACCATATGGGAATTGGATTTGCTGGTATCTAACCTTGAATTTTCACCCAAAACAAAACTGAAAGGCGCTGTTTATAATAAACACGCTATACAGCGTTAAACACTAACTGCTGGTTTGTTATTTAACAGAAATATATTTTACTATCAGTATAAAGTTAATATTGGACTGATTAATAGTATCAATAACGTCATTTCTTGAAACAACTTTCATAGGCGGGATTAATTCATGTCACAGTAACCCCCCCCC
Organism: Congeria kusceri; assembly: GCA_027627225.1. Classification (NCBI taxonomy): domain Eukaryota; kingdom Metazoa; phylum Mollusca; class Bivalvia; order Myida; family Dreissenidae; genus Congeria; species Congeria kusceri. Next base: position 28,842,908 of record CM051028.1, read on the forward strand.
CCCCAAAAAAAAAACACCCCCCTCATCTTTCAAGTTCACAGTGTATAAGGTCAAATTACACCAAAACGGAAGTCACATCCAAAGGTTTACATGCTGTCAGTTAGATAAAAAAAACACATATTGTTCAGTGTATAATGCATATGATTTTTAAAATACAGTTTAAATGATATGTTTTGGTATCAATTTAAAGGTATATATGTAAGAAATAAGAAAAAAAGACAGTTTTAGGCACTACTTTATCTTAAATGGTTCCCAGCTTCCTTCATAACTTTTCGCCCATGTATTCATGCACAAAATGGCAGCCCCCATGCCTGTCAGAACCGGTGTGTTTATTCTAAGGTAAATGTTTTGAGTTACAATGTATAGAAATTTTTGACATGCTGTTTTTTCAAAAGGTTATGGCCTTATCTTTCCAACAATGTATGGTGATATATTGGGAAGTCGCTTGGTCGTGGTGAAAACTGAGATCAAACATTGAATATTTTATGTGTAACAATGAAGGAATTTATTTGCGCATGCGTAACCTTTAAGAACTTTCAGTAAGATTTGTCGTCTGCAAAAAAATTGAAAACGGATGCCTACAAACGCACTGTAATGAAGAGAATCACTGCCAGATGCCAACTTGACCCCCATTAAAGGCTGTATTTTATGGGATGGTTGCTCTAGTGGACTGAGAGGAGTAGATATGGGAAAGTTAAAGCAAAATGTCCACCAGAGTCACCATCCAAGACCCATTGTGTTCACCATGTTGTTTTTCAGTTTCATTTTGACGATTATTTGCACGAGTCCCAACAATTATCTCATTTATGTCATAATGCTTTGTGTTTGCAATCCGTATCATGTAGTTTTAGAACCTGTAACTGTTAATAATGACCGCAAAGTTCGTGTCCGCACTGGCCGATGCATCGGCCATGATGACCGTCCAACCTGCCTACTTTGAATAATACCAATTTTCCTAATTTGCAAAGTTTACAGATCCTATTTAGTTCATATTTTATTTTATAATTGTACTTAGATCAGGCTTTCAGCTGAAAAATACATGAAATACATGCATAAAACACTTTAGGGGCCCACGCTAACCCAGACCCCACCTAATGGAGTTAGCGGTATCACAATTTAAATCACCATCATAGTTTGGTTTAATTTTAGTATGTTTTCTAAATGCAGTGATGAAAAGAACCAGGACCTCAGCCGGAACCATCATCTCATTGGTATACAAGTCTGGGTGAAGTGACGAGTCATCAAAACTACTGAACTTTGCAACTACACTGGAGCGTTGGGGCGGGGCCGCAAAGCTGACACAGTTGTGTCCGTACCATCAGTATCTTTGAAGGTTAGTACATGATTATTGTCATGTATTCTACTATCTAATGACTTCTTTTCCAGCCTGGCATACTTCTCATCAACACCAGTAGGAAAAGCAAGAGTTTAACCCTTGTTGGGACACTCAAACCCGTTTTTGAACTGGACTGTTCGCACGTGAGCTCGACAATGTGAAGCCGGCATAGCGACTAGCCTTATCGCAATACAAAAAACTGTGTAAACTATTGTACATGTACACTTATTGTATCTAAGTTACACTAGAAATTACAATATTGAGTAAACATGCACAGAAAACCTTTTTATTTTCACATATTACACAGCAGAGAGTACCTGAAACAGATTGAAGATTGCAAGCGGCTGACCTCACCCACAGGCTCAGGTGAGACAGAAAACTGTTAATTAACATCTGGCATTTACATTTTGGGGTCAAATTCGTTTTTTGTTGTGTGACAGGAGGTCAAATATGTTGATTGTTATGTAAAAATACACTTTTCTGGGGTCAAATGGCATCTGAAATGCTACATTTATATGGATTTTACCCACAAAAATGCAGAAACTTAAGAAAAAAAATTGTTCAAAAGGGATTAAAAACCTATTCTATAAAATTTCGAATGCCAATGGAGATTGTTTTCACTTCTGATATTATATATTATGTCTTCCATGCCTATTAAAACTCCAAATTGTGCTTTATTCTGAGTTGAAATAATGTTTTCCAAGATGTACCTAAGTACATGTTTTCTGTCGAAATTCTTGTCTCGCAACGCCTTTATATGTGGTATTTTCAACTTTGCTTTTCTCCAATAAATCCTTATACCAGTGTGATAGGACTTCATGTTCTTTCTCGAAATAGATCAGACTTATGAAAAATGTGGTTTTTATTCAAATGTGAAAGGGTTGGGTTCTCTTAAAGGTCAAATTACACCAAAACGGAAGTCACATCCTCAGGGTTACATGCTGTCAGTTAGACAAAAAAAACAAAACACATATGGTTCAGTGTATAATGCATATGATTTTTAAAATACAGTTTAAATGATATGTTTTGGTATCAATTTAAAGGTATATCTGTAAGAAATAAGAAAAAAAGACAGTTTTAGGCACTACTTTATCTTAAATGGTTCCCAGCTTCATAACTTTTGGCCCATGTATTCATGCACAAAATGGCAGCCCCCATGCCTGTCAGAACCGGTGTGTTTAGTCTAAGGTAAATATTTTGAGTTACAACGTATAGAAATTTTTGACATGCTGTTTTTTCAAAAGGTTATGGCCTTATCTTTCCAACAATGTATGGTGATATATTGGGAAGTCGCTTGGTCGTGGTGAAAATTGAGATCAAACATTGAATATTTTTTATGTAACAATGAAGGAATTTATTTGCGCATGCGTAACCTATAAGCGTACATTGAGTTAAACCGGAAGTTGGTGACCAGTACGCCGATGTTATAGTTGCAAACAGCAGAAAATGCAGTGTCACAAATTTTTTATTTTTTACATCGAAGCAGAATTTAAATAAAATTAAGTTCTCTGAACACATATAATGACATTACGTAAATATATTATGTCGGTTATGCCTAGTATTTTAAGAGTACTTGTTTTAGCTGACATGATCAATTAGTGTTTCGATTTGTAAAAAAGTAATAAGTTTGTAGCCGTATATTTCATTGTGATGATGGTTGTTGGTGTATTTTTGTGTAAAAACTGATAAATACATCACTTACAGGTCAAGCAGTATTCATTTAATTAAAGAGAAATCAAACATTTTGTCAAACCACGCAACGTGACTCGACGGTACGACTAGTTGTCAAACCACGCAACGTGACTCGACGGTACGACTAGTTGCACAATGTCAAACCACGCAACGTGACTCGACGGTACGACTAGTTGCAAAATGTCAAACCACGCAACGTGACTCAACGGTACGACTAGTTGCAAAATGTCAAACCACGCAACGTGACTCGACGGTACGACTAGTTGCAAAATGTCAAACCACGCAACGTGACTCGACGGTACGACTAGTTGCACAATGTCAAAGTAAGATTGTACGATTAGTTGCTAATGAAAACGATCTGAACGGTTATGTTCAAAAGTAATTATAACTTGATTTAATGTGTAAAAGTCAATTTATGTTAATTGTCTCTGTCCGCATTTTCAAGACGATAATTTTATATGTAAGAATGTAATAATTTTAAAACCAATATGATAAGATAATTGTAGATGTTTCACTGAAAAAGAAAACGAAATTGTGTAAGTTCTATTTATTGTACAAATGCATTTCATTTTGAACCTGTTGTATAACATGTACTTCGACGACGCAGCAAGTGGATGTCAATCAAACGATAAATCCAAACCAACAGTAGAAACGCCGAAGACGAAGACACCCGAACCATATCTCACCATAGGCGAGGTCTGCGACATGAACAGAAAAATGAAACAATGGGCGGTGGAAAACGGACACCATAAGCTTCTACAGTCATTAATGGACACTATAGTGATGAGTTATGGAAGATTGCAATAAATGGAGAGAAAGTGACTCAGACAAAGATTGAGACCCTGTTAGTGAATGAATATAAGTGTGTGTATGCTTGTGTGTGTGTAAATATGTATACATATGACGATGATTATCATATCATATTATATGAAAATAAATGTATGTAAATACATGTATGTTTATATGTTATGTATATACATGTATACACATCTATAATGTAAATGTAGATGAAGATGAATGCATGCGATTAACGGGTATGTTATTTAATGTACTTGTGTAAAATGAGACATGTACACTGAAATAAAAAATTAAATTAAGAAGTCAATAAAACAAATATGTTCAAAATTCATGTATTCTTCCTTTATTCTTATGAACATACAAAATGTATATGAGTATACGATATAGCATGATTACTAAGGTACATCACATACATACATGTACAACCAACGACCAGCTGCCTGTGCAAGTCACACTGCATGAAGTGACCTCCTGTATCAAGAGACCACCTTTAAGAATCACCATGGGTGGTCTCGTAAGACAGGTTAGACTGTGCTTTGCATGTGACCTCCTGTATCAAGAGACCACTTATAAGAATCACCATGGGTGGTCTCGTAAGACAGGTTAGACTGTGCTTTGCATGTGAAATGCGTCACTGAATATAAATATGCATTTTTTTTTTAATAAGATATATTGTTTCAATAAAAAAACTCCTTTAATATTTTTGTCCGAGTATGTTTTTATAACAACTAAATGTTTGTTGTTATAACTTCATGTAAAATCGGTGTTCATTCAAATATTTTTAAACGAAACAAAATAACAAGAAAAGTAGTTTAATTTAAGCCAGACTGAAATCAGCAATTGTCTTCACTTCACAAGACACGAGTTATATTCCATATTTCCACTCGCTCACCGAAAAGCCTGAAATAAATAAAGAACATTTAAATGTTGACTTTGCTGTAAGATCTCTGTGTTTCCATGACGGAAAGCTTAGTTGCTCTAGAACTGAATAAGTAGATCTGCAATTGTATATGAGCGCGAATGAAATACAATACTAGTTTAACTTGAGATTTAAATATTCTTAAGAATGTAAACACATTCGGACGTACGGACAAACACGCGCGATTCCTATAAAGCAAAATTAAAGTATAATAAATATCGATATGTGGCCATGAATTGACACAGTCGAATGAAATTATTAATTATTACGCATAAATAATACAGGCATATGTAAACTAAATAATATTTACGTACAATTATGAAATAATTATCTAGGAAGATCGAACATTACTAAAATTTGTGTCGATCACTTATCGCAACTAAGCGTAGAGAATTTTATTTCAATCGCGCAACTAATGATTGATTACAGTCGAAACTAGGCGTACAGTCAATAAACAAACAGTGACAAAATTAAACGGTAAATATCTTGGATATTACAAAGATAATCCGTTACCAAGTAATGTCAACAGTTTAATAAGTGTTTATAAGTGTTAAGCAACACACAGGTTTACACATTTACACGAAATCCAAATAATTACATGGAAATTAATTCAACATTTTTCGATCGTTTCCACATATTTGCAGTGATCAACTACCGATTTCTCAACGAAAACACAATTTGCACACAAATCACAAAGCCTATGTGTGTGGCAAATAGGACAATAACTAACATAAACGTTTAACACCCCGGCCTGTACTCGAGTAAAGCTACAGCGGTTTGATAAGGCAAACAGCGGTTCACCGATCATGGGAAGAAAAGACACCAAGCATATATATTTCATATTTAAACATATATATAGTGCCGAAATATACCAAACTTTGAACCAGTTTTATAGCGAGAACATGTGACCTCACTTTGCCGTTTTGTTTGGAAAGCTATCACCACGTTTGACAAAGCTATGTTGATTTTTGTATCGGGATTATGAAAAATATGCATCAATCGTCCTTATTGTTATGGTCTGGGGATATTTCTGATGTTCTGTTCGCGAAAAGAGGCCATTAAGTATCATAACACTACCCAATTCAGCTGTGTTTGTCTACAATTAAATGATGAATAAACTCTATATCGGATACTTTCTGAAGGTGGGGTATGGTAAAATTAATAAGGTCTGCAGCGGCCATTGATATGTACAAATGCAAAAATGAATAACAGTTGATAAGTATGATTGCGGTTAAAGTGTGTGAGTTGATAAGTATATTTAGGATCAAATTGTTAATTACAGGGAATCCGGTTGTAGATTTTTGCGATTTGAAGATGTTGAAAACACGTTTAATTATTCTTCAGGTTTACCAGGCATGGAAATATACAAGTGTTACGACTGCTAACTGCATTGATAAACATACATACATGTAGAGAAGTGTGTTAATGTAGAAACTAGAAATGTGTCAGACACAGATGCCCGTGCAACACGACAATATTCACAGTAAAGGTAGCTCCCAAACACAAACACAGATCCATAGTCATATTTATGGACAAAACATGAGAGAATATTAGGAATTTATTACTGATAATATATATATATAATTTCAACCAGTTCAGCCCCACGACATTACAACTGTCAATTTTCCATTAAATTAAATGAAGGAGCCAATAATTGTATTCTAGCAACTGCGTGTATTGATGTATTAAAAGCAACAACTTACTTTAACTACTAAAGTACTGAAAGATGGCAATTATACTAGGACTTCGCAAATACAGTAGGACCACTTATTGGTTTACACACCCAAACTATATATCTTTTACGTACAGAGCAGAGCCACGGTGTAGGATCAGGGCGAACTTTTCAGGATAAAATTGGCTATTGGCGATATTTTCATGGTAAAAAACGCACTTTAACGGATAAAAAGCATGAATGATGCTGTACGAAACGTCCAAACATAACATTTAAACTGATTAGAACGCTTAAATAGTTACACAACGGAACATTAGTATCTATAAGTTGTCAATATGAGTGTATACAAAGTGAGTTTAAGTATTTGTTATCCCGAAATAAGCTGCACAATATGATACTGTCTTAATTGTGCGAGTGGCCAAATATGCATGTTTGTTTTGTATTTTCCAGTTCCAGCATATATATGGTTAACAATCGAGTTGTTTGTATACTATGGGTATCATGACATTCACCATGAGGTTTTAAGTAAAGAACATCACTGTTTAGTGCTGAATGTAGATACAAAATCAACACACACACCGCATTTATTCGCTTATTACTCCACATTATTTAATAAGCTTTCAATGACTACTGCTGCATTAAAATAAAATAAAAATAAACATAATATATCAAATATTGTCGACCCATACATGCATATGTATATTTCAGTACAGTTTCTTTGGAATCTTGTCTGAAGTATGTTTTTTTGTGGGTATTTTTTGGATCAACAGTATTTCAGTCAAATGACGGCGGTCAGTTAACCTACTCTCACTTTTCCTGGGCAAGCTTAGCCGATCTAAGCGGTTTACCAGTACCAAGTGTATAATACTGACTACTCAATACTACACGTGTAGGCTACTGCTTATATGAATATATTCCTCAAATAAACTTCCGCAGCTTAAAACGCTAGGAATTATAGAACTTTCATCAATTTATATGAAGGATAAGTGAGTAGGATCATTTTGACTTCCAAATACAGGACATATATAGAAATTTGGAATTGCTTTAAATGCACTAAACACAGAAAAATAAACCGCTGTTTACCTTACATTCCCTTGCTGTTAACCTTACCATCATATTTGTCTAAAAGACCTTATTAAATTTACCATACCCCAACTTCATAAAGTATACGATATAATCTTCATAAATCATTAACTGTAGACAAACAAAGCAGAATTGGGTAGTGTAATGAATAATCCATACTCAAAAGGTCTTCTTTCGCGAACAGAACATCAGAAATGTCCTCAGACAATAACAAATTGGACCATTAATCAATATTTCTCATAATCCCGATAAAGAAATTCACATAACATCGTCAGACATAGTGATAGCTAAACAAACAAAACGGCAAAGTGAGGTCACATGTTATCGCCATAAAACTGGTTCAAAGTTTGGTATCTTTCGGCTCTTTATATATGTTGAACTATCTAATATATTAGCTTGGTGTTGCCGAGTGGTGAAAAATGTGCAGCCAGTCCGGGACTCGAACCCGGGACCTCTCGCTATCAGGGCGAGTGCTCTACCGAGTGAGCTAACCGGCCGCTTACACACCAATCACCAATCACGCTTTAGTTCGGTACCCTGTGACATTCTCCGCTGCCAAGTTGGAATTCGTCCTCGAATTCGAGTCATAGGGAACAGTATAAACCTGATCCCGACGAACCCACGGGCAGGTTCTATGGAGAATTGCTTGTGCCACGGTCCCACGTTGGGCGCCAGTGTTGCCGACTTTAGCGTTATCGGGTTCTTTCGACAACAACAACGAAGTCAGGATACAGTTTCTATAAATGGATTATATTTACGATGAAATATCATAAATATTAATGTTAACTTCTCGAATCAAATGTAACGAATGACCTTTTAAACAATTACAACAATATTTCAAGACAATGTGTTCCGACGATAAGATAATTAACTAAAAATATTATAACAAAACAAATACAAAATACAAACGACATATATCAATAGAAAAATATATAAAATGTTATAGTTACCTATAAATGGATTATATTTACGATGAAATATCATAAATATACAATGTTAACTTCTCGAATCAAATATAACGAATGCCATTTGACCAAGAAGTTCATGTACTAAGATACAGTTGAGTGAATGTCATGCGTGAATTGTCAATTAAAGTAGTATTATGTTAGTAAAAACAGTTCAACTTTCTACTCTACGTATCGACTACTAATCAAAATACTAATCTCTATCTAAATTTACAGTTAACTAAAGTCTACATTGCCCAATTTATGAATGACAATTATGATTAACATAAAATTATGATATAAATAATTAAAAACACATTTCCAATTACTCAATAAATATATTTATTTTATAAATATATTTAATACATTATTATACACCTACAACATTTCTTCCCATAATGTATGCACCGATGTAGACCTCATTAAACCGATGTAGTTTTTCTCGAGTACAGGGGGTGTTTAAATCGTGTTACATTCAGCCCTAAAGTAAAAGATAATATCAAAAATGGTGTCACTTACTGCGTTTTCTGCTGTTTGCAGCTAACTGATCATCGGCGTACAGATCACCAACTTCCGGTTTAGCTCACTGTACGCGTATACACAGTGGTATAGAATGTAGAAAATGGCGAGAGAGCTACCTTGTACTATAGGGAATAGGATTATTTTTTATTTGTTAAACAACCAAGCGCCTATGGACGTTTCCGCAAATGTCAACCATATGCAAATCAATCTAGTATTTTATCCAATCATCTCGAATATCACGTGTTTAACGGTTAGCTTATTCAAACAAAAGAGCACGTGTTAAAGCTTGTGATGTATTTACGTTTATCAATGAATGGACATTTATTATTTAACAAGTGGAAAGGTCAAAGAGATCCCCGATGGTTCTTGCAATGTACCGACAAAACTTCGTGGAACATTGCTCCGTATGGTATCATACAACAGTCTTGTTTAATTAAAAGATATTGATAAGTGATTTCATTTAAGTTTGGCTAAACTAGGGAGCTGTAGATATTAAATACCGATGTAGCTTAGTACAACAGATGACTCAGGGGATTGGCTACGTGCATGAATAGACATCGAGATACCAATGATAAAAGTAAACCCGGGGCAAATCCTCAACTGCATAACTGCAATAACTTTCAATGAAAATTGGGTTCTTTCTTAGGTTATGTATTGGTTTGGGGATTATTTGTGAACAATTTCAATTAAAGAGCACTCAAGATAATGCGAAAGTTATATGAAGGCAGCCCTTGTGTAATCCTTAACTACGGTTTTATATATAACCAACCGTGAGTTGAAAAAGATTTTGTTAAACATTATTCAACAAATGCCAGTCATACCTTTGCATATCGATATTATTCAACAAGTAATTAACCTAGTTATCACACAGCGGCACAGTCGTATGCTCGTGTGCAACCCCACATATATATTTTATGATTATTAAGTCAATTTATTAACACATTTTAAGTTTACAATATAATAAGTTCTTCTTAGTATTAAGTTATATTATTCGCAAAGATCAGACAAATTATTTATTTATTATTCATAAGTATTTCCAATGGGCAATCAAACAAGACAACTTTTAAACTAAAACGGTTTATGGGCAAGTTAAAATCACGTTTAAAATTGGTAAAATCCTATTACTCTGGTATAATTTTTTTTTTTTTAATCTTTTTTATTGTAGGAAATATTATTATTTTCATCATTATGGTTTATATGAATAATGCTGTTAATGATGACCTTGCTACTACTATTTTGATTAATGATGAAAAGCAAACGTAAAGACTGAACATTAAGAAAACAAACATTGAAATTCGGATTGAAATGATTTATCCAAATATGTTTGTCCGAATTATAGCTAGTTCTGCAATTCGTTTTGTGCAACCGTTTATGTAGTCAACACACAGCGGCACAGTAGTGTGCTTGTGGGAAACCCCACGAATAGTTAATCCTAATTAACACACAACCACACATAAGTATGCTCGTGAGCAATCCCACGAATAGTTAAACCTAGTTAACACACAGAGGCACATAAAGTTAACACACAGACGCACATAAGTATGCTCGTGAGCAGCCCCACGAATAGTTTAACCTAGTTAACACACAGAAGCACATAAAGTTAACACACAGCGGCACATAAGTAGGCTCGTGAGTAACCCCACGAATAGTTAAACCTAGTTAACACACAACCACACATAAGTATGCTCGTGAGCAATCCCACGAATAGTTAAACCTAGTTAACACACAGTGGCACATAAAGTTAACACACAGAGGCACATAAATAGGCTCGTGAGTAACCCCACAAATAGTTAAACCTAGTTAACACACAGCGGCACATATATATGCTCGTGAGCAACCCCACGAATAGTTTAACCTAGTTAACACACAACGGCATATAAAGTTAACACACAGCGGCACATAAGTATGCTCGTGAGTAACCCCACGAATAGTTAACCTAGTGAACACACAACCACACATAAGTATGCTCGTGAGCAATCATACGAATAGTTTAACCTAGCGACACATAAGTATGCTAGTGAGCAACCCCACGTATAGTTATACATACTTAACACACAGCGACACAGTAGTATGCTCTAGAGTAATCACTCAAATAGTTAAACCTAGTTAACACACAACGGCACATAAGTATCATCAGCCCGTGAGCAATCCCACGAATAGTTTAACCTAGTTAACACACAGCGACACAAAAGCATGCTCGAGAGTAATCACACGAATAGTTTAACCTAGTTAACACACAGCAACACAGTAGTATGCTCGCGAGTAATAACACGAATAGTTAAACCTAGTTAACACACAGCGGCACATAAGTATCATCGACCCGTGAGCAACCCCACGAATAGTTTAACCTAGTTAACACACAGTGGCACAGTAGAATGTTCGTGAGCAACCGACACAAACATCTGGTAATCACACATTGACAGAAATGGGTTTGATAAATTAAATGTGTACATTCGACTCAAACTATTGAACATCCGGTGAGGTTCGATTCCCGGCGCCAGACTAATAGTTTTCGCAAGTGCTTCCATGTTGTATATTATTCCTACTTTATTTTAATCATCCGTTTTTATAAACAACGCACAATATCGAGGCCTAGACCAGTGTTTATAGTTCTATCACAGACAAAATGAGTCAGTTTTAAACGTCCTCAATATTTGTTCCTGCGAGGATTTGATCTGTCTTGTTTTCACCAGTAGAATGTACACCAAGTAGCCAAGAATACCCGACAATAGAAGTGCCCACAGTGCTAGAACATTTTATTGGAAATCTAAAACATCGTGGTTGTTTTCTAATTATATAGCAAGTCATTTTCTTCATAATTAAACATTAGCAAATATACTTATTTCGAACGTGCACGTTTTTACTCAATATCTCTCTTCAACGTGTTACACGGAGGTATAACACACAAAAGCAGAGCGAAGCATTCGCTTGTACTTTCATCTTCTCTACTTGATTTACTCAGACGAGTTCTATTATCTGTCCTGCTGTTAATATTTCCTTACCTGGTTCGAACTCTCCCCGTATGATCCCTATCGCGTTATAGACGTCCGCGCGTTGACTGCTCGTAGACACGTGAATACGGGCTTTACTGGAACAATAATATAATTAGTGTTGACAAGAAGTTTACATTCAATGTCAATTATAGCAGCATAGAAATGGTTAATCTTAATTTAATACCGTTTTTTGTGCTGGATTGATGTGTTGGTCTTTTTGTGGGTTGAAAAAGAAATTATTGGTAAAGTTGAACGAGCAACCTTACACCACAATTGTCCCACTTCTGCATTGGCAGTGAAGGGTGTCTTCTAAATACATTAAATGCCATTTATAAAATGATTTCGTCAAGCTGGTTGTATGAGTCCAGATACGTGTGCAATTTATTAAACTGCATGTGTCAGGGCAAGCAATCCAAACGGATGACAAAATAAATCGAAACTTGGCGCCACAAACATTATATTGTCTAAGTTTTCCTGTACAATCAAAGAAGATTTTGTAAAATAAAATAAAAATGGTCTTACGAGCTTGTGTTTTTGAAGGCGTTCCCGAATCTGTACGTGGTGTTCATCAGGCCTCTCCATGTGGCGGGTACCACGTCCCCACCCAGCGACCTATCAGTAAAATAGTGTGTGATTATTTCATGGGTAATTTCTTAAAATCATGTAACTGCGAATTGATATGTTTTACTTCATTTAACTGTATGTGTTGACCGTCATTGCGTATCTGGTTTTAACAGTATAATATTACAGACCAAGAAGTGGTAAATGCTAGTAATGAAATGAGGGTGCGTGAGTAAGTAGGGTCGTTCGGCGCTGGTGTTGTGTTTATGACTTAATTATAACTTTCGAAAATATTGTATCATTGATATAATTCTTTTACATTGAATTTTCTTAATATGAATAATGGTGTCAATTTCATAATTTTGCGGCGAAAAACACATTATAAAGGGTACAAACTGCCGTTTGTTTGTATTAAAAAGGTAGCACTGGCGACTCAAAAGCTAAAGCCTTTCTTGAAGTTTTCATTAAGTCTGGCTGCATCCGACTGTTGTATAGCATCGTGTGTCATAATCAATTTAGCATATTCAACACCAACATGGCTTGGAGTTTTGGGGGTTATTATGGCGAAGGGCTTTGTCGCTTGTGATACTCACTCCATGAGATGGACTGCTATCCCGTAGCCGATTGGATGCACGGGGATGCTGGGAAGGTAGTTGGTAGGGTCATCCTTCCGGTACGCCGTGCCTGCGAACAGTGCGAGGGGGCGTATTTTGAGCCGGAGACATGTAACCCTCAGCTATTTTTGTTGTTAAAATTTACCTGGTTATTTTTTCGAAGCAGATTAAATCAGTAAACGCTCCATGAAGTTTAGTCTTACTGAGTATGTACACAAACGTGGTGATGTGGGCTTAATACATGTGTATGTCAGTATGTTCGTCCGTCTGTCCGGGTGTCTGTCCACCACAAAGTTTATCCGCTCCATACCAGTAACCGCTTTTTTATAGAAAGATAGAAAGGAATTCGATGAAATATTACAGGGATGTGTTTATATCGATATTAATCGCCTCTATATCGTATTTTCTTTATTGTTTCATATTTGTATTGTAATTTGCAAATAAGTAACATTCTTTATTTAAAAATTCCTTAGTAAATAAACAATTTCTACGCGAAACGTACTTTCAACAAAACTAGCTTGGACTAAAAAAAAAGGCATATTTCGACGAAAGTCTACAGTTTAATGCTTCTCATTGTGAGCACACGGTAAAAGGAAGTATTATTGATCGGAATACCAAACAAAATTAGCGGGACCGCGTGCGGGTACGTCTTTTTAATAGGGAATCCGGTTAGTGCCATATGGAATATCGCGCCTCTTACGGCGAGGGCAAGACACGAGAATTGCGCGAAACACGAAGCGAGACACGATATTCCCGCGAAACACAAAGCGAGGCACGATATTGTAACACGAGATCTCGCACTGTCGCTGTATCCCATACCACGAAATCTCGTGTCTTGCTTCGTGTCTCGCGGTAAAATATCGTGCCTCGCTTCGTGTCTCGCGCATTTCTCGTGCCTCGCGTTCAAATGTCGAGATACGAGATGCGAAGCGAGACATGAACCGATACGATATTCAGGCGAGACACGAAGCGAGGCACAATATTATATCGTTCAAATATCGCCCGTATCTCGAGTCTCGTGGTTTGAAAGCAGGGAAGCAAAGCAGGGAAACTCTTTTTTCCCTAACGAACGACTGCGGGTCAAGACGGCCCAAGTCGTTGACGGCCCAGACCATAACGGCCCACTGTCTGTCTGTGTGTCTGTGTGACTGTGTGTCTGTGTGACTGTGTGTCTGTGTGACTGTGTGTCTGTCTGTCTGTCTGTCTGTCTGTCTGTCTGTCTGTCTGCCTGTTTGTCTGTCTGTCTGTTTGTCAGCCTCTTTGTCCATCAGTCCGCCCGTTCGCCTGGAGAATACTGCTGCTTTGTGGCTATTTCTACTCGATTTGATAACTGTTTCTGTTCGAACTATTATAATGTCTATGTTTTATTTATGCTTATTGTTTATTTTCATGAAAAGCCTGTTGCTGTAGAAGTAACGGTCCGTCTCTTTGTCAGACTGTCTCTTTGTCTGTCTGTCCGTCCGTCCGCCCATCCGTCTTGAGGAAACTGCGGCTGCAATTACTTCTGTGGCGTTTTTAAATAGTTGTGTACTAAAGGCCTTCTTTAGGTTTACTTTCACACACTGAAATTAGGTCAACACAACGTGTGGTTGCATCATGCACATCATCATCATCAACAACAACAACAACAACATCATCATGATCATATTTTTTACAAAATATAATCAAACAACTACAACGTGATAAATTCCTGATGCACAGGTAGACGCGAGACTCGATATTCAATCGATATTTAAACGATACAAAATCGTTCATCGATTCGTGTGTCGCCGGATTCTCGCGTCTCGCTTCGTGTTTCGTATATCGTGGTTTGAAAATCTACCGCGAGACTCGAGATTCGGGCGATATTTGAACGATATAATATCGTGCCTCGCTTCGTGTCTCGCCTGAATATAGTGTATCGGTTCGTGTCTCGCTTCACATCTCGTTTCTCGACCTTTGAACGCGAGGCACGAGAAATGCGCAATACACGAAGCGAAGCACGATAATTCGGCGAAACACGAAGCGAGACAAGATTGTTTGCTGCGAGATTTCGTGGCCTGGGATACTGCGACAGTGCGAGATCTCGTGTCACAATATCGTGCCTCGCTTCGTATCTCGCGGGAATGTCGTGTCACGCTTCGTGTTTCGCGCAATTCTCGTGTCTCGCCTTCGCCGAGGCACGATATTCCATATGGCCTAACCGGATTCCGTAGTTGAGTAACTTTGCAGTCGTATAGTACGTTAACTAGAGGTGTTTCAAAATGATATCGTGCCATTAAATACATTTGCTGTGGCACAGATATGACAAAAAGAATTGGGGCAAGTGTGTATAAGTGACAGCGTGCTTTAGATAAGAAAAATAACGCTGTTCAAATGACTTGCTATCGAATGCTTCATATTAAAGGGACAATAGACGATTTTTGGTAAAAGTCAAAGACACGCAATCAATCAAAGTGAGTACATGCATATTTACTCTCTTATATTAATTACAACGTTAAAGAACCACGTAACTGCTAACCAATTGCTGGATAATCGGCCGTGAGTGGATCCCCGTCTCCGATATACACTGTGCCGCGCTGGGTACCAGACGGCGGAAGCCACCAGTCATGCGGATACACTCGGCTTATATCGCCGTTGTCAGTAATGTCCTCTGGATCGGAGAATAGAATCACGCCTATCGCTTTGCGCATCTCAGCCATGTGAACCTGCCATACAGTAAAGGACGTCATACAATAATTAATGAGATATAATGATTAATGTCATACAGTAATGTTATACAATAGACTAGACAAGTGTCCGTAGGACACGGATGCACCCACATTCCGCTGGTTGTCACAAAACTCTGCTGATGTTTGAAAAAAGGCACCAAAATACCCAGGTGCACAAGTTAACATGCTGATGAATATGTTTATAAAGTTTCATCAGTCTAGATGTTATACTTTTTGAGTTACACGAGACACAAATCCAAAAATGTCATTTTTTTGGCTAAAAAAGGGCCATAACTCCACTGATGGCGGAAAAAACTGCACCAAAATACCCAGGTGCACAAGTTCACATGTTGATTAATATGTATATACAGTTTCATCACTCTAGCAGTAATACTTTTGAGTAACGTGCGACATAAGTCCAAAAATGTCATTTTTTGTTTAAAAAAGGGCCATAACTCCGCTGATGTCTGAAGGAACTGCATCAAAATACCCATGCGCACAAGCTCACACATTTATTATGTTTTTAAAGTTGTATCACTCTAGCAATAATACTTTTTGAGTTACGCGCGACACAAGTCCAAAACTGTCATTTTTTGCTAAAAAAGGGCCATAACTCCGCTGATGTCGGAAAACACTGCACCAAAATACCCAGGTGCACAAGCCCCGATGCCGATGAATACGCTTATAAAGTTTCATCGTTCTAGCTGTTATACTTTTTGAGTTATGCGCAACACAAAAATCCTACGGGCGGACGGACGGGGGTAAAAAAATTACAATAATGTCATACATTATTAATGGATTACAATAATGTCATACAATAATGGTATACAATAATGTTGAACATTTAATAATGTTATATACAATTATGTCATACAATAATGGATTACAATGGTGTCATACAATAAAGTCATACAACAAAGTCATACAACAATGTCATTATTTTATACATTGTTTAACGGATCCGCAGCCCAACATTTTTATAAATCCAGAAAAAAACCCATTCCAGCCATTTCGAAACCCCGAAATAATAAATCTGAAGTGTGCAAAAAATGAAGAAAAATAAGCAAACAAAACCAGACTGAGACATTTTACTACATCATTGAGAAGCTTACATCAATGCTTAACTTTTTTATGTACTTTTATTCTTTAGTTTTTCCCAGCAAAGTTTTTCAACTGTACACTTCTTCAATTGTAAGATTGTGGCGTGTCGTGGGAAACCCGGGCTTAATGGATGTACGTAAAGTGTCGTCCCGGATTAGCCTGTGTAGTCCGCACAGGCTAATCCGGGACGACAATTTCCGCCTACAGTGGACTTATGTTTAGAAGAGACTCCCTTGAAACCGAAAATACCATAAAAGCGGAAAGTGTCGTCCTGGATTAGCCTGTGCAAAGATCTATCAATAATAGATCTCTGACCTGTGCGGACTGCACATGCACATGCATTAAGTCCGGTCTTCCGACGACATACCTCGATTGTTTTCCCTCTTATCTATCCAAATATTTCCCAAAAATATTTCGTTAAACCATTTATAAAAACTAAATGGCGTAATTTTAAATAATGCTTCGTTCCCAGCGTGATTTAATAAGTTTTAATGTCCCCATGAGGGCTATGTCAATTAGGAGATGGCATTTCGATCCTTCGTGTGAACAAGTTATGATCTCACCTTTCAAAACGGTTTGTGGATTTTATGTTTTGACAGACGATGAAATGCTGTTGGGTCTTAAAACAAACCAATGTCGTCCGTAAAAAGTAACGTGCCATGCACAGCAACAAAGTTATTTCATTTTGGCTACCCATCTACGTAGTTGATAAATATCTCGCATCATGTGTAAAATGTAACAAACTGTTTGTGTATGAACAGGGACAAGGTTGTCAGACGCAAACAAAATGTTTTTGTAAAGTGCACAACGTACATTAACAGTAACCAAGTGTAATGCGTCTATGGACGAATTGACAACATAAATATTCCACGGGACCGTGAAAACGGAAACGCCGAACACAGCGGAGCTAACTATATTAATGACTGGGGTGTTCGCATATACCCATGACATGTCCATGCGATCGACAATACTGGTTATCACGGGAAAAAGAATCAAAACGCTGACAGCGTAGAAAGACTGATGGCAATAAAAGAAACTAAAACATGTGAATTATGAGTACAATTTTGCTAAAAAGGAAACATTTGTTTGAATTAATTTGAATTTCCCTTCTTTAAATTTGATAATATGGCTTCTTATTCAATAGTATACGACATCATAATAACAATTAATTTGTAGGTAATGAAAAAAATATTTTATAATTATCTAATGCAAGCGGAATTATATACATATCAGTTGAGAAGTCAATCTGCAACGAGCCATGCATAATAACCGATGTAGCGTGGTATCTATAGGAGCATCGATTGTTAGTGATTCGTAGCATACTAAGTCAAATGTAGGTCATATTGCGCGTGCTCTCGATTATCTATACTACAGTTTACAATTAATACATTGCAGTAACGTGTTGTCAAAATATTCAGAATAAGAATCGGTAACAAGAAATAACACTTTTGCAACGAGTAAAAAATAACCGATGTAACCTTTCAGGTTTCGATTTACTGAC
Organism: Congeria kusceri; assembly: GCA_027627225.1. NCBI lineage: Eukaryota > Metazoa > Mollusca > Bivalvia > Myida > Dreissenidae > Congeria > Congeria kusceri. The sequence goes on from CM051028.1 coordinate 28,861,334, forward strand.
TCGTAGCCTGCAAATAAAAAAAAGTAGTTTTCCGCGATACCTGTTTTGGAAATTACCCTCTCAAAGACTGTTGGCTTTCGCCAACAGTCTAAAAACCCTGTCTGTATCAACGGTAGACAAAAAACTTACACCTAATAAAATATGGTAATTGTTCCATGGGACTGGTTGTATGCGCGTTACGTTAATAGTTAAAACATAATAAGTACATTCTTGTTGTTTAAGAAGGGGGGAGTAAGTGCAGCAATCAACAGCAATGAAACCAATTAAAAGAAATAATTATACATATCTAGCGTCAATGAATTGAAACGGTAAATCCAAAGCATTTAGGGTATAAACCAGTTTACAGGTACAAAAAACATAACATTAATGCATTTTGTTTTTTAAAAATACACCTCGAAATACATATTTTCCTAAACGACGTATAATTACTTTACCTTATCACCCCTAAATATTTTCCCGTATCTAGCCATGACAATTTTTCCCTCCACATTTATACTCTTGTTCATCTCGAGATACTCGAAATCTTCGACTCTTCCATAGTTCACGTAGACAATATCGCCCTGAAAGAAGATTTTGAATCCCACATCGATAGCAGTATTAATACAGGTTCTATACAACGCCGTTCATTTTGAAACATAATAATACATGCATATATTTGGTATGAAATGGTAACTGACCATGGTACATAGAAGTTCCTTTGTCGATACCAATAATTATACTGTTTGCTTTTGAATTTTTCTAAATTGTAAATAAGGTCGCAGTGGTGTAATGGATATGGTGTCCGCCTTGCGATCGGGTGGTCGTGAGTTCGTTCCCTACTCGGGGAGCGTTCGAATGATCTTTCTCCAAAGATATCAAGTATCCAGGAAACAAGCTCAAAACTATCTCAATAAGCATCTGGCATTTGGCACAATCGAGCTTAAATGAATATGTTTAAACTAAATATGTGGGTGTTCATTGATGTCTAATTATTGAGATTATTACGGATTGCCTGCCTCTGTCAATATGTTATACTGTCTTGATATGTGCAACCGGGAACCATACTTTTATTGAGCTTTACTTACGGTTACGTCCCCTGGGGCTGAATAAGCATTGAAAGGTGGCACCACATTGGTTTGGTTCTCTTCCGGGGTCAAAATGGGCTCTGTCAGGTATGATTTGTACAGAGTTGTGTTGTGCTCATCTTGTAACTCCACGAAGTTTAAATCCGACATATTTGGGTACGACAGCAGAACATTATACGGCGTTAAAGTCACGTGATCCAGACCTTCTTGTAACCAGAATTCTTTCAACTTGAGGGCGAGTTTGTGGTTTTCTTCTTGGCCAGCGATATGCGGAAGGCGCGTAAGATCTCTGATAGAAGAAAACAACACTAACACATACATGTGCATTATCTTATATATAAGAAGAACGTCACCTCACCTGCATGTGTTGTAAAGATTGTACTATTAAATTCTCAAGGTTCTTTATGCTAGACAAGCGACCTATGGCCTATACAAAACAGTATATGTGCACGAAATGCAACTATCACCATTCCCCATCCCCCAAGGGTGGAGCCCCCCCCCCCCCGGGCCATTTGGTACACCAATTAAGCATCCCCCATTGAGGGGATTTAGACGATAATGCTTGGCTCCAAAATACAATTAGTCAACTTCCCCTGGGTTTGCCCGCCGCTCCCCCTGGGGGGAAATATTGATAGGTGCAAAATAGATACATAACACCAACATGATTTACAACTGCGGTCACCGCCATGTAGCAGTGCTTGCAAAGCATTTGGGGTTTAAACCGGTCAAAAGGCGCACCGATATCCTCAAACGTGGTCCGAACTGTATCAATATGTTAATGGAATGACATTCAAAAATAAAGCCCTAGTACTACATCTATGAAATAAGTATAAGCATCAGTACTCAGTACAGATGTATCGACAACATAAATTATCTTGCGTCGAAGAGAGTCAAAGTTGTATACATACCAAAAGTATGCTTTAAGTACATCTAATGTCAACTGTGAAAAGTGCTGTTATAATTTGTATCATTCAGTGGCATGCATTTATGTTTTATAGCATGCCTTTTGCCAACACATGTAATTTCATCAATAGAAGTAATAGTACGGCCATACCTCAGATTCGTGCGAATGTTCTCAGCTTTGATGCTGTTGATGACGTCATCGATTATTGACGTGTCTTCGTCACGCATCAGTTTTTCGGACACATTGGGTAGGTAGAGTCCCTTCCTGTCTTCCGGTGCTTGTTTGGGACAAGCAGCAAATCGACCAATAAGAATCCCGATAACGAACGTTGCGATGGCAACCAGCGAAATTATTATAATATGGCATTTGTTATTGGTTGGCTTTTGCAGAGTCTCTTGCGACGAAACCATATGTTCATGGGAACGATCCATAGTGCGTTCAACAAAGCAACCAGCGTCGAATTAAATCATTTGATCGCAATGTATACTAAATTAAAGCAGATTGCAAGCAAAAAAAAGGTGTTTGTATTGCAGTTTAATAATGGATTTGACAATTTATCCAATAAAAATTAACTCCAACAAAAATTGTCTCTCTTTGCATCTTGCACCAACAACAGCAATCTCTGCATGTCACATAGATTACATATTAGAACACTGTCAACACTTAACGTAGAATTTCAATGATGGTCACAGCGACTCGTTTAGGCCTAGCATTCAAAATAGTTGTGTACTTATACGACACCTAAACTAGTAATGGTAGCAACAGACGATTCCGTTATGTGCGTGGATTAGCATAGATAACGAGCAGGCCTTTACGTTTAAAACTAAAATATAAAAGTTGAAACTAGTTTAAACCTATTTATTTTAGCTGGATTGCATCGAAAGCTTTAGGCTTATAAAGACACTCTCGAGTCTGTTTCCTTGGAAGAACCAGTATGTGGTGTCTTTGTGAAAGATAATGAGAACGCCTCCTGAGTGGCGATCGAACCTGGGACCTCCCGGTCGCAAGGCGGACACCACATCCACTACACCATGGTGTAGTCCAAAAGTTAAGACTGATGTCTTATGTGGCTATATTTACAACGCGTTTGGTTCTGTTTTATCAGTATTACTTTGTGTCAAAATAGTGTTATATAAGCCATTCTTTCATTTGTGTGTTTGCTATATTTACATCACATTTTAGCATAACCTATTTATTTTAGCTCGGTTGTGCATGTAATTTACTTTTTATTTTTCTTCATACATGTACATATACCTTTAATTTTGATACAGTCGTTTAATGTAAACCGTAAATTACTAATTATTAAATTATTATTCTGTGAAAGTGTTGTATTGTCTTAAGACAGCGCGCTCGACTATTGAAACGGCTTAAAATTTGTCAGAGTTACGGGCATTTATCAGTACGAAAAAGGGGCATAATCTGCTAAAATGCTGGTCACAGTTATGGGCCATGGGCAGTGACCTAATATAATGACCATGAAGATATGTGTGAAGTTTGAATTGAAAATCTGTAGTAGATATAGATATATGAAGTTGTTGCATGCATACTTTAACCTGATTTTTCTAAGTACAAAAAGGGGCACAATTCGGCTAAATTGCAGGTCAGAGTTATGGGTCTTGGTTAGTGACCTAACATAATGACCACGAAGACACGTGTGAAGTTTCAATTGAATATATGTTGTAGTTACAGAGATGTGTAGGGGCACGCAAACCTTAACCTGAATTTGTTAAGTACAAAAAGGGGCATAATTCTGCTTAATTGCAGGTCAGAGTTTTGGGCCTTAGTCAGTGACCTCACATAATGACCCCACAGACATGTGTGAAGTTTCAATGGCATATCTGTGGTAGTTATCGAGATATGGACATGTTGCAGGCAAACCTTAACATGAGCATTACGCTGACGCCAACGAACAGGTGAGTAGTATAGCTCGAACTAGTCGGATGTCATGCAGGTATGACAGCGTAAACGCGCTTCCATAGTGCGGTACATCCCGATACAACTGGAAAATTCTGGCTGTGCGGCACTCAAGTGATGATAAAAAACATCTAGAACATGCATACATTACTTTATATCTTGGACTCAGACCCACTATAGAAACTAATTTATAACCTTATTTGAGGCGTGTCGCGGGAAACCCTATTTTGCCTAACATTCATAATGAAAAGTCCCTAGTTTTATGCTAGAAGACGGTTCATAAACTTCGCCGAAATAGTTTGGCATTGGATAATATTGATTGCGATATGTTTAATAAGTGAGTTTCTGCATCGCAAATGGTAACACAAAATAGTGTAATGAGTGTGGTACTGGTCTGGCCAATTTTCTACTTAATTTCCATACTCAGGTCAATTGCGCGAAATTACCAACAGCAATATAAATATAGCGCGTCGGTCACTACATATATCCTAATATGCCGCTGTTTTTTCTCTTTACCCGGTGACCAATGGTACCACATACGTTGCATTCCATCGCTTCCTCGTATCATCATTTCGTTTGAACACGCCAATGCGAACCAGATCGGAGTTTTTTAATAATAACGTATTCAGTTATCTGCTAATTGTTAATGCAGTTATACAGAAAGTTAATGCGGTTTGATATTATTTTACGTACATGTGATGTTATTTAAGAAATGATTTTCGATTTATTGTTATCGGCCAATAAACAACGATATCGAGTTCTGATGCGTAGGAATTAAACAAAGAGGGCGTTAATTGTTTTATGTTCTGACATTTATAATAGATCTTTGTTTACAAACAAGGTGCGACGTTTCATTATCAACGACAAATGTAAATGAGAGACAAATTGACATCATACTTTAAATGCTGACAAAAAGTAGGAGTTCAGAAAATGTGGTGTTTGAACTCAATAAATAACGTATGTTTTATTTATATAGATTTTAAGTTATATTTGGGAATCACACATATGAATTGATAGCAACAAAGAACATATATTATAATTTTAGTTAAAATTATTTGTATATTTGTAAGCATAAACAACTATGTATCACATGCCACGATGTTAACATGTTAGTGACAAAATATGTTATTACAATAATAAGATCTAAGTAAAATACAAAATACAGGAACAAATATTTCATTTGATGCTCGATCCTTATTTCAAACAGGAGATAATGTAGTTCAGTGACTTAGTGCGTTTGCCTTACCACTCAATGCAGCAACATGTAAATATATTCTACGGGCTATAATGTTGTTCTATAAGCCATATATTTAATATTTTTATGTTTGATGATCCAACATTAATAATCTCATTTAATGATGATATTACTTTAAATGGTAATTTTATTACTAATACACAGTAAAACTGTTCTTCACAAAATGACTTAACAATGCTGATAACATAAAATCCATAAACATGATTCTGGCTTCAGTCTTAAATATCCGCCAATAGAAGTTTTTTTGTTTCATTCCCAATAAAAACAAACTTTTTACGTGTTTCTTTGCTGTTGATACAAATGGGGTCTCATACATCATTTTTATTGTCAAATATTTATGATTACATTTGACATCAGTTTCAAATGTTGGATCATGGTGACTATGATTTCAGTTTTATTAGCTGCTTGTTCCGAAGAGAGCATTACCATTAAAGAACTGCTTGAACTATACATACAATCAACAATTAGTTGAGCTGCTGCATATTGTACAGTCAACAATTAGTTGAGCTGCTGCATATTGTACAATCAACAATTAGTTGAGCTGCTGTATATTGTACAATCAACAATTAGTTGAGCTGCTGCATATTGTACAATCAACAATTAGTTGAGCTGCTGCATATTGTACAATCAACAATTAGTTGAGCTGCTGCATATTGTACAATCAACAATTAGTTGAGCTGCTGCATATTGTACAATCAACAATTAGTTGAGCTGCTGCATATTGTACAATCAACAATTAGTTGAGCTGCTGCATATTGTACAATCAACAATTAGTTGAGCTGCTGCATATTGTACAATCAACAATTAGTTGAGCTGCTGTATATTGTACAATCAACAATTAGTTGAGCTGCTGCATATTGTACAATCAACAATTAGTTGAGCTGCTGCATATTGTACAATCAACAATTAGTTGAGCTGCTGCATATTGTACAATCAACAATTAGTTGAGCTGCTGCATATTGTACAATCAACAATTAGTTGAGCTGCTGCATATTGTACAATCAACAATTAGTTGAGCTGCTGCATATTGTACAATCAACAATTAGTTGAGCTGCTGCATATTGTACAATCAACAATTAGTTGAGCTGCTGCATATTGTACAATCAACAATTAGTTGAGCTGCTGCATATTGTACAATCAACAATTAGTTGAGCTGCTGCATATTGTACAATCAACAATTAGTTGAGCTGCTGCATATTGTACAATCAACAATTAGTTGAGCTGCTGCATATTGTACAATCAACAATTAGTTGAGCTGCTGCATATTGTACAATCAACAATTAGTTGAGCTGCTGCATATTGTACAATCAACAATTAGTTGAGCTGCTGCATATTGTACAATCAACAATTAGTTGAGCTGCTGCATATTGTACAATCAACAATTAGTTGAGCTGCTGCATATTGTACAATAATTCTTTTATAAACATAAACTCTTTGGATGTGACAATAACTGAAACAACATTTATATGATAAATGTTACCATTATGTTAATGTTCAATATGTATGTGTTAGGTATACATGTATGCACACTGCAGCACCCATCTTCCATGTGACTGTATTGTTCAGTTCAGAAATGTACTGGTTACTGAATAGAACTGCTTTAGTAAATATGATAAATTTTACACTTAGTATTTAAATTTTACACTTAGTATGTCCACCCCTACCGTACCAAATAGCTATTAGAATTGCTGAATGTCTGTATAAAATCATGCTCCTATCAGATGAAATTAACAACTGAATTATTTTTTAATACGAAGCAGTATCACTGGGCACTTAACATGTAACTTCAATGCATATGATAACAACTTGTAATTCATTCACAATAAGATTATTAATATCACAACCCCATACATTGATATGTGTCAATAACTATGAACTACCATGCACATATTATTTAAATTATATAATATAATGCATACTTAACATACTTTATCCAACATGTATATGAAAATTGAATGATGGTTATGAATAAACAACAGTGTGTGAAAATAAATTTAAAAAAAAAAAAAAAAAAAATTAATGTATAAAAACATATATTTACATGAATGTAAGAGACAGTTTTTCACAAAATACCAAATTCTACATATATTGGTTCCTTGTAACTTAATTGCCAAAATGTAACCTTATTGCTCCATTTTAAATAACCAATTTAAAATACATATACATAACTAATTTCTCTTAAAATGAGGTTTCACTTATAAATGACTGTGATAAAATAAAACAAGGCTTGTCACTGGATATGACCCCCGAAGCAAATGCTTGTCAGAGGAAGGACACAATGTCAGTGTACAATATTATGCCCTGGACAAATATTTGAGATTTCAGCAACAAAGCTGTTTGTTGTGTGTGACACACTGCCTCATAATGATCTTCCATGAACCCACCAAGTTATTACATGCCTTACATGTTGGCAAAAATGATGCTTCCAACAAAAAGTTCATTATAATATTTGACCTTTAAGGGTAACCTTGGACCCACACATCGTCTGGTCATTGGGAATAATAATCTGAAGTTATATTAAAATCCTTTCAGGTGTTAAGAAGTTACATAGCGGAAACGAAAAATCCTTAACCTTGAATGGTGACCTTGACCTTGGATCGATGAACATGGCAGTTGTATGCAACGCATCGTCTGGTCATGTGGAATAATAATCAAAAGTTATATTTAAATCCTTCCAGGAATTGGACAGTTATAGTGCGGAAACGAACATTTATGACCTTTGACCTTGAATTGTGACTTGACCTTTGACAGACGAGCATGGGAGTTGTACGCGACATATATCGACTGGTTACGGGGAATAATAATCTGAAGTTATATTAAAATCCATCCAGGCATTTAAAAGTAACAGAGCGGAAACGAAATCTGGACGGACGGACCCATCCACCCACACCCAACCAACCAAACCCAACCACCCACCCACCAATAACCGGACGGACGGTGCGACTACTGTATGACCTCCTTCGGGGGCATAAAAAATTAATTCAGAAAGAGACAACTCCTAATATCACATCAATAACATGATCAGTAAAACAACATGGAATTAACCAGGGACTTTGACCGTGAAGTTTTAGAACAACTGTTACCTATTGCAACAGGTCACAGAACAATCAAATGTATCTTGGCAATACCAAATATAAGACAAACAATTGGAAAATTCATTTTTTGGAATTACTGTTCAGTTGATTTAAACTTGATATTTTCACATTTATTTTACATGTAAAAACTAATGGATGTATCAAAGAGATATATAAGTTTAAGCTACACTATATGCAATTAGGAATACAATAATGTCAAAGTTAACATTCTATAGCCCTGAATTAAACAAACTAGCACATTTCAATCTCATTATAATTGCAAATGTACTAAATTTCTATAAACATTGATTCCAACATCTATCGCAACCATTTTTTGGAAGACATTTTTTATTTGTTTTGGTAAATAATAGAACACAATTTAGAATGCTTCCCCACCAGTCCCGAGATCTGCATCTTTTGGTTTGTTTCTAGGTGTTGATAGACAACTTTAAATGCAGATAGAGTGGCTTTACAGTAAGTAGCTGTAAATTCTTCCTTTTAAAGTTTGCCGGTTTTTTGTACCTGAAACAATAAACAAAACTTACTGAATTTCTTTTCTCAAGCAAACCAAATAATTATATCATTTTCATAACTTCACAAACTATACATCTAAGTTATTTTTTCAATAAATGCCATTATACAAGTACTTTTAATTGTTCAAAAAATGGTTGAAGTTTTTAATAGGGTTTGATATTGGTACAAGTAGGTTCTGGTATTCAATTTTATCCCTAAAATTATGCAATTTCTTGCAAAAAAAGAGTTAATATTGTGTAACATGAACAACCATCAATACAGACAGAGTGATAACAAGGCTCGTCACAGGATGTGACATATGCCCCAAAAGCATATGCTTGTCAGAGGAAAGCAACACAATGTCAGTTACATGTTAGCAAAAATGATGCTTCCTACAAGAAGAGTTATGGTCCTTGCACTCTGCACTTCCTCTCAACATCCTCTATCAATATATGTTGTTTTAGTTTATATCAAAATTAACTGAAAGGCAATAACTCCATAAAAATTGAAGAAAGAATTATGGTCCTTGTACTCTGCTCTTCCTCTCCATATCGTCTAACAAAATATGTGGTGTTATTTTAAATTCCTTCAATACTAAGGTAGTAATTATCTGCACAAAATAAAACATAGGACAATAACTTCGTAAATATTAAAAATGAGTTATGGTCCTTGAACTCTGCACTTCCTCTCATCGTCCTCTATCTATATATGCGGTTTCATTTAAAATCCCTGCAATACTAATGGAGTTATGCTCTGCACAAAAAAGGGCAATAACTCCATAAATATTTAAGAAAGAGTTATGGTCCTTGACTCTGCAATTTCTCTAATTGTCCTCTATCATTGTATGAAGTTTCATTTGAATCTCTGCATTACTAATGGAGTTATACTCCACAAAAAATAATTAAACAAATGGCTAACTCTCTAAATATTGAAGATATAGTTATGGTCCCTGTGCTACTAGGGTTTATAACCTTTACAAAGGCAGAAGGAATGTTCGTCACTTTTGATACTACTGCAAACTTATCTATGTGCTTCTTTCCATTTGCATGGCTTCGCTTTCCAATATTTTCAAGCAAAAATCCTCCACCACACAAAAGACAACATGCTTTTTTAACATTTGTTGAATACTTTCTTACCCATGCTGAAAACTCGGAGTCAGTCAACCAAGCACCATTAAATATTGGTTGTTTACTCATGTTTGAAACTTAAATTTACTCATATCTGAAGATCTATTATTATTCATCTATTAGTTAGTGTAACATTAAAATTGCAGCATGCATGTTCGATTTATAAACTATAAAACCATTTCATAATCTGTTGGATTTATTATTGACTAACACACTGTAGAGTTAGGATGCATGTGACTGCTCTGGAGGCAAGGGTTGCAAGGCCTTTCAGTCTTCAAAAGTCACAAAATTGATTCAAACACATTAACATTATGTTTATGCACAATCACACCAAAATGTGTTTGAAAATACTTTTAAATACTGCTTAGAGACTGTCATAGCCACTAAAAAAATTTAACATCAACCCAGAACGATGAGATTACTATATGCCCCCAAAGTTCCCTTCAGGGGCATAAAAAACAAATACACTAGATCTATAATGACTACAAACAGTTTATTATGGAACAGTGTATGAACGCCTTTTCAAGAATGAGTTTCAAGGCAATTTACATGTATATGCGGCAAGAAGGAACCTCAACAGTAGGTAAATACATGTGAATAAAGAAGGTAATGCAGTAACAAATTATGGCACAAAGGGATAAATGAGGGGCTTAATGCATGTGCGTAAAGTGTCATCCCGGATAAGCCTGTGCAGTCCACACAGGCTAATCCAGGACGACACTTTCCGCCTACAGTGGATATATGTTCAGAAGAGACTTCCTTGAAGCAGAAAATACCATAAAAGCGGAAAGTGTCATCCCGTATAAGTCTGCACAGGCTGATCCAGGACGACACTTATGCACATGCATTAAGCATGGTTTTCCCATAACACGCCTCAAATCTAAATTAACCTACAATTCTAGGACGGCTGGCCCATCTTTAATCTCATCACTTTCCATGAACGCCCAGCATCGTGTGCTAGTGGTGGCCTTCTTGGGCTTGTAATGCTTGAACTCAAAGAAGATCGCATAACCTGTGATGAATAAATAAAACAAATAAATGCAAAATAAGTGTACTTGTAATAACTTTGAAAACAGTGCAAATTCCATGCAGGCATCAATTTAGTGGAAGAAAATTTTGTAGACAATGATAAAACATATGTTTGAAATTGAAGTCACTGTTCTGGATCTTTATTTTTAATAATAATCATAACAAACTGGACTACAAATACATATTATTTTTAATATGCAGATATCAACAATATGCCACGTAAGTACCTGTTTTTCACTTTATTACTACCAAGTCCTTTGTTATTCTGTTAAAATGACATAAATAAACCTTTGGTTAAACTGACATAAATCAAGAAATAAACCTTCATCATTTATTAATAAGTTATAAAACTTCTATTGAACAGTTTTCCTTTAACTTATCTAAGATAACAACATACAAGGCAATCATATTGTAAAAGATACAAAAATGTCAAATAAAAAAGAAAATTGAAGAATACTTGAAAATTGCCAAAATTGCCAATACATAAAAAAACACCAAACAAAATTCATGGTAATAACAGATACAAAATAATAACTAGAGCCATGATGGCCCAAAGTTCACCTTTGAACTGGCACAGATGAAGACCATACTGTTGTGACAGGTTTGAAAAATAAAGTATCGGAACAATACACGTGTTTCCGCAAAGGGGGATAGGATCGGTTTGATTTAAAACATCGGTTAGTGCAATGGGCTAACTAAAGTACGAGATGGGTAGTGGATGTGCGGTGTTTTTGCTTATCAAATCATTTTTCTCAATATTCTAACCAGACCCTTTTCATTAAGTCCGTGACAATTCTGGAAAATGCAGAAACATATTTTGAAGTCTTTTTTGCAGACAGTTTTGGAGACCTAGTTGCAATGCAATAATTGTGATGGCTTAAATTTAAGGTCTATAAGGCCAAGTTTTGCTGTTTCTTTGATAATTTTCTTGTTTAATGATGATAATTGATGAAAATGCAGGCTCTGAAGCCATCAATGTTGCACGTACAAATAACTGCATGTAAGGTTTGCAATTGTTGGAAATCAGATTTTATCAATCAATGTTTATGGTCATACGCAAACTGTGTAAGTTTGGTCAACATTGGATAAAAAATTGTGTGTGCAAGCCAATCATTGATAACTTATTGATGTTTTTTTCCACACACAAGGGGCATAACTCCAGTGTTTCTGGCTCGATCGTGCTTATTTCGACTTTACCTGTAATCTTACGTTCATAGACAAACTGTGCACAATTGGTGAAGATTGGATGAAAAATGAAGTCTCTATCCTTGATAATGTCCATTTTTCTATACTTTTTCACAAACGAAGGGCTATAAATCTGGTGTTTCTGGCCCTATTTTGTTTACATTCAGCTCGACCTGTATCCTGAATAATGTCCATTTTTGTATATTTTTTTCACAAACAAAGGGCAATAACTCCGGTGTTTCTGGCCCTATTTTGTTTACATTCAGCTCGACCTGTAATCTTATGATCATAGACAAACTCACGGTGTATATGGTCACCGTATACTGCATAAATACAGCTACGTTACTTTAATAATGAATGGATGGGCACCGCATACTTATGGACAAAAAAAACATAGTGCAGGGCAAGAAAATGTTAATTTCTCCAGGTTTTCATCATTATATGACAATAATTTTAGTTCTACGGAACACAGTGGACATCGTTACTAAATATTCTTACAACATATTTTCCTGAAATTCGTCCCTCGTCATAGACAAAGTGAAAAAGGGTCCACGTCTTTTATTCATGAAGTGAATTTTCAGATATATATTCAGATTTCTCTTCCATTTTGGCTATAATTTGTATGATAGAAGCTCATTGAAGTTTCTGTGATCCTATCACTGTGTTTTTGGTGAAAAAATACATTTGGAACTATAAACTTTACATAGAAACTTAAGATTTAAATGCGAATTATGCATATCATTCAATACAGGTACTTGTTTTTGACAGAGATCTTCACCATGCTAGCACTATTTTACTTAAATGGAACGTGTATGTGTGGCTTTACTCATATTTTGTTCCATGCAACTTGTGGTTTTATCAAAGAGTATATGGATTGTTAAATATTTGAATTTAAATACACGTATATCGTGCCTGTTTAACAACTTTATCCACGAAGTATACTGTGCGTTCCAATTTTATTTCAGCACTATGCGGTGACCATATGCACCGTGAAACTGTGCAAGATTGATGAGATTACATGAAAATGAAGTCTCTATCCTGAATAATGTCCATTTTTGCATTTTTCTTTTCCACAAACAAAGGGCAATAACTCCGGTGTTTCTGGTCTGATCTTGCTTATATTCGACTTCAACTGTAATCTCATTGTCATAGACAAATTTTGCAACATTGGTGAAGAATCTATGAAAAATGAAGTCTCTATCCTGAATAATGTCCATTTTTGTATATTTTTTCATAAACAAAGTGCAATAACTCCGGTGTTTGAAACACGATATGGCCAATGTTTGTCATCTGCTGAGATCTGATGGTCATACACAAACTGTGAACGTTTGGTTAAGATTGGATGGAAAATAAAGTCTCTAGGCATTTTTGCACTTTTTTGCATGAAAAAGGGGCAATACTGGTGTGATCTGGCCCAATAACAATCCAGTCTGAGATTTTATGGTCATACACAAACTGTGCAAGTTTGGTTAAGATTGTATAAAAAGTGAAGTCTCTAGCGTGAGAACGAAACTAATTGTTGACGGCACACAGACGACGGACGACGCAGGAGAGGTCACCTATACCAATAGCTCACCGAGCACTTCCTGCTCAGGTGAGCTAAAAAGTTTAAAGAATCTTTCTGGTAAAATATGTAAGTGATTTGGGCAAAATCTGCAATTGTATACTTTCTTGTTCAACTAAAATCTTTATTCCAACTAATATTGAATGCAGAGTTGTCTTGGTTTTAAATGGTTACATTTAATGTTCCATTAAGTTTTTAAAAGTTCTGGCCCTAAGGCTAGAACATTATTTAGCATAGGATTACAGTATATTCCTTTCATATCTATTCAGCCACCACTGTCTATTTGGCCACCCCTGAAATTAATTGTGATTCCTTATTAAACTAGTGCTAGTTATTTGTACTGTGACAATTCTACCTCATAAATACAGTTTCTTTATTTTAAACATTGCGAATTTTAGATTTTGGTTTACAAAATTAAGATATTTGAAGAAATTCTCTGAAATCGCTATGCACTATGTGCATAACCTGGGATTTTTGTAAACATTCATTTTGAACCAGTAATTTGGTGTTCATTCGTCAAATACAGGATGCTTTTAATTAATTAGATACAACTTATTACAAAATTTAAGTGTTTTCCTATCAAAATGAAGGCTGAACCAAATAATAGGAAACATTTGAAAAATTCATGGTTACTAAGTTGTCTTTCTAGAATTGGTCAGTAGCTAAGTGAATGGCTGATCTTTAAATTATCTGGCCTTTATTTTTTAGGAGAGACTTTAAATTTAAAGATAAAAGTCTCGCTGGTGTTGAAATTGTGTTCATTGAGAATATAAAAACAAGTTTGCCCTTAAGTGGCCCAATCTACAGGAACAGAGGCTTTTTCATGACTATGACAGTCTACTATCTTAAACTTAGTCTTCACTTTAAATATCCACCAATGAAAACATTTGTTACATATGAGCTCTGCATTTTCATTGACATACATATGAGGCTTGGTGTGGGAAAACTGGGCTTACTGCATGTGCAGACATCGCTGATCAGCCAGTCCAGTCCGCACAGGCTAATCCAGGACGGCACTTTCCACTTTTATGGTTTTTTTCTGTCTCTTCTAAACATAAATCCACTGTAGGCGGAAAGTGTTATCCCGGATTAGCCTGTGCAGACTGCACAGGCTAGTCCGGGACAACATTTTACGCACATGCATTAAGCCCGTTTTTCCCTCGACATACCTCATATATAGTTATAGAGGATAAAACTAATTACGTCAGGTCCCATGACTATTAACATTTATAAAGACAAACTTATGTCATAATCTTACATTTTAGCCAATGAAAATCAACGCTCAGATGTAACAACCATTTCCATTGATCAATATTTTAATTTGGGACTAAGTATGAAAGTAGTGACGAGCCCAGATCGTAGTACCCCCATACCAAAACATGCAAAATATGACAATAAAAGAAATAAGCTAGGAAATCCTTGCCAACTAACATTTAGCTTACCAAAGTACTGTGAATAAAGATGAGAGATGGTCAAATGCATTGAACAGTATCAGTAAATACGGAGTGAAAAACTGGATTTTGGAAATTATAAACACCATTTCAGTGAGTGAAGTAACAATGATGGTAGACTTATATAAGTGTTTACCAGAAAAATAATTTTAACATTAAACTGAAGTTTCTGGAAGTTGTATATGTACATGCATGTTTTTGATACGGAAAAAAATCTCTTGGTTGCCATTAATACAATTTGTTTTTCAATGTATGTTTTCCACAAGACAACAAACAAGAGCTGTCCGAGGACAGTGCGCTTGACTTTTTTTGTACTTGTCAGAGTAACTGGCATTTTTTTTAACAAACTGTTTGGATAGTAGAGGCCAATTAAACAAAGTTAATTTCACTCTTGAGTTACTGACTGGAAAGCATTTTTTCTATTTTAAAAACAGTGACCTTGACCGCATCTTACCCGTATGCAATCTCATGCAATGTTTTGCTATCATTATCTATAAACTGAGTTTCATTAAAATATTTCAATTTTTTTCTCGAGTTATTGAGCAGAAACTTTTTTTTTCTATTTTAAGTAATAGTAACCTCGACCCTGACCCCACCCAACCCATCTCAAATGCAATCCCAAGTAAAGTATGGCTTTAGGGTATCTACCGGGTATGTATGAACATTGATTCTAGAGTTAGAGAGTGGAAATAAAATGTTGATTCTGCCACACCACCCTCAGGAATGTAAAATTTCTAAGTGTAAAAAGGCCCATAATTATGACAAATTTCAAAATAGAGTTATCAAAATTGGCCTATGGGTTTAGTTTGTAATAGGGAATCAGTTTATTATAGGGAATCAGTTTATTATAGGGAATAAGTGTTTTAAGTTTGAATGAAGTCCCTCAAGTAATTCCGAGAAACTAGCTTACAGAAAAACTTGACCTATTCCGGACGCCGACACCAACGCCGATGCCGAGGTGAGTAGAATAACTTGCCTTTTCTTTGAAAAGTTGAGCTAACAATAGCTGTTAGTAAGTTAGCATAAGATAACATCGGATAAAGCCGCCAAATTTTGTAACAAATGACAGATTTGTTACAGTTGTTGTCTTAATGTCTTTAGTATTTTATGATATATTTAAAGCCGCAGACCATAGAGTATAATTCAATACCGCTTAAATTGGCATTAGTTCTAATGAACATTAATGATGTTTATTCCTCTGAAAACTGTTTCTTATTTACGAAAGGTATTTTATAATGTCTATGTTCTAAAAGGCTTGACACGAACGTAATATACACTAATGTACATGCTGATTTACCCCAGAGGCATCACCAGCTATAGCATACAGACAGTTTTACAATAAAGTTACCAAAATGTTATTATTTTACCAATTTTAATGCGTTTTTTTTTTTGTTGGGATCGGTAAGATGTCCATTAGAAACAATTTAGAAACGAAATTTGTATTTTTATCAACATATTTCTAGACATATTTCTGGACTGCTGCTTTAAGTAATAGCATACTGTTATTGCCCACATGAAGGTTATAAAATTCACTTCTTCACATAGTGTGCTGTTCTTTCATGACACAAATGACTTAAGTACAAAGTTGAAAGAGTTTCTGTAAAGTTATGTCCTCAAACCAATCTTGGGAAGGGTTCACCAGATTTCTCATTGATATAAAGTACTGGTTTGCCCAGAATACCGACATGAGAGCGTCTCAATTGGCAACACTCAACCAATCAAATTCAATCAAACTGGTATAATCAATATTATGAGCTGACCTGGTGGAAGACTGTCTAGTGTTTTCTGCACGTGAACGTCCACGTTGAACATGACACTCGAGTCCTCTTTGCACTTGGCCACTGGCGTATCCTGGTGACTAGTCAAGTCTGCACCCTGGTTGTCTGTGAACGAGATTGTGTGTACTCATTACTGTAATGGCGATTTTTTAACCTTGGTTTTCTGTTTACAACAAAGTGTGAAGTAATCAAAACCTATTATATAAACAAGACTCATCTTTGGTATAGTCGTGTAAACATGTAAAACATGATCATACTGATGAAATAAAAATCTACCAGTATAGGCCTTTCCCAAAACTAAGTTACTTCCCTTGCGTAATCACGAGTGATGTCCCCTGTTCACTTCCCGCGACTTTTATTGATTATAAGGCGGGATAAGCGTATTAATATTTACCGGAAAACATACAATATATTTGATTTTCAATCTTAAAATTGTGTTGATGTCGTAAAAATGAATTTACAAAATATCAAACATACGTATAAAATATACATAATGTACTTTATTTATCAATTTAATTTAATTATTATTTAGATTTTTAACAATATTGTCTACTCTTTGAAGATTGACAAACAAACTACAAAGTACGTTCAACAGTTATTATGCACACAACAATATTCCAGTATCTAAACAACCTATGCCTTCATTCTGTATTAAAGTTGCATTATTAAATAAAATAAATAAATTAAGCTGTTTTAGTAAAATGATTTTGCTAAGTAAATCTAAGCTAACATTCTTCTGGCGATTAAAATTACGAAAATCAGGTATCATCACAGAAAGTTTGAGAGTAATTACCGATGTTTTTGACAGCAACTTGTTATTAAATTCCATACACATTTGTGTTTAACTGTAAAGCTATTTTCGTTGCAGATATTCTTGTTGTGTGCTAAATATTATATGGTGCTTTAACATGCTTCGTTATAATCTTGAAATATAATGTAACAAAACAATTATCTTTTTAATTACCGTTTACATAATATTACAATAACTAAAGATGATCTCACTCATCATTAAATGTTATAACTGATGTTGTATTCAAGAGATTATTTCTTCATTTCTTTCGGAATGATGGTAAACAAACAACATTTTATTCTTGTAGCAGCCAATTCCCGTATGTTGTAGAAAAAAATCCTGATGAGCTCTTAAATGTACACCATCTTACAATTCTCCATAATTTAAAATTAAATGCTGTGCTATATTATTTCACTCTTTAATTTAAACTAATTTACAAATTCGAAAAAGTGTTTAATGCTTTAAATTCTGTTCTGGTGGCGAAATTTCATAGGGTGATATGCAAAGCACAAAAATGGTGACAACAACATTTTAAAATGTGAGATAAACTTCAATTTGTGACGCAAACAATGGAGACAAAGTGTGACATGTTAGTTGTCTCTGCATGTAGATCTTTATCATCAATGCATTACGCAATTGCATCGGATTAGCGGTATTGTTCTAAGGGCAATTTGATAAGATATGCCCGCGGTTTGTGGCTTTGGTATTTTTATGACCCCCTCTTCAGACAGATAACTGATTATCCATTGAGAGAACGTGTTCATTCATGATATTTATGTATGGAAAACAACTGTTTAAGATGACGCAAGGAGACATTTTTTTCCATATACGTGTCATACGGATATGTGGCCTTTGTAATGAGTTTAAAACGATACTACATTTAGTTCTAATAATACATTTTTGTAACATATATCCTCTATGAATGTTTTATAATATTTAATCAAAAACACATGGTTTTAAAAATTTCCATTTCAAGTTTTGAAAGCCGCTTGGTCTTAGATCTATAATACTTTATATGGCAAGCTAGGAAAAAAGTCGCCCTAAGTCGGGTTTCAAATTTTTGCGGACATGAATTCGCAATAACGGGAGGTAATTTCCAAGGAAAATCACCTAGTTTTGGGAAAGGCCTATAAAAGCAATCTAAACTGCTAGCTACTGCCTTTTTTTAACTCTTTTTTTAAAATAAAAAAACACTTTTTTATTACTGGTATACATGTATTATATAGGCCACTTTGACTTCATAAGAGTAACTACCAGTCATAATCAGCACACATCATATAATACCTTTAATTAAAGACTTTAAACTTCCACAGACACTTCTACATATTATATTCAAATTATTCTCACCTTTGACATATATTGATATGAAGGGATCGATGAATTGTTTTGCATCCTTCAAACCAATCTTCAAGATTCTAATCGTTAAAACGGGCCTTCCTCCAAATGATATTGGAAGTGGCAGAAGACTGCCCCTTTCTGTAAAACATGCAATATGGCTGCCAAATACAGTTCACATTTTGTGATATACAATTATTAAAAAAATTCATAAAAGTTCAAATTCAAGACTACTGATTGTAAAGGTCTAGAAATGTGGCCAATATTTATTAATTATAATATAGATCCATATAAGTTCAAATTAAACATACTGATTTCTTGAGGACCAGAAACCTTGCCAATACTGATGAGACGTGTTGTGGGAAACACAGGCTTAATGCATGTGCGTAAAGTGTCGCACTGGATCAGCCTGTGCAGTCCGCACAGCTAATCCAGGATGACACTTTCCACTTTTATGGTATTTTCTGTTTCTATGAAGTCACTTCTAAACATAAATCTACTGTAGGCGGAAAGTGTCATCCAGGATTAGCCTGTACAGACTGCACAGGCTAATCCGGTACAACACTTTATGCAAATGCATTCAGCCTGATTTTCCCATGAAACGCCTCACATGATTTTAAATATGAATTTTAAAATTGTTCACATGCATTATTTTCTGAAACCCAATATTTTTTAATAATGTATGTTGCATGTCTGTGGCCAGTTGACTCTTCAAGAACAAAATTATCCCGGCTTATTATGTAAAACGAAGATATGTAGTCACATCTAGGTCAAATAAAGCTGCAAAATTTCACAGGATCAAGCAATTAACTTATCATTACACTTTGTCTATAATAAATCAGTTTTTTCTATTGTTAACACTTTTTCACACATAAAATGCTAAAATCAGGCATTATCTGTAATCAAATACTGGTACATAAGTATTAAATGGTTCCAAGGGACTTGTACAAACTAATACAAACCTCTCAATGGCTGCCTGTCTTCTTCATTTTCAATGTCTGTAATACTGGAATGTATCAAGAGGGTCAATCATTCTGAGATTATCATTACACAAGCAACTGTAAATTGACCAGTAGATACTTCGTAGATCATTAAACATGCTACTGATATTTAGCTATTTGTTTGAAAGCTCTTTTAATTGAAATGCAACATACTATTCAACATTATTTCAGCATTATTTCAGTCTCATACAACTGTCAAGAACTGTTTATGAGGAATTACAGTACATGTCTTTATTTGTGGCGCAACGTGGGAAAACCTGTCTTAATGCATGTGCGTTAAGTGTCGTCCCGGATTAGCCTGTGCAGTCTGCACAGGCTAATCCAGGACGGCACTTTCCGTCTACAGTGGATTTATGTTTAGAAGAGACCTCCTTGAAACAGAAAATACCATAAAAGCGGAAAGTGCCATCCCCCATTAGCCTGTGTGGACTGCACAGGCTAATCTGGGATGACACTTTAAGCACATGCATTAAGACCGGTTTTCTCATGACGCGCCACATTTTTAGGTTTAGTAGGCTTGTGAAGGAGGATCTGAACACAGGGCTTTCACTCCACAATGGGGAATGTGACCAGGGCCTTGACAAAGGGGAATTTTCCCGTTGTTTTTGGATTTTAGGGGATTTATTAAAATTTTAACATGTTCTGTATAAAAGTATAATGAGATATTTGTTTTAAAACACAATTGTACAAAGACCGGCAGAAATCTATACTAATTGTGACAGTGTGACAATCCACTTAAAATACTGTTTTTGCAGGAAATGTTCATTTATTTAAAGAAGTTTTAGAGTGTAATTTTAATCTGAAATAGTGGAAAAAAGTATACTTCGGAGGAGGGGAGTGCCAAATTTTGGCCCCAAATTCAGTCAAATGAGAGCCCTGGAACAGTATTTATATGAGACACAATAATGTAAAATGTTTTAAGTGGATTGTTAGAAAGTAAAGTAATTACAACTAAAACCCTCACAGTTAAACTCATACAGGTCCATTCAAAGGCCCTATCTATATAACTAGTATACCATGTAAGTATATAAGTATAATAATATGAAAACTGTGATTTACAGAAAAGAATGACATCAATGAAAGAATGTCCCATAGGGATTAAAGGTACTTACTCGCTGCTGTTTCTTTCCCTAGAGTTCAGCTGGACGGCCAAAACATCAACAGGAAAGTCTTTAGCTTTCTGTTGTAGGAGATTCTGCAATGCTAAAAACAATAGCAAACAATATGTATGACGCATGTCGTAGGAAACCCGCGCTTAATGCATGTGCATAAAGTGTCATCTCGGATCAGTCCCTAATCCAGGACAACACTTTCCACCTACAGTGGATTTATCTATGTTAGCGCTACCAGTAG
Source organism: Congeria kusceri (assembly GCA_027627225.1). Lineage (NCBI taxonomy): Eukaryota > Metazoa > Mollusca > Bivalvia > Myida > Dreissenidae > Congeria > Congeria kusceri. Next base: position 28,882,671 of record CM051028.1, read on the forward strand.
CCAAAATAGCCATTGGCTACTGAACTTTCTAATTGGCTACTAAAAATTATATTTGGCTACTAAAATTTTGGGAAAATATGAAGCATATTTTATGAAAATATTTCTTAATAATGGGTTTTCTTTGCAAAATCAACTTTTTTTTGCTACTAGTTCAGAATTCGTAGCGCCAACCTAGGATTTATGTTTAGAAGAGACTTCCTTGACACAGAAAATACCATAAAAGTGGAAAGTGTCATCCAGGATCAGCCTGTGCGGACTGCGCCATATATATATTTTTTTCATGAAATCATATATTTATACATTTACTATTTACCTGCATAGGGATCAAACTAATGAAGCGAAGCTGTCCTTGTATCCATTAATTTACTTTGACCCATGAAATTACAGCAGTACTACAACAAGAAGTCCATCATGGCCTCGGTCGCTCATGTCTGTTTGAGCAACTGTGGCGCAGCACTGATAAAAGGGAACACTCCACTAACAACAGCGTTTTTTTGTTTAACGAATCAAAGTGGCTTGTAGGAAAACTAAATTGACAGATCAAGATGCCATGAAGCAAATTTATAAAAGAAATAATTCCTGTAAAATAAAGCTGACACTAGTTTTTTCTAATTACTTTTTTAAAGATTTTCAAATTTTCATGTAGTCATGGCATACTAGTATTTTTTTTTCCATGAAACAAGGTGGCTGGAAGTCATGAATCAGAGCCAAATGTATGTGAAATAAACTATTTATTAATCTTATTGAAAGAAAATCTTCAAGAGGTCTGCATGCATAAACTACATGTACATATAAGGATATCATATACAGAACCATCAAAGGAAATACTTGACATTTTATCAACTTGCACCCGAAAATTTCAAAACAGATGAACAATACGAAAGATGCCGGACAACCACTGACTGCTAGGACTCAGGTGAGCTAAAAACAGAATATTAAAAAGGATGGAATCCCACCTACATTATGTGCACCACAGTTGTTTTTGGATACACTAGCTTTTACTTACTTGCACCAATTTTCTTCAGATCATCTAATGAGATTCCTTCCGACATTCCCGGGTTCTAAAATATAAATTATTAAACATCATAAAATATATTGCACACATCTGAAGAAGAATAAAAAAATTGAAATTGCATTTTCACACATGTCATGCGCAATAAATATATTAAATATATTAAACTTATCTAAACAAATGTCAATAAAAAGTTTTGACATATAATTTTTTTTGAAATTAATGTGCAATTATAAAGGCCCATTACGACATTAAAATGTGTACTAAATTTGAAGAAAATATTTTTAAACTCAAGGATATGCAGTTTTTATATTAAAAAAAACAAATAAATACCAGGTTAGCGAATTTGATTAAATTTACTTCATAAGAAAACGAAAGTAAAATGTCCATAAATAGATATAAACAAATGGCAATATATCGAGAGGACAGGCTGTTATGTAGAAGGTCCGGATGGATGCTTAAGTATTGAGTTTCTGTTCTCAGTTGATGAATGAGAGAATTTAATTTATCTGGAAACTAACCACAAATTGTTTTTTAAAGATGTTAATAAAATACATTTGTATTTTTTAAACGTCTAACAAGAATTTACTGCCATATTACATAATGGGTCTTTAAGACATACTTGCTCCCACAGAGATGAATACAATAATTATATCAATATATGTTTTGGTAAACCATGCACTAAATATGATTAACGATGATTAAGATTCAATAATAAGGTGCTTTCATAACAGCACATGCTTGATTACCAATCATAGACTATGAACAAAGCTTGTCACAGGGTGTGAGGTATGTCCTCGAAGCATATGCTTGTCAGAGGAAGGCAACACAATGTCAGTTACATGTTGGCAAAAATAACGCTTCCAACAAAAAGAGTTATGGTCTTTGTGCTCTGCACTTCCTCTCATTGTCCTCTATCATTAAATGAAGTTTCATTTAAATCCCTTCAATACAAATGGAGATATGCTCCCCACAAGAAAATGAAACAAAGGGCAATAACTCATTGATGGAAGAATTGGTGTTCTTGTACAATAAGCATGACGGACGGACACACAGACGGACGGACGATGCAATTACTATATGCCCCCCCCCCCTGAACTTACCTTCGGGGGCATAAAAAGTAACTTACCTGTAATGATTTACATCTAAGTTCTAAGCATATGGATATTTTCCCCAATATTTTCTGAAATAATAAAAATGATTCATTGGCAAACTTTGATTCTTTACTTCATTACATTGAAATATATCCTAATTGTCCTTGATATTTTACAAATTCAATATTCTGCAAATGCAGTCAGGACTCAAACTGGCTAACCATTTTTGGTTTATTTTGGCAAATGGCTGCACAATCCCAGCTTGCAGTATGCAGAAATGTTTTGTACAAACACAGTTTCAAGTTTCCTTTTTCTTTCATTCAAACTATGTTTTTGTGCTTGAATTGAACAACTGTTCCTGTACAAGTCAACAAAACTTCCAGATAAAATACCAATAATTTGACATATTTTGTAATTATTACTGGTATCTGTAGATAATTATATTCACAAATGGGATAACTCTGTCATTCACTAAATCATTCACTGGCTACAAATAAGAATATATGGCTAACAAAAAGTATTTCTGGCTGCAACTTTTCCTTCATAACTATAATCAAACTAAGTAGAATTTCTATGCTTTAAGGTAACCTTGTTTAAAATAAAAATACTGCTTTTAAGACATAGGATTCCATATATATTGTCTGGAGCACTTTAAGACAATACTGCCATGCTGTAAGTGTAGTTCTATGATAATTTTACCTTTTGTTCATCACTAAACCTGTTGGTGTCCGATGATGCACATTTCTGGAACTGCTTTGATAACCTACAACACACTCATACTGTTAATTTAGATAATTCAAACTCTGTTTTGTAACTCTCATTTTTTTCATTTGTTAATGAAAGTATAATATACAGATGCTTATGACTACATTTATATAAAACTGATTTTCTTTACATGGTACAAGTTAATGTGTAAACAGACTGCTTAAAACATTGAGAAGACATGATTTTTGACTCTGAAACATTCTTACTTAGTGGTTGTCAAATTGTTTTGCGACAGATCTATTAAACTATTATGTGATTAAGGCAGTGTTTAATCTTATTTGAAATCAGATTGTTAGAAGAAAAGTGGCCAAAATGAATTAAGACTAAGAGTGATCTCTACGTGGCCGATTAGGGTGATGGTGGGTGAACAGATCAGGCCGATTTGTGGAGTGATAGGTGATAGATGATTTGGGGGTGGGAAGATTGACTGATGAGGCATATTTGGGGCAGAGGTGGGTAGACTGATGTGGTAGATTTAGGGGATGGTGGGTAATCCAATACTGCGGATGTTAGGGAATATGATGGGGGGGCGATGGGGGCAATTTGGGGGATGGCAGGTGAATAGATGAGGGTGATTTGACAGTGAAAGTGTCAGAATGAACGCGATGGGGTGGATTTGGAGGAGGATCAGTAAACTGATGTCAGTGATGATACAGATATGGAGTGGGGGGAGGGGATGCCGATGGTATGGTATCGGGACCGTTCACTCTGAATACATGTTCGCTCTGGGTCCATTCGCCCTGGGTTCGTTCGCTCTATGTTTTATTGTGTTTTATAGAAGTTGTCACACGTGCTTTTATTATATATGTGGTAATTACTTGTGCCATATATAATCAAATGGAATTAAAAATAAACGTTTACATTTTTTAAAAGTTTTTATTACAATTAATTTATGGGGTTTGTTCACACGTTCACACAAGTTTACGCGTTTGTATTTCATTTATTACGTCCGTTTGTTTATTTTCATTCATTTATAGGCGGTTATTTTAATAATTGTCTTTAATTTACATGTCTTTATGTTTATTTATTTTATGGCCTTTGATGTCATCATTCATATTATTAATGGTCAGTTTTTTAATAATTTTCATCTATTTTGTGCATTTTTTATTTTTTTTGTATTAGCATTGCAAAAATAATATAATGCATATGTACATCATGATACATTTCCCCAAAAATCGCCAAAATTGTCATCTAGTGTATTCTACATCATTCCTTTCTTAATGTTTAATGTTGTTATAACCAGAGTGATAGGTAATAAGATGCCACTGATCTTAAGTATTAATTGATTACAGGGTGTCATGCATGCGCTAACTGGCTCCATTAAGTTGATTGTGATTAATTAATACAGTATTAAGGAGGGTCTATTACTATCGGCTTTTATTTTAATTGGTCTATCAGAACACAGCCTTTATTTAAAAAAATCATTTTATATTATTCATTATTTTATATTTAAATTGAAAAAAAACATGGAAGATATTGACAGATTGAAACAAATAAACAAATAAATATAAATATATAGGATATAGTATATTCAATTATGTTGTAACACTCGAATAGTGTTGTATTTTTATTTACTTTATGATAGCTGATCTTCGCGTTAATGAGCAGCGGCATCTGGTAATTTCAGCTACATCTTTTACAGCACGCGACTCGTGGTTTATGGATGGCACTTTCAAGGTATTAATGAACAATTACCAAACATAAACACAATATCTAATACCTATCTAAAATACAAACACTTTTCCATTAATATTTTAAATTATTCATACTATTCACATTTCATATATCAATTAATTTGATGTTATTTGTTTTTATGACATCATTATATCTCATGCAGCTAGTTGTGAGGGATCTGTTCAAGATCCGTGGTCAAATGCTGAGTATCCACGCCTTCATCCAGCAGGATGGAAAGCGGAAGCAGCTGCATCTCCTCTCCGCCTTGATGTCAATAAAACCCAAATAGAATAACATAAAAGTCATATATATATATATGCATGCATATCTATACATTTGCGAATCATATGGAAATTAATTTTTTTTATTCAATAAAACCCAAATAGAAATTAATTTCATAAAATAAAAGTATCATGAAATTTAATTTTGCTTTATTTTTTAAATTCATGATTACCATTTATCGTTTTACATAAATAACCTGATCTGATAATAAAAAATAGGTCGAACGGACTCAGGGTGAACGGGATAAAGGCCGAACGGGAAATAGGGCGAACACATTTTAGAGCTAATGGACCCTGATGAATATGTAATGACTCGTCCCATTAACGACTCGACCCATAACGACTCACCCCATGTTTAATAACGACTGGCCCCATATGTATAACGATTTGCCCCATATATATAACGATTCGCCCATCATAATATGTTTGTTGTACAGTTTAATGTTTTATTACGTTTTAGTGTGTAGAAAATTACATAATATAGTTCTTAATCCACCAATCAATCGGTAAAGCAAATAATCTAAAAATTTAGAGTTATTATTCAAGCATTTCTTAGCTTATTAAACATAGAGAAAATGTGTCATTTACTGAAAAATAATAAAAAAGTTTGTTTTTTGTTTGTTTTTGTATTTATATATTTAATGTGTAATAAATACGTTTTCAGTGGAAATCCTAGTCAACATTTATTGAAAGCCTTCACAAAACCAGAAATTATTGTTTTTCATTCGAACTTTACAAAATATCGATTGCCATGGTGTATACTTTAACTAAACATTAACAGTTGTGCAATGTGTTGTTTTTTTCACATTTTTCTGCAAATATAAACATTTCATACAAAAGGTCGAATACCTTTTGAAATTAAATTTTAAGAATGCAAAAACAAATTGCTGTGGGGCTAAATTATGTTTAAAACTGGACTCCAGCTGATTAAGTGATTGAGAATAATAGTACAATACAAACAATGAAACGTGTGAAACATGTTAAAACAACACGTGTTCACACCATTAGATGACTGCTAGACCCTTTCTTACAAAGTTGACACATACTCAAGTTATTTAAACTTGATAAACAGGTGCCTTGTCAATGTGGAAAAAACTACATAGTTAGTGAAACATTTGAAATACTTTTTTTTATTTTAACAAGTAAAATAGTCGGGAACAAATATAAGAAGAAACATTTTGTAATATATTTCTATTAATTGTATCTGTGTTACTCCTGTTTTGATATTATTTTATGTAATTTAAAAGTTTGATTATTCCTTTGCCATTAACCCCTTATTCCTCAACAGATTAACAAAATGTTACTTCTTTGCATGCTTTTTCTACAGCATTTAAATTGCAAGTGACCAAGATCACATTCAAAATTTGGCATAACCATGCAAACATTTAAAATGTTACATTAACATATGTTAAATTTTACTAGTATCAACGCATTATTTTGTACCTATTTTTCTGTTTATATTACCCGTAAGACACACAAACAAATTGGTTAGAACTGACACAGTTATATCACATCATCTTATTACAACACATTTTTTGTATGTGAAAAACATTTTTTATACTAATTCAAATGTTCCAACATTTAAGGTCCGCGATTACTGTAGATCACAATTCAATACAGTCACAAATCAACTTTCAATTCCATATTTTATTACATTACATAGGCAGTAAACACATTTAATGATATTACACAATTATATCACATTGTCTTATTATACCATATTTATTTATTTAAAATATATTTCCTCTTTGTGTGAAAAGTGGCTAAAAATAGAATTTACTAAATATACTCTCACACTGTAAATCAATTATCAGATTTGCCTGGATTACAATGTTGTGATTGACTGACTGATTGCTTGGAGAAGAAATGCCTAATTGAGGATTAAAATCTAGTGTGTTCATAACATTGTGCAGGTGCATGTGCATGTGCATAACAGTAAATACTAAATACCAAATGCCCTGTCAGTAGGCCAAGAAATAAACTTGGTTGTCTAAGAGGATAGAGGATAGATTTTGTGGAATATAAATATAGATTGAGAATAACTGTGCAATAAATAAACATGAGTGCAAAGGATACGTCCAAACCGTCCAAATACCAACCGGCAGGGAAGATGCAAGCAAAAGGAGGTGACAGACCAAAGCGGGGTAATTCCGAAGTCAGCAACGACAGCCTGAATGATGTAAGTGCAATAAGGGCTCAACTAGATACTCTGGAACAATCAATAACTGATCTAAGTGATGACATAAAACATATGTTGAAAAAAGATGAGGTAGAAAATATCATAACAAACACAGTTTCTAAAATTATGGCAGAAATTGAAAAACGTAATGAAGATTTTCTAAATAAAATGAAAATAAGTTTGCAAGCAGAAATGGAAACAAAATTGGACAAACTAGTAGCATTCAGTGTCTCAGAAAAAACCAAAGAGTTTACAGATAGAATTAAATGTGTAGAATTTGAAAACGAGACAATACTAGACAAATTTAACTTAATTAAACAAGACCAAAAAAAGGCCTTAGAAATTATGGAAGAAAAGTTAAAATCCACCATAAAAATGAATGAAGAAACCAGCAAACGCTCAAACCACAATGAGCAATACTCAAGAAAGAACAATATTAAAGTGATGAATGTGAAGGAAGATCAAAGTGAAACTGTAGCAGAACTGTCAGACAAAATCATCAAACTATTCAAAGAACAGGACATAAACATCACACCAGAACAGATCGTAGCAATACATAGAATCCCCACCAAAAAAGGACAAATACGACCAGTCCTGATAAAACTGCGTAACAATAACGACAAAACCATAGTTATGAGGAAACGAAAAGAGATGAGAAACTCGGGCCACCGACTGGTAGATGATGTCACGGCAATGAACACCGCACTGATGAACCGACTGCATCTCCACCAGGGCATTGACTCTACCTGGTTCTTCAATGGATCAGTGTTTGCCTTAACAAAACAACAAGAACGTATTAAGTTCGATCTCTATGATATCATTGACCTCGTTATTGAAGAATTTCGTGCCCATCGCAAGTAACATTAACTTACAGTGTATGTGAACAGTATAAATCACTATGTGAAGAAGAATTCAAAACCAGAAGGGGAAGAAATAAGAAGACAGACGGTGAGCATCCTAGTCCTTTTTGTTCACTAAAACTTACTCTGTAATAATCAAATTTGAAAATTCTCATATCTTTGAAATTCATAAAACAAAACTTGTTATACATAATTTGTTTAAAACAAATATGTTTAAATTAAATTATACATCTTAGAATATATAATAAATAGGAAGTTCTATTTAATGGATGTACACTTGTCTATGTGTAAGTGCTTAGTATAAAGATGCTGCATTACTTTTATTACCGTGTATTTTACAACAACAAATGCTCCTCTTGGATAGAAGACGTAAATATTTATTACTAAACAAATATGTCATATATACATGTGGATTTATTTACGGTATGAAATGAACATGTCTTTCATGACATAAATGCAACAACAACAATAAAGCTACTTGCAACGTCTATATTGTAATATCTCTTATCTTAACATATTACAAATTACCTACATATATTACCTACATATTTAAGGTTGTAACTTTTATGTAATAGTCTATTTATTGTTAGTATGTATGTTGCCAATAGAATAAACCCCTTTCATGACATAAATGCAGCAATAAATAGTCTATTTATTATTAGTAATATCTTTTATCTTAACATATTACAAATTACCTACATATATTACCTACATATTTAAGGTTGTAACTTTTATGTAATAGTATGTTTAGCCAGTGTTATTTATAGACACAGTAACATTGTAGCATTGTTTTTGTTCCACAACTTTCATAAAAATAGCCTATTGATTTATATAACGCTATGATTAAATAGCAAAAAGTATACAACATAAATTGGGCATACCATGTGTCGTACTAGAATGTTTTTTGAAACTATATTATGTCTAACAAGATAACTGTCTGTCCATCATGTCACTACAAGGATGTCTGTCTATTTTATCAATAACTAATGATGTACCTGTTGCTGTTCTGTTTGTCTAATTGTTTTCTTTTTCATTTGAGTATTTTGTAATAAGCGTATGTGCTTATAAATTAAGGTCGATCCTTTTTGTAGTTGTTTCAATGTTTATTTGTTCTGTTGTTTGTTTGGACAAAGATAAAATGTATTGCTTGTTATTTAATATACATGTGTATAGCAGGGTAATACAACCAAATAGCTGTGACAAGTACGGACTTGTCTTTTTGCATGTAAATGAAATACCAAATGAAAAGATAATCATTTACATAGACCATGGATAATGTAAAAATTGTTTCCTACAATTGCCGTGGCCTTAATGATATCGCCAAAAGGGATGATGTCTTTAATTATTTAAAAACAATAAATGCGGATATTTATTGTTTACAAGACTGTCATTTTACTTCTTTAATGGAAAAACAGATCTACTCACAATGGAACGGTGAATGTTATTTTAGTTTTGGCACTTCAAACTCAAGAGGTGTATGTATTTTATTTAAAACTAGACTACCCACTAAGGTGCATTCCATAGAAAGAGATATTACTGGAAATTATTTGATTTTAGATTTAACAATTGATACACATCGATTTACATTGTGTTCACTATATGGGCCAAACAAAGATACTCCTGTATTTTTTAGTCACATTTTCGATGTAATTGATACAATAGGAAATGACTCTTATATGATATGTGGAGATTTTAATCTTGTACTAAATGTTGACATTGATTATGTCAATTACAAAACACTAAATAATAATAAAAAATCTAGGGAATTGTTATCTTCCGTAATCAATGATAGAAGTCTAATTGACACTTTTAGGTTTATTAATGGCGATGTGAAACATTTCACATGGCGAAAGCCCAACACTGTCCAGCAAGCCAGATTGGACTTTTTCTTAGTCACTAGTAGCTATATTCAGCATATTAGAAATTCTAATATACATGCAAGCTACAGATCTGATCATTCTCCTATAACTTTGGAATTGAATTTTGGCAAGATAGAACATGGAAAAGGATTATGGAAATTTAACAACTCTTTACTCCATGATATAGAGTACCTAAATTGTATAAAACTTAAGATTGAAGAGATTAAGATGCAGTATGCTCTACCTGTCTACAATATTGATACTTTAAATTCATTAGAAAATGATCTTATACAATTTTCTATAAATGACCAACTTTTTTTAGAAACTCTGTTAATGGAAATCAGAGGTAAAACCATATCATACTCAAGCTACAAATCCAAAATGAATAAAGAAAGAGAGGGTGATATCTTAAAAGCGGTTGAATTTATAGAAAAAAACCTTACAAACGAGAATATGGAAGAACTAAATTTATTGCAACAAGAACTTGAAAATATTCGAAATTTAAAAATGAAAGGCTCTTTTATAAGAGCTAGGGCAAAATGGATTGATGATGGTGAAAAACCTTCCAAATACTTCTGTAATTTGGAAACACAACATACTACTAGTAAAACTATTCCATTTATCGAAAATGACGAAGGCAAAAAAATATTTAATCAAAATGATATTCTAAAAGAAGCGGCACAATTTTATAAAATGTTATACACAAAATCTGTACATAATGAGAATTATAATATACATGAAGACCTTAATGATATACAAACTGGAAAATTAAGTAATGAACAATCACAAGTACTGGAAGGCCCCATCAAACTGGATGAAATCGCATTCACATTAAAAAATATGAAAAATGACAAAAGTCCTGGATCGGATGGTTTCACCGCAGAATTTTTTAAAGTCTTCTGGAAAGATTTGGGCCATTTCGTTACTAGAAGTCTTAATTATGCTTTTGCCTCTGGCTATATGTCAATTACTCAAAAACAAGGAATACTTACTTGTATACCTAAAGAAAATAAACCCAGACAATTGTTAAAAAATTTACGTCCCTTAACACTTTTAAATGTTATTTATAAACTTGCATCTGGCTCAATTGCCAACAGACTTAAAACTGTCCTTGATACTCTGATTTCTAAAGACCAGACAGGATTTATTAAGGGCAGGTACATTGGAGAGAATACTAGACTATTGTATGACATAATGAAATATACAGAGGATAACGATATCCCTGGACTATTGATGACGATTGACTTTGAAAAGGCATTCGATACCCTTGAGTTTGATTTCATAGAAAAAACTCTAGAATATTTTAATTTTGGAGTAACATTCAAAAAATGGATATCCCTTTTCTTGTATAACACCATGATTTTAATTCAAATCAATGGATTCTTATCAGATTTTATTACTATAGAAAGAGGTTGTCGACAAGGAGACCCGATAAGTTCGTACATCTTTATTCTTTGCGCTGAAATACTGGCAATTAAAATTCGGAACTCGAAAACAATTAAGGGAATAGAAATTGATAATATAGAATATAAAATCTCTCAGTTTGCCGATGATACTTCTCTTTTTTTAGATGGCTCGGAAAATTCCTTAAATGCAACTCTTGATCTGTTACAAGACTTTGCTTCATGTTCTGGATTAAAAATAAATTATGACAAAACAAACCTAATATGGATTGGCTGTAAAAAGTACAGTACACATTCAATAAAAACTAAGTATAAACTAGTCTGGGGGACGACAACTTTCAGAGTTCTAGGAATTATATTTCATGTTGACTTGAATACAATGATAGACATGAATTTCTCCAGTAAAATAGAAAAACTACAAAATGTCATAAATTTTTGGAGTAGAAGACACTTAACACCCCTGGGAAAGATAACTGTTATCAAATCATTATTACTCCCCTTGTTGACGCACCTATTTATTACCCTCCCTAATCCAGGAGAAATAATACTAAAACAGATAAATAACATCTGTCATAATTATGTCTGGAATGGGCCTGCTAAAATTAAACATAAAGTGGCTATTAAATCTTATGATGATGGAGGTATTTCTATGATAGATGTCTATGCCTTTGAAAAAACAATGAAAATGACATGGTTAAGGAAAATTGTATTGTGTACTGGAAAATGTTTCCTACTGGTTTATTCATTGTTTGATGTTAAAAAATTGACGAATGTGGGAAAAGATTATGCTGAAAAAATAGTAAAAACATTAAAAAATTGTTTTTGGAAAGATGTACTTACATGTTATATTGCATATATCAATAAACAAGTTGTTAGTAGGCATGAAGATATATTAAATATGCCTTTATTTTATAACCACAACTTTAAAATAGGTCTGAATAGTATTTATAATAAACATATGTATGATAGAGGAGTTAGGTATGTTAGAGATATAGTAAGCTCATCTGGACTATTTGTGAGTAAGGATTTGTTAGAATCTTACATTGGTATACAAATTAATTTTCTATTTTATGAAGGCTTAATTAGAACAGTGAAGAACTTTATAAAAATGTCAGGCTTTGATGTTATAAAAAAGCCAGATATAGAATGTGCATTTACATCTTTTTATTTAAATAATATAGTCTTGATGCAAAACCAAAACAAAATTGTATATAAAACGTTTACCTCCAACACCGATATACCAACTTGCCAATCGAAATGGAATATATCTTTCAATAACATTGAATGGAAAAAAGTACATAGACTTGTTTTTAACATTTCCAGAGATACATACACCCAGTGGTTTCAGACAAGAATTGTGCACAGAATCCTAGGAACTAAATCTTTACTGTATAAAATGAATATTGCACAGGATAATTTATGTACTTTTTGCAAAGAACATGAAGAAACTATTATACATTTATTCTGGGACTGCTACTTTACACAAATTGTTGTCAATTATGTTATTCAATTTTTAAGGTCACATAATATGCACAAATATTCTGAAATTTGTTGTCAAACTATGATACTTGGCAGTACAAATGAAACCATGAGTGAAATAAATATTTTTATCTTAGAATTGAAAAAATATATATTTATGTGTAAGAAAAAAAGGGTCCCACCCACTATACTAGGACTAAGTAAAAGTTTACGATTATCATGGGACATTCAAAACAATGGCAAATGTCAAGAAAAAGAAAAGCAAAAATGGGCAATTGTACAGCTACTTGCCAATCCAATCCACGATGAAGTAGTGTAGTGTATCCAATATCATAATTATACTAGTTTTTTATTGTTCTAATACTTACCCGATACCATTTTGCTGTATGTCTCGCAATGATTTCAAGATTATATTGTCAGAAGTCCAAACACGATTCTCTGTTTTTTTTTTTTTTTTTTTTTTTTTTTTATTTCCTTTCTTCTTTCTTTCATATTTGTGTTTGTATGTATGCCGAAAGTGAGTGTTTTTTGCTATTTTGTTGTACATGCATTCATATAAACATATTTATTTTGCCTCTTCTATAACATTATCAGTAATCTATAAAGATGTTAAAGACAACTCAACAAATATTATTATACACTAACTTTTATTGTATTTAAACTGTCTGTCTACTAACATCAAACATTGTAAGGTATGGAGCAGGATGACCTCGACCTGCACATACCTATGGACGAGGTAAATAAAGAATCGGCTCAAAAAAAAAAAAAAAAAAAAAAAAAAAAAAAAAAATATATTTATTTGTTTACATATTAATATATACTCAAATTAAGCTATAAAATATAACAGATTCCTACAAACACATTTGATGGGGCGAATCGTTGTACATATGGGGCGAGTCGTTATTAAACATGGGGCGAGTCGTTAATGGGGTGAGTCGTTATACTTACCATCTGATTAGATGCCGACATGCCTTCATGAAATCCTGTGGGGAAAACCTCTTAAAACATGATACAGAAAGTATCATGCTAAAAGCTATAAATGAGGGAGGCAAAATATCATCAAAAAGTACTGAGATATTTAGGCTGAAATGTCTGGTTCCTGCTTGGAATTATAATTCATACTACCTTCTGTAACCATCAATTGCTTCCACTGGTTGTCCCCAGAGATCATGGTCCGTCCCTATTTTAAATGCCGAATACCAAGCTGTGACAACCTTTTCCTCATTATCCTTTTCCGTCATCTCGAAAGCATGCTCAAAATCGTTAAAGCTAAGGTATTCCAACCATTTTTATTTCTCTTAGAAATGTTTACAAACGTCAAATTTGGATGAGAGGTACTACCAAACATCGGCACTAATTGCCATGATGTCGTAAAATAAACAACACATGTATCAACACATTTATTGCAACTTTTAGCCATATAGCTTTCTGGACAATAAACCACTATGTCGAACACATTTTATCCATAAAAAATATTTTGTTATATTACTTGTATTTCTGATTTCAACAGAATACCGCAAATTCACGACATTTTGGTACGCATGCGTGTAATTCGATTCCTATTTCCGGTTCTGGATGCGGAAGAAACCTAAAATTGTAAACAAAAAAGAAAATTGGTGCTGGCCCAAAACACAACAATGACTTAAGCTTTACGGACGTGTATTGCGTGATTAATGCTTATTACTTATTCCTTGTTATTTTGTAGCCCCGATTACGTATAAAACTGGAATAAGTTGAAGGTCACACGCCAGTGAGTTTTCGTCTGAGATGGAGCCTTTTATGTTTTCATTTATTCCATCACGTTTCAGTGTTACCATTTGGACCTAAAATACTTTATTATCATGGCAAACAATTACGACTTCTTTTCGGAGGAGAACAAACCAAAATGGAAAAGTGTTTTTATTGGGGCTTTGAACTTAGTAAGTCAATCAACCATTCTGTGTGTGGTAGTGGATATTTTTACATGTTTCTACTGTTATGTAACTTATTAAAACTTTTCTGTGTGCACATTTAGATCATTGATAATATTTTGTATACAATAGTTTACATTATGTTAGATGTCACAGTGTCTGCGTGTTTGAATGAAGTGTAGGTCTTCTTGCTGTCAAATCGGGGATGTTTCACCCTGGAACATTTCACCCAGTTTTATATGAATCCGGGACGTTTCGCCCTAGGACAATTCGCGTCGAAATAGATTTCGCCCATAGACATTTCGCCCCAAATATTTCAGCGGTGGGGTATCACCGATTGCAATAATTTGAATCAATAATTGAATTAAACTAAACATGGAATAATAACATGCCAAATTCACTTATTTTAATGACTATTATCCAGTAAAAACTCTTTCATATACATGGTACTGTATTGAAAGATGAGGATAAAAATCAGACATTTATTCATTTATCTTTATCAGCACATTCAACAAAACTAAAATTGATAAGGTAACTTTCTTTTTTTTTAAAGAAGAAAACTATCAGGCAGCCTTATTTATTAGTGTTTAGTAGAATATTTCAAGCATATGAATATGATAACACCTGCCTATTTTGTGAAGATAATCTTTTTGCAAAATATGGTTTAGAAAAAAAAAACATGAGTGCTGTCTCATAATTAACACATACCTTAATATTATCTGCTCGGTTATTTTAAACAGATCATGTTTGCAAGAACACGAAGAGGGACGACTTTCACAGTTTGACAACTGACACATAATACACTAACACCCCTCAAATGGGTGTTTGGGCACAGTGTTGTACAAACATCCTGCTGTGACATGATGCACATACATGAACTGGCCCCATTTTATGGTTATTCCCAATAATTAGGGCGGCATGTCCCAGCGCGAAAAGTCCCAGGGCAAAACATGTTTCGGAGTGAATTGTCCCGTTACCTTTTATATTCGTCTTGAGCATGTGTGACATCATAATAAACATACTAACTACTTTAACTATTGGTCAGTATATAATTAAGAAATAATCTTCGATTTAGCATTGTTTATCAGCTAATGAACAACAATTTGGAGTTCTGGTATAGTATGGTAATTAAACCACGAGGGCCATGAACACAGTTATTATTTAATATATATATTTAGTGTTCTAAAAAGTAGAAGTATAATAAAATCATACTGGGAACTTGTTTTTACAGTTTGATAAGTCACACAACACTAGGGCTCCAACCGGTACCCAAAAAAACCTGTATTCTTTGATAAAAAAGTACTGGCGATTCCGGGCCAAAGTTTTCATCAATGGTACTGGGTTGGACCTCTTTTTTACGAAAGGAGATCACTGTGTCAACTTGTAAATAAATTAAACAAACGCAGTAAAATTTATTACAGGTTGGCATAAAACCCGGGTTTTATACTATTGACCTGCCCGGGCGGGTAATACTGGGAAAAACCAGGTTTTACAGGGTTTTACTGGGCAATAGTGGTGAATAAAGATATTGCACAATTGTGTTTACATTGCATAATAATAATGTGTTTGTTCATATAAACACATATCTGTTAATAATTATATACTGTAAATAACAAATGTTTACCTTTATTTCATATGGAAACATATTGATAATATCTTTTTCACAAAATTAATGTTTGATTTTTTGGTTGGTCTGGATAATACTGAGTATTATTGGGCATTCTGTGTTCTTATTCACTTTCATTATATTTTTCTCAGTATATAGTTGCATATGTAACAAAATTATGTTAATGAAAAGATTTCAAAGAAGTAACAGCATTATGTTTATGAAAAAACGAATTTCAAAGAAAAAAAGGACAACTATAAGAGAAATCAGACATCCGTAACATATTTTTGTGTTATAAAATATTATTTTATAACTTTGATGTCATGTCACAACAAGACCCTCTTGCATCTCCATGGTGTACATTAAATTAATGACACAATTTTGTAATATCTTTTATGGCCCTGGACCCACAATATGTACACCCTATTTAAGAAACACAAACATTGATTGAATTGGCAGATGCAGTTGCTCAGCAAACTATTAAAAACCATTCTTCATTTCTTTTTTGAAAAATAACTTGTATTTGTATCCGATTTCATTCCCTTTTATATTTATCATTAATGTTAAAGTTTATGAAAGATTTAAAAAATGAAAGTAAGTAATGAAAATAAGGAATAAAAAAGTAAACAATGAAAATAAGGGATTTGTCCAGTAATCGCTGATATTGCCCAATTTAAGATTATAATAATATTGACCAGGCTGGCATTATTATCCAAAGAAGGCCTCCCTAAGTTTTATCGATAACAAAAAATAACAGATCAATGCAAAAAGAAAAAAAGAAGGGAAAATAAGTGTAGATATATTTCATTATCAAGCAGAAGCATTTTACAAACAACGTAGAAAATAATTTATTAAGCGTTGCCATCGAAAAATGAATGAATGACCCAGTGGATCTGTGCTGTAACTATGCATATTATTGGGTCTGCTAAACTAAACATAAGTCATTTTATTTTTTGACATAAGTTAACCGAGTATTTAGGTTTATAAAAAACATTTAACTAAATATTATCTGAAGAAAAAAACTGTATTGCCCACTTTCAGAGTATTGACCAGGGCGGGAAAAAACGGTAAAACCCACCGGGAAAACCTGGGGGTGGGTGATTCGTTTACAACCCTGTTACGGGATGATATATGATTTTGTGTCTACATTCATTTTGTGTTCTTTCTATATCATAAGAATTTGACCATATCTTTCTAGCCAGTGAATGATGTTTTAAGAAGGACCTTTTTGTCACTCATGACTAACATTTGCTGATTACTATCAAGAATGTGGTAAATACTAAATAAAGGATTATTGTATGTACAGTATTCAGTCATAATTAGAAAAATCTTTATTTCTCATTTTGAACATGTAATGCTGTAAAGATAAGGATTATGAATGTAGTTTAACCTTTTTTTCAGAATTAACTTGTTTAATATCCGACCCGAAATTACCAGAACTCTGAAATTTTTACCTGGTGACCCTTCCCGAAGAAATTTTTTGACCCGTCGAGCCCTAGTTGATGGTTTCAACAAAAGACTGAATAACAGTGGCGATATAAGAACTACTGCACACTGTTCGCGATACAGATACCCAATTTTGTTCTTTTGCCCTTCTGAAGTTTTATAGAAAAGTAAAGATTTTACAGTTCTTTGCGCTAGGACATTTTTATATTGGGGTCAATACGCCCACACTTTCCATGCAGATGACTAGACGTTGTACATGTCAGCATAATTTTCCCGCGTTTCTCTAACAGAACACAGAGTTTTACATGACATACATGTGCATTTTAACTCGAACTTGTGTTTATTTCATGTGAACAGTAAAATTCGGATAGGGGTTTCGAATTTATATTTTATTATACGCGTTTTCATATGAGATTTAATTACAAGCATATAAAAAAAAATAATATTTTTTTAGGTCGCGAAAATTGGCTAGTGTATACATGTATGAATGACCTGGTATGGCGCAAGTTATATCGCAATCCTGCTATATCAAAATCACTATCATTGAACCCAGGGAATCGTGATATAATGCAGTTGCAGTGTGTAAAGTAAATACTTACCATGATCGATTGGAAAATCTGGCATTTCTCGTTGAACGTGTCTGAGATAACTGTTTTAAGAAGGACCTTTTATCATTCATTTGCTGATTACTATCAATAATGTGGTAAATAGTAAATAAAGGATTATTTTCTGTACAGTATTCACTAGATTGGCGCTAAGAAAACTGAAATAGTAGCCAACAAATTAGATTTTCCAAAGAAAACCCATTATTAAAAAATATTTTCAGAAAATATGCTTCATGTTTAAATATTTTCCAAAATTTTTAGTAGCCAAAGAAAAATTTTTGTAGCCAATTCGAAAGTTTAATAGCCAATGGCTATTTTGGCTACTGGTAACGCTAACATCGATTCAGTCATAATTAGAAAAAATCGTTATTTCTGACTTCTCTGACATGCAAGGTTGAAAAGAAAAAGGTTTTTGTGTAGTTTAACTTTTTTTTATAATTAACTTGTTTAATAACTGACCTGACCAGAAATTAGCCAAACTTTGAAACTATGATCCGGCGACCCGACACGGAAGAAATCTTTCGACTCGTTGGAGCCGTACACGACACTTTGTTATTTTTTATTATAATTAAACCTTGGTAATAGCGGATTAGTGTTGTGAAAACATACTTTAAACTATTGTTGTAAATAAAAAGTTTTAAAGATTTGAAGTTTAAATAAATTGTGATATAAAATAATGTTAATAATTCTTTAATATAGACTTTTGTGGAATTATTAACATTATTTTATATCACATATTTCTTTCAAGGCCTGTAAAATGTACATCATAATTTTCTATGGCCATTGATTCTCTCAACAAGTTTTTCATTTTCCTAAAATTTGTTTTATATCTGTTCTTGCAGGTCAATAAGCAAGTGCACCCATCGCTGACTGCCCAGACAGACGCGTTGGAGTATATTGAAGACCTGATCATACAGCTGCTGGCCACACTGTGTGCGTGTGAGCCCCACATCGTCCAAGATGTGGAGGACAGGGTCCAGAAGACATTCCCCGACCCCATTGACAAGTGGGCCATCCGGGACGCTGACAGGGCCATCAAGGCGGATGCCAATAGAAATAAGAAGAACTCCTCCCTAGTGTTGCCTGTTGATAAAATTCATCCTCTTCTAGTCAAGGTCAGATTTGTTAGTCTGTATACCAGTACTTACATGTACCATGCACATCATTTATTTAAGTTATCTTGGTTACAGTTTGTAGCTTGGTTTAAGACTTATTTTTAATAATGGACATTCATCACAGTTCTTAATTGGATTTAAGAACATACTCATAGAGTCCAGGATTCCTTCCTCAGACAAAGTTGGTTTTGTCATGTTGGACAAAATGCAATTTAATCAAAATTCCTAATCTAATGAGAACTACTGGTCATGGATGTAAATCCGGCCTGTACGTAAATATTCGGCCACCCTTCAAAAAGCGTTTTTGCGATAGAGATAATATTGTTTTAAAACAATTAGCAAAAGAACTTTCTATAACAACAGACTTCTACAGATTTCTGGATTCCAGTAAGTATATCGTTATTTACTTTTGAATTGAAATCTCAGTATCATAACAGGAAATATTGAGTCACGTGGGGAAACTGACGTCATCATACGCACGCACCGAAAATATTGTGTTGCATGATTACAGATTTAAATGTATTATTTCTTCTAACCGTTAACAAATTTTCACAAGCAAATTTGACGAAATAGGAAACACCCGCTTCTGTTTAAAAGATCACATCACTAGTTTGCCCAGGCATGGTTTCTATTCATATTCGGTTATCTCAGATTTTCGTACAATTCTCGATGAATTTAATACCAATATTTAATACCAATATCATCGTAAACTCTAGGCAGCCCCGGTAAGTTTATGTTGTAGCCTTCTTCAGCGAAGGGGTTACTCAAGGTATCGAGAATATTCGGCCCCTAGATTTATCCGGTCCCAATTCTAGTTAGCAATTCAGTAGACAAATCGGCCCTTTTGACAATTCGGCCCTAAGACTTATCGATCTGTCTCATGAATGATGTGTTCACTATATTTCAGAAATTTATATTCATACTAATAATATCTATATTTAATTGAATAATGTATTCTCTATTTTATTCATATCAATTATAACTGTTTACTTACATAAAACGCACAGTTAAAATTCACAGTTATACACTAAGATTTTCAAATTGAATTATCTCCCTTGATTGTTTACTTTATTTTTGACATAAAAATGACGTTTAAACAAAACACAATATAAACAAGCAAAAGAAAGAAACGAAACCATTTGCAGTTCACCAGTGCCAACATTGGTTTAAATTATACAGAATTTAAGGGGAGGAGGGGGGAGGGGTACCGGTGAAAGAAAGTCGTTCAGGTAGGATATTTTAGTCAAAATTTGATTTTTTGTAAATCTTGATCGTTACTCTTTAGATAATGATAGTTATTAAAAAGAACTATTTTGTTATAAACATTTCCGAGGATACTAAAAAGTGGCCGATTTTTTTTACGTACATTTGAGCTAGGAAAATGGACATTTTATACGTTGTTTATTTCCGTTTATTTAGTTTACCTTACACTCATCCATTTTGATTTAAACTTACACGTTATATGAGTTTTGAACCCAGGATTATTGATGTGAAATTTAATTTTGATCAGTTGTGTACAATGTGAGATTAAAAAAAAAACAACACCAAAGTGGCCGGAATTACGTTCATGACCAGTAGACTCTTTACCAAAGCTGCGATATATTTGTAAAAGGTTTCTTTCTGTATTGCAGGAGGTCCTTGGCTATAGAATTGACTACACAGTGACTATCTACATAGTGGCCGTGTTGGAGTATATAGCTGCTGATATTCTCAAGGTAAACCATGCAAATCTTACTGTTGCTTATTAATTGCTGTTTTTAAAACACTTTGAATGCAGGGGTTTCATGAAGACCTGGTAGCCGGGTGATTTCCGGTAGCCGGGTAAATAACCCGGCTATTTTGACCTTATAACCAGCTATTTTTTGCTGTAGAGGTTTGTATTTAACGGAGGACCCCCAAACAACCCCCCCCCCCCACCGCCTACTTTTAGGAAAAATATCTGTCTGTTTCTATACTTAATAAAACCCCTGTGAATGATGTTAATGTTGGCAAAAGTAAGTACCTAATTTTATAACATGTATTTCTGTTTAAAAAAGGTTGGCACTTAGAAATTATTAGCCCTATTTTTCAAGTCGGCAAAAGTGCATGTGATTTTGAAAAGCTTTTCTCAGGAAATGTGAAAACATTCCACATTTCAAATTATTACCAAAATTTTATTAGACAATGGCTATTTCTGCTACAGGTCACGCTTACATGGCAAAAGAAGTGTATTTTTGTGGTCATAACTTGTTTTCTAGCAATAGTTTTAAACTTTATTATTCTGATTTCAGTTGACAGGAAACTACGTAAAGAATATCAAGCACCAGGAAATCACCTCCCAAGATATCAAAGTTGCAATATGTGCAGATCAGGTACAGAATACTGCTATCTTGATGTTACTGGGAAGTCAAATCTTGGTGACTCTGCAAATGATTGTTTTACAGCATTTTATATTTTTAATACTTTATGACTGTGCGCAACTCTGTATGGAAAGTGTATAATAAGGATGCATATCTAGTGAAAGATCTAGGATAAAAAAAACATACAGGTTGCTGCTAAAAAGGAGGAGGGAGGAAAGCCGGACCAGTTTGTTGAAATGTTTGCATAATTTGCTTAATCCAGGGTTTTCGTGAGTTAAATGCTTCTAAATACGGTTTTAAGTATAGTCTATTCATTTGTCATTGAATATTTGCAGAAACATATTGAATTTCAAAAGTTATTCAGCATTTGTGTGTTGACGAGCCCAGAGGGGCAGCTTGGGGGAACCAAAAAGGAGCCGGATGCAGCACCCTGCTATTGCGGTCTAGATCTTTCCCTGATATCAAAGAGTATTAAGTAAACTACAATTACAACAAATATGGAATTTATGGCGAATAAGTTCCTTGTGACATATCAGAATGATATCAGAAAAAATCAAAATGATTCACCAGGAGTGTTGAATTGTTAAATGTTGGTTTTTTTTGTAAACAAAGTGAAAATTTGTCAGTACATGAAATTCCAATCTCATTAAATTATTTATCATCTCCAGTTTGACGCTACTATACGATCCGCTACCAGCAACAACTAATGGAGCAAACATTAGGGTTTGATTTTAATGAAATTGATGAAACTCCCAACTTGTTAACAAGCGCACAGTAAAACATACAAAAGAACATCTCCAATGGCAGAACATACGTTAGTAAAATTCACTGCAAGGTAAGGAGAGGTACAGTCTTCGACGTTAAGCGGTGGACCGTGGTCCGAGTCCACCAAATTTTCGCTCGGTCCAGCAAAAGTTGCAAGTAAACTGGACCGGCGGTCCAGCAAAGAAAATTCCCTTGATAATTTTGATACCAGAAATCCCTAAAAATGTTCAGCCAATAATTCTTGGTAAAGCGAAAATCGGGTTATTTGGATGCATACTTTTACGAAATGATGCCATAAAATTCAGTGTCAGATTCGCAACCATTTCCGCTTGCGTACGCATGTTTTTCTAAAACAAAGAATGCCTACTCGGTAATAAACGCACTCTCCTTCTGCATCAGTGTGTCAATTATCGATAAAATCTGTAAGCAGGAGGAGCTAGATTTACTACAGTCACCTAGTCAGCCAATGAGAACGCATTAAATTTCCAAAATGTAGATGAGCATAGTCGATAGAATGTTTATCACGCCCACATTGTTGGTAAAGGTGAAGTAATTTGTAACACATTTTCGTGAGGTATGCATGTTGTTAGCTGCGTGTTTGTAACACCCACATAATAAATAAAATACTACATAATAAAGGAAGTCAGTATATTATTATTTGCAAAATGTTTACTTAAAATACGACATGGGATGTTGACAAATTGTGTTTGCAGATCGCATATAATTTTAGTGTGTAATGTCAAAGGTTCGTCTTCATTGTTTAAAAAAAAATATTGCTTTGACTACGTGTGTTTTCGAATAAACGAGCTATTCAAAAGTATAACTACACTGATGACACCCAAATACTTATGCTGCCACATTTTCACGAAAGTTAGCGAAAGTTAAGTCAATGAAAGTAAAAATGTTTTATTACTCAACAATGGAATTTCTAAACTAATTTTAGGACTAAAAGCATTTATTGTTAAAGGAGTGGGTGGGGAGGGGTGCTTTGGTAACAATTACTTGGACCCCAACTCTTTAGGAGTAGGGAGTCCATGTTCTGCTATCCTAGCGAGCGGAGCAGTTTCCATTTGATCTGCTCATTCGAGTCAATTTCGGCCCAGATACCAGCTCGGCCATTTGGGTCAGTACTGAACTCAAATAGGCGAAAATGAACTAAACACCTAGTATTTGATTTAACTGGCGATCTTGTATTAATATTTCGCCATATTTTTATTGGGAGTAATGTAATAAATACATGATTCATGTTAGAATAAAAGTCTGAAAACCTTAATTGCTTTCAATTTATTTTTTTAATAAAATCATTGATATATATACATTTAGTGAATGAAAATCTACAAACAAATTGTGGTCCACTAAATTGTTGTACGGTCCAGTTGATCTAGCTGGTTTGGTGGGCCGACGGTCCACTGCTTTTAAAACTTATTCGTGAAGACTGGAGGTACAAAGCCAAATAGCACGGAAAGGTCTGCCACCTGCTCACTTTTTGTTTATACAGTTGCTCATTTTTGCTAGTTAACAGGAACTGACTAAATTAAGTGTCCATATTGCCCAGAAATATAGCCAAAGTTTACTGTATAATCACTGAGGGACAGGCAGCAAACATTATGTGTCAAAAATGGACATATATGGCAATATGATATTTTGCTACTCATGTAGAACATTAAATGAGGCGTGTCATGGAAAAGCGGGCTTAATGCATGTGCGTTAAATGCGGACTGCACAAGCTAATCCAGGATGACATTTTCCGCTTTTATAGTATTTTCTGTTCGAAGGAAGTCTCTTCTGAAAATAAATCCACTATAGGCGGAAAGTGACATCCTGAATTAGCCTGTGCAGACATGCCTCAAATATATTTTGACATCATATACTGATTGGAACAAAAAAACATCATTAATTGAAGTGTCTGTTTTGAAATAAAATGAGTAAATTATCTGGAATTTTTAGATAATTACATGTGAAGCAAGTGTCAAAAATTTACAGGGATCCCACATTCACCTCAAAACCTTGTATTTTTACTTGCTGTGTTCATACCTTAAGTGTATTCAAGAAGAGAAAAAAGGTTATTAAATAATTCAAATAATTTCCATTTTCCTGAATTTGTCACAATTTTTTTTTTTATTATTGTTGCAGATCATTATATTAAAACCAACAATTGCATGTCTGTTCAACATATTTCAATTTCATGTGATATTTTTGTTAGTCTTACTCATCAATCTTATGTTATTGTGTTACAATGAAATAGTTACGGTTAAAAAAAAGGGAAATACATTGTAATTAATACAAAAATTTAGAAAAACCAGGCTATTTCAAAATGGTGTGACATGATTTGGTCATTGTATAACAGGATTAAATAGTAATATTGTGTATAATAACTATATGACAGAGGAGGATGTTATTGTGTTTAATAGGAGGTGATTATTCATACTGAGCAAAAAGAAATTGTGACTTGTATCATTGTAACTGTATGGAAGGCATTACTATGAAGGTTCGGATGTATAAATTTATATGTTTTATTTCTTGAAGTATTTGAATATATAACAATCACCAATAATTTGTTGTCTTACAAATTCCACGCAGGTGCTATTGAAAATGTTATCTTCATTGCAGGTGATATTGAACATGTTCCCTTCATTGCAGATGTTATTTATTAATGTTCTCTTTATTATAGGTGTGATTGGACATGTTCCCTTCATTGCAGGTGCTATTGGACATGTTGTCTTTCTTGCAGGTGTTATTGGCCATGTTCCCTTCATTGCAGGTGTTATTGGACATGTTCCATTCATTGCAAGTGTTAACGGACATGTTCTCATCATTGCAGATGTTGTTGTACGTGTTCTTACTCCAGGTGTTGTTGTACATGTTCTTACTCGGCCGGGTCCGGCTAGCTCAGTTGGTAGAGCGTCGATTAGACTGTCGATCCGGGGATCGTGAGTTTGAACCCCAGCCTGGCCAAATAACTTGTGTGGGGATTGGTCATGAAATTATTTCTACGGCCATTCTCCCCTACCTCTGATTCAAGTAGGGCAGTTGTCAGTTACTGGCATAGGTATGTGCACTAATACAGGTAAACCGCTTAGAGCTAAGCTTGCCTAGGAAAAGTGTGAGTAGGTTAACTGACCGCAATGATATGACTGTAATACTGTTAAAAACGGCAACAAATTCACACAAAAAACCACAAAAAAACCATGTTCTTACTGCAAGTGTTGTTGTAAATGTTCTTAATGTAGATGTTGATGGAAATTTTCTTTTTATTGCAGGTGTTGATGGACATGTTTTCCCAGGAGGAGACAGATGTCTCTCTGCCATTGGTTGATGAACCAATTCGTCGGGACTCGCTGACCTATGAGGACATTGTGAAAGACTTCATCCTGGATGAGACCCAGTACTTACACGACTTGAACATGATCATCAAAGTATTCCGAGCTCCGTTTGCAAAACACTTTCCAAATAGCAAGGTATTTAAATGAATGTATGTCTTGAGTTATGTTAAACTATGTTCTAACAGTCATTTCAGGCGAATGTTTGACCATTGTGGCATAACACTTGGTAGATTTAAAAAATGAAAACAATCTTTTATTTTCTGGAAGTAATTTGTTGTAGCCCGTTTGAAAAAACGGGTCGTAGTATGGGAACGCCCAAGTGGGCGGGGAGGGGGGGGGGGGGAGAGATAGATCTTTGTCCGGAGCATAACTTTGTCCAGCATGGATGGATTTTCAAATAACTTGGCAGAAGTGATAAGCATGGTGAGACTTAGTGTCGCGTGCATGAACCAGGTCCCTAGGTATAAGGTCAAGGTAACAAATCAAAGTTAAATGTCGATATAAGAAATCACTTAGTCCAGAGCATATCTTTGTCCAGCATGGATGTATTTTCAAATAACTTTGGCAGAAGTGATAAGCATGATGAGACAGAGTGTCGCGCGCAAGAACCAGGTCCCTAGGTCCAATTTCAAGGTCACAGTTTTATGGTCAAAGGTCAAATACCGTAAAACGTTGTGTATAACGCGCGGTGATGTATAACGCGCACCTAAATTTTTGAGTGGAAAATAGGGAAAAAATATTTTGAGTCAAATTACATATGTGCTGTGGAGTTTTTGAACAAACAGGATGTATAAAAATCGTATCAGATTGAAAAAAAAAAAAAAAAAAAATGTCTGACATGTTTACAACATATGAATACTGTTTTCCCAAGATCTTATGTGATATAGAGCACGGTTAAATTACACCAACATTTAATTGCCAATTTCATATAATTTTGTACAGGACTCAAAATGCCGATAATGTCTTAATCTATTTGAAAACATTTAATGACACAAGCAATGAAAAACTCGAACAACTGAACTGCAAAATATTTGTTCACACCCATTGAATTGCAAAGAAAATGTTTTTTTACACATTTCGTAAGACAAAGAAAATTATCAAGTATCGACAATGGCCCCGAATACAATGCTATACACAGGGCAGTTGGGCATGGTATAATTGGTACAACAATAACTTGTAAACAAAAATGGCTGACGCTGGCTGAAGTTTTTTGTCAAATGTACTATGTAAAATAATGGACACGTACCTAAAAAGATAATTAAAATAATTATTATCATTTATTAACATTGTCCCTTCTGTTCTGTTTTGTTTAAGTCATTTAATTATGCTAATAGTCATATTTACAATACTTGGAAACCATATGGGTTAAGTTGCGCAACCTTTGAAAATTGACGTAACGTCGTTAAAGGTTTTAAAACTTAATCCTCAACACTTTGACCGGAGCATAACTTTGTCCAGCATGGATGGATTTTCAAATAACTTGGCAGAAGTGATAAGCATGATGAGATGAAGTGTCACACGCAAGGTCACAATTCAAGGTCAAAGGTCAAATATATGGAATCAATAGGAAATCATCCTCAACACTCCGAAGCATATCTTTGTCCAGAATGGATGGATTTTTTAATAACTTGGCAGAAGTGATAAGCATAATTCGACGGAGTGTGGCGCGCAAGAAATAGGTCCATATGTCCAAGGTCAAGGTCACAATTCAAGGTCAAATATTATAAATCTATTCTTAACACTGTCCGGAACATATCCAGCATGGATGTATTCTTAGATAACTTGGCAAAAGTGATAAGCATAATGAGACGGACTGTTGCGCGCAAGAATCAGGTCTCTAGGTCCAAGGTCAAGGTCAGTATTGAAGGTCAAAGGTCAAATATAGGAAATCAATCCTTAACACTTTGTCTTTAGCATATCTTTGTCAAGCATCGATGGATTTTCAAATAACTTGGCAGAAGTGATAAGCATGGTGAGTCGGAGTGTTGCAGTCAAGAACCAGGTCCCTAGGTCCAAGGTCAAGGTCACAATTCAAGGTCAAATATTGTCTAGAGCATAACTTTGTCCAGCATAGATGGATTTTCAAATAATTTTGCGGAAGTGATAAGCATGATGAGACGGAGTGTATCATGCAAGAACCAGGTCCTTAGTGCCAAGGTCAAGGTCAAAATTCAAGATCAAAGGTCACATATAAGAAATCAATCCTTACCACTTACTCAAGAGCATAACTTTGTCCAGCATGGATGGATTTTCAAATAACTTGGCAGAAGTGATGAGCTGTGTGAGAAGGAGTGTCGCGCGCAAGAACCAGATCCCTAGGTCCAAGGTCAATGTTCAGAGCATATCTTTGTCTAGCATGGGATGGATTTTGAAATAACTTGGAGAAAGTGATAAGCATGTTGAGACTGAGTGTCGCGCGCATGAATCAGATCCCTAGGTCCAAGGTCAAGGTCACAATTCAAGGTCAAATATAAGAAATCAATCCTTAACACTTTGTCTGGAGCATATCTTTGTCAAGCATGGATGGATTTTTTATTTTTAGTTATTGAATCTTTACCCCTAGAAATGCTCCTTTGACGGGCATATCTTTGTGGCAATGGCACTCTTGTTTTTATATACTAAAAATGAAACTGCCTTGTCATGTCGCAGAAATTCTAGATACAAATGACTGCTTGTAATTAGTTAATTTCGACAACATATCCACCTTTATTGGTACATGTACATAATACTGTCAGTGTTATTCCCACAAGTCTTGTCGGCTAATTTCAGGATTTAGAGAACATATTCAGCAATATTTTGGACATCTACCCGTTCACAGCCAAGCTGCTGATATCTGTCGAGGAGCAGGTGGAGGTAGCTGCTGAAAACGAGACCCCTACTGTGGGCGGTTGTTTTCAGGATCTGGCAGAGGTACCGTGGAAACAGCGGTCTGCTTTGTTCACCAGGGCTCGCTCTCCTATTCGCCAAGTTCATGTTTTTTTTCCTGCTAAAGTAGGGACCGTTATAAGGCGTCATCCCCTCAGAAAAATTATTTCAATTCATGCAGTTTTCCCCTAAAACTGATCTTACCCCAGGATTTTTGATTCCCGTGCTATGAAATTGTTTTCCCAAAATGCCGAAAATAATGCTATTTTTCCCCAAATGGCAAAGGGCCCCATCCCCAAGAGATGAAAAAAAGCCCTGACGTTAGCCAATGGCTACAAATTTGAATACTTGGCTAAAGCAGATTCTGTTTGTTATAACTTTCTCTTTATAACAACCTAGACAACATTGCATTTTTTTATGCCCCCACTTTAGAGGGGGGGGCATATAGATATGCCCTTGTCCGTCCGTCCATCCGTCCGCACTAACGGGAGAGTAGTTAAATGGTTTATGTTTACGGACAATTTAGTTGAAAATAGTTGATTAGGGTTAGGGTTAGTCTTTTATGTGGGTTAAAAATAATTGTAGGTGGCTATTTTAAGACACTTTACTTTTTTTTTTTCGTAAGGGAGCCACTTAAGTATCATCTCGTAAGGACTTCCGTCCTTTCGTCCGTCTGTCGGATTTTTGTGTCGCACATAACTCAAAAAAAGTATAACTGCTAGAGTGATGAAACTTTATAAGCATATCAGCATCGGGGCTTGTGCACCTGGGTATTTTGGTGCAGTTTTTTCCGAAATCACCAGAGTTATGGCCCTTTTTTAGCAAAAAATGATATTTTGGGACTTGTGTGTAACTCAAAAAGTATTGCTGCTAGAGTGATGAAACTTTACAACCATATTCATCAGCATGTTACCTTGTGCACCTGGGTATTTTGGTTTATTTTTTCCGTCAGCAGAGTTGTGTGACAACCAGCGGAATGTGGGGGCATCCGAGTCCTATGGACACATGTCTAGTTAAATTTAAGACACATGGCTGAAGAAAAGATTCTCAAAGATTGTGCACTATGAATTGGTAGTGTGAATTTTTTATTCACGATTTGATTGATGTAGGCCTAACTGATCTTCATGCTTTTGTTGAAATCTTGCAGGGCGAGGAGTTTGGTGTTTACAAGAAGTATGTGGGAGATATTATGACTCCAAATGGCAAAGATCGGCTAAACACTCTCATTCAGAGAAAAGACATGAGTGAAACACTTCAGGTATCGGCTTCTGTTCAGTCTTGATTTTAGCAGCATGTTCGTGTATTATTAAGTAATTTTCAAACTTTATGGCCAGTATTTTTTTATGCCCCCGGCATCTTGATGCGGGAGGCATATAGTGATTGTCCTTTCCGTCCTTCTGTCCGTGACAAGTTTAAGTAGATTTTACCGTTTCGTCAAGCACCAACACCGCTTACTACAACACTTGGATACTTACACAGTTGTTGCTTATGACCTTTCCCTATCCACTCATATCACACAACCTCACTTTGACCTTGACATAATTTATACTTAGAATGGGCTGTTTCTTGGTTAACTGGATTTTACCATTTCGAATAAGCACCAACACTGCTTGCTACAACACTTGGATACTTACACAGTTGTTGCTTATGACCATCCCCAATCCACCCATATCACCCAACCTCACTTTGACCTTGACCTAATTTGGACTTAGAATAATTCAAAAGTGCCATTTCTTGGTTAACTAAATTTTACCGTTTCGTCTAGCACCAACACCGCTTACTACAACACTTGGATATTTACACAGTTGTTACTTATGACCGTTCCCAATCCACCCATATCGCCCTACCTCACTTTGACCTTGACCTAATTTGGACTAAGGAATTTGCTATCCAGCACCAACCGGGGTCTTGTGTGTTTATCAAACACAGAATCTTGTTCATCATTAAACTTTTAAACAGAGTTATGGATGATAAAAAGTAGGAAACCATGTATTAAAGCCGCAGTCCATAGAATATAATTCAATACATCTTAAATTGGCATTAGTTCTAATGAATGTTAATGACGTTTACTCAACTGAAAACTGTTTGTTATTTACGAAAGACATTTTATAATGTTAATGTTCGAAAACGCTTGGTACGAACTGAATATACTCTACTGTACATGCTGATTTACTCCAGGCATCACCAGCTGTATTATATAGATAACTATACGATAAAAAGTTGCCAAAACGTTATTATTTTACCGATTTCGATGCATTTTTTGTTTTTTTAATCAGTAAGATGTCTATTAGAAAAGATTTCTGCAAAGTTTAATTTTATTAACATATGTCTGGACTGCTGCTTTAAATGTCAATAGTCCGCTGCTTAATTCTGTGTAGTTGTTAATGTTTGCAGGGGTATGGTAAAGGATTCAAGGATTCAATGAAATACGTACTGCCAAAGTTGCTGCTGGGTCCAATCTATCACTGCCTCCATTACTTTGAAGTGATCAAGGTAAGGGATAATTTTTCCGAGTTTAAGCAAGAGTATTGTAGAAATTTGGATGTGTTGGCAAATTTTTGATGCAAAATAGTTTCCATAACCAGAAAATATAAAACAAGAGAAGCATAAGGGCATGGTGAAGTTGTGTTTTGCTGCCAATAAAAACCTTCAGTGGTGAATCACCCCCATCCCATCACCCTTTACACTTTATATGCTATCCCAATATCAATACTTTCACATGGTTTGAAATCGGCAAAATCAAAAGTGCTAGGTCAACATAACACACACACTCAAATAACTCTAAGTTATAGAAGCATGAGTAATTTTGTGTACCTATATATTTGAAGGCACTGAGGGCTAGTAAGGATGAATATTTTCTGCTGCCAATAAAAACAATTGTGGCCAATTGACTAATATATTCTATGCTGAAATAATCACTTTCACAAGGTTAAAGGTAACCTTCTAAAGCAAGAATGTTTCACAAAAAGAAAACTGTCTCTTGAGTATGATGCTTGCTCCTTTCAGCTGCTTTCCCCTTTTTAAATGCAAACTTCATATTCATATACAACTTACATTTACTGGATCTTTCTTAAAATATGTTTTGCTGAACACTTTCATGGGTACAATACTTTCCTCCACCAAAGTCTTTTACCCCTGTAATACTGAAACAATTTGTGAAATGTGAGTTGCTTTTACCTACCTATAAAAGCAGGTCCTAACAGTTTTATACCTGTACTTGCAGGCGCTGACGGCTAACAGTCCTAACGAGGAGGACCGTGAGTGTCTGGAGCAGGCCAACGGTCTCCTGGCTCCACTCAAGTACCTGCTGGAAAACACATTCTATGGAAATCTTGCAAAAAAGAAACCATGGTAACTGTTAAAGAAGTAACAGTTTTGATTTTGTTGGTTTCAACTGCTAGGTTTGGCACTTCCTACTGCATATTTGTGTATATTCTTCTAACAGAA
This sequence comes from Congeria kusceri, assembly GCA_027627225.1. Lineage (NCBI taxonomy): Eukaryota > Metazoa > Mollusca > Bivalvia > Myida > Dreissenidae > Congeria > Congeria kusceri. The sequence continues at coordinate 28,914,698 of CM051028.1, forward strand.
TTTCACTGATTAGGGCACACCAGATGGGTGTTAATTTTCTAAGACTGGTACCCAGATTGCTGTAGTTTTGTATTTATAAATAATATATTCAATGCGACTTCCAACTTTCTTTTTACCGATACTGGTAATCTAGATTATGATTATACTGTTCTTTATGACACTACCGGGTATATACTTCATATGTACTGGTTTAAAACCTTTGTATCAGAAAGACTGTAAATACTGTGTATGAGTATTTTAAATTAAACACAAATTTAAGCAGTGTGCCAGTTTATTTGACACAAACTTAATGTTAGTAATAAAAGTTTATATTAAAAGGTAACTGTTACAGTAGATTTGAAAGACTGTTTAGGTATATATCATAAAGTGGCTTGGGTCATTTTAGCAAAAATATGTGAATTCCACGAAACCCAATTTCAGGGAGACATCATTGCGTGTTGGGGGGCGGACGGGGCGTCAGGCTGTTGTGCAGAAAATGTCCGAACTTCAGACGAGCATAGACGGCTGGGAGGGACGGGACATATGGCAATCTTGTAGTGATTTCATCCTTGGTAATACTCATGCTTGTGCTTAATTTTTATACAGGACTTATTGTGATTATTTATAAGGAAATACATACTTTTGTTGTTTTTTTTGTATTGTATTTTAAATGACAATCAATTAAGGACAAATCTTTTTATTTATTTACATGAACAGTATGTATTTTTGTATATCATAACTCTTAAGTAGGTAAGTTCTTTTAAATGTTATCAACACTGAAAATAAACATGTTTGTATACATTCTTTAAAGTGATTATAAACCTGCTGTTGATCTTTTCTTTGGTCCTAAATCAGGATTTGGTTCCGTTACAGATGGTGTTTTGTTAAAGCACACTCGAGGGAAGAGCACAGAGCGTCACGTCTTCCTGTTTGATGGTTTGATAGTCCTGTGCAAGCAGAACATGCGTCGAACCTCCGTGTCGGGTCCACAGGGCGAATACAAACTAAAGGAGAAATTTCCTGTTCTGAAGTTGAAAGTTAGGGACAAAGAGGACACTGATGGTGAGTGTTATTTGTTGTATTATATTTACAGGGTTGTCATTATCAATGGAAGCAAGGAATTTTTATGTAAATATAAGCGATTTAGCCAGAGGTCTATGGGGCCCATTTGTGATATTACCTTTTGCAATTTTTAAGTTCCTGAAAACAACAACCGACTTTCTCATGATTTTAAACTATGAATTTGATCGGCAATCGGTTAATAATGACAACTCTGTATTCACCTTTATTTGCAGAACATTAGGAGTCTGACTTGTTTTGAGTTGTTATAAAAAAATAGGTTTATTCAGAACTTTGCATTTGTTTTCATTTAAAAAAAGAACAACGCAAAATGGTACATGTATGCATGAACTGTTTGATAATGATTGTTTACATTTTATGTATTGTACATGTTAAAGATTAATGCTCAAGAAATGCTTTGGATGATCTAGTTATCAAATCTTAACTTGTAATGTTTGTGACAATCATCTTTAGGTATTGTGTAAGATTATTTGGATAATAGATTAAATTACCAACTAGGAAAAGTTTATTTACTCCGTGACACAATTGTAAAGCACAGAAATTTACTACTGTTGCCAAGTGTTTAAAGCAAAATTTATCGTTCAATTGTATACCGATTTGTAATAATCAAACATTTTCCCCCAGAATGCAGAAACGCCTTCGAGCTACAGTCCGAGTTTAACAATATACATGTGCTGCTAGCGGCCAAAACCCCCGAGGAGAAGAGCAACTGGATGGCAGCGCTTATCTCCCTTCAGACGAAGACCATGCTGGAACGACAGTTGGATGCGCTCTTGAGGGAGGAGGAGCTTAACACACCACTGAAATTGCCAGATCCGGAAAAATACAGGTACATATGAGGCGTGTCATGGGAAATCCAGGCTTAATGCATTTGCTTAAAGTGTCCCGGATCAGCCTGTCTGGGATTACACTTTTATGGTATTTTCTGTTTCAAGGAAGTCTCTTCTAAACATAAATCCACTATAGGCGGAAAGTGCCATCCTGGATTAGTCTGTGCGGACTGCACAGGCTCACCCGGGACGACACTACGCACATGCATTTAGCCCAGTTTTCCCAAGACATGCCTCATATCGAGTTATATGCCATGTTCAGTGATTAATTTTTGACCAAATTGGAATGGTTCTAGCTGGTTTAAACTTGCAACATGTTGCATTCAACAACCAAAGTTGCAACTTACCATAGTTTTAATCATTAAGCTGTTCATGTACGGTAGTAGTCTGCATGACACAGTTTTGTGCATGACCATAATCAATCACAAGTTTGAAAAAGGGCCAGATCAGACGAGACACACTGGGGTTATTGCCCCTTATTCATCATATATTGAAGATATGTGAAAGGAATTTAAGTCCACTTAATACGCTGTACTACAGTATTTGACATCTTGCAGGTTTGCAATCATTAGAATTAATAGAAGAAACTCCTGTCATCCAATGATTGCCTGTTCATAATTATGTACGTATGCAACATTTGATGTGTTGCAGGTTCGCGATCGAGGATTCAGAGAACAACATCGTGTTCGAGGACTCGCCAGCTGGCCCTGGGGAGAGTCCACTTATCAAAGGCGGGACCCTGCTGAAGCTCGTGGAGCGACTAACGTACCACATGTACGCGGACCCCAAGTTCGTGCGCACTTTTCTCACCACCTACCGGTCTTTCTGCAGTCCGCAACAGCTTCTGGATCTGCTCATTGAGAGGTAGTGAGTCAGAAGTTTGAAATCTATGTCTTTTACCTTCAAAGACCCTGACTATAGGGGGAAGGATTTAGAATCTTAAAATTTGAAAAGATACAGGTGCTGCTCATAAGCAGCATGGGTGGTGCGTGTGTGTGTGGGAGATAATAGCTGCAAAAATGCTTTGTACCTATGAAGTTTTTTGGTAAGCTAGTTTCTCAGGAATGGCTTGAAGGATTTAATTAAAACTTTCAACATTTATCCCCCACATTAAAATGAACCTATAGGCCAAGTTTGGTAACTAGTTTGCTAAAAGTATGGGCCTTTTTACACTTATAAATTTTACATATAACTATATGGACAGGTTAAAGTTTTTCAGTAAGCTGGTTTCTCTGGAATGGCTTGAGGGATTTCATTCAAACTTACAACACTTATTCCCTATATTAAACTAAACTCATAGGGTAATTTTGATAAATCTAGTTTGAAATTTTGTCAAAATTATGGGCCGTTTTACACTTCGAAATTTTACATATAAGCTATAAGGACAGGTTAAAGTTCTTCGGTAAGCTAGTTTCTCAACTTTTTGTTTCCGCTCTCTAACTCGAGAACGGATTAAGCTATTCTAATGAAACTTCATGCATATATACCTTATATCGAGACTTCCCTTGGGATTGCATATGGGGTGGGTGGGGTCAAAGTCACTGTTACTAAAAATAGAAAAAGGTTTCCGCTCAATAACTTGAGAACGCATTGAGATATTTTTATCAAACTATACATACATACCTTATATTGAGACCTCACTTGCGATTGCGTATAGGGTCAAAGTCAAGGTCACTGTTACTAAAATAGAAAAAGGGTTTCCGCTCAATAACTTGAGAATGCATTGATATATTTTAATGAAACTTAATACTTAGATACCTTATATCGAGATCTGGCTTGGGATTGCATATGGGGCTGGTGGAGTCAAGGTTAAGGTCACTGTTACTAAAAATAGTCAAATGGTTACCGCTCAATAACTTGAGAATGCATTGAGATATTTTAATGAAACTTATTACATACATACCTTATATTGAGACCTCACTTGCGATTGTGTATAGGGTCAAGGTCACTGTTACTAAAATAGAAAAACGGTTTCCGCTCAATAACTTGAGAACGCATTGATATATTTTAATGAAACTTAATACTTAGATACCTTATATCGAGACCTCGCTTGCGATTGCATATGGAATGGGTGGGGTCAAGGTCACTGTAACTAAAAATAGAAAAATGGTTTCCGCTCAATAACTTGAGAACGCACTGAGATATTTTAATGAAACTTAATACATAGATACCTTATATTGAGACCTTGCGTGCGATTCATATGGGGTGGGTGGGGTCAAGGTCACTGTTACTAAAAATAGAAAAATGATTTCCGCTCAATAACTTGAGAACCCATTGTGAGATTTTTATGAAACTTAATACATAGATACCTTGTATTGAGACCTCTCTTGGGATTGCAGATGGGATGGGTGGTTCAAGGTCAAATTTACCATTACTAAAAATTTTATTGATGTGCGGACTTAATGCATTTCGTTTGAAAAAAATTTTTTGTGTGGAATTTCCATGTTTCTTATTTTAGAAAAAAAATGCCAGTAACTATGACAAGCACATGAAAAGTCAAGCGCGCTGTCCTCCGAAGCTCTTGTTATTAAATACGGTATAAGACTTTTTTTTTATTTTCAGATTTGAGATTCCAGACATAGAAGACGTTGACAATAATTACGAGGCAGACGATAATGAGAACTTGCTGAGAGATGATCTTAAACGGTTCAGAAAAGAATATGTTAAACCTGTCCAATTCAGGTAAGATATATGAATTGTGACTCTGGTTTAAATGTGATTATGTTTATTGTTTAGTGTTGAAGGAACTGTTGTAGCCTATTTGATTTTTGTTGTTGAAATTGGGATGTAGCCTAACAAATTTTTTAGTCAAATCTATAATTGAAACTAGTTTGAGGTTGGCAAAGTAAGCATGGCAGTTTATGGCTAGAAGCAATTGATCGATCCAAGAAGTTGTTAAGATTGCTGGCCCAAGTCTTTTTAACATCTGTCGAAGGCAAAATGTGAAACTGATGTAACTGCTTATATTTCAATTATCATTTAGATCAGTTTCACATTGAAATCACTTCTGTGTCCACTGCCCGCAGGGTGACATCTAAAAGACTTAATGTAAAACTAATGTAACAGCTTATATTTTATAATAACGTTTAGACTAGTTTCTCATTAAACCAACTTCCCTGTCCATTGTCTGCAGGGTGGTGAACGTGTTACGTCACTGGGTGAACGATCACTTCTACGACTTTCAACGCGACGCCAGCCTTCTGGAGAAGCTTAAACAGTTCCTGGACTCTGTGAAGGGAAAGGCAATGAAGAAAATGGCAGACTCCATTTTAAAAGTGGTTCAGAGACAGGTTGGACATTTTTAGCTCTGCTATTTTAAGAATATATACATTTGTCCTTTTCACCTTTTGTAGAGATTTGTTGCTTATGACCATTCCTAATCCACCCATTTCTCCCAACCTCACTTTGACCCATATCTCCCAACCTCACTATGACCTTGAAATAATTTGGTTTTAGAATCATTCCAATGGGCTGTCCAGCACCAACGGGGGGCATCTATGTCTATTGAACACAGCGTCTTGTTTTTTAAAAGAGTTTTAAACTTCTCTTTTTTTCTACTTATGTCTCACAGATGTTATGTTTTATTATCAACAAAAATAGAGGTCAGAACCAATGGATTGTTTTGACCCAAATTTTCTTACTATGAAGATTAAACTTTTAGCCAAATGTAATGGCAAGTAAGTTGTCCTGAGATTGTGTATTGTTGCGGACAAGGATGGCATGCATATTGATTCTGAAATGGTTCTTGTTTCACTGACAAATTACCGTTGCAACATAACTGTTGATTGTTAGTGTATTTTCTGTGTATTAAAATTTGTGTATTTCCTGTGTTTTAAAATTTGTGTATTTCCTGTGTTTTAAAATTTGTGTATTTCCTGTGTTTTAAAATTTGTGTATTTCCTGTGTTTTAAAATTTGTGTATTTCCTGTGTTTTAAAATTTGCAGACAGAGCAACCAAACCCTGAACGGGAGTTCACACTACAGAAGAAACCACCACCAATCGAATGGCATTTATATGAAAACAAAGACAAATTTGATCTTCTTACAGTAAGTCTGAATTAAATTAAGTGTGTTTTAGAGTGGTCATTTTATCTTAAATACGATGGAATGTAAAAATATGAAAAATAAAACAGGTGCTGACATTTGTTGAAAATTAGGCAAAAATCTACTTGTCCGCAAGCAAAAGTCACTTTTCTAAATAAATATTTAGTTGTTATTCTTCGCATTACTGTTATAATTTGTCATTAAATTATAAATAAAATGCAATTTTATTGGTGTTAAAATATAGAATAAATGATAATATAATAATTTACTCCCAACTTTTACATCATTTTCACAAACAGATATTGCACTGGAAAAACTTACTTGCGCTGGAAAAATTTACTTGTCCGACTGTAAAAATGCGCATATCGGACAAGTCGGGCAAAGGATTTCCACACCCCTGCAGTTTATGAAAATGTTTAACCATGATAAAAATAAGGGAGAATGTAAATGGAATGTCTGTGTACATTAAAATGCATTTCATAAATATTCAACAGCTCCATCCAATAGAAATAGCTCGGCAAGTGACCCTTCTGGAGTTTGACCTCTATCGAGCCGTCCAGCCGTCAGAAATGGTGGGAAGCGTATGGACGAAAAAGCAGAAGAGTCAGACCTCGCCAAACCTCTTGAAGATGATCGAGTTTTCTAACAATGTGAGTTTGTTGGCTCAACATTGAAATGGGAATGTACCAGGGCCAAAATTTTGATCGCAAACAATATTTTCTTCTCGCAATTTCATTAAGTGATTAAGTGAGTAAAAATAATATCTATACATATCGGATTGAAAAATATGCCAATCAATATGATATTATTTCTGTGGACATAAAATTTGTTTTTCATTGGTGTTCAAAATAAAAAGAATATAAAAAATTATTTCTGGATTAAAAAAAAATACACCATACCTGCACATATTTACTCTTCCAATTTTTTGCGAGTAACATAAAAATTAACTTTTAAAGTTAATTATTGACTTGCATTTTTCGAGTTTGAGACTGCTCAATTTGAGCCCTGGAATGTACCCGTGTTCCTGCATGGCTTTACTTTCCAAGCTTATGATAGGACCCATGGCCTGGACATTTGGGGGAACATATCACAAGAATTTGAAACAAACATTTTAAGTGTTAAGTCAAATTCTGAGGAAAAAAACTTTTAAAGACGAAGTGATCTCATGAATTGAGAATTTAACAGTTGTGGAAATTTTAAGAGCTGTATTGAATTGTGTCAACCTGTTCGTGAATATATTGTTGAATAAATTCAAGTCAAAGGTAGTAACATAATTGTGTTTAATAGAATGTATCAAAATATACTGAGCAGTATATAGCAATTTATTTCCATGCCACAATAAATTATATGTATTCATCCTTGAATATCATGTAGTACAATTTTTCCCAAAATGTTTGCATGTATTATATTTCCAGTGTATATACTGGCTTGAGAAATGCATAATCGAGACTGAGAATTTGGAAGAGCGTGTGGCAGTAGTTAGCCGCTGCATCGAGATCATGATGGTGTTCCAAGAACTCAACAACTTCAATGGCGTCCTGGAGGTGGTCAGTGCCCTGAACTCGGCACAGGTCCACCGGTTGGACCACACATTCAATGTAAGGGGATCATGCGGTGAAATGGATGAGGGACAGTATTCACGAAGCTTTTTTGGATAATTTTAACTTGAGTTGTACTGGTACTTGGGTGAAAATTTCTGATCAAATTTTAATAGTAAAATAAAGATTTCTGTTCACAAAAGGGCACAAGAAGAACATCTGTTTAATACTTATTCATTTGAAACATTGCATGCAGAATGACCTGTACATGAAACTACAACAGACTTAAGGAAGTTTATACTCAGAAGTTTTGTGAATGCTTACCCAGTTCTATTACAAAATATTGTTTGTTTTCTAGACCACTACCCATCATATTGCCAAAATTTGCTTACATAATTAATGTTCATAAAAGCAGAAATGGAAAGATATTTGTCAAAAATGAATAAGTAAACCAATACATTATTTTGCTATCCGTGTCATCTAAGGTATTTCACCATGCACACCATGCAATCAAAAAATGAATTGAGGCGCATCGTTGGAAAACCGGACTTAATGCATGTGCATAAAGTGTTGTCCCGGATTAGCCTGTGCAGTCCGCACAGGCTAATCCAGGACGACACTTTCCGCTTTTATGGTATTTTCTGTTTCAAGGAAGTCTCTTATAATCATAAATCCACTGTAGGCTGAAAGTGCTGTCCTGGATTAGCCTGTGCGGACTGCACAGGCTAATCCGGGACGACACTTTACGCACATGCATTAAGTCCGGTTTTCCCACGACGCGGCTCAATTATTGATTGCTATTTGCAGGAGGTCAACCATCGGCTGGTCAAGGCAATGAACGAGGCCATGGAACTGAACTCTGACCACTTCAAGAAGTACATTGAAAAGTTGAGATCCATTAACCCCCCATGTGTTCCATTCCTAGGTAAGTGTCCCGTGCCCCTCTTTGTTATTCAGTTTTAGTTGTACATTATATCCCTTTCAGTTTCATTCTTCGATAAATGAATAATCCCCAGATGTGCTCCTGTCCTAGTTAAGGATCATTATAACTCTGTGGGATCTATTTGTAGAAATACATGTAGTCCATTTGTGAAATTCTTACTTCCATATTCCATTCCAAGTTAAGTACAGTACATGTAACATAAGTTTTATATCTACTGGTAGTTAAGTATATTAACCACCAAAGTGTTATAATTCTTTTGTAAATATATAATACATGCATTACACAGGGGTGTGGAAATCCTACGCCCGACTAGTCTGACACAGGTAATTTTACGGTCTGGGCCCAGTTGCTCAAATCTTTAACGACCTATTAAGCTAACAGCCGTTAACTTTTGGATGAATTTTTTTTTGTAAGTTAAATGTTAAAATTTTAAACCCTGTGTTTATTCTAAATAAACTGGCATGTTCAAATAATTTTAAAATGCTTCATAAGCAAGCTGCTTGTGATATTAATGTTATTTACAACTAAAGTTAACAGGCTGTTAGCCTAATTGGCCTTTAAAGTTTTGAGCAACTGGGCCCAGATAAGTTAACTTTTCCTGTCTACTTGTCCACAGACAAGTACAATTTCAGGGTGTGAAAATACTGAAGTTGGAAGTTAATTTTCATATTATTATATAATTTAACATTTGAATAACTAGTAGTGTTTTATTAATTATTTAATAAAAAAATATATCATGAAGGCCTGGAATAACTAGAACTCCACGAGTTGGATGTGTCACCTGATGGGGCATAACTCAAGTGCAAGCGATAAGAGCAATTATGCCGTAAACCGAACTTAACCTTTACACCTACTTACACTTCCCTAAAGCTTCATAATGATTGCACAAAAACTTCTCAAGTTATTGTTTGCACAAACTACAAGGCGCACCTTCTGCGTTGACACCGCCAAATTAACACCTATATGTCATCTCGTCAGATGACACAAAAACTATATTTTTATTGTTGACAAGTGACTGTTGCTTGCGAACACGTAGATTTTTGCAACGAACATGTTTATGGAGAAGTAAATAATTTTGATATTTCCACACCCCTTCCTTACAGTTATTCTATCCATTAGAAATTATCAATATACAGACTGTGCACAAATCACCTTGATATATGCATAATATTACATATTTTTCATCCATGTTCCAAAATCAGTTCATTTGTTCAATCTTCAGTTGATAATAAAATTATCTTCACTCAATGGTCAGTGCTTGTGTATATCACAGGGATGTACCTTACAAACATCCTGAAGACTGAAGAAGGCAATCCAGACTTCCTGAAACGTGACCAAGAGAATCTGATCAACTTCAGCAAGCGCCGTAAAGTGGCAGAGATCACGGGTGAAATTCAGCAGTACCAGAACCAGCCCTACTGTCTCACCGTGGAGACAGACATGCGGGTAAGGCGGGTAAATTTTGTATGTTTCTGGCAACGGTCTCAATAAAGTAAGGTAATTTCGGGATTGAGTTTATAGCTCACCTGAGCACAAAGTGCTCGGTGAGCTATTGGTATAGGGGACCTCTTCTGCATCGTCCGTGTGCCGTCAACAATTTGTTTCGTTCTCTTGATAGAGACTTTTTATCCAATCTTAACCAAACTTGCACAGTTTGTGTATGACCATAAAATCTCGGACAGGATTGTTTTTGGGCCAGATCACACCAGTAACACTAGAGTTATTGCCCCATTTTCATGCAAAAATGTGCACAAATGCCTTTTTCCAGCATATAGACTTTATGTTCCATCCAATCTTAACCAAAATTATCTAAAATCTGACGGATATAGATTCACAGAAACAGTCGTCGCTAAAATCTTTATGGTCGGGGGTTTGGTATGGTTTGGTTACTCGAAACACGTAATAAGTTTTTGGCCTAAGAGACCACATGGGAAAATAAACGGGGCTGGTATTTATAAAGACTCAAAGCTAATTTTTTTAAAATATTCATAATTCTTAAGTCTAAGAATGGTTTGGTGAATACAGACTCGAAGCTTAGTCTAAGGTGTTTTCAATCATACACATATTCTGAACTTTAAATTATAACCAATGGTAATTCTTGTTCCACTTGAAATATTGACCATTGTGAATGCTTCTTATATTTGAGTGTTGAATCTCATTGGCTTTAATATTTAAGATTAATCCCAAGATTCAGCTTAAAATGTTCTAAGTTGTGGGGCCTAATTACAGTTTTTCAACTGTGTTGAAATCATTCTAATTGGGAGTTTACTTATTGTTTTTATACCCCCACAAACAAAGTTTTAGGGGAGGGGGGGGGTCAATAGGAGCAAGCTTGTCAGTCTGCCAGTTTCTCGGTCTGTTGGTTTTCATGGTTTCCGAATGATAACTCACGAAAGGCTTGACATATTAAAATAATTCAAATCATAGAATACAGGTCAAGTTTGACTTTTGACAGCGTTATGGCCCCTTTTCGACTTTCATTCCCTAAAAACATTGTTTCCGGATGATAACTCGAGAATGACTTAAAATATTCAAATAATTCTTGGTACACATGTATAGCATCATAAAATACAGGTCAAAGTCGACTTCAGTTAGAAACCGATAAATTTTGACAGAGTTATGGCCCCTTGTTGACTTAAATTGTCTAAAAACATAGTTTCCAGACAGTAACTCAAGAATGGCTCGACATTTTCAAATAATTTTTGGTACAGCATCATAAAATACAGGTTTATACTTTGGTTACAAACCACTAAATTTTGACAGAGTTATGGCCCCTTTTTTGACTATGGTTACAAGCCACTAAATATTGACAGAGTTATGGCTCCTATTGAAATTATGTTTTTTCCAAATACACTGTTAAACATGCACAAATTGAAGCATTCTCTTTGTGTCCATCTCTTGCGAATGCATGCCATAGTTTTGTGACAAGGCCATATTGTGGGGGTATATCCGTCACTCATGTCACAATTCTAGTTGTGAAAGAAAAGGTTTTGCCAAGTTATTCAAATTGGTAATCATTGGTAAACTAACAAGTATTTAAATTGGTTGTCATAGGCAGACTGACAAATATTTAAATTGGTAGTCATAGGCAGACTGACAAATATTCAAATTGGTAGTCATTGGCAGACTGACAAATATTTAAATTGGTAGTCATTGGCATACTGACAAATATTTAAATTGGTTGTCATAGGCAGACTGACAAATATTTAAATTGGTTGTCATTGGCAAACTAACAAGTATTTAAATTGGTAGTCATTGGCAGACTGACAAATATTTAAATTGGTAGTCATAGGCAGACTGACAAATATTTAAATTGGTAGTCATAGGCAGACTGACAAATATTAAAATTGGTAGTCATAGGCAAACTAACAAGTATTTAAATTGGTTGTCATTGGCAGACTGACAGATATTTAAATTGGTAGTCATAGGCAGACTGACAAATATTCAAATTGGTAGTCATTGGCAGACTGACAAATATTCAAATTGGTAGTCATTGGCATACTTACAAATATTTAAATTGGTAGTCATTGGGAGACTGACAATTATTCAAATTGGTAGTCATTGGCATACTTACAAATATTTAAATTGGTAGTCTTTGGCAGACTGACAATTATTCAAATTGGTAGTCATTGGGAGACTGACAAATATTTAAATTGGTAGTCATAGGCAGACTGACAAATATTCAAATTGGTAGTATTGGCAGACTGACAAATATTCAAATTTGTAGTCATTTGCAGACTGACAAATATCCAAATTGGTATTCATTGGCAGACTGACATATATTCAAATTGGTAGTCATAGGCAGACTGACAAATATTCAAATTGGTAGTCATAGGCAGACTGACAAATATCCAAATTGGTAGTCATTGGCAGACTGACAAATATTCAAATTTGTAGTCATTTGCAGACTGACAAATATCCAAATTGGTAGTCATTGGCAGACTTACAAATATTCAAATTGGTTGTCATTGGCAGACTGACATATATTCAAATTGGTAGTCATAGGCAGTCTGACAAATATTCAGATATGTAGTCATTGGCAGACTGAGTAATGCAGTGCTCTGTAAATATATCTGTGTTACAAGTCCTAAGTTATTCATACTTGGCCTACCATATACAGACTTTCCAGAGTGCTTCTTACTTAAAAGAAATCAAACTTATCTTCGTTTTTCAGGAATTCTTCGAGAATTTGAATCCTCTTGGTGATATGGATGTGAATGCATTTAATGCCATGATGTTCGCCAAGTCTTTGGAAATTGAGCCTCGGAACTGCAAGCAGCTTCCAAAGTTTGTAAGTTGCCAGCATAATTTTGGTCCAGTCGTATCCATTTATATATATGCTGTATATATACTAGATATGTGTACATATAGAAATATAGACATACATTTCACCATATGAATGTAAGTACAATGTCGTTGGTACCAGCATCCAGACATTGAGACACCTATGGTAACTATTTCATTTAAATTGAGAGACAAAACTGAGCTAGTGGTGTTTTTCTGTTTTGTCTTAAATAAAATTTAGAGGTGATGCAAAGAGGTGATAAGTATAGGAAGTGTAAATATTTCTTTGAACATGAAGTCAAAATTGTAACTAATATGAAGATGAAAATAAACTTATGACTGTTTAAAGAAATACTTTTAAAATACAGTGTCTTATTTTTTACATGAATATTTTGTGATTCCAAATATAGGTGTGTTTTAAGGGATGGCGAACTGATCAGTTGTCCATATTGCCCAGCTTGTGCCAATGCATGTACCGACGTGAAATATTGCCGAAATTTACAATGTAATTATTGTACATACCAGCAGCAAACATCATTTGTCACAGTTGGACAAGAAAGGCCATATGAGATTTCGCCACCCCTGGTTTGGTCCTGAAGAACAATTCAAGCTTTTCTCTTGCAGCCAAAGAAATTCCTCTACTCAATAAAGTCTCCCGGAATTCGACCAATGGTTCGCCACACTGCTTCCAAAAGTCACAATTTCTCCTTTGTCCCTGGTCACTCAGGTCAGGGTACATACCAAAGGATTGAAGAGGATCCAGAATCATCATCGCCCCAGTGTATGACTCCGCCTACTCCTACAACACCCATAAGCCCCTGTTCGATGGCTGGGGTTGATAATTCAGTATTTGCAACAGTTTCCATTGGCCAAGGTATGCTCTTGTTGTCATTTGCGACGAAAATATGCTTGAATATAATTTACACTACATGTTCAAACAAACAAAAACATACGCAGACTTAAATATGTTTTTTAATTGCTTGATAGTTCTGTTATTAGTTCATGTTTATTTGTATCAAATATTGTTTAATGAACTAACAGTTGTACAGGAAGTGTATGTGCCTGAGAAAATGGTTTCTTGCTCCTGCTTCTGGCAGTATGTTTTAACGTGTACATTATGCATATTTTAGTGTTGTTTTCTATGTTAATTTCTTGATGAATTTTGTGACGAAACAGTTTTCCAATCCGTCTATAGTGTATGAATCATGAGCTGTTAATCATGAGCTGTTCATCATGAGCTGTAGTTAGATACCTTAGCATGTCTCAGTCATTGTCAGCACTCAGGTGAGCGTCTTGGGTCATTACAGCCCTCTTGTTCACAGTTGTCGAAACTTTCAAGGTTTTCCTTTGAGATAAACATTACTGCAATTTCAGGTACGTGTTCCACAACGTCTATCAACTTCCCGAGTATGTCGTCTGTGCCAACTGCTGAACTCATCACCCTGGCAACAGACTCTGAACTCCCCCGTCTACAGCCACCGCCCCTCCCCCCTCGACGGAAGAACAACAGAGACTCTGTGTCAAGCAGTTCTAGTAGCGTGTTCAGTGCAGAGCCGCCCGAAGTGCCCCCTCGTGCGGACTACGAAATTCCCCCACCAGTACCCCCGCGGCGGGATTCTATGTATACTACAAACTCTCTTAATCGCAGTCAAATTAATAGTCACAGTCAAATTCCTATGGTGCCATTGGCACAGCCACGAACTCCTACGTTAGCGTCTCAACAATCGGCGTATTCGCGGTCGTCAACGTCGTCAATCCCGCCAATTCATGTTCGTTCACATAGTGCTGCCCTGTTGACTTCTGGCCAAGTTCCAAACGTGCATAGTGCTACATTGCCACGGTATCACGGAGAAAGGGACTCTGGCCATGCCGAAAGCTTGGAGAACATTTTCACATTTAATGGAGACAATAATGATATTCCAGCGCTACCCCCAAAAACGTATCGACAACACGCGCGAAAACAGAGTAGTTAGAATTGATACGAGTTGTTCCGGTACTGATTTAGCACATCATATCCTGATTGTTCAGTGTCTGTGTATAACCGTCATGAATATTCATTATAGCACCTCTGATTCTGCTTTTGTTATGATGACATCTTCATCATGATAATAGTTATTAACACTTGTATACATTTTTAGCTAGACTATTCACAGAATAGGTGAGCTTTCCTACTACCCCCGGCGTCGGTGTCCGCGTCTGAATTTGGTTGAAGTTTTTATTCAAAAGTGTTGTAACTTCAAAACTATACAAGTTATTCACTTTAAACTTGGAGTAGTATACCTTTGACATCAACTCCAGTATCAGGGGCAACATTCCCCATAACTCTGTTTTGTATTTTGACAGATATATGCCACTTTTTCACTTAGATTTTCTGGTTAAAGTTTATATTCAAAAGTTTGGTAACTTCAAAACTACATAAATTATTCACTTGAAAATTGGAACTTACCTTTGTCATCAACTCCAGTATCAGGGGCAAAATTACCCATAACTCCATTTTGTATTTTGACAGAGTTATGCCCCCTTTTCACTTAGATTTTCTGGATAAAGTTTATATTCAAAAGTTTGGTTACTTAAAAACTACTTGAGTTATTCACTAGAATTATATTCAACAGTTTTGTAACTTCAAAACTACATAAGTTATTCACTTGAAACTTGGAACTAACCTTTATCATCAACTCTAGTATCAGGGGCAACATTACCCATAACTCTGTTTTGTATTTTGACAGAGTTAGCCCACTTTTTACATAGACTTTGTGGTTAAAGGTTTTGTTCCAAAAATGTATAAACTATACAAGGCTTCACTTAAAAGTTTTGTATTTTAACAAATTTATGCCCCTTCCACTATCCAAAATATGTAACAACAGAAAAACTTCAAATAGTCGAGCGCGCTGTCCTCTGACAGCTCTTGTTAAGTTTGTTTTACGAAAAAAGACGAAAATAATGCCATGAAAAATTTCATAAAAATGCATTTTACCCTGGCTAGTCTATATTTTGTTTTATTTTTCTGTTTTTTGTTTAAAATCAATACTGCATCTCTGTTCATGTGTCGGCTAACATAAATTTAGCATATTCTTAACCATTAAAATGGGAAGTGACATCAAATTTCCTGCCAGAAAGCAATCATAACTGCCTGAGTCATGTCGCGATGTTACCGGTATATTTGTTTATTTTTGTCCAGTGTTATTGCAGCAAGCAGAAAAATAATGTTAAAAAATAAAACTGATTAAGATGTTTATTTCTTTCCTACAAGGTCCTGTATACATTAAACTAGTATGGAAAAACTTCAGTAATTTCCTAATGTATCGTAAAGCATCTTAAATCTGACTTTCTCGTTTACAGTTAAATTTACAATTAAGGGGTTTATTCCATAAAGTATTAGGCAGTTTCTTCTGAATTTGCATTACTAGTACTTATTTTCAGAGAAAACTTGATGTTTTCACGATTTTAAGTTTGCCTTAGGATCTTTAAGATTACCAGCCCCCGTCTACTGGTTTGTGTTTCTTTTAAAACATTAATGTATGTATGTGGCGCGTCGTGAGAAAACCGGTCTTAATGCATGTGCGTAAAGTGTCGTCCCGGATTAGCCTGTGCAGCACTTTCCGCTTTTATGGTATTTTCTGTTTCATGGAGGTCTCTTCTAAACATAAATCCACTGTAAGCGGAAAGTGCCGTCCCAGATTAGCCTGTGCGGATTGCACAGGCTAATCCGGGACGACACTACGCACATGCATTGAGTCCGGTTTTCCCACGACGCGCCACGTATTTAAATTGCATTAATTACTAGCCAAAACTTCTGTAAACGATTCAAGTTTTGTCTGTTACCAGATAGTAACACATACTGTGTTTTTTGTTTTGTTAGTTTTAGTACAATTTCTTGATGCTACATGTAGCATACCCTTGATTAGGTTATAGCCGTTCTTACTCTCAAAAAGTCAAACTACATGTAATTATGCAAACTTGTTAGGTTTTTACATATTCAATATTAATGTATTAACTTAGTACATTAGGTTTCCTTTCGTGAAGCGACATTTCTAAAATACTTGCTTTGAATCTTGTCATTAATTAATAGTTGTTAAACATACCAGTACTCAAAAATAGCGACACAAATATGTTGATATATTTTTGTTCAGGACTCCTTTCAGTGGTGGATCAAAGGCTTGATAGCTATGTATCGAAGTAAAAATATGCTTCCTATGAGTTTAATTTTAAATTATAATATGATTCTCAATAATTTTTCTATAGACAAAGAACAAAATTATCGTTGTTAAACTACACAATAAACAACACAAAAAATAGTCCCGTTTCTGAGCAGAGCGTAGTAAAATGTAGTTCTCATTACAATAGCAAAACTATTTGTCAAATCATGTTAGAATCGAAATAATTTTCCCATTATGATTGTTTATCAGCCAATCATAAAAAACTTTTTGTTGTTATGATGCGTGGCTATTAAACCCTACGCATCAGAACCCCAAATTGTTGTTTATTGGCGGATAAACAATGATAAATCGAAAATTATTTCTTAAATAGATCAATAAGAGGAGTCAATCGGCAAGAAACTACTACATACCATTTAGTTTTATGGAAATGTTGTCAATAACTAATAACGTGTAATTTATTAAATGTTTATTGTTTTTAACTACTTAATCCTGTTTAGAAACAGATGTAGCAATCGTATCTGCCAACCTAGCTTACAGCTTAACTATTTTAATCAATAGGGTTTTTTCTAGCTGCGCTCAGAAATTGAAGCTTACTAAGAACATTCAAAATTCGTTCAGTATTTGTCACAGGGCAATATTGTCCAGCTTTTTTTGCATCAATCAGGGGCGTAATTAGACAAAAGCCTATATGTACACGCTTATGTAAGGTTACATGGAAATTAAAAGGGTTAAAAATGCTTTAAAAAATGCTGAAAAGCCTATTAAAGTGTGCTGGAAGTAATACCAACACTATCAAACACAAGAATTCTGTTTTTTGAATGCATAAAGTGTTACTAAAACTGATTGCTTATTCAATAATATTAATATATACACCAAAAATCCCTGAATAAATGTGCATTACATGATGGTATGTTAACACAACATAGTTTGGCAGTATTGCATCTTTGATACAATTTGCAACATAGTTTGGCAGTATTGCATCATTGATACAATTTGCAACATAGTTTGGCAGTATTGCATCTTTGAAGCAATTTGCAACATAATTTGGCAGTATTTCTTTTTTGATACAATTTGCAATATTGTTTGGCAGTATTGCATCTTTAATACAATTTGCAACATAGTTTGGCAGTATTGCATCTTTGATTTGCAATATAGTTTGGCAGTATTGCATCTTGGATACAATTTGCAACAAAGTTTGGCAGTATTTCATCTTTGATACAATTTGCAACATAGTTTGGCAGTATTGCATCTTTGAAACAATTTGCAGCAAAGTTGGAGAGTATTGCATCTTTGAAGCAATTTGCAACATAGTTTGGCAGTATTGCATTTTTGATACAATTTGCAACATAGTTTGGCAGTATTGCATCTTTGATACGATTTGCAACATAGTTTGGCAGTATTGCATCTTTGATACGATTTGCGACAACATTTGGCAATATTTGATCTTTAATACAACTTGAAGCAATATGCAACATAGTTTGGCAGACTGGCAGTATTGCATCTTTGAAACAATTTGCAACAAAGTTGGAGAGTATTGCATCTTTGAAGCAATTTGCAACATAGTTTGGCAGTATTGCATTTTTGATACAATTTGCAACATAGTTTGGCAGTATTGCATCTTTGATACGATTTGCAACATAGTTTGGCAGTATTGCATCTTTGATACGATTTGCAACAACATTTGGCAATATTTGATCTTTAATACAACTTGCAACATAGTTTGGCAATATTGCATCTCTGAAGCAATTTGCAACATAGTTTGGCAGTATTGCATCTTTGATACGATTTGCAACAAAGTTTGGCAGTATTGCATCTTTGATACAATTTGCAACATAGTTTGGCAGTATTGCATTTTTGAAGCAATGTGCAACATAGTTTGGCAGTATTGCATCTTTGATATTGATATGTTATATGGTTTACGGAAGTCAATGGTTGATTTTTATCCTTAAAAAAAATATATTTTTGTGACAGTTGAGCAGTTTCTGCAAGATCCAGCAACTTTTAAGAACTCCTGTTCTTGTTTCTTTTGCCTGTCAGGTTTAAGAATCTTGTCTAAGTGCTGGGGCCATGTTACAGAAATATCTTAAGTTTATCTTAAAGTATGTTCACTTAAGTTTGAAATTCGTAGCTGTTATATTTTTAAACTGTAAATCCATGAGTTAGTTAAGTAAACACGAGTAAATGATATAATTGATAATGAATAAACACTAAGCAAAATGTCCTATACACAGAGATTACACAATGTTAAAGAAAATGGAGATTTTGAAGTTAGATCTATGACTTAAGTAATTTCTGGAAAATAGGCCCCAGATGGACAAGTACTGTGGCTATCGACATTTTTAGGTGTTTTGCTGGTACAAAATCCTGTTCTCACTCTGGGTGACAGGGTTATATTGGGTGTTGTTCTGTGATATGTTAACGACCAACAATGGAGACTTGTAGATGTGTACAGTTGTGGAACGTGACGTGCAATACACCAGAGAAATAAATCAGAATTTGTTCATTAAAAGTATGACTTGGCAGTACTTTGTGTTATTTTTCTTCTTTTATTTTGTATAAAAAACAGTGACATAGCCATTAGTCAGTTTTAATTAGTACTTTTATCCCACCGTCAGATGTCTTTATTTGTAAAAATAAATAATATGCAAAATGACAAAGCTTCAATAGCTATATTTATAAGCCCTGGGAAAACATTGAGATACTTTTTATATGGGCAATGTTTTCCTGACAGGGTATACTGGGGAAGGACCAGTTCTGTGGTGGAAAGTTTTCCTTCTTTGTCTGTGTTGTACCGACGAATTTTGATCGCAACATTCACGTCCCGAAATTAGATAGTTATTGTGAACAGATTGCAATAGAAGTTACATACCTGGACAGATGAACCATTCCTAATTAATGTACCATGAATATTTGTATGATAACACTTTCATTTTGCATGCCTGAGCAATTTAAACCTACTCACTATTGCATTTTTAGTTCACCTGAGCACGAAGTATAATCCCCCGCCACAAAGTGGGAGGAGGTTATAGGAATGCCCTTCGTCCGTCCGTAACATTTTCGTGTCCGCTCCATATCTCCTATACTCTTTGAAGGATTTTCATGAAACTTGGCTCAAATGTTTAGGTCATTGAGACGATGTGCAGAAGGCATGAGTCAGTCACGCCAGCTCAAGGTCAAGGTAACACTTGAAGGTCAAATATTCGAGCCTCCATTTTGTGTCCGCTCCAAATCTCCTATGCCTTTTTAAGGATTTTCATTAAACTGGGCTCAAATGTTTAGGTCATTGAGACGATGTGCAGAAGGCATGAGCCAGTCACGCCGGCTCAAGATCAAGGTCACACTTGAAGGTCAAATATTCGAACCTCCATTTCGTGTCCGCTCCATATCTCCTATGCCTTTTGAAGGATTTTCATGAGACGATGTGCAGAAGGCATGGGCCTTCCACGCCAACTCACGGTCAAGGTCACACTAGAAGGTGAAATGTCTGAGCCTCCATTTTCGTGTCCATTTTTCGTGTCCGCTCCGTATCCCGTATACCCTTTGAAGGATTTTAATGAAATTTGGCTAAAATGTTTTGCTCATTGAGACCATGTGCAGAAGGCATAAGCCAGTCACGCCAACTCAAGGTCAAGGTCACACTTGAAGGTTGAATGTTTGAGCCTGTATTTTCATGTCCGTTCTATATCTCCTGTGCCCTTTAAAAGATTTTCAGGAAACTTGCCTCGTATGTTTATCACATTGAGGCAATGTGTAGAAGGCATGAGGCAGTCAAACCACCTCAAGGTCAAGGTCACACCTGAAGGTCAAATGTTTGAACCTCCATTTTGGTGTCTGCTCCATATCTCCTATGCCCTTTGAAGGATTTTCATAAAACTTGGCTCAAATGTTTATTACATTGAGGCGATGTGCAGAAGGCATGGAGCAGTTTTGCCACCTCAAGGTCAAGGTCACACTTAAAGGTCAAATGTTTGAGCCTCCATTTTTGCGTCAGCTCCATATCTAAATTTCTGAAACTGTACTTTCATATCTGGTCCAACTGTGCCAGATTAAGGTCAGTGTGATACTTCAAAGTCACCTTTAAAATCTAATGATCACGGCGGGGGGGATATAGCTGTCCTTTTGACTGCCTTGTCCAGAATTGTCACTGAATTAATGAAAAAGGGTCAGGTAAGAATATCGAGAAAAATGATTTGAGAACCATTAGCAATAACACCGCACATCCACTACCCAACTCGTACTTTAGTTAGCATATTGCACTAACCGATGTTTTAAGTCATATTGATCCTATCCCCCTTTGCGTATTGTTCATATACCTTAATTTTCAAATCTGTCACAACAGTATGGTCTTCATCTGTACCAGTTCTCAGGTGAGCGCTTTGGATCATCATGGCCCTCTTGTTTAAACACATCTTGCTGCCTCCACTGTGTAAACTTAAATCGACACTCTGCTACGCTGTAGAAGTGTTACGTCATTCTGTTGGTCCATATCAGGATAGCCTCACTCCAATTGGTTGAAGTGCTAACGAGGCTGCAATTTTGAGAATCTCTACATACATGTAGTAGATCTAAACACAAGTATAAATCGGTATTAAATGCGTATATTAGGTAAATTTCCGCACATGTAAAGCAGTTTAAGCGTTGTTTATGTAAAGTACATCGATTAATAACTTTATCGTAGCAAATGATAAGAATTTACAAAAATCTAAACTTTCAGGTTTCCACCACATAAATGGTCTTTCGGCGATTAGACAATCCAGTCAATTTAGCCTCATATAAAAAGTAGCACTAAATTCATTGCATGTCTTATTTATTAAGACTATAGGCTTCAAATGCTAGCTGTACACCATTTTCATGCAATTACGATAAGCAAAGTTTATTCAAAGGGGTGTTTATTTCATCGTTGTACACCTGGTGGTGAGAAAAAGGTAAACTGTGAACTTGATGCATATGATTCAAATGCAAAATGATGTCTCCATAAGAACTGTGTCGTTTGGAAAGAACTGTAGGTCGGCATAAAGGAAATACTGATAGCAATAATTAAATTCCATATTTATTGGAAATGAGCATTCTATCCAATTACATGGAATTACAGGTACATTACCCATAACAGTTTTAATCCTAAACACTTTTTAACAAAAAAATCTTTCTGACTCGTTACGTTTAACAACAAATAAAAATATAATTCCGTGGTAGGCATCACCTGAAAATGAATCAAAAATACAAATATAACAATGAGCTAAAAAAGTAACTAACAACATACTACCGTAATTGCTCTATATGTTGGGACACTTAAAATACGACAAAATAATTATTTTTCGTGTCTCTTAATTTTGGGACACTGGAAATAATCATTTTTCCTGTTTCTAAATGTTTTCCAAATTGGCAATTTCCATTAAGTCTGCAATTAAAAATCGCCATTTAACTGTTACCAGTACCGATAAATTGCAATATATTAGGAAACTGTCAAAGCTGTGAACGCGCATGTGGATATTCCATGCATCCGTATCTCATGACAGCTGACCCCATCAATGTGGCGCGTTGTCGGCGCATCATAAATTACTCCCTGGGGCAAAGATCTACATCCAGTTATCCAGTGTGATTTGGTTGTTTTATAGGAGTTCATATACCAAACCATTATGCAATTGAGCCTTACAAATAAAGGGTTTGGACCGCAATTGATGATTATAAATATTGGAACACATTCAGGGAGAATTATTTTTTCTGCTTCTTAAAATTGGGACAGCAAACATATTTTTAAGTGTCCCAACATAGAGTAATTACAGCAAGTCTTATAGCTTGTAGGTATCAATGTAAACACATTCTGTCTGACTCTTTGCAACTGAATTGACCACCTCTCTTTAATTAAACTATCAAAAATAAGATATTCGTGGAGCTGTAACTAAAAATTCGACACATACATGTATACTTAAAGACTTAAATTAATTAATATACAAAATGTATTTACTGCAACTTTGAACAAAAGACCTCTTGTATTCCTACCAAAAAACTGAGATGAGTATGTTTGCATCAAAGATTTCCTAATTAAAAGCTACAAATTAACAAGAACAACTCACTTGACTTCTTTGTGCGACTTCTTTTCGAACACTCTTGGTTTGTACTTCCTCTTTTGTTTCCTGTAAAACAAAATAACCATATATAAGTTTATATTATATAGCTATAAGTGTGCAACTGACAGTAAACTTGTAGTGATCAAATTAACATAAATTCGATCTTCGAAATTTTTGCCACAATAAAAACATGCCATGGACCATATTACAAGATTTAATTGACAATGGAACTTTTTAGATCAACATTTAATGCAGTAAAAAACCAGGAAATCAGTTGAAAAGAGGAAGATTCTCATTCTGTATATAAGAAAGGACATATTATGTATGTTAGGTTAACAAGAAATAAGACATACAATGCAAAAAATTGATGCCACCTTTAAGAAAAATTAAAAGAAAGGTATTATAATACAAATAGTATGTGCATTCTGACCATATCGAGTACAACACTTAACATTACTCTTGGGCATAAAAAATAGGTTTGTTTCAGGTTACATGCTCAAAACAAGATTCTGTGTTTGATAAACACACATGCCCCCAGTTGTTGCTGGATAGCCCATTACTTAGTCAAATTAGGTCAAGGTCAAAGTGAGGTTGGGTGCATTGGGAACGGTTATAAGTAACACTGTGCAAATATTAAAGTGTTGCAGTAAGCGGTGTTTGTGCTAGAAGAAACTGTAAAATCAAGTTAACCAAGAAATGGCACTTTTAAATTATTCGAAGTCCAAATTAGGTCAAGGTCAAAGTGAGGTTGGGTGATATTGGTGGATTGGGGATGGTCAAAAACAACAACTGTGTAAGTATCCAAGTGTTGTAGCAAGCAGTGTTGGTGCTAGACGAAACGGTAAAATCTAGTTACCCAAGAAACAGCCCATTTGAATTATTCTAAGCGCAAATTAGGTCAAGCTCAAGGTCAAAGTGAAGGTGGGTGTTATGGGTGGATAGGGAATGGTCATAAGCAACAACTGTGAAAGTATCCAAGTGTTGTAGTAAGCGGTGTTGGTGCTAGACGAATCGGTAAAATCTACTTAATCTTGTCAAGGACGGACCAACGGACAGGACAATCACTATATGCCTCCCGCATCAAGATGCCAGGGGCATAAAAATTAGGGTAGGTAGGTACGGTTTTATATTTTTAATTTTGTAAATAGTCAACTTTAAGATTTTAATACTATATATATATATTCAAAACATATAGGTAATATCCTTAAACATTGGTTTGAAGTGGATGCTATCAAAACAAAACACTTATTTATCCAAAAAACATTTAATTATTGGAAAAAGGTAAATAAAACAAACAAGAGGGCCCTGAGGGCCCTAGGACGCTCACCTGAGACCTTGTTACCCAATAGGAATTTGCATCCCCAAGGCGTGGCTTATTTTTATCCCAGAGGCATAATTTGAAAAATCTTCAACAAACCTCTAGGCTTTGCAGTTTGAGGTAAAGATTTTGCTAGTTAAGTCTATATAAACCATGTGACCCCTCGGGATGTGGCCAGATTTGACCCCAGGGGCATAATTTGAACAATCTTTGGAGAGGACCACTTTACAATGTTACATACCAAATACAGGAAAGCTGTGGGCCTTGCCGTTTCGGAGCAGAAGGACCACTATACGATGTTACATACCAAATATGAAACCTCTAGGCTTTGCCGTTTCAGAGGAGAAGAATTTTAAAGTCATTTTGCTATTTAAGTCTATATAAACCATGTGACCCCTGGGGTGTGGTCATTTTTTACCCATGGGGCATAACTTAAACACTCTCTGTAGAGGACCATTATAGGATGTTACATACTAAATACGAAACCTCTGGGCCTTGCCGTTTCAGAGGAGAAGATTTTTTAAGTCATTTTCCTATGTATTCCATATAAACCATGTGACCCCCAGGGCGTGGCCAGTTTTGACCCCAGGGGCATAATTTGAACAATCTTTGTAGAGGACCACTATAGGATGCTACATACCAAATATGAAACCTCTGGGCCTTGTGGTTTCAGAGGAGAAGATTTTTAAAGTCATTTTGCTATATATTCTATATAAACCATGTGACCCCCGGAGCGTGGCCCATTTTGACCTCAGGGGCATATTTTGAACAATCTTTGTAGAGGACCACTATAGGATGTTACGTACCAAATATGAAACCTCTGGGCCCTGCGGTTTCAGAGATTTTTTAAGTCATTTTCCTATATATTCTATAAACTATGTGACCCCCAGGGTGTGGCCAGTTTTGACCCCAGTGGCATAATTTGAACAATCTTTGTAGAGGACCACTATAGGATGCTACATACCAAATATGAAACCTCTGGGCCTTGTGGTTTCAGAGGAGAAGATTTTTAAAGTCATTTTGCTATAAATTCTACATAAACCATGTGACCCCCGGGGCGTGGCCCGTTTTGACCCCAGGCGCATAATTTGAACAATCTTTTTGTAGAGGACCACTATAGGATGTTACATACCAAATATGAAACCTCTGGGCCATGCGGTTTCAGATAAGAAGATTTTTCAAGTTTACACTTTTTAAATCTATTTTTAGCTCTGGTGACCTACATATGCAGTGGACCGTAATGATTTGAACAACTTTGAAAGAGAGTCATCCAATGATCATTCCTGTGAAGTTTGGTGAAAAGCTGCCAAGTGGTTTAGAAGGAGATGTTGTTTGAATGAAAAGTTGACGATTGAGGCACGGATGACTGACAACGGGCGATCACAAAAGCTCACCATGAGCTAAAAAATATCTGACAAACTCCATAGAATGTTATAGGGTCGGGGCATTTTTTTAGGGTAGGTCAGGTAACCTGAAACAAACATATTCTTTTGTACGCCTTATTACAGTTTGTTTTATATTAGAAGATAAATTATTGTTATAATACATAACTAATATGTGCATTCTGGCCGTATAAAGTACAACAAAAACATCCCTCTTATCACAGATTGTTTAGTATTAACAGAAAAATGGAATTCCTAAGTATTTATGGAGATATACTTACTTTCCCGGGGCTCCCCTTGGCTCCAGGATATTTCTTTTCATCAGGCTGTTAAATCGGTCTATTAATAGATGACCTTCAGGCTGCAAACGACAACAAATGTTATTATTATACCTCACCCTTTTGTTTTCCTTCTTTGCTCATATAAAAACGAAGCAGTCAATAATTTTAAATATCACTCTGCAATATTACCTGCTATGACATCGTAGCGATAAGACAGGTTGATCGGAGTTAAAAGGCGCTTATGAAGTGGTGAGTAAATTACTCAGTGTTACAATATTGCATTATTTATTGATAAGCCCCGTTTCGGTATGATAAAATAAATATTGCATTCTTGGAGGGTGATAGTGCATTTGTTAACCCTCGAAAAGTACTGTTGCCCTTTGTCAACCCTCGAAAAATACTGTTGCCAGTTGACAAAATGCACTATCGCCCTCTAAGAATGCAATATTTATATATTTAATATAACCATGGGCGGCAATACAGAAACATCTTAAGAATATCTTTAACTATTTTTCTGCAAGTTCAACTTTTTTATATGTAATTTTCTTTAACCACATAAACATTTGCATTTTGTAAACAAAAGTAAATAATATAAATAATTTTTAAGAAAAATGGCACTATGTCGTATTCACATGGAATAAAACATTAAAGACAAAATATGGCTTTTCAGTTAAGGATAAGATTTCGCTTAAGATGATTCTGTAACAGTGCCCCTTATAGGAGACAAAAACAATTTAATTCTTATACACTGAACAAATACTACATGTTAACATGTTACAAAGTATAAATATACAAGTTAAAATATATCATGTTGAAAGTAAAATTAGGCCGGCATGTATGTTTCAGGTCTTTTTCACAACAAAGTGGTGTAATTAATAATATGCTTACTGCTTTGTCACTGGGAGGTCACAAGTTCACATGCAACTTGCACATGGTGCGTTCAAATAATCTTTTAAGTATTGGTTCTACCCAGAAATTGGATTCCAGACCTCCATACACATTGGGATTTTTGCACAATCAAGCTCATTTAATTAAGTCTAAACACAGAAACCATAAATGTTCAGCCTTCTCGGGAAGCGTTCGAATGAGTTTTCTCAAGTATCATGGAGACTAAAGGAAAGCAGGCCAACTTACCCTGAGTTCCCGTAGAGACCCAACCAGCTCATCACTCAACTTCAGCTCAAGGTCAGGTTCCTCAAATCTAGGTCAAAGGTCAAGGACACATAAAGATCATGCTATAGACTGTACTCAAAGATAAAAGGATAAATCTTCTAACATCTCTTTTCCCACAACATTTAAATACCTGAAAACATGTTCAAAACACTGTTATAAAAGCCAGTACTTAAATTCTTTATAAGTACCAGCCCAGTATTCTGTCTCCATCAAATCTCCCAATATTCTGTCTCCATCAAGTCCCTCAACATTCTGTCTCCATCAAAACTCTCAATATTCTGTCTCTATCATGTCTCTCAATATTCTGTCTCCATCAAGTCTCTCAATATTCATAGTCTATTAAAATTCAGTCTAAAGTACATGTACCTCAATATTTTTATCAATTGCTGGAAAGTGTTCTCTAAATTAAGCTTAAACTACCATCCGACATTGAAATATTTATCTCAAGCAAATGCCACACTATTTAACAATAACCACGTGAAAACAAAACTGTGACACTCTAAGCAAAAGACGTCCATTAAAATCATCCAATGTTAGCACAATGGTGCCACAGAAAGGATACTTGTTCTTTGACAAGCGTTTTGTTTTGAACGCCTCCTGTGCCCTCTGTGCTGCCCTCTTCTTAGCCTTGACCTCACTGTCAGCTTCCTCAGCCTTGATTTCTCTCTTGATTGACCTCAATCTTTGAGACAGATAAAGAAGAGAGACAAATATAAATTTAAGAACTAAGGCTAAACAAGAGGGCCACGATGGCCCTAGGTCGCTCACCTGAGTTAAAGACATCCCAGTTTTGACCCCAGGGGCATAATTTGAACAATTTTTGTAGAAAGCCAGTATGCAATGTTACAAACCAAATATGAAACCACTGGGCCTTGCGGTTTCAGAGGAGAAGATTCTTTAAGTAATTTTGCTATTTAAGTCTATACAAACAATGTGACCCCCGGGGCGTGGCCAGTTTTGACCCCAGGGGCATCATTTGAACAATCTTTGTAGAGGACCACTAGAGAATGCCACATACCAAATATGAAACCACTGGGCCTTGCAGTTTCAGATTAGAAGAGTTTTGAAGTAATTTTGCTATTAGGTCGATATAAAGAATGTGACCACCGGGGCGGGCCAGTTTTGACCCAAGGGGCATCATTTGAACAATCTTTGTAGAGGACCACTATACAATGCTACCAACCAAATACTAAACTTCTAGGCCTTGCGGTTTCAAAGAAGATTTTTAAAGTAATTTAGCTATTTAAGTCGAAATAAACCATGTGACCCCCGGGGCATGGCCAGTTTTGACCCCAGGGGCATCATTTGAACAGTCTTTGTAGAGGACCACTATGCAATGTTACATACCAAATATGAAACCTCTGGGCCCTGCGGTTTCAGAGGAGAAGATTTTAAAAGTCATTTGCTATGTAAGTCTATATCAACCGTGTGAACCCAGGGGCGTGGCAAGTTTTGACCCGAGGGGCATCATTTGAACAATATTTGTAGAGGACCACTAGAGGATGCCAAATACCAAATATGAAAGCTCTCAGCCATTCAGTTTCAGAGAAGATTTAAAAAGTTTTCACTTTTTACATCTATTTTTAGCTCTGGTGACCTACATATGCAGCGGACCGAAACGATTTGAACAATTTTGAAAGAGGGTCACCCAAGGATCATTCCTGTGAAGTTTGGTGAAAATCTGCCCAGCATTTCAGCAGATGTTGTTTGAATGAAAATGTTGATGCACGAGGGACGTCGCACGACGCAGGGTGGATAAAGGTGATCACAAAAGCTCACCTTGAGCACGTTGTGCAGGCAGCGCCACAACATTTTTTTATGGCCCACCACAAATTTGATTTAATGCCCCCAAAATGTTATTTACTATTTTTTGACGATCGCCCCCGGGTTTTAAAGGAGCAGTCCAAAAATATGTTAACAAAAAAAAGAAATTTGCACAAAGTATTTCTAATGGGCACTGAACAAAATACAAAAACTAGGCATTGAAATCTGTGAATTATTAACATTTTGGTAACTTAGTCTATTTTCTGTATGCGATTACTGGTGATCACTGGAGTAAACCAGTATGTACATTATAGTATATTCCGTTCGTACAAAGTGCTTTTGAACAATGCCTTTCATAAATAAGAAACAGATTTCAGACGAATAAACAACATTAACGTTCATAAGAACTATTACTAAAATTATGATGTATTAAATTAGATCCCATATGGACAGCGGCTTAACATTAAACGAATCCGCATTTTAAAATAGGCAAAAAGAGTAACCCGGTAGAGATTTCTGTATTTCCAGTAACCTTTTTCCAGTCTGATATAATTATATAATTCGGATATACACAAATTGTGAAATAGTGTAAATTTAAAAAAAAAATGTCATATTCGATTGTCATATAAATATCGTCTATTTGTTGATTACACTTTTGTTTCGTAGATGTTTTTGCTTGTGTAATAGCATTCCATATTTTTTGAAGAAAATCTGTGTCAACATAAGTCCTATGAAAAGAAAATGCCAGCGGCTTTGAAAAGTGTTGATTTTCCTTTCCAAAAATTATTGATGATTTATTGCAAAAATAATTCCTATTTTTGAAAGTTATAAAAATATGAATTACAAAAAGTTGAATTCTATAAACAGAAGTACTTTTATGCTGATGGTATATCAATTTGATGGCACTTATGTTAATTATGAACATTCAAATTGATTGCCTTTGAACGTCAGCTTGCATAAATTACAGTTTGTGATTAATATATCTATAGTTAGAATTTTATAAAAAGGGATGCTTATATTGTTAATAAAACTTAAAATAGTCTTTATAAATCTGTACTTTTTTTACTTGTTTTAATAAGCCATTACATAGTGCCGGTAGAAAAAAGTAGGAGAAAAAAAAAAATTCAATAAAAGAAAAATTCACCCTCCCTCCTGATTTTGTGGGAAAAGTGCCTGAGAAACAATTTATTAATTTTTTCAGACTAGGAAAACTGTCAATGAGAATGTGCATGCAAATGCCAGAAATAATGTTCACAAATTGCAAAGAAACTGTTCAATTTGTATATACCGTTACACCATACCTGCAAATACTAGAAATATTGTTGGCAATAAACAATGAGAAAGTGTTTTAACTCCTAAGGTAATAACCATATAGCTACTAAGAAAACATCTTAAATTATCCTTAAATGAGCATAACAAATGATTTTTGATAAAAATGAAACATCTACAGCCATACAATTCTCAAATTTCACGTACATAAAATTTACTTCTTTAAATCTCTTTCAAAGTGTGTGTTACCTGTTAAAATTGTTATCTTTAATTCTCTTTTCCTTTTGCTTCTTTGCTGCCATCAACTGTGGTAAAATGTAATAGTGTAATGTATTATGATTGTGTACAATAAAATTAATATATAGAGATATAACTCTTATACAGTAAAGCAACTTGTATTATTTGTATAAAAACATTATAAACCAATGAAAAACTGTATATACCAGTACTAATTAATTAATTATACATTTATTTAATAATTTTATGACAAATATGAAGAGAAATAGCCCTTTACTAAATAAATTACCCATGCATGCAAAAACAAATATGGTAACTGTAAGAATTCACCACATTAATCAGTACCAATCTAATGAAACACCCTTCTTGCTTTTTGTACCTTTTCTTTCCTTGCTTTCTCCTTTTTCCTCTTGCGTTCATCTTTCTTGTTTTCTCGTCTGACAGG
Source organism: Congeria kusceri (assembly GCA_027627225.1). Lineage (NCBI taxonomy): Eukaryota > Metazoa > Mollusca > Bivalvia > Myida > Dreissenidae > Congeria > Congeria kusceri. Next base: position 28,945,490 of record CM051028.1, read on the forward strand.
GGGGTTGACCGAGAGCTTGTCAAGGTTGCCAGGCGTGGGTTCCCCGTCACTGTCTTCATCGAACAACCCAGCAGACATCTCCTGCAGACTGGTGGCCTGTGGAAACAATTACACCACTCATTATGGATGCTTTTTTTAATCCTGTCAAATATTTTCCCATGTTGTCATACATGCATAAATGTTGAAAATGAGTTACGGTCTTCTGGCTAACAAGGCTTATTTTGCTGTCAAGAATATATGCCAGCAAAGACCTTAGCGCAATAAGAAAGCACCATGTGTAAATTGATATAAAATTTTATTTTACCTCTGTAGGTGCATCTGCAGCAGACGGGAATTTAGCGTCCAGCGCTCGTCGTATCCTCTCTTCCTCTCGTAGCTTTTTCTCCTCTGTGATGTGTGCTTTCTTTAACAATTCCTGGCAAAAAATGTTTTTACATTTAACATTTTGTGTATTGTTCGTATACCCTGAGGTAAAAGTGATATAAAATAAATCTTAAAAAATCTTCTTCAATTTCTTATTTGTTTGTTATTTCCCTGCCACCTCTCTCCTACGACATGGATTTCCCATTACCAATGAGCCCAAATTGGCTGGAAAAAAAACAACGAATGATTTTCATAACCATTTGTGTACCTGATACTCTCCATAGGCCGGGTTATACGAGGCTCCGGGGTGAGGTATTTCCACAGCTGGTACTAAAGATGATGGCTCCTTCAGATGCTTGGGGGCCTGTCGGTCAACAAAACTGGTTTTACATGTTTGCAGGTAGGTATAAAGCAATAATATATGCATAACCTCAGAGCTATTTTCAAATGTGTACATGTCTGTCACTTCAAATTGTTATTTGTTCTTTTTAACTAGATGAGTTACAGACGCAAATGCACCCACGACACACGTTTGGACACAGGAAGCCCAAAATTAGTTGCAGCCAAAATGCCTTTCTTTACGATCACATAGTTCAGCTATGCAAGTCTGAGCGAAATCCACCAAGCAGTTAAAGAGGAGTTGAGTCCACACAATTTCATGAAGTATATTTTATAAAGTGGAAGAAATGACAAAGGGCCATAAGTATGTCAAAATTGGTCACAGCCAAAATTCCTCCCTTAAGATCACCTACACTTTAAGGTTCTTTAGCTGTGAACGTTTGAGCAAAATCTGTTAAGCAGTTAAAGAGGAGTTGCATCCGCAAAATTTCGGGTAGTACGTAAAGACAGACGGACAAGTGCAACACTTAATGCCTCCCAATTTGTGGAGGCATAATGATCCTAAACAACGGACTTTCACTGGTGGCCGGGATAATCTCTGGTGCCAAAATTCCTTCCTTTATGATCACCTACACATAATGATTAAGGTTCTTCAGCTGTGAAAGTTTGAACAAAATCCGCTAAGCAGTTACAGAGCAGTTGAGACCACAAAATTTTGAAGTACGTACATACGTACGGACAGACGGACAAGTGCAATGCTGAATGCCGTCCACTTTGTGGGGCATAAAAAGACAAATTTCTAGTTATACAACCAGGAAAGCATTCATGTATGAAGTAATGGTAATTCTTTCATTTTTTTATGCTACAGTTGAATCTCTGAAGCAGTGGTGACACCTTATTATACTACTTTCCAAAGATTCATCGAAAGAATTGTTTTTGAAAGAAAACTATATTGGGTAATAGCAAATCAAGGAAATAGTCAGTTTCAATTGACAAAGTGGCAAACAAAATGTTTATGTGAAAGTTTGCATGGTAATTATATTGAATTGCTATATATCTGAAACCTGTTTTAAGGTACAACATAATTAATGGAAAGTTAACCCGGAGATTTCATGCTATTAGTATAACTCAAGACTAACATCAGCAAATTGTTGGGCTAATACACCACTCGGTCAGGGATGAGTCAACAGAAGTACTATAGCTTTCCATAATTCATGTTTGATATTAAAACATGTTTCATAACCCGGTATATGCATAGAATAAATGAGGCGCATCGTGGAAAAAACAGGTTTAATGCATGTGTGTAAAGTGTCGTCCCGGATTAGCCTGTGCAGACTGCACAGGCTAATCCGGAACAACATTTTACGCACATGCGTTAAGCCCGGTTTTCTCACGACGTGACTCAAACAGAATTTACCTTCACTGGTTTCTTTCTAGTAACTGTAAGGTAGTGGTCATCTTCCTGTTGCTCTGATGTTTTGACATCTACCGGTATAAAGCATTAAAGGTATCATTCATTTTCACATTCCAAGTGTTCTAACCCATCATCAGACAGAGGAAAATTGACAAATGAGGAAACATAAAATTGTAATAAATGCTAAACACTATAAAACATTACACTACAATAAACACTACACCTAAATACATTTACACACTTTTTAGTAATCACTGAGCTTTCAGAGCATACATACAGTTATATGCAAATTTTTTTCAAACAGTTACACAACCATGTGTTAAACATTAATAAATACCATCAATTTCTATATTATATTGTTTGCATTAATTACCTGCCCATAAGTCATATTCAGCCTGAGGCAATTTAACACGATCTCGTAGTCTCAAGCCCCGTTCTCTCTTGGCAGCCTTCCTTTTTTCTATGGACTCTGTCACTGTTTTGGTTACTTTCCCGCTGGCTTCTCTAGCAATTACGGCTGGGGCACGTTTGTCTTTTCTACATATGAAACAGAATGAAATAAAAATAAACATAACCTTAAAACTGATTTCTACTGGAAAATCTCCAAAATAAGATACTTGGTTAGGCCTAAAATAAAATATTGTTTGTTTCCCCTCCCTCCAGCAAAATCGCCGCGACTCAAACAAAATTTTTAGACCAAAGAAAACAATATTTTATTTTATTTGTGTGTGAAAATGCGTGGTGCAAATCCTTAAAAAGAATCCAATAGCGTGTACAAATCTTACTTTCAAAAGACGCTTATAAAATGACTTGAAAGGGTCAGTTCTTGGTAACGCGTAATTCGGCGTGTGTGTGTGTGTGTGTTACATTTTTATCGAGTGCACCGGGATTCTCTCCCATATGGCCATCGCTACCAGAAGACTTGTTAGTTGGGTTACGAGGGATAGTGCAAGATACAGGAGACGCCCCGTTCCAGAGACGACCCTCGGTCTTTTAGTGCCCGGTGTGAAGCACCTAGTACACTGCACCTCGGTTTAACGTCTTATGCGAAAGACGAGTTAATAGATTTTAGGGTGTAGCGGGGGCTCGAACCTGCGACCTCTGAGTTGTGAAACCAGTGCGTTACCACTAGACCACGGATCCGCCACAAATTCGGCGTATTTTGACGCATGCTTTTACGAAAAGGACGCCATAACATTCATTGTCAGATTCTAGGGCGCAACCATTTCCGCTCGCATATGCATGTTTTTTTAAAGAAAAAGAACGCCGACCGGCAATTAACTAACTCGCCTTTATGCACCAAGTGTCCATTATCGATAAAATCTTGACACATGAGGAGTCAGCTTAACATGAGCTAAACAGTCAGCCAATGAGAACGCATAAAATTTCCAACATGCAAATGAGCGTCGTCGTTAGAAAGTTTAGCATGCCCTCATTATAATTTAATTGGTAAAGGTGCAAGTCATTTGTAACACATTTGCGTTAGGGATGTGTTTTGTTATAGATATGCATGTTTTTAACAGCCGCGTTTGTAATAAATGACTACAAATTAACATAGTAAATAAATACATAATTATAAATAAATATCATAATTTTGGTGAATTTTGGTGAAAGGAACCGTTAACTAAGAATATGAATTACGACGTCATGTAACTCATGTAACTCAAAAAACTGATTGCGTCAAACGTCTTGTTGTGCTTTTTTAAAAATACAATTACTAGATCTAGTAATAATTAACGAAAGTGTTATTCAAACTCATAATTACATACGGATTAGAAGTATGCAAGTCTTGTTTTGCTTTTTTAAAAATACAATTACTAGATCTAGTAATACTTAACGCAAGTGTTATTCAAACTCATAATTACACACGGATTAGAAGTATGCAAAAACTTTGGCTGCGGCAACATTTGAATGAAAGTTAGCGGAACTAACGTCCATGTCAAAAATGAAAGCAAATAAACTTCAGCGCCTTTTCTTTTTAGTTTAATTTATCAAAAATGTTCTGTTGCTTTCTTTTTAATAACAAACAAAGTCCTATTTGTTTTTATTTCCATAGACTGCTAATTCAGTTATGCTCTAGCATTTGCGTTGTTCAGATACAGTATTAAAGATTGATGCTTTTAAACACTATCCACGTGCTAAGCGTGTAACACGCTTTTCAGCTACAAGCTGCTACTCGCAGTTTGACAGTCACCGTTGCTATGGCTGTTGCTAACAGCGTTCTGTTTTGGATGCCCGGCAAATTGCAACGTCACGCTATTACTCCTTAGTGTTCACAGGTTTTTATTATTAACGCTCTTGTTTTTAACGTATGTTATTGTTTGTTCAATTTTGATAAATTATTGTAAGGTAATTAGAAAATAGTATTACGTAAATAAGCTGAACGTTATTAATCTACTACAACAAAAATATTAAGAATTTATACTATAACGTAACATTTCAAACATAAGGAAAACATTAATGAAAATGACTTATTGTGTATAAAAATAAAATATTTTTCCGACCTACCGACCTACCCTTTATTAGCATGGGTCGCGGCAGGGGAAACAATATTTTATTTTCGGCCTTATGTCCCATTTTAATTAATCACAAAAATATATCTGAGGCATGTCGTGGGAAAACTGGGCTTAATGCAAGTGATAAAGTTTCGTCCCAGTACAGACTGATCCGGGACGGGAATTTCCGCTTTTATGGTACTTTCTATTTCAAAGAAGTCTCTCCTAATCATAAATCTACTGTAGGCGGAAAGTGCCATCCCGAATCAGCCTGAGCAGACTACAAGCAACATATGTCAATATTAAAATTAAAAAAATTCAAGAATCAATCATAAGAAAAATAAATACAAAAAAGTAGCACTTGCTTTTTTGGAGGCGGAGGCTGAAGTGTTAATTCAATGTCTTTAATTTTTTCTTGTGCAGCTCTTTTCCTTGATTTTCTGTCTGCCAGTACTGTAACACATAGATACATTTTTTTAAAGTTGAGACACGTTTGTAATTTTTTTATAAAAAGTAAAAGTATTCTAAAAAGTAAACATTCAATTTACAATACCCGACATGTAATTTGACAATTATGGATTATTGCAATCAAGATTAGAAGTGTAAAACTTTTCCATATAATGACAATTGCAAAATAAAATGCTCACTTTACATAATTAGAAATATAATAGTTATGAAGGCCAATAAAATATGAACCCCATAAATTATAACAAACAGTTCTGATGGTCTGTTATTTTGCACATGGAAAATCAGTTGGATAGAGAATATTTGATCTGATAGTAGAATTTTCAACCTGTTACGAAAGATTCTATGATTCAAGCTATGATTATAATACTTTGTTTCTTATGAAAACTAAACAGGAGCTTTTTGTAAAACAGGTATGCCCCCACTAGGTTAAAAGCAATCTTTAAAATATCAAGTTTGGCAAAGATCGGATGAAAACTGCTGGACACAGAGAGCGGAAACAGCAAACAAGAGGGCCATGATAACCCAAAGCACTCACCTGAGAACTAGTACAGATGAAGACCATACTGTTTGAAAATTAAGGTATCTGAACAATACGCAGAGGGGGATAGCATCAATTTTGATTTAAAACATCGGTTAGTGCAATGGGCTAACTAAAGTACGAGTTGGGTAGTGGATGTGCGGGGTTTTTTGCTAATGGTTCTCAAATAATTTTTCTCAAAATTCTTACCTGACCCTTTTTCATTAAGTCACTGACAATTCTGGAAAATGCAGTAACAGTCGCTTTTGATGTCTTTTTCGCAAACAGTTTTGGAGAACTAGTTGCAATGCGATTGTGATGGCTGTGCTATAAGGTAAAGTTTTGCTGTTTCTTTGATAATTTTCTGTCCAATGATGATAAATGAAGTTAATGCAGGCTCTGAAGACATCAATGTTGTATGTACAAATAATTGCATGCAAGTCTTGCAACTGTTGGAAATCAAATTTCATCAATCAATTTCTATTTTTATGGTCATGTGCAAACTGTGTTAGTTTGGTCAACAATGAATCAAAAATTGTGTGTGCAAGCCAATCATTGATAACTTGTTGATGTTTTTTTCCAAACAGAAGGGGCAATAACTCTGGTGTTTCTGGCCCGATCATGCTTTTATTCAACTTCACCTGTAGTCTTACATTCATAGACAAACTGTACACGAATGGTGAAGATTGGATGAAAAATGAAGTCTCTATCCTGAGTAATGTCCATTTTTGCATTTTTTTTTCACAAACAAAGGGCAATTACTGTGGTGTCTCTGGTCCGATCTTGCTTATATTCGACTTCAACTGCAATCTCATGGTAACAGACAAACTGTGCAAGATTGGTGAAGATTGGATAAAAAATGAAGTCTCTATCCTGAATAATGTCCATTCTTGTATATTTTTTTAATAAACATAAGGCAATAACTCTGGTGTTTGAAACACAATCTGGCCCATTTTTTGGAGTCTGCAGAGATCTGATGGTCATACACAAACTGTGAAAGTTTGGTTAAGATTGGATGGAAAATAAAGTCTACCTTGGAAAATTGGCATTTTTGCACTTTTTAGCATGAAAAAGGGGCAATAACTCTGGTGTTACTGGTGTGATCTGACCCAATAACAATCCCATCCGTGTTTTATGGTCGTACACAAACTGTCCAAGTTAGGTTAAGATTGAATAAAAAAATGTAGTATTTATCGCGACAACGTTCCAAATTGTTGACGGCATACGGACGACCCCCTATACCAATAGCTCAGGTGAGCAAAAAAGGCCAATTTTAGCTAATTCAAGAGTCATAATTCCACAACTCCTTGGGAGATTTGGCTGAATATCTGACTTAGCCAAGATATTAAGCCCACAAACATGTTCATGACGTTTGGTGAAGATATGATGAAAACTGTTGGACTAAGAGCGGAAACAAAAGTGGTCTACTGACCGACATCAGCATACCACTTTGCCTGCCATCTTTGATGGGGGGCATAATTATTACCTTTTGTTGGATCTTCACTCTGTTTGTCAACAAAGAAAAGTGATTCATCAGCTTTTTCTGCGACAATTCCTCTGAAACAATTCAGTACAATAATAATCACTTAACAAATACTTGATATTTTAGAAACAAATTATATGAATTCATATACGGATTTCAACAGATCATTATTGTGTAATATTCAGTTATTGACCCATCATTCTATTCGGAAGTTAATGAGCAGTCTTCACAATAATGTTTTGGCTTTGCTTGCCCGTTCGGGCATAAGCCACACAATTTCAACTTGTCTGATTCCACCCGAACTTGTCCGAAATTAGGAAATAAAACATAGAGATTACTTTTACCTTTAAATAATAGTGATGCTGTTCAGGTAATCATATGGAAAGAAAATCAGATGATAATAATATGTTTTGGGGAAAAAATCTGAACATTTTTGTATTATTGGTGAAGCTTTTAATTTCATAATTTTTTATCGTTCTTGTACTTGCCATTTCGGGCAGGCAGGTCAAAATTTAAACTTGCCCGAATAGATTATTACTTTTTCCGGGCTTGGTGCAAGTGGGTTATTTCAAAGACTGAATCTGGTCCTTCTGTGCTGAAGCTGCCTTATGTGACAATGATGTCATTTCCTTTATATTGTTTCATACAGTGTGTTTTTTTTAGTAATTTGTGAATATGCCCTTTTCTGTGAAATTGTGAAAAATGCATCGTAACACGACAAAATTGTGAAAATATGTCTTATCATTAAAACAGGGAAATACAAACTAGTATCAAATAATAACCAGTGATTTTGTTGTTTTTAATCACACTTAAAGTACAAACACAAGATATTAAAGTGTGATCTTTACATTTATGAAACCTTAACATGAAACTTTCAAGTTAAATTTCTCTCTTTTGCTGATTTGATATTGTCACTTATTCTTTAAATTTGCAAAATGTCTAATGGCTTCACTTGAGTCAGACACAAGAGTCAACAGAAATGTCACATGACTGAGATGTAAAAGGCTCATTAAGGGACAAAACAGGGGTTTCATAGATGATATTTTGGTCACCACTATCAGTATGTGAATCTGACTGACTTGCACTCGTTACTGACAGTAAATCTACTTGTGAAGACACTAAAGTTAAAACTGTTGAACTGCAGTGCACATTGTCTTCGGGGGCTTCACTTACTGTTTTCTCGCTTAAAATTGCCTGTTTGAAACGATGAATCATTTTTCTGTAAGATAAGCCTGTCTTTTTATAAAAGAATTTCACATAGTACTGAGAGTTTTGTGAAAAATGCATTGCAATTATTTTTAAAAAAAAACAAGACGAAAATTAATCGGCAGTGTTTACACTTTAAAAATCCTTCAAACGCTTGATTCAATACAGATTATAACCCAATGAGCGTTTACAGTTACCCGGATCAGCACATGTTTCACTAACTGACTGGTTCACAAAAATATTGATAATACGTGACACGATTCGTGTTAAAATCGAGTAACCTTTCAAAGCGGTATAGACATAAAACTATTACCGAAATTTTATCCTGTGTAAACAAAATTCACAAAATTAATAAAGATTTTGTATTTTTTCATCCAATTTTCCATTTGTGAATTTTGGGCCAAAAATTGTGAAAAAAAGTATACTTTTTGGCTCTGTGAATGGTACCGAATATCGGCATGAAAACAAGGCCAAAAAAACACTGAATTACTTATGTTATTACTCCTGATGAAGGTCTATGACCAAAACATTGAGTAAATTAAATTTAAAATGAAACATATTAAGTTGTTTCTGTGTTGTTTATAATTATTTCTTGAAGCTGCTTATGTAAGACGTGGTGCGTAGCTGCACCCATAACAAATTCGCATGCACCAGGACCCGTAGTCCAAATAAATATGTGGATTCTGAGCTATTTTTGGTATGGGGCAGAATCCACACTACGCCTTAACAGTTTATGTCAATTTCCTGTAGCAAAATTAATTCACATAAAGTTTAATGATCAACTATGATTATAAGACATGGATTAAGTGGTAAAGTAAAGCGATGTGAGATCGATACTGGACCAGGTCCGTAAATGACAGCTGGCCAAAAACTTATTTTTATATATAAAATGTAAGTTACTGTAGGAAACAATATGTTATTGTTGTCTTAATTTATATATTGAAGTGCTTTCATAATATTTTATCATTAAAATGAGCACAAACAACGTTCTTACTTCTATGTCCGAATAACAATTTATCCGAAATATGCAACTTTAAAAAATAATATAGTTCTTCTACATACCCGGTTCTTTCCTGAAGTCGTTCATCTTCGAGGAATTCTTCAACTTCATTTATGTCAACCTTTCTCCATGATTTCTTTTTGTTTTTGCTGAGATGCTTTCTTCTCGTATTTTTACCACGCACGTTTTCCATCATTCGACACAAACAAAACGCTTGCAAAGAAAAGCGCTTTATTGTCATGTATAAATTGTACTTACTCTAAATTAGATTTCTAGACTGGAGTAGCGTTTTGGAATTGAGAAAATCATGCGAAATCAGCTTAAGGGTATACACATTTTTCGCAGGTTATATAATCAATGTTTTTAAATTATTTTAATATTTTGAATTATTTTCAGCACATTTTTCTTCATTGCAATACTTACTCTTTTTTTTTTCGTACCCAAACTCGATCGAACACCAGAATTATTACCATATTTAAAGAAAGTGTTTACAGCTCTTAAACCGTTTTTATGCCCCCACTTTAGAGGTGGAGGGGGCATATAGGTTTATGGCAAAACCGGCCCCAAAGAAGCAAAACAGGCCACATGTGTGACTGCATAATGACTAAAGTTGCCCCAAGATACAAAAAGATAGTGTTACGTTTGGAGTTTTATTTTTATTAGTTTTTGCTATTCTCATACGTAATTTGCGCATTAATTATCAATTCTCATACGTAATTCGCGCATTAATTATCAATGACAAAATTACTGACACAAAATCACCACCACCTATGAAAAGTACCGGTGCATGGGAAGACGATCGTAATTTTGCAAAAATATTTCTACATTTCGAATTTTCCATTTTATTGTAGGATTTTTCAAACACAGGTTAACAATGAGGAACTTGAAATCATTTTATTTTACATCGACTTGTCAATTTGAAATAAAAATATCTTTCGCAAAATACTATGGTTAAAGTTAACAGATTCTGGGTATGCTTCTTTATGTAAATTGTTATTTATGACTTTAATACAATTCGCAAATAAATGGCATTTATACATATCTTAATGCATTTTAATCGATTTACAAAATTTATAGTTCACAAGCTTACTACATAAAGTATGTTTTTCATCTTAACAATAACAGGTTATGATTGAGGTGTTGTATACCTGTCACACATTGATGGCATTATCCCGAAATGTGTGAAAAACATTGCATAACATTGCATAACAATTTGATAAATTAATTGAAACTCACACCACCCAAAATGGCACATGTTTTTTTTTTTTACACTTACCATGATTACCCTAAACACTTAAACACTTAAAAATAATTAAATTTTGTATTGTCCCAATATTAAGGGACATAAAAAAATAATTCTCAAAATTGTGTCCAACATTTAGGGCCATATATCATACAATCTATTCTCCATACATAACAAATTTTACATTACACTATTTCAGTACAGCGCTTGCCATAACATATTATCATTATACATTATAATTACATTTAACATTTTTTTTAATTAACGATTCATATGTTTTCATATACATGTATATACGCTTGAGAAATTGTATGACCATAATACAATTTATATATGTTTAATACACTTGGAAACACAATATTTCAGCTCATTCTGTATCATACTATAAAACAATAATCAACAAACAACTTCAGACATTTTATTTCAACATTATTATATGCTAAGTAATTCCACTTTATAATAATATATATATATACAACCTTTTATAGTTGCTCTATAATTAGTTGCTAATTCATGCAATAATTACACCTCATTTCATGTTAAACCAATACACAATATAACAATTAACCAAACGCTGCTCCAAATATTTTATTTTAACATACAAATACATAAAATAATATCCATTCAATTCTTAGATAAACAATTTGTGGCCGGTTTTACACAATTGGGGCTGGTTCTGCCTAAATGTGGGGCCGGTTTTGCATTTTTGATTTGTTTTAGACTGGGGCCAGTTTTGACTGGGACCGGTTTTGCGTGCTCCTGGGCATATAGATTTGCCCTTGTCTGTCCGTCCCGTCCCAACCGTCCGTTGGATTACTCAAACAGTATTGCTGCTAGAGTGAAGAAACTTTGTAAACATATTAATCAGCATGTGAACTTGTGCACCAGCGGAATGTGGGGGCATCCGTGTCCTACAGACACATGTCTGGTTTTAATCATGTTTTTAAATTGTAATTTTTATGCTCCCCTAAAATGTCAGGGGAGCATATAGTCGCCGCTTTGTCCGTCCGTCCTTCGTTCAGTCACACTTTCTTGTCCGGAGTATTTCTCAGCAACTACTGGCCGGAATTCAACATGCTTCATGGGAATGTTCATGACCAAGAGGAGGTGTGCATATTACCAGGACGTTCTGCTTCATTGATTTTTCTCAGCATTATGTGACTTTGAATATTTCTGAAATTAGTATATAGTGCACAATTCTTTACTTCTTGTCCGGAGTATTTCTCAGCAACTTCTTGCCGGAATTCAACAAAATTTCATGGGAAGCTTCATTACCAAGAGGAGGTATGCATATTACCAGGACGTGCCGCTTTAATGATTTTTCTCAGAGGAAATCAGTATATAGTGCACAATTCTTGACTTTCTTGTCCGCACTATTTCTCAGCAACTCCTAGCCGGAATTCATCGAAACTTTTGGGGAAGCTTTGTTATCAAGAGGAGGTGTGCATACTACCAGGACGTTCCGCTTCAATGATTTTCCTTAGAGTTATGGGACTTCGAAGATTTCTGAAATCAGTACATAGAGCACTATTCTTCACTTTCTTGTCCAGGCTTTTTCTCAGCAACTACTGGCTGGAATTCAACAAACCTTTATGGGAAGCTTCATTACCAAGAGGAGGTGTGCATACTACCAGGACGTTCCGCTTCAATGATTTTTCTCAGAGTTATGAGGCTTCGACGATTTCTGAAATCAGTACATAGTGCACTCTTCTTGACTTTCTTGTTGTGCTATTTCTCATCAACCTATTGCTGGAATTCAACAAAACTTTATGGGAAGCTTTATTACCAAGAGGAGGTGTGCATACTACCAGGACGTTCTGCTTCGATGATTTCTATCAGAGTTATGGGAAAATTTCAGAAAGTAGTATATACTGCATAAATTCTTGTCCGGGCTATTTCTCAGCAACTACTGGCCTGATTTCAATAAACTTTTATGGGAAGCTTTATTGCCAAGAGGTGTGCATATTAGCAGGATGTTCCGCTTCAATGATTTTTCGTGGAGTTATGGGACTTTGAAAATGTCTGACATATAGTATATATTGCACTATTCTTATCGGGGCTATTTCTCAGCAACTACTGGCCAGATTTCAATGAAATTTCATGGTAAGCTTCATTGCCAAGAGGATGTTTGCATATTAGCAGGATGTCCCACTTCAATGATTTTTCTAAGAGTAATGGGTTTGAAAATTTCTGAAATATAGTACACATTTCTATTGATTTTTAGTCATTATACCCCCACAAACGAAGTTTGGGGGGGTATATAAGAGTGAGCTTGTCGGACCGTCCATCTGTTGGTTTTTGGTTTCCGGATGATAACTCAAGAAGTTCAACTTTGGTTACAAACCACTAAATTTTGACAGAGTTATGGCACCTTTTCGACTTAAATTCCCTAAAAACATGGTTTCCTGACGGTAACTCAACAATGGCTTGATATATTCAAATAATTCTTGGTATACATATGCAGCATCATAAAATACGGGTCAAGTTCGACTTTGGTTACAAACCACTAAATTTTGACAGAGTGATGCTCATTTTTATACCCCTGTTTGAAAAACAGCCGTATTATGGGAACGCCCAGGCGGGCGGGCGGTGGGAGATCTGTATCCATAGCATAACTTTGTCCAGCCTGGATGGATTTTCAAATAACTTGGCAGAAGTGATAAGCATGATGAGGCAGAGTGTCGCGCGCAAGATTCAGGTAGCTATGTCCAAGGTCAAGGTCACAATTTAAGGTCATAGGTCAAATATAGGAATTAAATCCTTGACATTTTGTCCGGAGCATAACTTTGTCCACCATGGATGGATTTTCAAATAACTTGGCAGAAGTGATAAGCATGATGAGATGGATTGTCGCGCGCAAGAACCAGGTCCCTAGGTCCAAGGTCAAGGTCACAATTCAAGGTCATAGGTCAAATATAAGAAATCAATCTTTACCACATTGTCCGGAGCATATCTTTGTCAAGCATGGATGGATTTTCAAATAACTTAACAGAAGTGACAAGTGTAGTGAGATGAAGTGATGCCGGCAAGAACCAGGTCCCTAGGTCCAAGGTCAAGGACACAATTCAAGGTCAAAGGCGTAGTGGCAGCGTAAACTTTTCATTTCCGTTCTCTAACTTAAGAATGAATTGAGGTATTGTAATGAAAGTTCATACATAGATACCTTATTGCAAGACCATGCTTTGGATTGCATATGGGTTGGGTGGGGTCAAGGTCACTGTTACTACAAATAAAAAACGGTTTCTGCTCAATAACTTGAGAACGCATTGGATATTTTAATGAAACTTAATCCATAAATACCTTATATTGAGACCTTGCTTGGGACTGCATATGGGGTGGTTGGGGTCAAGGTCAAGGTCAAGGTCACTGTTTCTAAAAAATAGAAAAACGGTTTCCGCTCAATAACTTGAGAACGCATTGATATATTTTAATGAAACTTAATACATAGATACCTTATATTGAGACCTCGCTTGGGATTGCATATGGGGTGGATGGGTCAAGGTCACAATTTCGAAATTTTTTAATTTTTTGCTGACTTAAATGCATTTCATTTGATAATTTTGGTTTTTGGACGGAATTTCTACGTTTCTTGTTTATTTTGGCACCTTGATGATAGATTTAAGAATATATATGGAATAGTTTTGATACCTCAAATCACCACACAGAGAGAGGCGTTGGAGATGAATTAGATGCGTGAATACCATGACTCTATCTTATTAGTTTTTAAATTGTTTCTGTTTAGTCATTGAATCTTAACCCCAAAAAAGCTTCTTTGACCGGCATATCTTTGTGACAATGGCACTCTTGTTGGACTTAAATTCCGAAAAACATGGTTTCCTGATGATAACTCAACAACGGCTTAACATATTTAAATAATTATTGGTACACATGTGTAGCATCATAAAATATAGGTCAAGTTCAACTATGGTTACAAACCACTAAATTTTGTGGCGGCGTCAACTTGTCCTTTCCGCTCTCTAACTCGAGAACAAATTGAGCTATTGTAATGAAACTTTATACATAGATACATTATATAAAGACCTCGCTTGGGATTGCATATGGAGTGGGTGGGGTCAAGGTCACCATTACTAAAAATAGAAAGACAGTTTCGCTCAATAACTTTAGAACACATCGAGATATTTTAATGAAATTTCATACATAGATACCTTATATTGAGACCTTGCTTGAGATTGCATATGGGGTGGGTGAGGTCAAGGTCAAGATCACCATTACTAAAAATAGAAAAATGTTTTCCGCTCAATAATTTGAGAACGCATCAAGATAGTTTTATGAAACTTCATACATATATGCCTTATATTGAAGCCTTGCTTGAGATTGCATATGGGGTGGGTGTGGTCAAGGTCAAGGTCACCATTACTAAAAATAGAAAAACGGTTTCTGCTTAATAACTTGAGAATGCATTGAGATATTTTAATGAAACTTAATACATAGATACCTTATGTCGAGACCTCACTTGGGATTGCATATGGGGTGGGTGGGGTCAAGGTCACCATTACTAAAAAATAGAGTAACAGGTTCCGCTCAATAAATTGAGAATGCATTGAGATGTTTTAATGAAACTTCATTCATAGATACCTCATATGGAGACCTTGCTTGGGATTGCATATGGGGTGGGAGTGGTCAAGGTCACCATAACTACAAAGGGACAAACAGTTTCCGCTCAATACCTAGAGAACCAATTGAGATATTTTAACTAAACTTCATATGTAGATACCATATATCTAGACCTCTCTTGTGATTGCATATGGAGTGGGTGGGGTCAAAGTCACCTTTTCTAAAAATAAAACGGTTTCTACTCAATAACTTAAGAACTTATTTAGGTCAAGGTCAAGATCACCATTTCCTAGCCATAGGTGAATGACCTTCACCTTGCACCCAGAATTTTCTTTCATTATTGTGCTGACTTTTATGCATTTTGTTTGAAAAATTGGTTTTTGTGGTATTCCCACGTTTCTTGTTAAATTATTTTTGGTACACAGGTGTAACATCATAAAATACAGATTAAGTTCAACTTTGGTTACAGAGTTATGGCTCCTATTAAAATTAATTTTTTTCTAAATACACTGATAAACATTCACAAATTAAAGCATTCTCTCTGTGTCCATTTCTTTCGAATGGATGCCATTGTTTGTGACAAGGCCATATTGTGGGGGTATATCCGTCACTCATGTGACAATTCTAGTTTTAATATCTTTGCCCTTCTCATTGCATTGATATTGCTTGACAAATTGCATTAGAGAGCATCCATCAGTTTTACTGATATTCTTGTCAGTGTTTTTTTTTAGGGCCAATTTGGGCCGAAGTTTCGGCCCCATTCCCCTGCTTAAAAAGGTATATATTTTTCCCCTATAATTACCTTATAATTAACCTCAGAATGAGAATGTAAGCTTTATTTTGAAAAAATGACCAAAATCGGACAAAAATTGGCTTAGATATAGGAGTTTTCGTAAACAGTACCAGCAATTTTTCATGAAAGCAAGTTTATCTCAGTTATCATTAGTAGCCAAACAATTTGTTAATGTTTTATAACAAAGGAGAATATAAACATTTAATAATTCTGTTCTAACAAAAATCTCTTTTTGCCATAAAATTCCCCACCTGAAGGGCCCCACCACCTTTTTTCGCTAGGGTGAAAAAAAAACACTGCTTGTTTAGGTTGGTTTAATATAAAGTGTAATTGCTATTTTAATGTATTGGTCAGTGACAAGTATTGGGCCTTCAGCTTTCAAAATAGTACAGTTACAATTGTCTTCCATGCTGTATAAACCTTGTTTTACTAACTTTATTCCAGCTTTCAGAGTTGGACAATAAAAATGATAACATGCAAGATCTTTTGCAAAATATAAATATATAAAGATTCAACAAAACCAGTGAAAAGCGTGTCACATATACAAGAACTATCTTCAAATATGTCCTACTCCCCGACCGAGAAAGAAATTCAGTGCGTAGTCCACTGGTTTCAGGGGTGGAGTAAAATGCAGAAAGATGACTTTATGAAGGAACTCCTTGACAAAGCCATCCCGTGTCACCTGGACTCTTTATTCACCTCAATGCAGACGATGAATGTTGATGATAAACCCCCGAGTATTTTCCAGTGTCAGTTGAAGCTCTTCAATCAGTGGTTTGACACCTGGTCACAAGCAGACAGGAATGTGTTTTTAATCAAACTCAGGGAAGTGAACTCGCAATTTGTTGACGAGTTTGAAAGACATTTTTCCATGCAGATATCTTTACAGAATGGGACTTAATAACCTTCCACATGCTAATTTATAAATAAATCAACTTATTTTGTGTTGTATAAATGCAATAAATTGTATAAATTGTATATGAAGATAGCTTATCTTTGTGATAATATATAAATTACTTTGTTTTTAACAGATATAGAAAATATAGTATTTCTTTTTTGGTTGAGTGGAAGAGTTGCTGAGTAAAGATGAGCAATATTTTTAGCTCGCCTGAGCACGAAGTGCACGGTGAGCTATTGGTATAGGGGATCTCTCCTGTCTCCGTCGTATGTCATCTGCCGTCCGTGTGCCATTAACAATTTGTTTCGTTTTCACTATAGAGACTTCACTTTTCATACAATCTTAACCATTTTGTGTATGACCATAAAGTCTCGGACGGGATTGTTATAGGGCCAGATCACACCAGTAACACTATAGAGTCATTGCCCTTTTTTCATGCAGAAAAGTGCAAAAATGCCTTTTTCCAACATGAAGACTTTATTTTCCATCCAATCTTAACTAAACTTTTTCACAGTTTGTGTATGACCATCAGATGTCAGCAGACTCCAACAATGGGGAGTATTTCTTGTACTTTTGTGATAAATGTAGACCATGGTTGCAATTTCTCATACAAATGAAAACAACTTGTCATTTATTAGGTACCTGTTGTAGTTCACCTGCGGTGCATTGGCCGTGTGCAAATAAGGGGTAAGCAGCCACTGCTTGCACGGATACCCGCTGTCACCGAGCAGATATTTGTGTTCACCCGCCACATGTCCCCGCTCAAACAGTTGGAACACTCCACTTTCTCTCAGTATACGACTGTCGTGAGTCGAGCCAGGCCATCGTGCCACTAAGTCTATTAGTCTATCTTGGCCATCAAATATCACCTAGAATGAAACAATTAAGGAAGATGTTTGTCTTGTATACATGCTAGTGATTCTATGTTAGTCATTGTCAAATGCAACGTTGTTTGTTTAAAAACGATGAACATTGTGTATCATTCATTATAAACATAGACCTAGATATTAAATGCAACCCTGTATATTAACACATGCAAACATAATGCATGTTTCTAACTCACTCCCATCATGTTTAACGATGAGTATAAGGGCGATTTACAGGGGAGGTTCCATTAATCATAGTTAGATGGGTGACATAAATGTTAGTTAACACTAAAATGTGAATCTATATAGACTGATGCAGCTGTTTGGCTTTCTCCCTTATTTTAGGTACAATAAATGATTCCTGTTACTTAATACCTGAGTATTGATAGAATGGTATCCCATTCTGTTCACATAGGCATCCTCGTTAAGATGCGGAGCCTGAATTTGCACATGTGTGCCGTCAATAACCCCTACTACTTTTGGGAAGTTGGCTATGCCTCGGAAATCCGTCTGCATCCTGACTAAGTCACGCATGTTGAGTGGGAAAGATATATATCTTGATGTTGTCTCTCTACTCGCGAGCATCTCAGTGAACTGTGTCACTGCCCTCGACACTGATGGCTGTGACAGACTGTGAATGTCTCCGTCGTTGATCTGAAAGTCACCCGACGCAAAATAGCGTAGTGTGACTAGAATCTTCTCTAAGGAAGAGACATTCCTTGGCCCAAGAGTTCTTGGTGATAATCTTTCACCATATTCTACATTAAGGCGGTCGATGCCATCCCTGTCCAGACGATATCGTCTGACAACCTCAATGTTTGTTAGATTTTCAAATGTATTCAGTCTTTCGTTCATATCTTCAAAAAGTAAATAAACAGGGTTCATATCCATTTAATTTGTCCTGTAAGTGAAAACATAAACAATCGTATAAGTGCAAATATAATATTTACTTGTATGTTTGTATCTAGCCTACATGTTTTACGAGTATGAGTAATTAAGATGTCCATTTTAATCAGTGGTTACATTTTGGCTAAATCAATATCGAACACTAGATAGCTGAAATCAGCAATACAGATTTTTTTAATGTACATAAGAGGTGTTGCAAAACCCATTTAAAGTGTACAAGTTGTTTCACAAACGTTATTATTACTTACCTGCGATAGTTTGTCGCGAAATTTGAGGCTTGTGTTCGAACATCAACAAAAATGGCGGATAAAAATCTTCTCTAAGAAACTTCTATAAGTTTAAGACTGATGTAAAGGTTTCTAACTTTTTTAGACAAAAACAGCCACTTTAAGAAAATTCTAAGAGGAATTCACATTTCTTAGACAGAAACTAAGAAAATGTCAGAGATATAGATACAAACTTAGAAAAATATTAAAATCTAAGTGAAAAATATTTCTAAGAAAGTTTCAGAATACCAGCCCAGATCATGTTTCAAACACCAGAGTTATTGCCCTTTGTTGTTGGAAAAATATACAAAAAATGGGCATTATTCAGGATTTCATCCAATCTTCACCAATCTTGCACAATTCGACTATGACCATGAGATTACAGTTGAAGTAGCATATAAGCAAGATCTGACAAGAAACACGTGAGTTAAAGCCCTTTGTTTGTGAAAAAAAAAATGCAAAAATGGACATCATTCAGGATAGAGACTTCATTTTTCATCCGGTTTTCATCAATCTTGCACAGTTTGTTAATGACCATAAGATTACAGGTCAAGTTGAATATGAGCAAAATTGGGCCAGAAACACCTGAGTTATTTCCCTTTGTTTCTGAAAAAAAATACAAAAATGGACATTATTCCGGATAGAGACTTCATTTTTCATTCAGTCTTCACCAGTCGTGCACAGTTTGTCTATGAACGTAAGATTACAGGTGAAGTAGAATATAAGCATGAACGGGCCAGAAACACAAGAGTTATGGCCCCTTGTGTGTGGAAAAAACATCAACAAGTTATAAATTATCGTCTTGCACACATGATTTTGGATTTTTTTATTCAATGTTGACCAAACTTACACAGTTTGCATATGACCATGAAAATTTATTCACAAAAATTTGATTTCCAACAATTGCAAACCTTACATGCAGTTATTTGAACATGCAACATATGATGGTTTCAGAGCCCTCATTAACATCATTTATCATCATTGGACATAAAATTATCAAAGAAAAAGCTAAACATGACCTTATAGCACAGCCATCGCAATTATCGCATTGCAACTAGTTCTCAAAAACTGTCTGCGAAAAAGACATCACAATTTACTGTTTCTGCATTTTCCAGAATTGTCACTGACTTAATTAAAAAGAATATCGAGAAAAATGATTTGAAAATTATAAGCAAAAGCACCGCACATCCACTGCCCAACGCATACTTTAGTTAGCCTATTGCACTAATCGATGTTTTAAACAGGCTGTCAACCACTTCCTATATTTCCTTTATTTTGGAAAAAAATACCAATTTTGAAAAACCTATATTTCCTATATTTTTACAATTGTTCATATATTTTTGTTAAATTTGGTCATTCACGCGCCTGTACAGGCTGCATAGGCTAATCCGGGACGATTAAGCCCAATTTTCCCACAACACGTCGCAATTGTTTTCTGTATCATATTCCTTTCTCTATGTAGATTTGTATTTGCCTATGTGCATAGTTACGGTCATCTTGCAGGTTGCTATGTTAAGCTGAACATATTTGAGGCGCGTCGTGGGAAAACCGGACTTAATGCATGTGTGTAAAGTGTCGTCCCGGATTAGCCTGTGCAGTCCGCACAGGCTAATCCAGGACGGCACTTTCCGCCTACAGTGGATTTATGTTTAGACGAGACTTCCTTGAAACAGAAAATACCTTAAAAGCAGAAAGTGCTGTCCTGGATTAGCCTGTGCGGACTGCACAGGCGAATCTGGGACGACACTTTACGCACATGCATTAATACCGGTTTTCCCACGACGCGCCTATGCATAGTTGCCATTATTGGAAATGCTTAGACCACTCAAAGACATATAATCATGCAAATGTATGATGTATACTTTTGGTGTTTCATTGTCATGCTCCCTAAATGAAGAAAAACAACTTTATTATGTATAACTTTACATATTTGCTCATATTAAACACTTTACACAATAATTAATTATCTGAACTTAATATCTCTACTAATCAAAGAGGTTCAGGCCCCCTTTAATATCATTTATCATGTAACAGCATAAGTGGCAACTGCCTGTTTCGGTAACCATGCGTTTGTGTATGTTATTTTTACCTATATTATTTCTTATGGTTACCATGTCTGCGTTTTTATATATTACGCATATGATCATGTCTTTGTTTATCTTTATTACACAGTTTACCGTAGCTTTGTTTACTGTCATTAAATGTCTTCAGTGACGGTTAAAAAGCCAAGTGACAATGTCTTCATTTAATGTTATTAAGCAAGTGACCAGGTCATCATTTACTGTTATAATGCAAGTGGCCATGTCTTCATTTACTGCTATAAAGCAAGTCACGATGTCTTCATTTACTGTTACAAAGCAAGTGACGATGTCTTCACTTTGTTATTATGCACGCGACAGTGTCTTCATTTAATGTTATTAAGCAAGTGACCATGACTGCATTGACTGTTATAAAGCAAGTGACGATGCCTGCATTTACTGTTATAAAGCAAGTTGTTATAAAGCAAGTGACAATGTCTTCATTTACTGTTATAAAGCAAGTGACGATGTCTGCATTTACTGTTATTAAGCAAGTAACGATGTCTTCATGTACTGTTATAAAGCAAGTGAGGATGTCTGCATTTACTGTTATAAGGCAAGTGACGATGTCTTCATGTACTGTTATAACGCTAGTGACCATGCCATCATTTACTGTTTTTTGCGCACGTGACACTTTTTATCTCTAGTACTGTTGTGACCACAAAAATGTTACTCGGTATTATTGATATTGAGGTAATCTTTCACTGAAACAATGTAAACGTTTGTTATTTAAAGAAAAAACAACAAAATCTACATTGTATACAATTTAAAATAAAATATCACTTTATTGATATCCAAAATATAACTACAAAATTAACGATTGTAAGTATATGTACAACATGTATTCGACATTAAAATTTCCTATGATCGAGGGACACTTGTTGATGCTAGAATGGCATGCGTAGTTCACGAATTTAAAATAATTTCTAGTTGCATGAAAACAATTCTCTTGTAGAGATAAAAACATTGTCTGAGTGTCTTGAACTGTATTATCCGGGGACAGGTCTGTGAATCACGTGTTCCCGGAAGCGGAAGTCTACTAAATAGAGCTAGCATTGGGCAAGACTGGACGGCTTTCACTTTGAGACCATCATTTTCACAAATTCTGAAATGTAAACATGTAAAAATAATAAACATTCAAAATGTGTTAGTCAACATGCAATATATATTTGATAAATATATATATATTGTTTTTGCTGTATGTGCCTTTTACATCATGTGATTGTTTAACAAGATTTTTACGTATTCAAAGCTCTCACGGACCTGTAAAACAAGTATCTTCGCCACCTGGGAAGAGTTAAATGTGTCGATTGATAAAAAAGACATTGTATGTTTAAAGGTTATAGATATCTCTACTTGTTAATCCTGCGTTCGGAATATGAATAGCATTCCAACTACAATCGATGCATGTAGTTGAAGATTAAGGTTTCGGAGAAAATTACCCTCGTAGTTAACTTGTCCGTCTCCGTCTATGTCCGCCTCTCGGATCATCTCGTCCACCTCCTCGTCCGTGAGCTTCTCGCCGAGATTCGTCATCACGTGACGCAGCTCGGCGGCGCTAATGAAGCCGTTGCCGTCCTTGTCGAACACGCGGAACGCTTCCTTGATCTCCTCCTCGGAGTCCGTGTCCTTCATCTTGCGCGCCATCATCGTCAGGAATTCGGGGAAGTCGATCGTGCCGTTGCCTAGGTAACCCAACAACAAGACATGTGTATTCTATCTTAAGTCTGTGGGTCGGGAATACAAAACAATAACGGGTGGAAATGAGTCAATATCGTCGTCAGACTGATCGCCGGTCGTTTCTTGGGGGGACTGAGCGCTACTGCGAGGTGTAAGAATGATCCTAGCGCGGAGGGAACGCGGATTTGTTGCGAGGTGTAAGAATGATCCTAGCGCGGAGGGAACGCGGATTTGTTGCGAGGTGTAAGAATGATCCTAGCGCGGAGGGAAAGCGGATTTGTTGCGAGGTGTAAGAATGATCCTAGCGCGGAGGGAACGCGGATTTGTTGCGAGGTGTAAGAATGATCCTAGCGCGGAGGGAACGCGGATTTGTTGCGAGGTGTAAGAATGATCCTAGCGCGGAGGGAACGCGGATTTGTAAGACATACTTAACCAAACAAGAAACTTTCGTAAAGTACATGCCAAATTGTCACAGTTACGTAAGAGACGTACACGCATAAATACATGTGGTTATTGTAAAATCGTCCTACTTTTTGCAAAATCGACCAGTCAATCCCAGTATATTCATAAGACAAACGAATACAACAACAACAACAAACAGAAAATTTAAGTCAAATCTATTCAAAAGTTACAAAAAATCGACATGCAAACCTACATCTAAAATGAAACATTTCCCTAAAATAGATACAATATGTCTCGATGATCTTCGCTTATAGCTTTGACCGTGGTAACACTCTAACAAGGATGTTACAATTTTAACATTCCGTCTTCATAATCCCTGGTGTCTTCCCAAAACACCGCTGGGTGCCCACTCACCGTCAGCGTCCACCTCGTTGATCATGTCCTGCAGCTCTGCCTCGGTGGGGTTCTGACCCAGGGAGCGCATCACGGTGCCCAGTTCCTTGGTGGTGATCGTGCCGTCCCCGTCCTTGTCGAACAGTGAGAACGCCTCCTTGAACTCTGCAGAGAAGAGATGGACGGCTTTAAGAATTATAATCAAAGCACTGCCAGCTCGCATTTTTACTCTGCGAAGAAAAGGCGGTAGATTTAAGGATTATAATAAAAGCACTGTAAACTAAAGAGTTTTTAACACTTCATTGAACTCTGCCGAGAGGAGTCGAGATATTAAAGGATTAAAATCAAAGCACTTTGAGTCTGATTTCTTCACATATTGAATTCTTGTGAGAGCTGGCTGGATTTAAGGAATATTGTTAAAGTAATGTTATTAAGTTGGATAATAATTTTGAACTATGTTATCGAAAAATATGTATACATGCACATGTGTACTACAAAAATAGGTTGATCGTAACAGGTAATTTTGTTGATTAGAATATGTAACTACGTATGTATGTAACTATGTGTGTCGGAACAGGTCCATTTATTATGATGATCAATGTACGTTCTAAAATGTGAAAACCCCCGTTGATTACTTTAGTAAAGTTTCTCATTTATGTACAAGTAAATCTTTAAACTGTGTGTTGCGGACAATGGGGTTTTGTCCGAAAGACTGGCAACCTAGATAAACTAGATAAAGCCGTACATGTACTTGCAGCGTTTTTTCTCCTAAATGGGAACGGTGGGGGGGGCCTTCAGGAGGGGAACATCGCTCAGTTTTATGAAAAGGGGGAAATTTTACAACTCATAATTAAAGTCAGATTCAATACATGACTCTACCCGCCCGCCCGCCCCCCCCCCCCCACCCTTTATTGACAGTAGTACACACTCTTATTAATGAAATGAAAAGAAATCACAATAAAGTACTAAACTTGTGGCTTAAACAACGTTATTAATAGTTTTGAATACGTTGCGCGATAGTCTGGGTTATTTTATTATCATACTTCTGAAGGGAAGTTTCTGCAAATATGGGGGGAAATACATACTTTTCGGTAGGGGAATTGGGCCTAATATCGGCTCCAAAATGGTCATAAAAACACGGACTTTTCGTTGAAAAGAGCGCTCTTTATGGATCTACTCCATGCCGAGAATTATGTTTTCAAGCGCCCGTACATACCTGCAATTTGTTCTTCTGTAAGTTGGTCTGCCTGAAAGATAGGTGCAATAAGCTGATAAGAGTGTGACGATACATTCTTCATTTGAACGAAATGCTTACACGCCATTTTCTTGCATTTTACTGCGTAGAAATATACATTTAGAACATTTCAAGCTTTTTTCATCTGTGATGTACATGTATTATGCAATCACCTGGCTTGATCAGTTATCTGAAAGGGATATATGTTACAATATATACTAATTCCAATCCTTATGTAATTTAATGTAAAAGCGATAACTTTAACCAAAAATAAATGCAACATTTTGCACATAGGGACCCTCATAACCATACTTTTCTTAAAGGGCAGTCTAAGCTGATTTGATTTAAGCAATAAAGAGGGTATGTCATGTAATATGTAAGAAAGAACTCGACACTAAACAAAGTTGACTGTTTTATCGCCATCTTTTTAGCGGCTACTTTCTAGTTGAACGAAACCCGCCTCAGCGCAAGTGTCATACTGTAATCTCCAATCTTAAAACATATCAGTGATTTATTAGTGCCTACCAATGCTTACCCTACCAACATCTCCAAAAAAAGAATATCAAAGCAAGTGTCTAAACCTAAAAACATATCTTCGAGTTAAACTTGTTGATTTATTTAGAGAGTACAAGGCATTATTTATTTAGTGTATTGTGACCTATACCTATACAGTGCGTGATATATAGAAGACCCTCGAGATTACAATGTTTTGTTTGGTTTTATTGCTTAGACAGCGTTTTTCTTCACCACTTTGGGAATGGAACCGGTCAAATTGGGAAAATTAGCGTTGTTTTCATCCAAATTGGCAATTTTATCACTTTCATAAAAAAATTTAATAAAAGATGTAAAAACAGTAAGTTACTTCCCCTAGCTGTTAACAGTTACCCAGAATTTTTTTCAGGCGCCCTGGTCCCTACGTCGAATTTTTTTTGCGACATGTTTCATATGACGTTATCTGGTGCGTTTAAGCTCTTAAAATTATGGCTAACACGTTTTCAATTTTTTGTAAACGTTTGAACGAAATGAAATAAACCAAACATCACCGTTTAAACGGTATATTTCTAGCCTTTTGAAAATAAAAAGTCTCATTGTAAGAATTATGATTAAAATACATGTATATTATACATGCTTTGTTCTTGCAAAAACGGCGGGATAATTTCCCCGTGCACGTTGTGCACATACGCGCGTCAAATGTTAAGACCTGTATTTAGAAAGCATATGGTCGGTACACGCACGCTTTCCATGCATGGAACGTGACGTCGTGGTTGTCAGCAGACATTTCGCGCTCTTTTGCAGAAAACACGGGTTTTACATGGCATACATGTACATAAACAAGACCCCTTGTGTTTACGAAACTACAACACTGAGCAGTAACAGTGGATAGGCTTTTCCGATTACTATTTCATATTAGCGTATTTGAGATTGATTTTTCGCAGTTTATTTTTTAAAGTTATGAAATGTATTAAATTAACAAGTGTGCATATTATAAAATACGAAAGCTTGTTTACTTTTTAGGTCGATAATGCGCTTGACGCGCGTATACGGTTACTTGTGTGTGGATACATGCCAACAGCGCTGATTGGTCAGATATAACGTCATTCCAAAGCGAAGATAAACTGAGCGTTTCTATTGGCTCATTTCGATTTTACTGCATGTTGAAACTCAGCCTACATGGCGGTATTCAGGGTGATTTATTGCGACTTAGAAATAACTGTTAATTGTTAAAATTTTCGGCGAATTGACACTCGCTTTCATCATTCACTGACTTTATAGAGTGGAAGTACATGTTTCTCGAGTGACAAACGGGCAAGAGATTAGCTTTCACAGCAGGAATTGTCGGTCTGCTGCAGTCAAAACAGCTAATTAATTGATAAAATACACGTGCCCCGGGCGATGTTTATAAGCGCAACACTAATTTTAGGCGCCCCGGATATGTTCAAGTTAAAATTAAACGCCCGGGCACCTGGGGAAGGCCCTGCAGCTGTACGCTTGGGTAAAACAAAAGTAAAATACGGGAACATCGTCGAACTTTTCAGGGTCTTTTTGGAATTTTTTTCTTACATTTGGGAATTTTTTAACTTGAAATTGGGAAAAATAGTCAGAAAATCCGATTGGGAATGGTACCGTTTTCCGATACCAACTTTGTATAGAGGAAAAACGCTGTTAGAGCATGCATGCTTCATAAAATACGTATCGAGTTTCATACATATTTAGATGAAGAATGTACCACATACATAGCAATGTTTTGCAGGCTTTGAATGGAGCGACCAATTGTAGGCAAGGCACTGAGTGACTCATAAATCAAAATGAAAAATAGATAAAAAGCTGTATGCTTGAAGAAGTTCACAGTTTGTAAGTACACGGTTGTATTGAGAAACACTTAATGCACGTATCAAGGTGCGTCATCTCAACATACTTTAATGACTAAATTTTAGTTAAAAGCTGGTGTCGTATACTAAGCACCATGCATACACTTCGATGAAGTAACATTGTTTTCCTTGGTCAACCAAGGATAACCACGTAAAGACTATGTAGTATTTATTGTATTTTTATTTTTTGGGATTTTTCGCCGTTTTTAACAGTATTTCAGCCATATCAGGGCGGTCAGTTAACCTATGCACACTTTTCCTGGGCAAGCTTAGCCGATCTAAGCGGTTTACCAGTACTAAGTGTACATACTTATGCCAGTAACTGACAACTGCCCTACTTGAATCAGAGGTAGGGGGTGAATGGCCATTTTGGGGATTGGTCATGAAATATACAGACTACAGTAAGTACGTTCAAAACATGCAAGGCGTTTCATCTCAAATGAAATGTACTTGTCTTGTCCTCTAATAGTCACAGTTAAAGAAATAGTACATACAATCGAGCGTGAAGTAATGTAGTTGTCATCTTTACTGACCCATATTTTGCGGGTTTAGCCAGATTTTGTCATTCTATACAATTAAAAATCACGAAATCAGTGACATGAATTGTATAGGCGACTAATCACCAATTAACCCCTACATGATTTTGTAAACCCGTTATACTGAGGCATAATACTGAGACAAATTAATATCACCTCGCCCCATTTCGTGTCTGTGTTTAAAGCACCGTATTAAGTGAATCATACATTTGTAAGAAAGAAGTGAAATGTAGACTACTCAAATTTACAACAGGCCATAACGAGTTCTAAATCATTAGAGCGCGTATTTACTTGTTAAAATATTCATTTCACAGACCGACTGGACGTGCATGTAAGCCGAGCAGGTTATGCGTAACGTAATATGAGTGAATATTCAAAGATGATACTACAGATAGTACTCAAATAACATAAACATGTCGAGCGTATCATTTCGTTCAAAAATACTAGACAATATGTGATCGGAATCAATGCGTACGTAAAGTCATATATGACTTTTACTTGAATACTGTACTAACTGCATTATCCGTCATTTTGCGGTACGTTTGTACGATCCTGGATGTATAACTTTCTTTGACTCTACACATATACAATTACTGTTTAATATGGGAAATATTTCTTTCACCACATAGCGATATGAAAAGTAGCTCTAAATTCGTCGAGCATGATATGGTTCCTGGTACTATGACGTTCGCATTGGGAGACTTAAAGGGACTTATTTTCAGATTTTCATAATTTCAAAAAATGTCTTAAAATGTCTTAACTTCAATTACCGTAAGATCATTTTATTTCACGATCTCGAAGTTTCGAGCATTGTAGACAAACGGCTTATTCACGTGGTCTTAATTTCGCGCATATTTGTTTTCGTAACCATGCAAAATGAAAAGCAATCTTGAAATCGATCTTCACTCGGACCGCGAAATATGCAAAATTTATACTGCCGCGAAATAAAATGATTTTACAGTACTTATGCACATGGACAAAACCTAATATCATCTGTCAAAGAAAGCATAAACACAAGAAAAAAAACATGCTTCTGTCGAAGTTCAAACCCACGACATTCGAATAACTCTGAAACGCTACTGCAGTATAACCACTACGCTAAATAAAAAGGAGCTAGTATACTAGTGTGTAAATTTTACGCAATGTAAGTGACACATGTTTTGAAAACATGTTTATTCATGAACGGCACATTATTTCGAGCATATTTCTGTATCAGGGGTAAAATTCCAGAAATATCTTAAGTTTATCTTAAACTATTTTCACCGAAGTTCCAATTTTTGTACGGTTATATTTTTAAAACTACATATAAATTAATAAATCCAATTACAGTTTAGTAAGTAGTATTTAATAATAACTTTATAATTAGTGAACATTTAGCGAAATTTTGTGTCTACATGAAACAAAATGCTTAAGAAAAATGACGACTTTAAGGCTAAGGATAAGATTTCACTTAAGATGTTTCTGGAATATGACCCCAGAAGTGTTATTTCGCTCCTGTATATAAGGAGTAGTTATCTTTTTGGAATTGTTGACCAAAAAAATGGAAATTGTCAATTTGTTAATCTGTGAATACCGGTATGTCCATTTAAGAAATGATTCACGTTCTTGATTATGTGTGAAATTCGTACATGTACTGTACAAAGAATTAGTGCATGAAAATATAGGGGTGCATTGCAATTATAAACGCGTCCTATGATTTTAAGATCGAAAAACAAGCAATATCTCGTCTTTTCCAGTAATCAAAACTATTTATCAAACGCAGACAAGTTCAGTTTAGTATGATAGCTACTACTGTTTCATCATCTTTGATAAAAAAAAACAACAACAACAACATTTATCAAGTATCATAAACTTTTTTCAACTTCACATTGGTGACTATAGTGATTTCTTAATAAAATCGACAAATACACTCTTAATAAAACATGCAATCATTATAAAACATTGTATCCTATGCATATTATTACAAATTCAATACACATCTGCTTTAATGTATTCATTAAATTCACGAATTGACGAAAAAAGCGTATTAAACTCACCATTTTTTTGGATCACAAATCGGTCCGCCCGCGTTTTTCACCGACACACTGTACTTGACGATAGATTCAAACTGATAAAGCGAAAACGAGGGTGCGCGATATGATTTATGATTTGCCGCAGTTTGTCGCAATGCGGACATTTCTTTATCATTCAACTATTTACACTCATTCATGTCGTCTGTATAGCAAATAACTGAGTCGTGACTGTCCGTTCACTACCGCCATCGTAGCGTAAACTTACATTGCAACATAATTTAAGGCCCAACCAACGTATCCTTTTGTGTCCTTATACTTGCTTTCCATGTCGATATAACTTATAAGGCATTTTATTTTATGACAAAACTTTCTTCTATGAAAAAGATGGTAGTTTTAAAGGTACTCAATTGCCTGGATATTGTACTTAAAACGATGTACTCTTAATAGACGAATTTAATTGATGTAGATGAGAAAACGAAGGTAAATCTTCTATGTATATAGTTGTCGCCAATAACACTAATTGTTAACGCCCCTCTAGAGGTTTTAGTGATGTGTTGATGGCTTTGTTGAATAAATGACGGAATATCTCAAAACTAAGTAAAATTCGTTTCATATGGACCCATACATGTTAACAGAATACATTTAATAAAAGATTCACAGCAAAATAGCACGGTGCACAGCCTGCTCCGTTTTGCTCCCCTTCTGCTTGCTGCCCATCCGTGATGGGCAACACAGACATGTTGAATATCTTTTGAAATCCAATAAACTCGTATTTTTGAAAATATGCAATGACAAACTAATACACTTTGTTTAAAAACCACAATTTGAAGCATTTCTTAATTATTCAGAGAAATGTCAAAGAACAGGCCCGGCGTTCCCCGTACACCTGGTCTTTTGTTATCCTAGATCTTTCCCTAGTACTTATTTATCTTTACACCGCTATCAAGATGTTGCATCTATATGACACTAAGGGCATATAAGACATGTATTACAGTGCTGGTATTTAACCTGGACCGGTATTCATGAAGCCTCATACGACAGTCGTAACTTACGATTTCGTCTGAAAATAGCATTATGATTTTGTTTCCCGATTTAAATGTATGTTATTTATATTTCCAATCGATAAAGCTGCTATAGTATCTAAGGCATTGAAAGCTATAAATGAGAAATATGTTTTATACCGTGACGATGTTTCAAACGACAGCTGTTTCATAACATGAACCAGACATAATGCTCACGTGTAAACTTACAGGCAACACCAGAAAATTGTATGACCCCAATAAAATACACTCATCATTTGTAATATAGTTGTTATTAAATAAGTTCTTTCATACAGGCACTGTTATTTGTCCGAGGTCTGTTGTATTGGCATGAGCCCGTAGGTCGTTGATCGTTTTCTTTACTCGTGCGAATATAGACAAGACGTGCATTTTCACTGATATTGTGCGTTATATTGTAAAGTTGATTAATAATTGCCGATGTTTAATAATGTGTGAACATTGTTACCGGATTACTAAATGTACGACATAATGAATTATCCATACGCATTAAAGTCTTTTACGATATATAAGATTGGTATCAAACTAAAATGCGTGGTTATTTGTCAACTTCATTTCCAACTTGTGATTTGTATTATCATACAATATATGAATATATTATGAATAAATATGTTGAAACCTCAAATAAGAAACTTCCAGGATTCAAGACAGTTTATGTAAAATACTGATCCGAACGAAATTAACCTGACTTTGATAGAATTAATCATCGGAGAACTGTACCTATATATATACTAGTCTGTACAAAAATGCCCCTCTACAATATCCGTTATTAACCGATAATCCATATAGATAAGAGAGACCGCACTAGACCGCAATGGAAACTTCTGTAGATAAATAAATACGTAAATAGCCGATCCCGCATTGCGACAGTTGAAAAGGTTGGACTTTTGGTAATCGAACTGTTGCCGCATTATACTTTTAAGCTTTCAAATCGAAAACTGGGTTGAATTCGTTGCTTTTGTTTAATACTTATTGTTATTTATTAACTATTAACTACAACGAAACAATTATTGTACCAATATTATGTTCATGTAATTGGACTAAACGAGATAGGCCCTATATAGAGTCGAACCAGACACGAAATGCAAGTGGGAAACCCACACAAGGGACTTGTAACACACCAAGCTTTTAAAAACTGTGATCAAGAATTTGTATATAAGTTTACCATGAATAAGACAGATTGGTCTTTGATAAAGAAAAACCGAACTAATTCGAGAAATGCGAGTTTGGTCTTTCATTATTCAACTGCATGTTGTCGTTGTTGTTGGTGTATGCCATAGGACAGTCTGCAAATAACGGCTTCATCACTAAGAATAAATTACAACACCACTATATGTCGTTCAACCACCGGTGGTTCAACAATAACACACAAAACACACTCTTATCTACGGTGGCATATAGGTGAGATGTGTATGTTTATTTTTAATTTTTTCGGCGTAGCTGTCTAAGATCACTTTTGACCCAGATTTTCTTGCGATAATTATGCAGCGGGAAAATGAATGCCAATAGAATTGGGCAAATTTTCTAATTCTAGGGAATGCAAACTTCAAACAATGGTTTAACGTATACCAATAACTGTAGCATACTTTTGGGGAATAAAAATTTAAATAATTGTTTACATAAGCGGTTAAAATGAAGTTATAACCATATCCTCGCGTATTCTCTAGAACTGAGGCTAATTATGAACGTATTTTCTCATTGTATGCCATAAACAGAATGATATATTCATTCACGTAACGAAATAACTATTTTGTTTAGCCTACATTTATATAAGCGTTACGCTCTATAAATAGCAATTGTGCAATGTTCCCATGCATACATTTCACTCACAGAGTTTCCGTTCCAAGTAGCCCATTGATTATAGCGAGT
This sequence comes from Congeria kusceri, assembly GCA_027627225.1. Lineage (NCBI taxonomy): Eukaryota > Metazoa > Mollusca > Bivalvia > Myida > Dreissenidae > Congeria > Congeria kusceri. Next base: position 28,977,953 of record CM051028.1, read on the forward strand.
TCATCGCATTCCACAAAAAGTAGTGGCATTCTAAAAATAGCGCGCGTAGCTAGCAACGGCTGTATAGCTGTGTTAATATACTCGTACATTCATAAATAATAGCGTTCAGAGAATCATAAACCTAAAAAATGTTTGCATCTTTCTATCAACTTCTCCAGTATATGTTATTTAATCTGTAAACAGATGCTACATTTTCTATAGATAAAATGTTATGAAAGAAGATTCGGAATATGTCGAATTGTTATTCACGTTGCATGAATACACAATTTGCAATACTAATTATACACAGGAACATATGATATATCATATTTCTACTGATATAATTTAAAATCGTCATAATCTAATGAATTTTTATGTTTGCGTTATCAAAAAATAAAGTCTTAACATTTCAAAAATCGCTGAATGTTCCCTGACTATTGCTTTTTATTGGGATACACAGGGTACATGCTTATTTGACTTCAAATCGTTATTATATTAGATAACTAACGTGAATGGTATAGTACCGGTTCTATAAATAACTATATAGACTCGTCTGATACATAATAGTTTTAATTAATTCCCGAAATTATTTTCTTACATTCTTAATTTTTTAAATTGGCTTGACAAATTCAGATAACAATTATGTTAACCTAAATTATTTTGGTTATTCATATATCAATGGTGGAAACATGGAGTTGTATGATTGGTTTATTCACGGCATAGATATTAATTATAATTCTTTTTAATATTTAAATTTATAAATTTATCTCAAATTAACTTTTGGGTCCGATAAGTTTTCTTATAGTGTCCGAAAAATCTGGGATCTGAGAAGTCACGTACCCGATCATCTTGGCCGTCTGTTTAGGTAATCTTTAAATGACATCTCAATATTAATTTCAACGCCGATTGTCTTTTTTTAAAGACATTTCTTGTTAATTATTGTCCGCGACTTAATAAATCGTGGCCACGAGTTATTAAGTCGTGGCCACAGTTATTATGTCGTGGCCACGAATTATAAAAAACACACACTCATGTCACCTCTATGCCACCGCACTTATCTTATACAAGGAATGTATAAGAAATAATTAAAGCGAGTAATTATGCTAATAGAGTTAACCAGTGTCAGGTGACTGTGACCGAGCTATATATTGTGTTTTTGCATATAAAATTATTATCTCTGGCAACCGATGCTAAACATGCCCCTTTAATATGCAGTACCAGAATCGCTTACAAGACCACGATTTGGCGTTAACCATGCAGTAACACAGACAAACCACCGCTTAAAATAGACAATGAATAACAAGTAACGTCCGTCGAGTATAATTTGAAAACTGTTGGTTCCAATGGCTCCACTGCGGTCTCGTGCACAATGGTGGAATCGTTCCAAGCTCACATTATTTGGTTTCCTGTATACATTTTGGTTTCCTGTGGCGAATAACGCAGCATAAAGTAGCGATTGCTAGGACTCTCGTTCTGTTCACGTTGTACTACGTTGTACAAGGTGCATCTCTACGTATAAGTACGTTGTGGAATAGCGTAGCAGTATTTTAAACATGTTCAGAATTAGATTTGTCGTTTACGCTGAACTACGTACCTGCCAACTTGTGCCACGTTGAGGCGCGTTACGGCCATATTGAACTACGTACCTGCCAAATTGCGCAACGCAGCTAAACGAGGCGACGAAAACGTGACACTTTTGACTGGGGTATTAGTGCTCTCTAGTTAGAAGCATGTACATCATCATCATCATGCAGGGGCGCAACTACGCATACTCATATCCGCACGTGCGTATACATTAGAATACATAGATTGCAGTAGACTGTGCATACATTAAAAATAGAATGTGATAAAATGTAATGAAAACATTTAAAACCGAGGTCAAAATGAGCTTACATAGCAGTCAGCGCTAACTGATTAACAACATTGTATCATTTTATGTGAAAGAAATGAATGTTATTAGATCTGAAATACAGTTTTTATTTAATTTATAGCTTGCTTTGATGTTTAACATTTGATTTGGTATGGACCACGAAACAAATGATAACAGCTTGGTACAAAAGTCATTAAATACAGTCCTCGATTGCAGTTTGTAATTCACCTGTCATTCAGGCGATCGAGCTCACTCCTACATACACAGCAGTTGTAATTGATGACTGGTTACTTTGTTGCTTCGCTTTAAACAATGTATTTATAGTAAACATTTCTTTGAAGGACGCACTCGCATGCATTCTTTGCGTTTATGTACACTGGGTAAATTGCCTAAAATACATGTTGATGAATAAATTCTTTACTTAACTTGAAAACATGTGTGTCATATTTGTCTATATAAATGTCATACTGCACATGTTAATGTGTTCCTTGCCAATCTTGTAAATGTTTTCAGCTGATATAAGTGCATAGAAGACAAGACGTATTTGCGTAAAGTTGCATTAAATGAATGCTAAGTGTGTCACTTTTCCGCAGAAATAGATCTACATTGTTCTAATCGTTCTTCCAGAACTGCACGCGATGTTTAAGCCACAGAATATGTGAAAATCGGCCAAATTTGGAATGATCAGTTAAAACAGACATCGTATAGCATGACATTTATAAGTACCTAAGTGTATGTTGAAGCTTGTTGGAGATACACTGCGATTGAAAACAATTCAGTTGGTTGATACTATTAAATATAAAGACACGTTTATATTCTCCAAGTCAACTGTTAATAAATATTTTTTTTATTTATTATCACATTGGCGAAGTGGACTAAATGCGATAAATCACAAATTTACTATCGTTGAGCAGCACGATATTCCAAATAAAACAGGGGAAGCTTTGGGTTTTTTCGTGCTGTTGAACATGTAAACAATACATTGGAATTAAGCCAAACACGATTTACTTTAAGTAAATGTGAACTAGTTCTTCGCTCAAAACATATTATTCAATGTTTTCCTAAAATCAAAATTTAACTGTTAATCTTTGTCTCAACTTGCAACACCTTGTGAGCTCCTTCAAACCGTCAAAAAGTGCTTCGATCTAAATCGTGATTTTGCTTCACACATAACTGAAAAGTGCGCGAAATTAAGATCGCGCGAATTAACCGTTTTATGTCAAGAATTTAGTAAATTTAGAAACCGCGAAATAAATGATTTTACAGTATTTAGTTTTACCGCACCTTCGATGCTGTGCATCATACCTCAGTCCATGGGACAATAGCATACTAGTGTTTGTCTTAGTATGTTTGTTTCAGGTTACAACACAAAAAATTAGGGTAAGTAGGTAGGGATTTATTTTTATTTTTTATGTTTTATTTGGTAAGTGGTCAACTTAAAGATGCTAAAGCTGAATAAATATTCAAAACATACCAGTAATATCATTAAACATTGGTTTGAAGTTGATGCTATCAAACCAAAACACTTATTTTTTTTAAAAAACACAACATTTACGAGTTATTGGAAAATATATAACAAACTCAATAAAATGTTCTAGGGTCGGGGCATGTGTTTAGGGTAGGTCGGGTAACCTGAATAAAACTTATTTTTTTACGCCTGACCCAAAGCTTTTTTTGTTACCGTGTCCGCAAAAATGTGCATCCTTGTACTTGGAGATATAATGTGGCGCGTCGTGAGAAAACCGGTCTTAATGCATGTGCGTTAAGTGTCGTCCGCACAGGCTAATCCAGGACGGCACTTTCCGCCTACAGTGAATTTATGTTTAGAAGAGACTTCCTTGAAACAGACAATACCACAAAAGCGGAAAGTGCCGTCCCGGATTAGCCTGTGCGGACTGCACAGGCTAATCCGGGACTACACTTTACGCACATGCATTAAGTGCGGTTTTCCCACGACGCGCCACTAATGTATTTACACCTTATACCTTTTGGACATACACTCAACAAAAGATATAACGCACCAAATGGAAATACATATAATTGTTTTACGTGTATTTTTCTTTATTTAAAATAATTTCAGCTTGAAATGTCAGCTATGATTATTTGAGTTATACATGCATGTGTTCGTACTAAAATATTGGGAAAAAAAATACGAAAGAATTGTATGTACACCATGGCGCAGCTGAAAATCTTATAAATAAAGAAAATACATTTTCTATTTGGTGCGTTATAACATCTGTACCCATATTATAGATATATGCTATATATAATCTTTAACACTTTATCAGTAATTTGAAATAATGCATTGACAGTTTTGTAAATGGCTGAAAAACGAACAAATACATGTACGTGTACATGCAATGCATTTGTATTCGATGAGCTTAGCACATACACTTATAATTATATGTATAGGTTTACTAGCGTATAATGGGTATTGTGAGTGGTTATGTATCAAACTCCCTATCAACCAACACGTAGTGACGCACCTGTCTGAAATTACCATTCCATAAAAGGCTGCAAACCAATTGTAAGACCGTCGCGTTATATATAGTTACATTGCAACAATATTGTTAAGGGGCAAAACGTTTTGTATACTTAAAATGAAACGATATATTCAACCGATATGTTTAATATATGAGGCGTGATGTGGGAAAACCGGGCTTAATGCATGTGCGTAAAGTGTCGTACCGGATTAGCCTCTGCAGTCCGCACAGACTGATCAAGGACGGCTTTTCCGCTTTTATTGTTTTTTCTGTTTCAAGAAAGTCTCTGCTAAACATAAATCCACTGTAGGCGGAAAGTGTCGTCCCGGACCAGTGTCCGCACAGGCTGATCCGGGACGACACTAACGAACATGCATTAAGCCCGGTTTTCGCACGCCACGCCACATATATTTAATCTTTTACAGTGTCACCTTCATGAAAAAAGTATCAAAAGGTACCAACTCCGAAGACCTTAAAGGGACTTGTTCACAGATTTTCGTATTTTTGAAAAATGTCATTAAATGAATTTACTTACAAAACTGTCATATCTGGAATAGTTTTAAATAACTATAATAACAAGGAAAAAGATAAAAATAAAAAATGTGCCTGCCCTGGGGTTCGAACCCGGGACCCCTAGAAGCAAAATCTAACGCGCTACCACTACACCACGCAGGCTTTTGATTTTGGATGGCAGTTTAAACGCTATGTCGGTAATACACGTTTTTGCTAAATTATCTATGAAAAGCGTTACAAACGCTTTATTATTTTTCCAAGTTCGATTGATGATTATAAATAAACGAACATATCTTTTTAACATTTTTCTTAGTCAGGAGTGGTATTTTGCTTGTGTGAATATAATGCATACATTCTTTTTTGAATCTATGACAATTTTTTTGAAAATTGTCATTTTGCCAAACTGTGAACAAGTCCCTTTAAATGTGACGGTTAATACGAAATCTCTTACATTATTCCCACATACTTTCAAGAAAAAAATAGTGATTTTTAACATTTGAAGCAGTGGGTGTATTGGTTATACTTCATGTTGAGCGGTCAGCTCGTTGCAAAAATATTTGTGGATAAAACTAAGTCTTCTTTTGTATAGAGATACGAAGGAAACCAATTGCCTGATTTTATTCTTGATGTGTCCTATAGAGCAAATGTGTGTGCACGTGATGAGCGATGACCTTTGAAAACCTGACATCAGGCTTCCTGAACATCCATACTACTTTGTTAAGTACGTTCGAATGTAAACGAGAACTGGGAGGATCCATTATAGTTTACCGTACGTTACCGTATACGCATTGCGAACTTTGTGTGGTACTTCATCATATATAACGAAAATTTACGGTATTTAGTATCATTAATCTTATATTTCGAACAGTTTGCGAAACTTTACCATACATTTAGAACAGTTTGCGGAACTTCACCATACATTTCCGAACAGTTTGCGGCACTTTACCAAATGTAAGGAACAGTTTGCGGTATAGCTTGGACACAGTAACCTGACACTGTGCTTTATGCATGATTATACCATATTTCAGAGAGTTGTCTAAGTTTTATACCATATTTCAGAGAGTTTTCTTTGATTTTCGGTATTCAACAACTGTGATATCAGAACGGTAACTGGTGGGCGGAGCCTAATATGCAAGCTGATCGTGCAATAAGTATAGTGCGGTATATTGAAATTTAGTTGCAATTTATACGCACGCTACTTATTGCACGGTAAGCTTGCGGAGCCTAATATGCAAGCTGATCGTGCAATAAGTATCGTGCGGTATATTGAAATTTAGTTGCAATTTATACGCACGCTACTTATTGCACGGTAAGCTTGCACATTCGAATCGCATCACGTGACCTTGCGACAGCGCTAAATTTGGGAGATAGATAAAAAGTCAAATTATGTAGAAAATTGCACTGATTTTCATTAAATAAGAAAAAGTTACAAACATGCAATCCTTCCAGATATGGAAATTACTTCCGATTCTAATAAACAACGATTTGGAGTTCTGATGCGTAGAAATTAAACCACGAGGGAAATAGCCCAAGTGATTTAATATACCACATCAGAACGACAAATCGTTGTTCATTAGCCAATAAACAACGATAATGCGAAACTTTTCGATTCTTATTGGTAGTTTAACAACGGGTTGATTATTGGTAGTTTAACAACGGCGAAGTTTGTTCTTTGTCTATAGAAAACCCTTCGCGTGTCATGTTAAAATGAACACTCAAACATAAATACACATTAGGAAAAAGAAAATAAGTATTTTGCATGCACAACAGATTCATTAACTGTGAAAAGGCAAGCGATTCCAGAATATTTTAAAGGTCCTATGTCGTCGAAATATTGACTTCCTATTACACTATAAATGATATTATATGATAGAAATGCGCCTAATAAAGACATGTGCATGAACTAAATAAAACATAATACAATACACAATAAGATATTTGATAAAAACAAATTAGCAAAATTCTGAACAATTAAACCCTCAAGCAGGGATCGAACTCCCGACTTAGGAGTCATATGAAGAAATGACAGTAGACAGCGCCCTAACCAACTGCGCCATCATGCTTTGTAAGAATTAGAGTGTAAACTTTGGTTATAGAAAATACTCACAATTATGAGGTCAAAGTATAAACATGAAAAGGGCCAAACAAACAAGACCCATATTACAATCGATTTTTATCTCAGAATGCGTGCGCTCTTTTTTCATTATATATACCCTGTTTTAACCATTATTATATGTCAGTATTAATATCTGAATGTCCCCTTTGATGCCCTTTTCGATGACATAGTCACTTCAGGTAATTTTAAGTCCGTGGAATTTTACCAAATACAATCTGACTTATCAAAAGGAAAAGAACTGAATCTGGTCAGTATGAAACTACGGCGGCATAGAGGGGACATGAGAAATATTTTATTTAACACGTGCGCACTTAATGCTTTCACGTGCGCACGTGCTAGCTACCACGTGCGCACGTGTTAATCATCAAGTGCGCACGTGATAGTTAACACGTGCGCATGTGATGATTAACACGTGCGCACGTGATGATTAACACGTACGCACGTGAAAGCATCACGTGGGAACGTGTTAAATAACATATTTCTCATGTCACCTCTATGCCGCCGTATGAAACGCAAGTGCGGTCTGTTTTGTATACTAGTATTAATAATTCTATCGATTTATCGAAGTTATAAGTGACTGTTCGGTTTTAAACTGAAAGTGAAATTTAAATATGAATAGAAGGTCCGCAATGCGACAATTGCGAACGAATCGGGATAGTCGCGGAATTGTAAACAGAAATAGCATTTTATCAGCGCCCTCTTGGAGATTAACTAATGTATATAGATAGCATTATACAGTTGCGTGTAGGTTGTCGAACAGGTTTATTGGCAAAATGGTGAGTGTATTTCCAATTTCATCTATAGGTGTGAATTTAAATGCGTTGACATTCATGATATAAAATTAAATGACACAATTTTGTCTGTGCCAAAGTTTGAAAGGAAAGTATTTGTTGTATTATATTGTTTTGCATCAGTTTTTCGGTCATTTTGCCGATAGTAATTACATTAATAATCATTTGTTCACCTCATGATCGACGCGGTATATTGAGCATATAATAGCATGTACAGTGTGTTAAATGTTTACAAAGCACCGATGCAAAATGTTTGCAAGTATAATAAAAAATGCTACTTTTTCTGTTTTACTGTTGCCTTTGTATTGTTTTGTTAAATTGTCAGAAACAAACGTGATTGATTTTTTTTTTAATATAAAAGGGGAGTTTGATTGTGACATAATGTTTTAATTTTATGATAAGTTTTCTTAAATAATAAACGTTAAACTAACAACATACTCGAGACTATACAATTGCACAGTCAAGTGGTCTGGCGCTAAATTCGTGAACAGTTTACCCATAGAAATATTCAAACCACATTCACTTTGAATAGAAACGATTAATTGCTACAACAAACAAACAAACAAACACAAGCGTATGTGTAATTTTTTCCCGCAGTCATAGGCCGTACTCCTATTTTACTCGTTTGAGTTGGTAAAACAAGTTCTAACGTGAACCTCCGCACAGAAACCTCCATTTTGCTCAATGGTATTCAAGTTGCTATTCATTCGTATTGAACACTGATGTTGAAGTTAAATTAACATCTTGTTCGTTGATCCGGATCGCAAATTCTTCTGCGTTGTGAGCGACCAAACTGCATATTTAATAGATTTCCCTGTAGAGCGCATTCGAACGTCATAAAGAGAGCTCTTCACAACACCTTCTAGTAGTCTCGATCTGCTCAGTCTCCCGTTTGAACGAGTGTTGTTCCGCATTAAGCGCATTGTACTTGTTAAACATGAATTTACGTTTGTCGTTGCCAAGTATGACAACGTGAAATCAACAACACGGCAATGTTGGCGTTGTTGTTAACGTTTGTTCGCCTGCTTTTTGTTGCTGTAGGTCGGTGCACGTGTTTATGATGATGATGATGATGATGATGACATTGACGGCGACGAGGACGACGACGAAGAGATAATGATAACTATATGGTGGTTGCGAGGAGGAAAAAGCCACCGTTGTTAAAAACGCTTAATAAAACAAAGTTTCACCGCTTTGGCTTGTTAATCCCTATTCGTCATTCGCCCGTACCGAACAATAGTACTTTCACCCGAGAAGTGTGTGTAACTATATTTGTTGCAAAATTAATATTTTATACAGTGGGCGTTTAAATCAATAGCGAGTTCGATTATCAAATTATATACACCTAGCTAGATCGGCGATTAGTTGGTTGCATTTCTATACATTCTTGGATTGAAAATTGCTCGTCCAAATTTTAATACCTGATTTATTCAATACCTTGTGCAAACATCGATAGTTGTATTTCAACCCTTTGAGTGGAAACGAAAATATTTAAAGATTGTATTTTTATAGCGACAATGGGGTGTATAATCATAAATCTTCGTTTTCAATTTGTCATTTGAAGCTATGTTAACAGATAAAACAAGCACGTTTTATATTGTTTTTTTCTCACAAATATAGAGAAATTGATATCACCGTGAATCTCCTTTATGTCAAGTCGAACATTGAAAATGGAATAACATTTAACAAAATTATATGGTTTAATGAGTTATAATATAACTCATATGTAGTAAGCTTTGCTTTAGTTCCGATTGCTACACAGGAACGCTTAAATTGACACAAACATACCGATTCTACCCAGGAAAGGGACTCGAAGTGTGTTTTAGAAGGCATCAGTCATTCGATTAAACAATTAGGCATGTTGTGGGAGAACCGGGCTAAAATGCACGTGCGCACATGCATTAAGCCCGGCTTCCCCAGGACACGTCTCTATGAAGCTAAGTAACATCTACCGGTATTATTTAACTAAATGCTTGCTATGAATCAGAGGCATTAATAACACTATGTATATTAAATGTTACGTGTACTCGTTCATTTTACAAGCTAGATACATGTATGGATCTATGTTGTTATACATGTTTCATCAATATACATTTAATAAATAATAAACGCGTATGCTATTATCCTAATACATGTTTTGTTATTACATTATTCGTTCTATAAATGCATGTATATACCTGCACAAGAAAAATAGAACAATAAAATCCGCATCTTATACAAAAGCAATGGTTCATTCACCATTTGCGGAAGAAACATGTATACATCTTATACTAGTAACACGAATGAGTATATACTTTATATTTCAATTACATTGTAAGCATGTGTCTGTAGATGACCTGATTGCAAAACGTGACACATGTATTTTAACGTCTTTTGGGACGTTCATGACCAGTAAATCAATAACGACAGTATTATTTTTATAGATATTTTCTTTGTATGCTATTCAGTGAATTAATTGACGCATATTTTCTCTTTTCAGGCGGACCAATTGACAGAAGAACAGATTGCGGGTGAGTATAAATTGATGATCAAGCAACATTGCAATGCTATCTATTACCGTAATTACCCTAAGTATTGGGACACTTAAAAATAATAAAAATTTTATGGTCCCAATATTAAGGGACATAAAAAATAATTCTTGAAATTTTGTCCCAACATTTAGGGCAAAATATGATTCAATATATTCTGCATATGTTTATGTCTTGAACCAATTAATTATTTTATTTCTTTGGGATACTAAATGCTTACTAAAAATGTAAAAATAACTGCATGTAAACATGCCCCTGATGTACATCATGGCGTATAGATAAGCAAGTTATATACCGTGTAACAAGTCACTATGCAACCAGCGTAGTGGCAGGGTATTGAATGTTTATACAGTAACATTATATGGTGTTATTTTGGTGTCCCACTGTTTAGGGATACGAAATAATTCAACTTTAAAATGTGTCCCAATATTAAGGGGCGCCAAAAAATTATTATTTTTCAAATTAGGAGTGTCCCAATATTTAGGGTGTCGCAATACTTATAGTATTTACGATATTGCGGATACTATTAGACGAATAAATTCCAAGGTCTCGCATGTGTTCGCATGTACTGAACGCATAAATAGTATTGAGTTTCCTATATATCATGTATGTACTTGATCACATTAAGGTATTAATACCTTAATGTGAAACAAAACCTATCAACACAATTGTTCATAGGTTATATTTGAAATTATGTTTGCACTTTGAGTTGAAATCGGAGATACAGTTTAGTTGAACATAACACATTGGTAACTGTTCTGTACAAACGAATGCAATATTTCTCATAACAATTTCTTAATAAAAGGGAGTAGAATTACCGGAAATTATTGATAAGCATCCGTTTGTTGATCATGTTTAATTTATGTCTTTTCGTCCGTCCTTCCGACTTTCCGTCCGTCCGTCCGTCCGTGACAAGGTTAAGTAGATTTTACCGTTTCGTCTAGCACCAACACCGTCTTCTGCAACACTTGATACTAACACAGTTGTTGCTTTTGACCATTCCCTATCAACCCATATCACCCAACCTCACTCTGACCTTGACATTGACCTAATTTGCACTTAGAATAATTCGAATGGGCTGTTTGTTGGTTAACTAGATTTTACTGTTTTGTCCAGCACAAACAACACTCGCTACAACACTTGGATACTTACACATTTGTTGATTATGACCATCCCCAATCCACCTATATCACCCAACCTCACTTTGACCTTGATCGCGACCTAATTTGGACATATAATAATTCTAAAATTGGTTAACTAGATTTTACCGTTTTGCCTAGCAGCAACACCGCTCACTACAACACTTGGATATTTACACAGTTTTTACTGATGACCGTTCCCAATCCACCCAAATCATACAACCTCACTTTGACCTTGACATTGACCTAATTTGGACTTAAAATAATTCAAATGGACTATTTCTTTGTTAACTAGATTTTATTGTTTCGCCTATCACCAGCAAAGCTTACTACAGCACTTGGATATTTACACAGTTGTTCCCTATGACCATTCCCAATCCACCCATATCTCTCAACTATACTTTGACCTTGACCTAATTTGGACTTACAATAATAATTCAAATGGGCTGTCCAGCACTAACCGGGGGGGCATATGTGTTTATCGAACACAGTGTCTTGTTTCTGATATAGATATTTCTGATATAGATCTGTTTTAATACAATATTTCTGATTATTGCATCACTTTTTCTGGTTGCAAGTAAAAGCACTTAAAAAGTCAGTTCGACTGCATTCACTAATAAGAGTAATTTCTAAATCCGTCCGTCTCTCACCAGTGTTCAAGCTAGGAGGCGTTAAGAACTCGAACTCGTAGACTATAATTTTGTGTCTTCTCCCCATATCTAAACGAGGCGTTATTTTAAGAACTCGGAACTCGCAGCGCTATTATTATAATCCATAAATTCACATCGTTCATACTTGGAACACGAACTCGCAATGGTATTTTTATAATCCTTAAATATACCGTCTCTTCACAGCGTTCATGCTATAAACATGAACTCGCAATGGTATTATTATAATCCTTAAATCTACCGTCTCCTCACGGCGTTCATGCTAGGAACATGAACTTGCAGTGCTTTTGACAAAATCCTTAAATATTTCGTTTCTTTTTCGCAGAGTTCAAAAGACCTTAAGAACGAGAGCTCGTAGTGCTTCGATTAAAATCCTTAAAAATTGTGTCGCTCCTCGCCATATTTGAAGGATGCGCTGCTTAAGAACTCGAGCTCGCAGTGCTTTGATTATAATTCTTAAAGCCGTCCATCTCTTCTGTGCAGAGTTCAAGGAGGCGTTCTCGCTGTTCGACAAGGACGGGGACGGCACGATCACCACCAAGGAGCTGGGCACCGTGATGCGCTCCCTGGGTCAGAATCCCACCGAGGCCGAGCTGCAGGATATGATCAACGAGGTGGACGCTGACGGTGAGTGGTCCTGTCCAGTGGTGTTCTGAGAAAGCGTATATTTATGAAGATGATATGACAAACTTGTTAAATAATGTCTTAGTTTAGTCATGGCCATATCAAAGGAAACTTGAGCTACATATTAAACTTCTTTTGTGATGGAAACATTTCATTGTTGATGAAGCCTCCTAGACATATGCCTAACAATTAAGCAAATTATATAAATAGTCACGCTACATCTTTTCGTAAATAACTGGCGAAGCATTATCAGTTTGATAAATTGACTCAGTTACACCCATTTATGTAACAGACTAACATGAATACATGTATAGCTTGTTCCTGTTCGGTTACCTAGGCAACGGCACGATCGACTTCCCCGAGTTCCTGACGATGATGGCGCGCAAGATGAAGGACACGGACTCCGAGGAGGAGATCAAGGAAGCGTTCCGCGTGTTCGACAAGGACGGCAACGGCTTCATTAGCGCCGCTGAGCTGCGTCACGTGATGACAAATCTCGGCGAGAAGCTCACGGACGAGGAGGTGGACGAGATGATCCGAGAGGCGGACATAGACGGAGACGGACAAGTGAATTATGAAGGTAAGGTAGTTTTTTCAATGAGGAGACGCCAGTTATAAAAGATTGGATGCAACGTATGTTCACATATTTACGAAGTTTATACAATCTCCATTTATACAGTTTTGACACTCAATTTTATTGATGTATACCAAACGAAAAATCAGAATATTTACAGAAATGTAAGTTAATAAATGTATTATTGCCAAATTTAATAATAAATGTATAGTATGTTATAATTTTATGTCCTACGAATTTTAGAGTTCTTTCGATTGATGAATGAAAAATCCAAGAAAGGAAATTAAATTTACGCTCAGCATTGCAAGTACTAATTAAAGTGTTTCTTGCACACGATATACATATATATAAATTTCGTAAGCTTTTTGGACGATATCGCTTGTTCATTGTTTATTTTTAGTTAAACTTTTTGCAGCCTTTGAGGAGTTTAAGAAATACAATTTTTAATGGATAGTTCATTTAGAGAAATATATAGCCTTAGTGCGGATTTTTGTTGACTTCATTTAAATGCGAGTTATTGTAAAAATATTAAATACATGTAGTTATTATGCTTATATAGTGTCGGTAATGGAGTGTAACTCCTCTTGTGAATAATTAATATAAAACGGCTTTTATTTAACACTTGTATTAGGATGTTAAATCAAGATTAAAACTTAAACAAGTGAAATGTACCGAAAACACCATCAGAAAAAAAAACAGAATGGAAAATAAACGTGTTATACCACGTTCATTTGTCTTTTATCTGTCGTTTTTGATGTTGTAGTTGGTTGGAGTGACATTTTTTCAAGGAATGATGTTTCTGCTCTTCTTATGCCCCCGGCATGTTGATGCAGGAGGCATATAGTGATCGTCCTGTCCGTTCTTCCTTCCGTCATTCCGTCCGTGACAAGGTCAAGTAGATTTTACCGTTTCGTCTAGCACCAACACCGCTTACTACAACACGTTGATACTTACACAGTTAATGCTTGTGACCATTCTCTATCCACCCATATCACCCAACCTCACTTTGACCTTGACCTTGACCTAATTTGTATTTATAATAATTCAAAAGTGCCATTTCTTGGTTAACTAAAATGTGTCGTTTCGTCTAGCACCAGCACCGCCTACTACAACTCTTACATATTTACACAGTTGTTACTTATGGCCGTTCCTAATCCACCCATATCACCAAACCTCACTTTCACCTTGACCTTGACCTAATTTGCACTTAGAATAATTCAAATGGGCTGTTTGTTGGTTAACTAGATTTTACCATTTCGTCTAGCACCAACACCGCTTGCTACAACACTTGGATACTTACACAGTTGTTGCTTATGACCATCCCCAATCCACCCATATCACCCAGATTTACTTTGACCTTCACCTTGAACTAATTTGGACTTGTAATAATTCTCAAAAGTGCCATTTCTTGGTTAATTAGATTTTACCGTTTCGTCTAGCACCAACACCGACACTACAACACTCGGATATTTACAAAAAGTTTACGTATGACCGTTCCCAATCCACCCATATCACCCAACCTCAATTTGACCTTGACCCCTTGACCTAATTTGGCCTAAGAAACGGGCCACCCAGCACCAACCGGGGGGAGGGGGGCATGTGTGCTTATCAAACACAGAATCTTGTTTTTAAACTGGTATGTAACTCTTTTTTTTAACTTTATGATATACATGTATATATATAGTTATATATCAGTTTCGTACGTTTGCATGCAATATTTGCTGTCATTTAAAAGTCTGCACTTTCCCTTTTGACTATCCATATTAAAGTGTTATCTGTGTATTTTTTTATATTTTGTTTTCCTTTAACGTGTTTCTA
The DNA here is from genome assembly GCA_027627225.1 of Congeria kusceri. Classification (NCBI taxonomy): domain Eukaryota; kingdom Metazoa; phylum Mollusca; class Bivalvia; order Myida; family Dreissenidae; genus Congeria; species Congeria kusceri. The sequence goes on from CM051028.1 coordinate 28,993,056, forward strand.
GTAAAATAGTTACTGTATTAAGATATCCGGACAACAGATAATCACTTGTATACAAAAGTGATAAACCACAGTTCGGTGAAATTTGTTTCGCTTGAAAGCATCTACAAATAAGTCAGTTCAGATGCTGTCAGAATCAGTTATTGCACAAAAAGCAAGTATTTTTTAAGACAACACATGTTTTAATTTTTGTACCGGATGCACGATATTAAAACATAATGTCATTGGTTATTCTGATGATGTGAATGAGTATTTACGGTTCTTCATCTTGCATTGTCCATGTTAACTTTGAACGTGTATATACATGTTAAAAAAATAAACATGACGTTAAATTCACTGAACGTGTTAAAAGTTAAACTAGGGAAATATCTTTTTGAAACATTACAGTCGAACATACACGCCATTCTTGATATCTGACCTCAAATTGTAATGCATTTATTCATAATTACTATTAATACTACATATACTACTACTGTATGTCATATCTACTACTTGCCAACAACGTTTCTTTTTTAATTTCAGAATTTGTGAAGATGATGGCTTCCAAATAAACATGAACATAGATGATCATTTCGGAGGAAGTTTCCTTTTATTCTTTGCACGGTTCGCCAGCTATTTAGTTAATGCAATAATTGCTTTTTGTTAATTTATATTTCTTTGGACTGTTCACCGGAAGTCTATATCTGACGCCGTTGCGTGTTGTTGGATCACACACTGTCAATGACAAATACACGTACTAACAATCACCATAATGGTTTATCAAGGACATAATAAAAATGGAAGTTAAAATGTTTGTCTCGTATTTATGTACGTTATTGGGCATGGCAGTTAAAAGCAACAGCCAGTTCATTGAACAACGAAGAAAGAGACATTGTTTTTACGTACATATTGCTGTAATTTCAAGGTCTGTCTATCATACAGATAAATACATGTATGTTGTGTGGCAGCAAATTGTTTGAAACATTTAATAAACATTTTCAAAAACGTTGTGTATTTATGAAATCGGGTCTATACCTAAGATTGCCATGAATATTTGTGGTTGCACAAAACCAAGAGTTGTCCATCTGTCATAGTGTGGAAGCCATGGCAAAGGGCGACAACTCTTGTTAGCGACTGACAGAACTCACCACAGTGGGTTCCCTTGCTATAATGCATCCAGTACCCAAACTCCTCTTGCTTTGCTAATTGGTTGGTCGATGAAGCCCCTTTCTAAATGAATGCCCCATGTTTGATCGCTCAACGAGATTGGGATTTGCATTGTCAGTAGCTTAGCACCATCAGGCCAAACACGTATATTGTCGGTAATTCTCTGCGAAACATTTGCCTCCAATATTTTCTGAGACATACTGAACTATTTTCAATCACATAATCCTCGAATTTGGTTGCACTCTTAAACAATTAAATGTGTATGTATAAACTTATAACAATAACTAAGGATCAGTGGAGCAAATGAAAACATGAAACCTGTTCAGCAGAACCTGGTGTGAATTAAAGCGACCTGAAAAAAAGGCAACATAAATAATGTGTTTTATGGATGCATTAATATTCAATGTAGTTTTTCTTTCAATCTTCAGAGGTTGTTAGTGGCAGAGTCAATTATTATGTTGTTTAATTAAATAGGGCTTTCTAGGAATGTAACACTTAACACCGTTCTGTACTATGTAATCCTTTCTGTACTCTGTAATTCTGCTGAAGACCTTTCTGTACCTAGATCATCATACATTTTTATAATGTAATCCTTCTTTAGACTTTTCTGTACTTTGTAATCCTGCTTAAAACTTTTCTGTACTATGGAATTCTGCTTAAAACCTTTTTTGTACTATGTAGATCTAATCCTGCTTAAAACCTTTCTGTACTATGTAATCCTGCTTAAGGTTATGTGAGGTTCGTGCTCAAATAAACCGGTTTAAACCCCCAATGCTTTGCATTGACCAATCCAAGGCGGTGACCCCAGTTTTCTTCATGTGTGTTTTGTGTTTGTTATGTGTTTTTGTGATGTGCTGTGTAATTTTTGGGCAATTGGTCACTTGCCATAAATAAAGGACATCGGGCTGCTAATACGAGTTCTCTCCTGCTGGAGTTTAGCTTTGTTTATATTAAAACTTTTCTGTACTATGTAATCCTGCTTAAAACCTTTCTGTACTATGTTATCCTGCTTAAAACCTTTCTGTACTATGTTATCCTGCTTAAAACCTTTCTGTACTATGTTATCCTGCTTAAAACCTTTCTGTACTATGTAATCCTGCTTAAAACCTTTTTTGTACTATGTAATCCTGCTTAAAACCTTTCTGTACTATGTTATCCTGCTTAAAACCGTTTTTGTACAGTGTAATCCTGCTTAAAAACTTTCTGTACTATGTAATCCTGCTTAAAACCTTTCTGTACTATGTTATCCTGCTTAAAACCTTTCTGTACTATGTAATCCTGCTTAAAACCTTTCTGTACTATGTTATCCTGCTTAAAACCGTTTTTGTACAGTGTAATCCTGCTTAAAACCTTTCTGTACTATGTAATCCTGCTTAAAACCTTTCTGTACTATGTTATCCTGCTTAAAACCTTTCTGTACTATGTTATCCTGCTTAAAACCTTTCTGTACTATGTTATCCTGCTTAAAACCTTTCTGTACTATGTTATCCTGCTTAAAACCTTTCTGTACTATGTAATCCTGCTTAAAACCTTTTTTGTACAATGTAATCCTGCTTAAAACCTTTCTGTACTATGTGATCCTGCTTAAAACTTTTCTGTACTATGTAATCCTGCTTAAAACCTTTTTTGTACTATGTAATCCTGCTTAAACCTTTTTGTACTATGTTACCCTGCTTTAAACCTTTTTTGTACAATGTAGAACTAATCCTGCTTAAACCTTTCTGTACTATGTAATCAAGTGGCGTAGCTGCATGTAGGCCTTGTAGGCCCGGGCCTACAACTTTTTCTCAAAAGTGAAAAAAATGGCCTAAAAATGCAATTAAAATCGTATACTAAGGAGGGTGAAGGGTAGAACGATTTAATTCCTTATTAACAGATCGATAATAAGACGATCTAAATATAAAACATTTTCATTTACGAAATGTGCATTTTGACACAAATAGAAATAGACTTAAGCGGATTATTAAAGTAAGTATCTGAATATTTTAGCTTTCTTGGGATCGCAAAACGGTAAAAACTGGATCAATATGGTAATTTTTTTCGCTCTCTTCGCTCGCTCATATTCGTACAATTCAAAAAAAGTACTTGGTAAAACATACCCGTTCTAGTTCGCTACCAATTCTTAAGTAAATAAATCCACACCGTAGTACCTGCGCCAAGGTTCAGTGAAAATGATTAAATACAGACAGTTGGTATATATGCCTTTGTGCGGGGACGCTATATTGTTGTTTTGTTTTCTAAATATTTCAGATTATATATATGTAAAGATGTCAACAGCAATACATATTTGGCACAGGAAATACCGCATTAAAGACATTTATACTAAATATGTGTGATATAAAGTTGACATTAAAGTCAAATCAATGACTAATTTCGAGCTTAAACAGAATTGTTTGAATAGATGGTTTAGTTTTCCAAAGATCTAAATTGACAAGCATTTTGTTCAATGTTACATTAGCAATCAAACCAAATTTCATTTTGTTTTATGCATTCAAAAGAAAGATATTTAATACGTGATAAAGTAGAGGGGTGCCCAAAACGTTGGCACCATTTCCGAGCGATTTAATACTTTCCAGGCACCACATGTCAGCAAAATGTAAGTGACACAATGTCGGCATCACTAGCCTTATTGGTTCGCATCGCAATCATAACAGTATCTTTCACAATAATTGGTGTAAAATACATGTTCGTCTGTTCGTTCGTATTAATGGAAAAAATAAACATTGCATAGTACATTTAAAAATACAACCGATAAGCATGTGGGTGTTATTTAATGACATTCAATTTAGAAGGAGACAATGACACTTTGGTAAATAACTAATATACATAATTCTTGATGTGAATGTGTGTGTATTTGAATATAGTAAACTATGAATTTCACTCGTTTAAAGACGTTTCTTAAATATATAGCATTGAATAGTGGACAGCCACATCAAACAACGTTCCCTGCATGAAGATGCTGAAAACGTACCTGCGATCAACCATGTACAGACAGGCTTTCAGCCTTGCAATGATGCACATACATAGGGAGAAAGCTATTGACATTGAAAAAGTCATTAATGCATTAGCGGCCGTCAAACAATGTAAAGTGGAGTTCTATCAACAGTGATGACTATCTTGCAGTGAGCAACTTTAAGCAACGAACGAACAGGCATATAGTTAAAGCCCGTGTTATACGCACTACATGTATATTTGTTTATAACTATTTGGTTTGAAGGACCTGTAAAGTAAATGAATTTGATGAAGGTTAGAGCAAGAGCGTATTGTTTTATATTTTTCTCGGTTTATACTTTCCGCATAATTCATATAGTAATATAAATGTATAAATGTTAAAGCATAAATGTCTTTGACAAACTTCTGACTTCGTATCTTGACCTTATTCCCGTGCCTACAACACAAAAATGGCCTAACTACGCCACTGATGTAATCCTGATTAAAACCTTTCTGTACTATGTTATACTGCTTAAAACCTTTCTGTACATAGACTATCATACATGTTTGAAATAACCTAAGAAGTGTTTGAGTAATTACCAACCATTAAAGATAAAAGCAAAATGGAGGTGTTTAAACATTTATAGGAAAAAAATTATGTATATCTATATATATTACCTACACATTGTGTATTTTAACCGAATCATGCAATATAAAAAAGGTATTTAATAGTTTGTCACATTCAATGTGCTATAATGGTATATATAATGGTATATATATACATATTACAAATCATTGTGTCTTACAGCTCTTTTAGAGGTTTGCAAACGAGGATAAAACGTTTTTATTGTATTCTCTTAAAAGATTTTTTGAAAACCTAGCTTACAACTAATATGCTTCATTTGTGTCTGTAACTCTCCAAAAAACACTCCTGACAATCGAACTCATATCAAGTTAAAATTTAAAGTTAAAATACCAACACTTTTATTCAAAATTTAATAACAGGAAATGTATTTCAGTGGAGACTATTTTCTTTACTTGGGTGAAGAATGTATTAATCTAATCCTGCCATCTGCCAAAAACCTGAAAAAATAAACATAAACAACTCTAATAAAAACGACAACAAAACTACACTACAGTATGAACCTGTCAACATGGTCAAGGAATAAGCAGAGTCTTTACTAAAGTTTGACAACTTCTTTTTATAGCAATACTTTCGAGAATAAAAAGAAAAGGGAATGAAGTGAAATTTTAATTTTATTCCATGATTTTTACTCACCTGATGCGAAATATACGTTAGGATTTTATTCGTAAAAATGTTCAACGATCAGCAAAATACACGAGACTACAAGCGTCTGGCTTACTTATGTGATCAATATCCACCAGACGCTCTGTAGCCTCAGTTTTATTTCATTCGTTGTAATGTAAACCACACGTGAATTTGCTCCGCTCATTTCAACAAGTTTTTGAGTTTTAGTGGATTATTTTACCATTAATATGTCAGATAACGCTCTGTCTGACAATGAACATGGTGAATTGGATTCGGATTCGGTGTTGGAAAAGCCAATTCCGACGAAATCTTCTCGGTCAAATTAGAGTCGGAAACGACACCACGTGCTTCAAAGGATTTGGACTGTTTGAAGGACAATTTTACGTCTTTAAACAATAAGTTCGACAATTTATTGTCTCTGTTTGAAAATATGTCCAGGAATTCTAGGACGGATAATGCACATAATTCACAAGGTAATTCGGTTTCAATTGCACTTGTTTCGGAAACCGTAATTCGGACACTCTGCCTAGTACTCGTGTTACGGAATTTGGTGGTTCTGCCACGCTATTAAGGACGAGCACAGGTCATGTTAGCACAACATCTGGTGGGTGTAGTAGACTTTATGTTGACAATTTTGACACTATGTCGTTGCAACCAGGACAGGGAGAACGTAGGGACCTGTTAGGGTTGCGATGAGGACACTGTCGTCAGACATTGTGATGACACTACAAAATAAAGGTTCACTAAGTACAGTGCTAAGACTGCCAAATTGTTGACTGATCTCTTTGGTAACGACGCAGTAGGTGAACACAAGTCGACAATGGCATTGTTTGGATGACTGTCAGATTAACATTTTGAAGCAATCTTTGAGAAGTACAGAGCCTTCCAAGATCTCAGCATTTAGAGACTCATACAAAACTGCATTTCTTGTCAGTGATAGTATGAAAGAAGTTCTCAAGGTATCCAGTTCAGATGACATTGTTGAAAACCTTTTGTTGAAACGGTTTGGTTCAAAGGCAGTTTGCAGTTTCTAAAGGCCAATCACTACATTCCCAGCCACTGAAATCATTGGAAAAGATCCCTTATCAGGGACAACATGGAGCCGGTATGGGCATTGTGATTAATGTTTACACCCAACATGCATTAGGTAATTTGTTAACACTGTTACAAGACAAGTCAACAAATATGGGTGCTGCAATTCAATATGTTCGAGACATTTTTGTAATGAGTAACAAGTCTCTTGACCAAACAGCTCGTTGTGGAGCATTGCATCATTTGATAAGGCGTCGCATTTTCTGTTGTTTCTTCTTGGTCACTTCTTACTCATGCTGGCTCACCTTCTCCTCAACATCATTCGCTTTGATGTAACATGAAACGATCACGACAAGCTATAGCCAGCTTGAGTATCCCTAAAATCCATTTCAAATTCTTAATATTAAGCATGATCGCCACTTCCTGTCTCCACAATTTCCAGTCTGCATACTCGATATATTTAGCAGCTACAAAACCTGTCCTCGTCAAATTCGAACCAAACTTCAGGTGCACTCGTATCCCACCAAGTCGCGCACCTGCAAAATATGTTCGATTTGCTCAGCGTGTGCTTTTTACATGTGTGTTATCAATTACTCTGGCTGTACTACTTACGTTGCTGCTATCAGGTGATGTTCATCCCAACCCAGGTCCGTTATCGACGTCTAGGACATCATCACTATCTTCCATCTCTGCTTGTGTCCAATCCGACATTGATTTACAGCACTACCTTTCTTTATTCGCCCAATTCTCGAATACGGTGACATTTTATTTGATAACTGTTCACAAGCCGAAAAACATGAAGTGGAAAAAATTCAACATGAAGCTGCAAGAATTGCAACTGGCACCACAAAACTGGTATTAATTGATGGGCTAATATCAGAAATTGGTTGGGAATCTCTAGAAACTAGACGCAGCAAACACAAACTCATTCTTTTTTACAAAATAAAAAATGCCCATGTTCCCGATTACCTTGCTAACCTTATCCCCCTAACAGTAGGTGGGTCTGTTGCATATTCGTTACGGAATAGTAGCGACTTTCAACAAATCCCTTTCCGAACAACATTTTATAAAACACATTTCTACCTGCAACTATAGCCAGTTTCAACTCGCTACCTGATCATATACAAAGTCCCTCCTCTATTTCCTCATTTAAAACTTGTTAAACGCTAACAGAGAATCTATTCCACAGCATTACTATTATGGAACCGTAAACTCCAAATTTTACATACCCGAATCCGAACCAATTGCAGTGATCTTGCTGCCGATCTCTTTCACAATAATATCATTGAATCACCTAACTGTCTATCTTGTGGAGTAATTGAAGACTGCAATCACTTCTCCTTTCACTGTACAAAGATCAGAGAACCACGTGTTCAGCTACTCAATGGTGTGTCACAGATCTGCTCTCCAACCCTATATGTGCTTCTGTATGGCGATCTCTCGCTCTCAGTCGATCAAAATAGTACTATATTCAAACATGTTCAGTCCTACATCCAAAGTTCCAAGAGATTTTAGCTTTCCCCATACTCTGTCTTCCTATTTTTGTTTATCCATCATTGATTTTTTTCCAATACTTATATTAAAAAATTAATATCTTTATTTCGCTGTATTTTGCCCAAAATTTTATCATGTCTCATTTTGTTTATCGTTCTTATCATATTTGTGTGTCAATAAGGACCACCTTTCAGCCCAATCCCATGGCGACTTTGTAATGATATATTATGTTATTATGTCCTAATAAATATGTTTAAACCAAGGCGTCGTGCTGCCATGGCAGATACTGAACTGAATGACTTTAAAGACATTAAGACACATTTCTGGGACTTTCCACTCTCTCATGAAGGTGTGTTTGGCAGTGGATTAGAGAAAAAGATGAAGGACAGACAAGAAATCAATCAACAGTTGTCAGATTTACTTCCGGAGGTTGACCGGAAAAGGAAATTGCCAAGTAGCTCAGTCACGGGTGCCGGAGCGCAGCGGAAAAGGCCACGATACAGTACGGAAGACAGACCACGTAGACCAGCGTACGCGGAAGCGCACCAGAGTAGACAACCTAGACCTTTGACTGGGTTCACAATTCCGAAGGTGCCTAGATCTACTACTCAAAGAACTACTACGGTAAGTTCTTTTCGTCCAAAATCCAGTCAATGATTTGATCATGATCAAACCAGAAATACCGATTGGTTCTCGTCTCAAACATTTTTATCAGAAATGGGAACAGATAACAGAGGATCAATGGGTTCTCGATATAATCAGACAGTGTTACAAGCCAGAATTTCTACAAAAGCCAGTATTCAATGGGGTGCAATAGACAAAATTAAGCAAAGAAAATTCAAATATTGTACTTCAGGAGATAGACGAGTTATACAGAAAAAAGCAATAGAGATTGTTCCACAGAATCAAATTCATTGAGGTTCAACAGTACGCTTTTTCTAGTAGAAAAGAAAACCGGCGATTTAAGACCGGTAATAAACTTGAGACCCCTCAACAGGTATCTAAAAACACAACAATTCAAAATGGACACAATGCGTTCAGTTCTGAATCTAGTTCGAAAAAAAGATTTTGCAGCCTCCATGTATCTAAAAGATGCTTATTTACACATTCCAATGTTTCCGGCACACCGCCAGTATCTACGATTTTGTGTAGCAAAAAACAATTTATCAGTTTGTAGCACTGCCTTTTGGTCCAAAATCGGGTCCCAAAACATGGACAAAAATAGTGTCAGTAGTAGCAGCCTACATAAGAAGACAAGGTCTGCGTCTAGCAGTTTACAAAGACGACTGGTTAACACGCAGTCATCTCAAATTAAGGATAAAGCAAGATCATCTACATAGGGAAATACATATCCTGATCGATCTGGGATTCATCATCAATGTCAAGAAGTCGTTGTTTGTACCCACACATTAAATAACATACATCGGTGGTCTTTTCGATCTCAAATTATGCCTGGCCACTCCCACATTCGACAGAAGCGAAAAGATTTTCAAAGTAGTTCACAATATAATGTTCAAATCAGTTCAACAGCACGGGATTATTTGCAACTGCAGGGTTAATGGCATCCTGTCTGGATTTAATACCAAGTGTTCGGCTTTATATGCGTCCAATTCAATTGCATCTTCTGCATTTCTGGAAGCCCAGAGAAAAAAGATCTGGAATATCAAATTCCAATCACAGTTCACTTGCTGGAACATCTGTCATGGTGGTTAAACCCAGTCAAAATTATGGTAGGCCAATCTTTTCAACCATGGACAGCAAACAAAGTTATGGAGACGGATGATTCCATGACAGGTTATGGGGCTTGTCTGGGGAACATGGTCTCAAGAACAAACCCCAAAACATATAAACAGTTTGCAAATGGAAGCAATTTTCATAGCACTACAAAGGTTTCAACTACTGTTATTGGATCAGAGAGTTGTGATACGATCAGACAATGTTACATGTGTCCAATATCTGAACAAACATGGAGGGACAAGGTCTCCATATCTGTGTTACCAAACTTGGCAAATATGGCAGTTTGCAATTCAAAACAGCATATCGTTGAAGGCTGCACACATTGCAGGCAGGTTAAATGTACTACCCGACCAACTCAGTCGGTTTAAAATAAAACCAACAGAATGGAGTCTACATCATTTTGTAGTTCACACAATATTTCAGAGGTGGGGGCAACCTCAGATCGATTTGTTTGCCTCGGTGCACAATCGGAAAACACTGATATTTTGTTCATGGATTCCCGATCACGAAGCCCCAGCCAAAGATGCACTGACAATATCATGGGAAAGAATGTTTGCCTACGCTTTTCTCCAATATGCCTCATTCCCAAAGTCATTCAGTACATGAAACAGTATCAGTGCAAAATAATACTGATAGTTCCTTTTTGGCCACGGCGTCACTGGTTCCCAGAACTTCTGGAACTGAGTGTGGCACATCCACTGAAGTTACCAGTGTTTCCGAAATTATTACAACAGCCACAAACACAAATATTTCATCCCAATCCCAAAGTATTCAGTCTGACTGCTTGGCTACTATCAACAAATTATTCCGAGAAAAGGGCTTTTAAAAGAAAGTTAGACAACTGCTTACAGACAGTTGGAGAGCAGGAACACAAACAAGAAATGTCTTTAAAAACACAATCGGCGTTGAAATTAATATTGAGATGTCATTTTTAACCCGAAACATAATACAAGAGGGATAAGATAGATGATCGGTTACGTGACTTCTCGGGCCCCAGCTTTTTTGGTCCCCACTAAGTATACTTCTCAGAATGTTGATTTTTCGGACACCATAAGAAAACTTATCGGACCCAAAATTAATTTGAGATAAGCTCAAACATTATTAATATGTGTACCGTAAATAAACCGATTATTCCTTCTATGTTTTCACCGGTGATAAATGAATACTATAACTGTTACATGTCGAAGCTACATGTATTATATATTAGACAAGTGTCCATAGTTATGTTAAATAATATACTATAAGTATCATTAGTTTTGCGAAATGTGTATTCATGCTATGCAAATGAAGTAAAAGTAACTTGAACAGCATTTCGACGTAACACGAGACTTATGTTAACTATTTTAGAGATTGAATGACATCTACTGGAGAAGTTGATAGAAATGTGCAATTATACATAATTCTTAATAAAACGCAACCGCAATTCAATTATAAAATAACATGCACAGTAAGTTTATAAATATAAATTGCCCATCGATTGAAATTTTCGGGTTTATGATTCTCCGGACGCTAATGATGAATGTGTATTAGCACAGCTATACCGCGCGCTAGTTTTAAAATGATGCACCCGTTAGAATAGACCATTTCATACCAATCTTCGCCGAATTGATATCTACATATGTTTCAGAGCACTGACATCGGTCAACCAATGGGATCATTGTAATTGCTATTTATAGAGCGTGCCGCTGATGTAGGCTAAACAAAATAAGTATTTCATTATGTGCGTAAATATTACATTCTGTTCATGACATACAATGAGTAAAATTGTTCATAATTATGTTCAGTTCTTGAGTGTATGTCGAAGATATGTTTTTAACTTTATTTTAACTGCTTATGTAAACAATTATGTAAATTTTAATCCCCCCCAAAATATGCAACAGTTATTGGTGGACATCAAACCATTGTTGTAAGTTTGCATTCCCTAAAATCAGAACATTTGCCCAATTCTATTGGCATTCAGTTTCCCCGCTGCATAAAATTATCGCAAGAAATCAAGGTCAAAAGTGATCTTAGACAGCTACGCCGAAAAATTATTCATCCAAATTTATCAATTTCAGTCGCTGGTGTACTGAACGGCAAATTGATAAGTATTCAGCATCTCCAACGGACTGTGCAGAATTTCTGACATCACTATATGATGACGGTTTACAATATAGAACAATAGCAGGCTATAGGTCTATGTTAGCAGCTGTATTGCCACCTTTTGATACTACTCCTGTTGGTCAGCATTCATGCATTATCAGGATTCTTAATGGAGTGTTTAATTTAAGACCTCCAGTGAATCAATTGTTGCCTTAGTGGGATCTCCCTAAGGTCTTGACAGCAATTCAGAAATATCCATTTTAACTCATGAGGAAAGCTTCTCTAAAAAATTTCACTTACACAGTTGTTTTTCTTACAGCGATCACCACGTTTAGAAGGGTCAGTGACCTTCAAGCGTTAAAGCTGAGAGAAGGTGCTGTGTCTGTCCAAGCCAAAGGAATAACGTTTGTGGTGCAAGGTTTGTCTAAGCAAGACCGACCTGGACATGCGGCAGTTAATGTTTTTGTTCCAACGTTCAAGCAGAACAAATTGTTAGATCCAAAGAGGGCCATTGCAATTTATCTTAAACAAACAGAAAAATTCAGAAAAAAAGTATGGAAAGATGAAACCAGTTTGTTTTTAACTATAAATTCACCACATGACAAAGCATCAGCCAGAACTTTGGCTTCATATATTGTTAAGACTATTCAAGAAGCCTATGACAATCCAGAGAAAAAAGTGAAAGCACATTCCACACGTTCTGTAGGACCGTCATGGGTATTGTATACTGGTGTTTCTGTAAAAGCTGTATTAGAGGCAGCAGATTGGTCTAGTGAAAGTACTTTTATAAAGTTCTATGTCAGGAATGTGACTCCTAGCGTAGTTCAGCTGGGATCTACGTGAAAATAAGACTGTCTTGAGAATTAAAGTTGTTATTTCATGCGGATCGTGCGGGAAAAGACATTTCAACACTTGGAACATTTGTATTATAATACCATTCAAGTGGGTGATTGTTAACACGCACTGTGTCAACATTCTTCAAGTAGAAAATTACTAACAGGGTCACTTCTGGAAGAAGTTGAAAATACATGACCACAACCATATACGTTAGAGTAAGCACTGTTACATTGCTTAGAAATCATCCTAATGTATATTTCGCTTCAGGTGAGTATAAATCATGGCATAAAATTTTACAATTTGTTTTCAAGTAATAATTTTATGAATGGATTTATACTCACCTGATGAGTACCACCCTCCTCCCCTCATGTATTTGTAGGGGTTTACATTTCAACTTAATAAAACTGAGGCTCAAAAGCGTCTGGGTGGATATTGATCACATTAGTTAGCCAGACGCTTGCAGTCTCGTGTATTTTGCGGATCGGTTTACATATTATACAGGTAAAATCCTATTGTACATTTCGCATCAGGTGAGTATAAATCCATTCATAAAATTATTACTTGAAAACAAAATGTAAAATTTTAAATAAAAAAAGATCTGTTATAGAGACTATGTCAACGAAATATTGGCTTCCTATTGCACTGTAAACTATATTATATGACAGAAATGCGCTATACTAAGACATGCGCATTAAATAAGTAATACAGATATAATACACAATGAGATATTTGATAAAAACAAATCAGGAAGACTGCAATCACTTCTCCTTTCACTGTACAAAGTTCAGAGAACCACGTGTTCAGCTACTCAATGGTGTGTCACAGATCTGCTCTCCAACCCTATATGTGCTTCTGTATGGCGATCTCTCGCTCTCAGTCGATCAAAATAGTACTATATTCAAACATGTTCAGTCCTACATCCAAAGTTCCAAGAGATTTTAGCTTTTCCCATACTCTGTCTTCCTGTTTTTGTTTATCCATCATTGATTTTTTTCCAATACTTATATTAAAAAATTAATATCTTTATTTCGCTGTATTTTGCCCAAAATTTTATCATGTCTCATTTTGTTTATCGTTCTTATCATATTTGTGTCAATAAGGACCACCTTTCAGCCCAATCCCATGGCGACTTTGTAATGATATATTATGTTATTATGTCCTAATAAATATGTTTAAACCAAGGCGTCGTGCTGCCATGGCAGATACTGAACTGAATGACTTTAAAGACATTAAGACACATTTCTGGAACCTTCCACTCTCTCATGAAGGTGTGTTTGGCAGTGGATTAGAGAAAAAGTTGAAGGACAGACAAGAAATCAATCAACAGTTGTCAGATTTACTTCCGGAGGTTGACCGGAAAAGGAAATTGCCAAGTAGCTCAGTCACGGGTGCCGGAGCGCAGCGGAAAAGGCCACGATACAGTACGGAAGACAGACCACGTAGACCAGCGTACGCGGAAGCGCACCAGAGTAGACAACCTAGACCTTTGACTGGGTTCACAATTCCGAAGGTGCCTAGATCTACTACTCAAAGAACTGCTACGGTAAGTTCTTTTCGTCCAAAATCCAGTCAATGATTTGATCATGATCAAACCAGAAATACCGATTGGTTCTCGTCTCAAACATTTTTATCAGAAATGGGAACAGATAACAGAGGATCAATGGGTTATCGATATAATCAGACAGTGTTACAAGCCAGAATTCTACAAAAGCCAGTATTCAATGGGGTGAAATAGACAAAATTAAGCAAAGAAAATTCAAATATTATACTTCAGGAGATAGACGAGTTATACAGAAAAAAGCAATAGAGATTGTTCCACAGAATCAAATTCATTGAGGTTCAACAGTACGCTTTTTCTAGTAGAAAAGAAAACCGGCGATTTAAGACCGGTAATAAACTTGAGACCCTTCAACAGGTATCTAAAAACACAACAATTCAAAATGGACACAATGCGTTCAGTTCTGAATCTAGTTCGAAAAAAAGATTTTGCAGCCTCCATGTATCTAAACGATGCTTATTTACACATTCCAATGTTTCCGGCACACCGCCAGTATCTACGATTTTGTGTAGCAAAAAACAATTTATCAGTTTGTAGCACTGCCTTTTGGTCCAAAATCGGGCCCCAAAACATGGACAAAAATAGTGTCAGTAGTAGCAGCCTACATAAGAAGACAAGGTCTGCGTCTAGCAGTTTACAAAGACGACTGGTTAACACGCAGTCATCTCAAATTAAGGCTAAAGCAAGATCATCTACATAGGGAAATACATATCCTGATCGAACTGGGATTCATCATCAATGTCAAGAAGTCGTTGTTTGTACCCACACATTAAATAACATACATCGGTGGTCTTTTCGATCTCAAATTATGCCTGGCCACTCCCACATTAGACAGAAGCGAAAAGATTTTCAAAGTAGTTCACAATATAATGTTCAAATCAGTTCAACAGCACGGGATTATTTGCAATTGCGGGGTTAATGGCATCCTGTCTGGATTTAATACCAAGTGTTCGGCTTTATATGCGTCCAATTCAATTGCATCTTCTGCATTTCTGGAAGCCCAGAGAAAAAAGATCTGGAATATCAAATTCCAATCACAGTTCACTTGCTGGAACATCTGTCATGGTGGTTAAACCCAGTCAAAATTATGGTAGGCCAATCTTTTCAACCATGGACAGCAAACAAAGTTATGGAGACGGATGATTCCATGACAGGTTATGGGGCTTGTCTGGGGAACATGGTCTCAAGAACAAACCCCAAAACATATAAACAGTTTGCAAATGGAAGCAATTTTCATAGCACTACAAAGGTTTCAACTACTGTTATTGGATCAGAGAGTTGTGATACGATCAGACAATGTTACATGTGTCCAATATCTGAACAAACATGGAGGGACAAGGTCTCCATATCTGTGTTACCAAACTTGGCAAATATGGCAGTTTGCAATTCAAAACAGCATATCGTTGAAGGCTGCACACATTGCAGGCAGGTTAAATGTACTACCCGACCAACTCAGTCGGTTTAAAATAAAACCAACAGAATGGAGTCTACATCATTTTGTAGTTCACACAATATTTCAGAGGTGGGGGCAACCTCAGATCGATTTGTTTGCCTCGGTGCACAATCGGAAAACACTGATATTTTGTTCATGGATTCCCGATCACGAAGCCCCAGCCAAAGATGCACTGACAATATCATGGGAAAGAATGTTTGCCTACGCTTTTCTCCAATATGCCTCATTCCCAAAGTCATTCAGTACATGAAACAGTATCAGTGCAAAATAATACTGATAGTTCCTTTTTGGCCACGGCGTCACTGGTTCCCAGAACTTCTGGAACTGAGTGTGGCACATCCACTGAAGTTACCAGTGTTTCCGAAATTATTACAACAGCCACAAACACAAATATTTCATCCCAATCCCAAAGTATTCAGTCTGACTGCTTGGCTACTATCAACAAATTATTCCGAGAAAAGGGCTTTTAAAAGAAAGTTAGACAACTGCTTACAGACAGTTGGAGAGCAGGAACACAAACAAGAAATGTCTTTAAAAACACAATCGGCGTTGAAATTAATATTGAGATGTCATTTTTAACCCGAAACATAATACAAGAGGGATAAGATAGATGATCGGTTACGTGACTTCTCGGGCCCCAGCTTTTTTGGTCCCCACTAAGTATACTTCTCAGAATGTTGATTTTTCGGACACCATAAGAAAACTTATCGGACCCAAAATTAATTTGAGATAAGCTCAAACATTATTAATATGTGTACCGTAAATAAACCGATTATTCCTTCTATGTTTTCACCGGTGATAAATGAATACTATAACTGTTACATGTCGAAGTTACATGTATTATATATTAGACAAGTGTACATAGTTATGTTAAATAATATACTATAAGTATCATTAGTTTTGCGAAATGTGTATTCATGCTATGCAAATGAAGTAAAAGTAACTTGAACAGCATTTCGACGTAACACGAGACTTATGTTAACTATTTTAGAGATTGAATGACATCTACTGGAGAAGTTGATAGAAATGTGCAATTATACATAATTCTTAATAAAACTCAACCGCAATTCAATTATAAAATAATATGCACAGTTAGTTTATAAATATAAATTGCCCATCGATTGAAATTTTCGGGTTTATGATTCTCCGGACGCTAATGATGAATGTGTATTAGCGCGCGGTATGCGCGCTAGTTTTAAAATGATGCACCCGTTTTCTGGAGTGTGTTGAATACGCTAGAATAGACCATTACATACCAATCTTCGCCGAATTGATATATACATATGTTTCAGATCACTGACATCGGTCAACCAATGGGATCATTGTAATTGCTATTTACAGAGCGTGCCGCTGATGTAGGCTAAACCAAATAAGTATTTCATTATGTGCGTAAATATTACATTCTGTTCATGACATACAATGAGTAAAATTGTTCATAATTATGTTCAGTTCTTGAGTGTATGTCGAAGATATGTTTTTAACTTTATTTTAACTGCTTATGTAAACAATTATGTAAATTTTAATCCCCCCAAAATATGCAACAGTTATTGGTGGACATCAAACCATTGTTGTAAGTTTGCATTCCCTAAAATCAGAACATTTGCCCAATTCTATTGGCATTCAGTTTCCCCGCTGCATAAAATTATCGCAAGAAATCAAGGTCAAAAGTGATCTTAGACAGCTACGCCGAAAAATTATTCATCCAAATTTATCAATTTCAGTCGCTGGTGTACTGAACGGCAAATTGATAAGTATTCAGCATCTCCAACGGACTGTGCAGAATTTCTGACATCACTATATGATGACGGTTTACAATATAGAACAATAGCAGGCTATAGGTCTATGTTAGCAGCTGTATTGCCACCTTTTGATACTACTCCTGTTGGTCAGCATTCATGCATTATCAGGATTCTTAATGGAGTGTTTAATTTAAGACCTCCAGTGAATCAATTGTTGCCTTAGTGGGATCTCCCTAAGGTCTTGACAGCAATTCAGAAATATCCATTTTAACTCATGAGGAAAGCTTCTCTAAAAAATTTCACTTACACAGTTGTTTTTCTTACAGCGATCACCACGTTTAGAAGGGTCAGTGACCTTCAAGCGTTAAAGCTGAGAGAAGGTGCTGTGTCTGTCCAAGCCAAAGGAATAACGTTTGTGGTGCAAGGTTTGTCTAAGCAAGACCGACCTGGACATGCGGCAGTTAATGTTTTTGTTCCAACGTTCAAGCAGAACAAATTGTTAGATCCAAAGAGGGCCATTGCAATTTATCTTAAACAAACAGAAAAATTCAGAAAAAAAGTATGGAAAGATGAAACCAGTTTGTTTTTAACTATAAATTCACTACATGACAAAGCATCAGCCAGAACTTTGGCTTCATATATTGTTAAGACTATTCAAGAAGCCTATGACAATCCAGAGAAAAATGTGAAAGCACATTCCACACGTTCTGTAGGACCGTCATGGGTATTGTATAATGGTGTTTCTGTAAAAGCTGTATTAGAGGCAGCAGATTGGTCTAGTGAAAGTACTTTTATAAAGTTCTATGTCAGGAATGTGACTCCTAGCGTAGTTCAGCTGGGATCTACGTGAAAATAAGACTGTCTTGAGAATTAAAGTTGTTATTTCATGCGGATCGTGCGGGAAAAGACATTTCAACACTTGGAACATTTGTATTATAATACCATTCAAGTGGGTGATTGTTAACACGCACTGTGTCAACATTCTTCAAGTAGAAAATTACTAACAGGGTCACTTCTAGAAGAAGTTGAAAATACATGACCACAACCATATACGTTAGAGTAAGCACTGTTACATTGCTTAGAAATCATCCTAATGTATATTTCGCTTCAGGTGAGTATAAATCATGGCATAAAATTTTACAATTTGTTTTCAAGTAATAATTTTATGAATGGATTTATACTCACCTGATGAGTACCACCCTCCTCCCCTCATGTATTTGTAGGGGTTTACATTTCAACTTAATAAAACTGAGGCTCAAAAGCGTCTGGGTGGATATTGATCACATTAGTTAGCCAGACGCTGGCAGTCTCGTGTATTTTGCGGATCGGTTTACATATTATACAGGTAAAATCCTATTGTACATTTCGCATCAGGTGAGTATAAATCCATTCATAAAATTATTACTTGAAAACAAAATGTAAAATTTTAAATAAAAAAAGATCTGTTATAGAGACTATGTCAACGAAATATTGGCTTCCTATTGCACTGTAAACTATATTATATGACAGAAATGCGCTATACTAAGACATGCGCATTAAATAAGTAATACAGATATAATACACAATGAGATATTTGATAAAAACAAATCAGGAAGACTGCAATCACTTCTCCTTTCACTGTACAAAGTTCAGAGAACCACGTGTTCAGCTACTCAATGGTGTGTCACAGATCTGCTCTCCAACCCTATATGTGCTTCTGTATGGCGATCTCTCGCTCTCAGTCGATCAAAATAGTACTATATTCAAACATGTTCAGTCCTACATCCAAAGTTCCAAGAGATTTTAGCTTTTCCCATACTCTGTCTTCCTGTTTTTGTTTATCCATCATTGATTTTTTTCCAATACTTATATTAAAAAATTAATATCTTTATTTCGCTGTATTTTGCCCAAAATTTTATCATGTCTCATTTTGTTTATCGTTCTTATCATATTTGTGTCAATAAGGACCACCTTTCAGCCCAATCCCATGGCGACTTTGTAATGATATATTATGTTATTATGTCCTAATAAATATGTTTAAACCAAGGCGTCGTGCTGCCATGGCAGATACTGAACTGAATGACTTTAAAGACATTAAGACACATTTCTGGAACCTTCCACTCTCTCATGAAGGTGTGTTTGGCAGTGGATTAGAGAAAAAGTTGAAGGACAGACAAGAAATCAATCAACAGTTGTCAGATTTACTTCCGGAGGTTGACCGGAAAAGGAAATTGCCAAGTAGCTCAGTCACGGGTGCCGGAGCGCAGCGGAAAAGGCCACGATACAGTACGGAAGACAGACCACGTAGACCAGCGTACGCGGAAGCGCACCAGAGTAGACAACCTAGACCTTTGACTGGGTTCACAATTCCGAAGGTGCCTAGATCTACTACTCAAAGAACTGCTACGGTAAGTTCTTTTCGTCCAAAATCCAGTCAATGATTTGATCATGATCAAACCAGAAATACCGATTGGTTCTCGTCTCAAACATTTTTATCAGAAATGGGAACAGATAACAGAGGATCAATGGGTTATCGATATAATCAGACAGTGTTACAAGCCAGAATTCTACAAAAGCCAGTATTCAATGGGGTGAAATAGACAAAATTAAGCAAAGAAAATTCAAATATTATACTTCAGGAGATAGACGAGTTATACAGAAAAAAGCAATAGAGATTGTTCCACAGAATCAAATTCATTGAGGTTCAACAGTACGCTTTTTCTAGTAGAAAAGAAAACCGGCGATTTAAGACCGGTAATAAACTTGAGACCCTTCAACAGGTATCTAAAAACACAACAATTCAAAATGGACACAATGCGTTCAGTTCTGAATCTAGTTCGAAAAAAAGATTTTGCAGCCTCCATGTATCTAAACGATGCTTATTTACACATTCCAATGTTTCCGGCACACCGCCAGTATCTACGATTTTGTGTAGCAAAAAACAATTTATCAGTTTGTAGCACTGCCTTTGGTCCAAAATCGGGCCCCAAAACATGGACAAAAATAGTGTCAGTAGTAGCAGCCTACATAAGAAGACAAGGTCTGCGTCTAGCAGTTTACAAAGACGACTGGTTAACACGCAGTCATCTCAAATTAAGGCTAAAGCAAGATCATCTACATAGGGAAATACATATCCTGATCGAACTGGGATTCATCATCAATGTCAAGAAGTCGTTGTTTGTACCCACACATTAAATAACATACATCGGTGGTCTTTTCGATCTCAAATTATGCCTGGCCACTCCCACATTAGACAGAAGCGAAAAGATTTTCAAAGTAGTTCACAATATAATGTTCAAATCAGTTCAACAGCACGGGATTATTTGCAATTGCGGGGTTAATGGCATCCTGTCTGGATTTAATACCAAGTGTTCGGCTTTCTATGCGTCCAATTCAATTGCATCTTCTGCATTTCTGGAAGCCCAGAGAAAAAACACCTGGAATATCAAATTCCAATCACAGTTCACTTGCTGGAACATCTGTCATGGTGGTTAAACCCAGTCAAAATTATGGTAGGCCAATCTTTTCAACCATGGACAGCAAACAAAGTTATGGAGACGGATGATTCCATGACAGGTTATGGGGCTTGTCTGGGGAACATGGTCTCAAGAACAAACCCCAAAACATATAAACAGTTTGCAAATGGAAGCAATTTTCATAGCACTACAAAGGTTTCAACTACTGTTATTGGATCAGAGAGTTGTGATACGATCAGACAATGTTACATTTGTCCAATATCTGAACAAACATGGAGGGACAAGGTCTCCATATCTGTGTTACCAAACTTGGCAAATATGGCAGTTTGCAATTCAAAACAGCATATCGTTGAAGGCTGCACACATTGCAGGCAGGTTAAATGTACTACCCGACCAACTCAGTCGGTTTAAAATAAAACCAACAGAATGGAGTCTACATCATTTTGTAGTTCACACAATATTTCAGAGGTGGGGGCAACCTCAGATCGATTTGTTTGCCTCGGTGCACAATCGGAAAACACTGATATTTTGTTCATGGATTCCCGATCACGAAGCCCCAGCCAAAGATGCACTGACAATATCATGGGAAAGAATGTTTGCCTACGCTTTTCTCCAATATGCCTCATTCCCAAAGTCATTCAGTACATGAAACAGTATCAGTGCAAAATAATACTGATAGTTCCTTTTTGGCCACGGCGTCACTGGTTCCCAGAACTTCTGGAACTGAGTGTGGCACATCCACTGAAGTTACCAGTGTTTCCGAAATTATTACAACAGCCACAAACACAAATATTTCATCCCAATCCCAAAGTATTCAGTCTGACTGCTTGGCTACTATCAACAAATTATTCCGAGAAAAGGGCTTTTAAAAGAAAGTTAGACAACTGCTTACAGACAGTTGGAGAGCAGGAACACAAACAAGAAATGTCTTTAAAAACACAATCGGCGTTGAAATTAATATTGAGATGTCATTTTTAACCCGAAACATAATACAAGAGGGATAAGATAGATGATCGGTTACGTGACTTCTCGGGCCCCAGCTTTTTTGGTCCCCACTAAGTATACTTCTCAGAATGTTGATTTTTCGGACACCATAAGAAAACTTATCGGACCCAAAATTAATTTGAGATAAGCTCAAACATTATTAATATGTGTACCGTAAATAAACCGATTATTCCTTCTATGTTTTCACCGGTGATAAATGAATACTATAACTGTTACATGTCGAAGTTACATGTATTATATATTAGACAAGTGTACATAGTTATGTTAAATAATATACTATAAGTATCATTAGTTTTGCGAAATGTGTATTCATGCTATGCAAATGAAGTAAAAGTAACTTGAACAGCATTTCGACGTAACACGAGACTTATGTTAACTATTTTAGAGATTGAATGACATCTACTGGAGAAGTTGATAGAAATGTGCAATTATACATAATTCTTAATAAAACGCAACCGCAATTCAATTATAAAATAACATGCACAGTTAGTTTATAAATATAAATTGCCCATCGATTGAAATTTTCGGGTTTATGATTCTCCGGACGCTAATGATGAATGTGTATTAGCGCGCGGTATGCGCGCTAGTTTTAAAATGATGCACCCGTTTTCTGGAGTGTGTTGAATACGCTAGAATAGACCATTACATACCAATCTTCGCCGAATTGATATATACATATGTTTCAGATCACTGACATCGGTCAACCAATGGGATCATTGTAATTGCTATTTACAGAGCGTGCCGCTGATGTAGGCTAAACAAAATAAGTATTTCATTATGTGCGTAAATATTACATTCTGTTCATGACATACAATGAGTAAAATTGTTCATAATTATGTTCAGTTCTTGAGTGTATGTCGAAGATATGTTTTTAACTTTATTTTAACTGCTTATGTAAACAATTATGTAAATTTTAATCCCCCCAAAATATGCAACAGTTATTGGTGGACATCAAACCATTGTTGTAAGTTTGCATTCCCTAAAATCAGAACATTTGCCCAATTCTATTGGCATTCAGTTTCCCCGCTGCATAAAATTATCGCAAGAAATCAAGGTCAAAAGTGATCTTAGACAGCTACGCCGAAAAATTATTCATCCAAATTTATCAATTTCAGTCGCTGGTGTACTGAACGGCAAATTGATAAGTATTCAGCATCTCCAACGGACTGTGCAGAATTTCTGACATCACTATATGATGAAGGTTTACAATATAGAACAATTGCAGGCTATAGGTCTATGTTATCAGCTGTATTGCCACCTTTTGATACTACTCCTGTTGGTCAGCATTCATGCATTATCAGGCTTCTTAATGGAGTGTTTAATTTAAGACCTCCAGTGAATCAATTGTTGCCTTAGTGGGATCTCCCTAAGGTCTTGACAGCAATTCAGAAATATCCATTTTAACGCATGAGGAAAACTTCTCTAAAAAATTTCACTTACACAGTTGTTTTTCTTACAGCGATCACCACGTTTAGAAGGGTCAGTGACCTTCAAGCGTTAAGACTGGGAGAAGGTGCTGTGTCTGTCCAAGCCAAAGGAATAACGTTTGTGATGCAAGGTTTGTCTAAGCAAGACCGACCTGGACATGCGGCAGTTAATGTTTTTGTTCCAATGTTCAAGCAGAACAAATTGTTAGATCCAAAGAGGGCCATTGCAATTTATCTTAAACAAACAGAAAAAAAATTCACAAAAAAAGTATGGAAAGATGAAACCAGTTTGGTTTTAACTATAAATTCACCACATGACAATGCACCAGCCAGAACTTTGGCTTCATATATTGTTAAGACTATTCAAGAAGCCTATGACAATCCAGAGAAAAAAGTGAAAGCACATTCCACACGTTCTGTAGGACCGTCATGGGTATTGTATAATGGTGTTTCTGTAAAAGCTGTATTAGAGGCAGCAGATTGGTCTAGTGAAAGTACTTTTATAAAGTTCTATGTCAGGAATGTGACTCCTAGCGTACTTCAGCTGGGATCTACGTGAAAATAAGACTGTCTTGAGTATTAAAGTTGTTATTTCATGCGGATCGTGCGGGAAAAGACATTTCAACACTTGGAACATTTGTATTATAATACCATTCAAGTGGGTGATTGTTAACACGCACTGTGTCAACATTCTTCAAGTAGAAAATTACTAACAGGGTCACTTCTAGAAGAAGTTGAAAATACATGACCACAACCATATACGTTAGAGTAAGCACTGTTACATTGCTTAGAAATCATCCTAATGTATATTTCGCTTCAGGTGAGTATAAATCATGGCAAAAAATTTTACAATTTGTTTTCAAGTAATAATTTTATGAATGGATTTATACTCACCTGATGAGTACCACCCTCCTCCCCTCATGTATTTGTAGGGGTTTACATTTCAACTTAATAAAACTGAGGCTCAAAAGCGTCTGGGTGGATATTGATCACATTAGTTAGCCAGACGCTTGCAGTCTCGTGTATTTTGCGGATCGGTTTACATATTATACAGGTAAAATCCTATTGTACATTTCGCATCAGGTGAGTATAAATCCATTCATAAAATTATTACTTGAAAACAAAATGTAAAATTTTAAATAAAAAAAGATCTGTTATAGAGACTATGTCAACGAGATATTGGCTTCCTATTGCACTGTAAACTATATTATATGACAGAAATGCGCTATACTAAGACATGCGCATTAAATAAGTAATACAGATATAATACACAATGAGATATTTGATAAAAAAAACAAATCAGGAAGACTGCAATCACTTCTCCTTTCACTGTACAAAGTTCAGAGAACCACGTGTTCAGCTACTCAATGGTGTGTCACAGATCTGCTCTCCAACCCTATATGTGCTTCTGTATGGCGATCTCTCGCTCTCAGTCGATCAAAATAGTACTATATTCAAACATGTTCAGTCCTACATCCAAAGTTCCAAGAGATTTTAGCTTTTCCCATACTCTGTCTTCCTGTTTTTGTTTATCCATCATTGATTTTTTTCCAATACTTATATTAACAAATTAATATCTTTATTTCGCTGTATTTTGCCCAAAATTTTATCATGTCTCATTTTGTTTATCGTTCTTATCATATTTGTGTCAATAAGGACCACCTTTCAGCCCAATCCCATGGCGACTTTGTAATGATATATTATGTTATTATGTCCTAATAAATATGTTTAAACCAAGGCGTCGTGCTGCCATGGCAGATACTGAACGGAATGACTTTAAAGACATTAAGACACATTTCTGGAACCTTCCACTCTCTCATGAAGGTGTGTTTGGCAGTGGATTAGAGAAAAAGTTGAAGGACAGACAAGAAATCAATCAATAGTTGTCAGATTTACTTCCGGAGGTTGACCGGAAAAGGAAATTGCCAAGTAGCTCAGTCACGGGTGCCGGAGCGCAGCGGAAAAGGCCACGATACAGTACGGAAGACAGACCACGTAGACCAGCGTACGCGGAAGCGCACCAGAGTAGACAACCTAGACCTTTGACTGGGTTCACAATTCCGAAGGTGCCTAGATCTACTACTCAAAGAACTGCTACGGTAAGTTCTTTTCGTCCAAAATCCAGTCAATGATTTGATCATGATCAAACCAGAAATACCGATTGGTTCTCGTCTCAAACATTTTTATCAGAAATGGGAACAGATAACAGAGGATCAATTGGTTCTCGATATAATCAGACAGTGTTACAAGCCAGAATTCTACAAAAGCCAGTATTCAATGGGGTGAAATAGACAAAATTAAGCAAAGAAAATTCAAATATTATACTTCAGGAGATAGACGAGTTATACAGAAAAAAGCAATAGAGATTGTTCCACAGAATCAAATTCATTGAGGTTCAACAGTACGCTTTTTCTAGTAGAAAAGAAAACCGGCGATTTAAGACCGGTAATAAACTTGAGACCCCTCAACAGGTATCTAAAAACACAACAATTCAAAATGGACACAATGCGTTCAGTTCTGAATCTAGTTCGAAAAAAAGATTTTGCAGCCTCCATGTATCTAAACGATGCTTATTTACACATTCCAATGTTTCCGGCAC
The DNA here is from genome assembly GCA_027627225.1 of Congeria kusceri. NCBI lineage: Eukaryota > Metazoa > Mollusca > Bivalvia > Myida > Dreissenidae > Congeria > Congeria kusceri. The sequence continues at coordinate 29,018,818 of CM051028.1, forward strand.
ACCGCCAGTATCTACGATTTTGTGTAGCAAAAAACAATTTATCAGTTTGTAGCACTGCCTTTGGTCCAAAATCGGGCCCCAAAACATGGACAAAAATAGTGTCAGTAGTAGCAGCCTACATAAGAAGACAAGGTCTGCGTCTAGCAGTTTACAAAGACGACTGGTTAACACGCAGTCATCTCAAATTAAGGATAAAGCAAGATCATCTACATAGGGAAATACATATCCTGATCGAACTGGGATTCATCATCAATGTCAAGAAGTCGTTGTTTGTACCCACACATTAAATAACATACATCGGTGGTCTTTTCGATCTCAAATTATGCCTGGCCACTCCCACATTAGACAGAAGCGAAAAGATTTTCAAAGTAGTTCACAATATAATGTTCAAATCAGTTCAACAGCACGGGATTATTTGCAATTGCGGGGTTAATGGCATCCTGTCTGGATTTAATACCAAGTATTCGGCTTTATATGCGTCCAATTCAATTGCATCTTCTGCATTTCTGGAAGCCCAGAGAAAAAAGATCTGGAATATCAAATTCCAATCACAGTTCACTTGCTGGAACATCTGTCATGGTGGTTAAACCCAGTCAAAATTATGGTAGGCCAATCTTTTCAACCATGGACAGCAAACAAAGTTATGGAGACGGATGATTCCATGACAGGTTATGGGGCTTGTCTGGGGAACATGGTCTCAAGAACAAACCCCAAAACATATAAACAGTTTGCAAATGGAAGCAATTTTCATAGCACTACAAAGGTTTCAACCACTGTTATTGGATCAGAGAGTTGTGATACGATCAGACAATGTTACATGTGACCAATATCTGAACAAACATGGAGGGACAAGGTCTCCATATCTGCGTTACCAAACTTGGCAAATATGGCAGTTTGCAATTCAAAACAGCATATCGTTGAAGGCTGCACACATTGCAGGCAGGTTAAATGTACTACCCGACCAACTCAGTCGGTTTAAAATAAAACCAACAGAATGGAGTCTACATCATTTTGTAGTTCACACAATATTTCAGAGGTGGGGGCAACCTCAGATCGATTTGTTTGCCTCGGTGCACAATCGGAAAACAATGATATTTTGTTCATGGATTCCCGATAACGAAGCCCCAGCCAAAGATGCACTGACAATATCATGGGAAAGAATGTTTGCCTACGCTTTTCTCCAATATGCCTCATTCCCAAAGTCATTCAGTACATGAAACAGTATCAGTGCAAAATAATACTGATAGTTCCTTTTTGGCCACGGCGTCACTGGTTCCCAGCACTTCTGGAACTGAGTGTGGCACATCCACTGAAGTTACCAGTGTTTCCGAAATTATTACAACAGCCACAAACACAAATATTTCATCCCAGTCCCAAAGTATTCAGTCTGACTGCTTGGCTACTATCAACAAATTATTCCGAGAAAAGGGCTTTTAAAAGAAAGTTAGACAACTGCTTACAGACAGTTGGAGAGCAGGAACACAAACAAGAAATGTCTTTAAAAACACAATCGGCGTTGAAATTAATATTGAGATGTCATTTTTAACCCGAAACATAATACAAGAGGGATAAGATAGATGATCGGTTACGTGACTTCTCGGGCCCCAGTTTTTTTGGTCCCCACTAAGTATACTTCTCAGAATGTTGATTTTTCGGACACCATAAGAAAACTTATCGGACCCAAAATTAATTGGAGATAAGCTCAAACATTATTAATATGTGTACCGTAAATAAACCGATTATTCCTTCTATGTTTTCACCGGTGATAAATGAATACTATAACTGTTACATGTCGAAGTTACATGTATTATATATTAGACAAGTGTACATAGTTATGTTAAATAATATACTATAAGTATCATTAGTTTTGCGAAATGTGTATTCATGCTATGCAAATGAAGTAAAAGTAACTTGAACAGCATTTCGACGTAACACGAGACTTATGTTAACTATTTTAGAGATTGAATGACATCTACTGGAGAAGTTGATAGAAATGTGCAATTATACATAATTCTTAATAAAACGCAACCGCAATTCAATTATAAAATAACATGCACAGTAAGTTTATAAATATAAATTGCCCATCGATTAAAATTTTCGGGCTTATGATTCTCCGGACGCTAATGATGAATGTGTATTAGCACAGCTATACCGCGCGCTAGTTTTAAAATGATGCACCCGTTTTCTGGAGTGTGTTGAATACGCTAGAATAGACCATTTCATACCAATCTTCGCCGAATTGATATCTACATATGTTTCAGAGCACTGACATCGGTCAACCAATGGGATCATTGTAATTGCTATTTATAGAGCGTGCCGCTGATGTAGGCTAAACAAAATAAGTATTTCATTATGTGCGTAAATATTACATTCTGTTCATGACATACAATGAGTAAAATTGTTCATAATTATGTTCAGTTCTTGAGTGTATGTCGAAGATATGTTTTTAACTTTATTTTAACTGCTTATGTAAACAATTATGTAAATTTTAATCCCCCCAAAATATGCAACAGTTATTGGTGGACATCAAACCATTGTTGTAAGTTTGCATTCCCTAAAATCAGAACATTTGCCCAATTCTATTGGCATTCAGTTTCCCCGCTGCATAAAATTATCGCAAGAAATCAAGGTCAAAAGTGATCTTAGACAGCTACGCCGAAAAATTATTCATCCAAATTTATCAATTTCAGTCGCTGGTGTACTGAACGGCAAATTGATAAGTATTCAGCATCTCCAACGGACTGTGCAGAATTTCTGACATCACTATATGATGAAGGTTTACAATATAGAACAATAGCAGGCTATAGGTCTATGTTATCAGCTGTATTGCCACCTTTTGATACTACTCCTGTTGATCAGCATTCATGCATTATCAGGCTTCTTAATGGAGTGTTTAATTTAAGACCTCCAATGAATCAATTGTTGCCTTAGTGGGATCTCCCTAAGGTCTTGACAGCAATTCAGAAATATCCATTTTAACTCATGAGGAAAGCTTCTCTAAAAAATTTCACTTACACAGTTGTTTTTCTTACAGCGATCACCACGTTTAGAAGGGTCAGTGACCTTCAAGCGTTAAAGCTGGGAGAAGGTGCTGTGTCTGTCCAAGCCAAAGGAATAACCTTTGTGATGCAAGGTTTGTCTAAGCAAGACCGACCTGGACATGCGGCAGTTAATGTTTTTGTTCCAACGTTCAAGCAGAACAAATTGTTAGATCCAAAGAGGGCCATTGCAATTTATCTTAAACAAACAGAAAAATTCAGAAAAAACGTATGGAAAGATGAAACCAGTTTGTTTTTAACTATAAATTCACCACATGACAAAGCATCAGCCAGAACTTTGGCTTCATATATTGTTAAGACTATTCAAGAAGCCTATGACAATCCAGAGAAAAAAGTGAAAGCACATTCCACACGTTCTGTAGGACCGTCATGGGTATTGTATAATGGTGTTTCTGTAAAAGCTGTATTAGAGGCAGCAGATTGGTCTAGTGAAAGTACTTTTATAAAGTTCTATGTCAGGAATGTGACTCCTAGCGTACTTCAGCTGGGATCTGCGTGAAAATAAGACTGTCTTGAGAATTAAAGTTGTTATTTCATGCGGATCGTGCGGGAAAAGACATTTCAACACTTGGAACATTTGTATTATAATACCATTCAAGTGGGTGATTGTTAACACGCACTGTGTCAACATTCTTCAAGTAGAACATTACTAAGAGGGTCACTTCTAGAAGAAGTTGGAAATACATGACCACAACCATATACGTTAGAGTAAGCACTGTTACATTGCTTAGAAATCATCCTAATGTATATTTCGCTTCAGGTGAGTATAAATCATGGCATAAAATTTTACAATTTGTTTTCAAGTAATAATTTTATGAATGGATTTATACTCACCTGATGAGTACCACCCTCCTCCCCTCATGTATTTGTAGGGGTTTACATTTCAACTTAATAAAACTGAGGCTCAAAAGCGTCTGGGTGGATATTGATCACATTAGTTAGCCAGACGCTTGCAGTCTCGTGTATTTTGCGGATCGGTTTACATATTATACAGGTAAAATCCTATTGTATATTTCGCATCAGGTGAGTATAAATCCATTCATAAAATTATTACTTGAAAACAAAATGTAAAATTTTAAATAAAAAAAGATCTGTTATAGAGACTATGTCAACGAAATATTGGTTTCCTATTGCACTGTAAACTATATTATATGACAGAAATGCACTATACTAAGACATGCGCATTAAATAAGTAATATAGATATAATACACAATGAGATATTTGATCAAAACAAATCAGGAAGTTATTAAAAAAACAAGTGGGTATGTAACTCACGACTTAGGAGCCATGTGAAGAAATGACTTCACCCAACTGCGCTACTCAGCTTTGTATGGCTACGTGTGTAAATTATGGTTATACACACTCTTTTGCCATTATATATACTCTTTTAACCGTTAGTATATGTCAGTATTAATATCTTAATTTCATATTTTTAAAAGAAATAGCCCCCCCCCCCCCTCCCTTGAGGCCCTTTTTGATGATATAGTCCCTTTAATTACACATGCGATGCAATTTTAATAGTAGGAATATATAAAATAACAAACCACAATTGACAAATCTTTGAATAACCTAACAACATAACAAAACTATATAACATGAGCACTTAACAATGGAAATAATGCATGACAAAAAGTGGATCGACGATCACAAAATCAGTTGTTCCATATATATTAAAATTGTAATGCGTACAATATAATATAATTATGAGGTTAACTTCAAAATACAGTTTCCAAATGACAAAATAGATTGAATATATATGTTTTCTTTAAATAAACGTAACAAAATATGTAACAACAGTATTTTTGCTGTACAATCTCTCTATAATAAGAAAGATTGTGCAGATAATCTAACAAAGTATACCTTAAAATCAAATCCATCACATTCATGACGGTAACACAGTATTAAAATGTTCAGCAACTCGTGTAAAACGACATAATGATTAACCTGAAACACAATGCACACACGTTTTTCTCTCAGTCATCTGTCGATTTTACTCGTTTGAGTTGGAAAAACAAGTTCTGAGGTGAACATCTGCATAGCTGCCCCCTTTTTTGCACAATGGTATTAAAGTTGCAATTCATTCCTGAAAACTGATCTTGAAGCGAAATTCACATCATGTTCGTTGATCGGGATCGCAAAGTCTTCTGCGTTATGAGCGACAAAGCTGCATATGTAATAGATTTCTTGTAAGGCGAATTTTTATATAGCTATTCCCCTGTTATCAAATTGAAACTAATTCTTTCTCTAATCAACTTTCTAAAATATGCACCAACTGGAATATTTCGAATAGCTGCGCGCGCGCTGTCCTCTGACAGCTCTTGTATATGGACTGTTTTCGTTTTAAAGGCCTAGTTTTATCCTTCTTTATTTGCCCCGTCTCCAAACCTGGAGTATTGTACCCCTGTGTATTGGCATACCTGCTGTGGTCACAATGTGGCGACACTTATTAGCTGCTATCAATACACTGCTGCAGAGGAACAGTGCACTTAGCCATTGCTCAGTCAGCTGAGAGAAAGATTGCAGATAAAGATAAGAGATTTTATGGTGTACTAATACACAGAGTGGTAAAACACATGGAGAGGCCAGACATTACTTAAAGGCCTATTTGAAGGAATGTATGCGACCCCTGTGTTGTGAAACTACTACGCTTCTACTAGACCACGGATCCGCTACACTGGTCTATTTCGTATGTGTAATGCATTTTATCGAGTGCACTTTTATTCTCTCCCATATGGTCATCGCCCCCAGAAGACTTTTAGTTGGTAATGGGGTATACAGAAAGATACAGAAGATGCCTCGGTTGGTTTATCGTCTCATGCGAAAGACGATTTAGTAGGTTAGGGTGTGGCAGGGGCTCGAACCCGCGACCCTGGGTTGTGAAGCCAATGCGTTACCACTAGACCACGGTTCCACCACGGTTTTTTTCCGACTAAGTCGCGCTCATTTATACCGTCAGTACGTCATTTTCTCAATTAGCGTCTGAATGAACACGCGTTTTCATAATATAACGTTCACGTGATTCCTTGCAAAACAAAGGCTTTTTGTCCATATTTGTATTACCCGATTTCGCTACATTATTTATGGTTGCGCCATAACATAATTCATCAATATAAGGTTTACGTACCAGTTATTAACCAGTTATTAACAGTTAATATACAGTTTATATAAATTATTCTTATAGTAAAGTATAATATAATAAACGAACAGCGTTATTTTGTACGAAATTTATTTATACCGGACTTGAAAACTATAGCGGTATATGCACGGAGGTCTTATGCGTATATTTACTGCATTTTATCTATGGAAACCATTTTGAAAACAAACTATTAAAAAAAATAAACTTGTATCTTTTGCCATGTGTGTGAGTGGAAAGGTGTGACTGGTAGTAATTTTGGACCGGGTATCTGGACGCCAACAACCCCAGAGGTTGTAACCCCACTCCATGCATAAATTTTGTACAAGGCCATCTGTATATGATTGACATATTAGTTTCCTTCTAATGATCGAGTCGGTACCTGTTTATTAACCGAGATTCCACTTAATTAAATAACAACGTTTGAGCCAAACATTATAAATACCTTGATTGAACTTTTTTTAATCAAATTTAAATGTCAACATTTAACATAATTTAAACAATTTCAATATTCAGTATTATAGTTTAGCACATTAACGAAAATCATCAGCTTAATTGAAATTAATACCAAGATAGATCCAGACCACTTCCTGACAGGGAAAGATGAAAGTACAAGTTGTGTCCCTCTACACGCAATGTAAAAGTAATTCACCTAAAAATATTTTTCCTAGAGTGGGTGAGTGGCGGGCTGACCCAGGGGAAATGAAAATTGTGTTTAGGGGTTTAATTATCCACCCTTGTGCCAAGTAACGTAAAAATCTACAACGATATGTTTGGAGGAGTATAGTATGATTTAGTATGAGAGTATTGTGTGTCGTACGAATCTAGTCAGTCACTCATCGGGTAAGTGAATTCTAAGGAAAACACAAACCAAGTTCGCCAGTTTTATATTCATTTATTTAGAAAGTTCAATCTGCATTCATTATAAAATTACCATAGGCACCGAATGTCTTTTTTAAAGATATTTCTTGTATATTTAAGATTTGTTCTATTTATAGCTCCGGCGGCCATCTTATGCAGCCTGGACGCACGACATACGAAACGCCACGGAATTAGCTCGCTGGGCCAGTGGAAATAAAAATAAATTGTATGCAACAAATAACATTCGGTACAGCACTTAAATTCTGATTGGAGAAAGTTAATTTTCAAAGGAATGATACACCATCTTAAAGCTAATTTTCTCACCTTTACAAAGATATGAAATTGAGAATTAAGAAAGTTAGACCCTTGGGCCGTGTTTTTCCTAATAGGGTTGGACTTCTTCTACACTTTGCTTAAGGGTCGGATCTGACACATACCCATTGAAAACGAGTTTATTATTAGTCCATCCTCGGTAATGCATTATGGGGTGACGTCATGCTTAAACTATACATGAATGAGGCAGATGCTGAATGATGCGGGTTGATGCTGATGCAAAAATATTGAGGTAGATGCTGAATTACTGAATGATTATAGCAGATGCTGTATGATTGTAAATAATTATTTGCATGTTCATGTATCATGCTAAAATATTGAGGTAGATGCTGAATGATACAGGTAGGTGCTAAATGATCCAGGCAGATGCTGCATGAGGCTATATGGTTTTTGCATCATGCTAAATGGTTCAGGCAGGTCCTGCATGAGGCTATATTATTTTGAACACACGTAAGGGTCACAAGTCAATATTTGGCCCCATGCTGCACGAGGCTGATTCATTTTAACATGATGCTGTGTGTTTATCTGCAAGACCCTGCATGATTCATTAGTCTGATGCTGCATGATACAGAGTCAACTACTAAAGACCATAGTAGTACAACATATGTTGTTGTTGTTTTGGTTGTTTTATGCAACATACTGTACAATAATTGTCCTCAATATTTTGCAGTATATTTGGTTTGGCTACTTATTAATAAGGATGTATCTTGTTGTAGTTTTAGATTTCCATCTTTTTCATTAAAGAGGGCGAATATCTTTTCAGCTGCTGATTCACTTAGAAATTGATTAACAGATGATCTACACTACTCATTCAACAAAATGGATAACAGTGTTGAAATGTTCTTATTGGTATAAGACATTATTTAGCATTGCATAAACTTAACTAAATTCCAGAGGCTATGTTAATGAATGGTTCATTGTAAGCATGGCTAACAAACTGCATTGAGAATTCAAAGAATCTTATAATTGACTGTTCAATATAGTTACAATTACGTTTTATATAGTTTTTTTCCATCATTACCAGTATTTATGTACACATCATATGCACACCTGTGGAAAAGGAGGCATGCATTGCAATGGAAGGATATTGCAATTAATGTATACAATGTTTTGAAAAATCCTTTAAATTAATCAGAGCGTAAACGACATATCAAGCTTTATTTTAGTGATATAAATGGTATTCATGATTAAAATCATGTTTATGTTTAATGCTTATGACAATTTTTAAGCGATTTTATTCTGGTCAAACATATAATTTAACAAAGTCATACATGTTTAACTTTTATTTGATTTATTATTGAAAAATCAAACAAATATTAAAACAGTAAATTCGAAGTTTTGTCTTCAAACTACAACTGTGTTGGACTTTCATGTCAATTTAAGACTCGCGTGTTCAAGTTCTTCGAACCGCGACACCGTACGTAGCATATCCCTTCAAACGGTGTACTCGTCCTTTTACGTTGTACACATGTACAGGTCGCACGTGAGCAAATCTACGATGACTTCGGTTGGATACAGAAAGATTTCCTTGGTTTATTTTAGAAGATGAATAGTGTAATATTATTAAATCCTATATTGTGAAAATAATGGACTGAGTGTTCGCATTAAAAGGATTGTCATACAGTAATTAAAATCTCTAAAGTACAATGTTATTATCGGGTCAAAGTGGTTTCGTTTTATAAAACTGTCTAAATGGCGTTTCATTGTCTTTGTCATTAGTGACGCTAATTCATGCATAGCATGATTTTCTGTTCAAAGCGGACTGATTTCCCACAATGGGTGTAGTTTTGTGCGTGTAGTTTTGATTTCTTAACATTTTTGTTCACATTCCAAGTACTGCGGTTTGTTTATATCAATTTCATGGAAATGTATTGTTACGTATCGGCTCAAACTGGTTTTCTTCGACCCATATGGAATTCCATGTTCTCAAAGTTCTCAAGTTGTGAACGTTTTCCCTAATAATAACTTTCCATTAAATGGCCGTGTTGCGCATAGTAACCATAATAATCCTTCACTTCATTAGTCATAATTCTTACATAAACTACAAAAACAAAATAACATCACCTACTCTGGCATTTCAAGTACAAAAACAACATATCATTCATGAAATAAATAATACTATTTATGCGATTGTGAATTACCTTTTGTCTTATTATACGACACCAATTATTTTACATAACTTCCAACCTTCATGGCATCAAGACACGTTAGAATTTTCAGCTAATGTTTCAAGAGTTACTTCATATTTAACATTCATTTGTCAATTTTCATACCGTATTTTCCAATCTTTATTAATCATACTTTTAACGCTAGAGATCGAACTTGTTAAGCAGAAACAACTGTTTTTAAATCACACAAATTTATCTGTAACAATGCAATGTATATTTGTGTTAGTGCATCTTTTAATGTAACATTATAATGCATAAGTTTTATACTTCGTTGATGCAGGAGACTGCATTTTTGCATTTCTAATTTTGTTGATTATAACATCTCTAAGTATTCGGTTCGAAAATACAGTACTTTCCGTCGGTCACTAGAACATTGAAGTTTTATATAAGACACATATCAGCTGCAAGTTCAAATATTGAAAATTAATATCCACTATATGTGTGTGCCAACAAAATTTCACAAAGACGTATACATGAACTTATATTGGAATAAAATATAGAGCATTCTAGGATTTTTTATACATAATAAGACATGTTCAATGTAGTTAAGCGCATATTTATCATTGTAATCATTTTGTTGGAGCTTCCACAATTTGAACTACTATTATAATAACTTATAATGTTCATTTCTTGATTCAGGTATACAAAAAAACATTACATCAAATTGTGAAAGTGTTCTGGACTTACAAGAATTCACAAAAATTGACTTTTTGCAATCGGATTTCACATTATATAGCCTCATAATTTTAAAAAAATGTGATTAATTTACATACAAGGATATTCATTTCAGTGTATATGTATCGTATATTAACAAGATTTTTGTACTACAAAAAAGAAAAGCTACAATAATTCTTAATTAAAATTTAAGGACTGCATCTGTAGAACTTTTTAAAACATTAAGTTGGATGCAATTTATTGAAAGAGACAAATACCACACTGCTATACACGTATATAAAACCATTTGCAATATGGTGCCATCATATATAAAATAATTATTAACCTTTCAAACAATGAATCCCACAATTTACGGTCAGCTATGCACAAAGATCTTATTTTGCCAATGAAACCACGAACAAAATAATACAAAGATACAAAAACATATTATTGCATAATCGTATGGAACAACTTCCCATTGGAATTAAGAAATAAATCTTCATTACCATCATTCAACCGAGCATATGAAAATATTTAGTTGAACAAGTCCAATAGATGTAACACAAAAATCACAATTATAATACTGATATAGATATATTTATTGAAAATACGATATATATATATAACATTGAATGTCAAATACGTATTTAGTGCACAGGCACACTAAACAAGGGCAATTTACTGCCAAAACAGGTTCATGACATACAGATGAACCAGCATGTCTTTCGAACATAATGCGGTGAAGTATTGATTTATTCAGTGAAATTTATTGCATTTAATGATGATGCTGATGGTGATGATGATGCTGGTAATAAAGATTTACCATATATCTTTGATACGGATCTGTAGCTAATCACTGCAGACCCACAGACAACAAAAAGGGATTATAAGTGCACGATCAAAAGTTCACGCCCCCCCCCAAACCCGAAATCCTGGAGCCGCCCCTGTAAGGTATACATTATAAAATGCTGAAAAAAATAACATAAATTTTGTTTTAGTAACTATTATGGCACAAGCATGTATATAATAAAACCATTACATTATTAATATATTGTGTAAAACAGTATAGAAATTTATACGTGTACTTAAAGATTATGCTTTGATAGGATATACACGTTTTAACATCGTTTGTATTCTATGTGCTCTTATAAATTGTATCAATACAATACGGGGACAATTTTACAGGATGTCATCTGTTTTTTTCTTGTTAGCTATAAATGGTACATAAACAAGAAATGTCTTTAAAAAAGACAATCGGCGTTGAAATTAATATTGAGATGTCATTTAAAAATTACCTAAACAGAGGGCCAAGATGATCGGTTACGTGACTTCTCAGATCCCAGATTTTTTGGTCCCCACCAATATTAGGGGACTTATTGGATCCCAGATTTTTCGGACACTATAAGAAAACTTCTCGGACCCAAAAGTTAAGTTGAGATAAATTTATAAATTAACAAATTAAATAGAATTATAATTAATATCTATGCCGTGAATAAACCAATCATACAACTCCATGTTTCCACCAGTGATATATGAATAATCAAAATAATTTAGGTTAACATAATTGTTATCTGAATTTGTCGAGCCAATTTAACAAATTAACAATGTAAGACAATAATTTCGGGAATGAATTGAAATTATTATATATCAGACGAGTCTATATAGTTATTTATAGTACCGGTAATATACCAGTTATGTTAGTTATCTAATATAGTAACGATTTGAAGTCAAAAAAGCATTTATACTGTTTATCCCAATAGAAAGCAATAGTCAGAAAACATTCAGCGATTTTTGAAATGTTAAGACTTTATTTTTGATAACGCAAACATAAAAATTCATTAGAATATGACAATTTTCAATTATATCAGTAGAAATATGATATATAAAGGGTTCATGTGTATAATTAGTATTGCAAATTGTGTATTCATGCCACGCGAATAACAATTCGACGTATTCCGAATCTTCTTTCGTAACATTTTATCTATAGAAAATATAGTATCTTTTTACACATCTACTTGAGAAGTTGATAGAAAGATGCAATTATAAAAAATCGTTAATAAATCGTTACAACAATTTTAATTCAAATTAACAGTAAGTTTATAAATATAAATGCCCCATTTATTGAAATTTTTAGGTTTATGATTCTCTGAACGCTATTATTGATACATGTACAAGTATATTACCACAGCTATACAACGGTTGCTAGCTACGCGCGCTATTTTTAGAATGGCACTACTGTTTCTGGAATATGATGAACTCGCTAGAATCAATGGGCAACATGGACCGGCAATTCTGCGAATGAGATTTATGAATGGGAACATTGCACAATTGCTATTTATAAAGCGTACTGCTTATATTAAGTGTAGGCTAAACAAAATAGTTATTTCGTTACGTGAATGAATACAGCATTCTGTTTATGGCATACAATGAGAACATACGTTCATAATTAGCCTCAATTCTAGAGTATATGTCGATGATATGTTTATAACTTCATTTTAACCGCTTTTGTAACAATTGTGCAAATTTTTAATCCCCAAAAGTATGCAACAGTTATTGGTACACGTTAAACCATTGTTTGAAGTTGGCATTCCCTAAAATTAGAAAATTTTCCCAATTCTATTGTCATTCAATTTTCCCGCTGCATAATTATCGCAAGAAATCTAGGTCAAAAAAGTGATCTTAGACAGCTACGCCGAAAAAGGTGTTCAGTTAACCTACATATTCGTCATTTATTGTGTATTGGTTTCCTTTTTTAACATAGTCTCAACGTCAAGAGATATGCGCGTAATTAAAGTACGTGTGTATAATTATATTTCTCGACTGATAAATCACATGCACACTGTTTACAACGCATTTTTTCAGAACATCTCAACGCAGCTTTGTCATGTTAGCTTTTCCGTCAAATCCGGGTTCATGGAATCCCTCAAATGAAAACGTCTCGGCAATCTTGGAAGTTTCTTTGACACAGCAATGTAGAGGTGTCGAAATGTCGAGGGTGTAGAACCAGCGCCTTAAATGCCGGCCGTGTGGTGTCGTAGCGATTGCTTACTTCTGTGTTTACCAATATTCTTGGCCGCAAAATATACTAAATCGTTATCTCGTAGCGACAGCGAAGAAATAAATTGGTGAATTTTTACATTACCGTCTGAAACCTTGATTGTCGGTATTCTGTTTTAAAACAGATGAGAGAATCGACATATAATATTTATACGATTATGAACCCATTCGTTCGATTTAAAAACGAATGTGACAGAATTGTGGACATAAGAAAATTTTAAGCATAAGTTGCCAGAAAGACAGTTCAGAAAAGGACATATTCGCAGATTTTCGTATACAAAATGTCATCAACTGTCTTCAAACACTAAAGCACCTGGACTAACAATCCTAAATATTCGTTGTAAAGTAAAACATAAAAGCAGGAAAAAATGCCTTAGTCGGGACTAGAACCGGACGACCTCCGGATCAAAAACCTGTCAAACGTCCCACTAGTCCAAATCGGATTGCATGAACAGCCTTTTAAAAACAAGACATTACAAAAGAAAAGCGTTACAAACGCTTTGTAATTGCAATCATTTCAGTAGTTTAAGTTTATTTACAAACGATACATTATTTTGAATAAATTTCTGTGTCAGGAGTATCATTTTGCTCCTTGTATTTTCTTTTTATAATTGCTGACACAATTTGGATATTGTCAAGTTGCCAATCTGTAAATAGATCCAGTTTAGTTCTTTGGATCAAGCTAAGGCTGAACTATTCTACTCAAATAATGTCACATATTTAAGAGGATGTTAAAGAAATAACTTTACAATTGAAATAAACAGTTTAACATTAAAAAAATTATTATTTAATAAATAAATCCAACTAAATTTAAATATATAAATAAATAATAAAAAAATCAATAAATGAATGAATGAATGAATGAAAATAATAAGTAGATAAATAAATAAATACATACATAAATAATAAATAAATAAATACATAAAATATATAAATGGTTAACAGACGATTAACTATGCACTAACCGCGTTGCCCATAACTTATTTCTGATACTGAAAATGGAAACAATGCTCTAATGTAACGGATATTATGAAACCCTGCTTTTAACTAATAAGTGAAAATTTAAAATAAAACTATCCAAGTGCAGCGCATTTTATAGCCAATGATAAACAAACTACTTTGGCAACAACATATTTCATGGCCTGTAATCACTGGCTCTTTTTTGGAGGTGCGTTAAGAAAGAGACAAAGATACTTGCGAGATGGCGTTTATGACAGGATATTGTAGCAAAGCATAAAAGGTAGGTGATTTGTGTTTGTATTCTGTTTTTCAGAATATACGGCAATGATTAAAAATCTGACAATGTAGTGGCATTGAAAAAGGGTTTGTTTGTTTTTCAACAAAAATGTTGAATAATTTGAAGCCAATGTGCGTTTTATTTGACCTATTTGCAAAGAGTAATGATAATGATAACATTAAATTATTGATTTTGTTACATATTTACAACAATAAAATAATCTTTGTTTTTGGTCGACTTAGCAAACCTAAGGTGCATTTTAAGTTAATATGTGGAGCCACAACCATAGAAGTTGCGCTCAGAACCAATGGAGCTAATGCACGATATAGTGATGACAGCCTACACACAAAATGAATTTATGTAAGGCTAAAGAAAAGAATATGCGTGTTCATTTTTATCAACCGACATATTTTTACGCCGACCTTTCTGCTGGGTTTAAGCAACAACAAAAAAAGCCTACAATGGAACGTTTGTGTTTCCACGTAAATATTATATATATATTATTCGTGTATTTTAGCACTTTTACGCGTTAAAAGATAGTTGCCAATTAGTAATTTGTCACGCTATTAAATATTTAGTTAAACATCAGAGAAAACGCACGTGGGACTGTCACTCTTTACACAAATGCGCGAAACGTTTCACAATGATTTGCAGAGTTATTGGATATCAAGTGAGAGTTTTATTTAATTAAATATTTTTGTATTTAATAGTTGTAATTAGTACCCGCTTCATTTCTATATTTCAGATTAAAATAGAACACCTGCATAGGAACAAAACAACAACACATGCAAAGCTAAACAAACAGTCAAAACACCCAAAAAAAATAAGCAGTAAAATACAGTGTCACGCAAAGAATGTGCATCAAGAAAAATGATGGACAATGGCTCAATCTCAGGTTCTGCGCGCCACCTCAATTGCATTGGCTACACCATCTCTTACGTAAAAGGCAAATAGATGATATATTTTGACCACAAACGAACATTTTTTTCGTATCGCAGCCGAACAACTAAAAACAATTGTTGTTAGGCATCGGGCTTTATTGCAGGGCACAACGGTCGACTATTTTAACTCTGCATTGCCACCAAAAACCTGCGTATGGCGGTGTTTTGGATCTGGATGTAAGACGTGACTTGGCCAACCTCTCACGAACAACTTGTAAAGCTAGGTACTTGTCGAGCTAGGTGCTCCGAAAGTAACTCTCTTGATATATATTTCTAGGTTGTTTCTCAAATATTTTCGTTCAACGTCTTTAGTAAGTATCCATTCAAACAAGAAATGTCTTTTAAAAAGACAATCGGCGTTGACATTAATATACCGAGATATCATTTTTACCCTAAACATAAGATACAAGAGGGTCAAGATGGTCGGTTACGTGGCTTCTCGGACCCCAGATTTTTCGGCCTCAACCTATATAAGGAGACTTCTCGGACCCAGGTTTTTTGGGAAACCATAAGAAAACGTTTCGGATCCGAAAATTAATTTGTGATTAATTCAATAATTATTAATATTTGTACGGTAAATAAACCGATCATACCGCCCCATGTTTTCACCAGTGATACATGAATAACCTAAATAATTTACGTAAACATCATTATTATATAAATGTGTCAGCCAAATTTAACAAAATAACATAACAATGTACGAAAATAATTGCGGGAATGAATGAAAATTATTTTTTATCAGATTATCGTATAGTTATTCTTAAGTAATATACCCTACCTACATCTTGGAAGTTATTTATGCATAATACATACACATTTTGATGTCAATTTATCATTTATAGGCTAAAAAAAAGTCAATGATTTGTTTCCCAGGCAGCGCCGCAACGTATTTTTATGGCCGCCACGAATTTAATTTAATGCCAAAAGAAATTTTTTTTGGTACTATTTTTTGACGATCGCGCCCGGGTTTTAAAGGAGCAGTCCAGAAATATGTTAATAAAAATGAAACTTTGTAGAAAGTGTTTCTAATGGGCATGTTACCGAACAAAATAACAAAACTACGCTATTGAAATCCTTGAATTATTAACATGTCGGTAACTTGCTGTCGTCTATTTTCTGTATGCGATAACTGGTGATGACTTTGGAGTAAACCAGTATGTACATTATAGTATTTCGTACGTACCAAGCGCTTTGAACAATGCCTTTCGTAAATAAGAAACATATTCCGGACGAATAAACACCATAAACGTTCATAAGAACTATTACTAAAATTACGATGTATTGATGGACAGCGGCTTAAAATTAAACGAATCCGAATTTTAACATAGCGGAAGAAGAGTAGATATTTCTGTATTTTCAGTAACTTTTTTCCTGTCTGAAATACTGTGTAAATTTTGAAAAAAAGTCATATTCGATTGGGAACCTTTATAAATATGTTCTATTTCATGATTTAAACTTTTGTTTCGTAGATGCTTTAGCTTGAATAATATTTCATATTTCACTCCATATTTTTTAAAGAAAATCTGTGTCAATATAAGTCCTATGGAAACAATCGAAAATGCCAGCTGCATTGACAAGTGTTGATTTTCTTTCCAAAAATTATTGGTGATTAACTGCAAAAATAATTTCTATTTTTGACAGTTATAAAAAATATGAAGAACGAAAAGTTAAATTCTATAAATAAATACAAGTATTTTAATGCTGATGGTGTATCAGTTTGAAGGCACTTTGTTAATTATGAACATTCGAATTGATTGCCGTTTTACATCAGCTTGCAAAAGTGACGGTTTGTGATTAATAAATCTATATTTAGAATTTAAAAAAAGGAATGCTTATGTTGTTATTAAAACTTAATATTGTCTTTAATCTGTACTTAATTACTTGTTTTACTAAGCCAATAGAAAAGAGTAGGAGAAAAAATACTTCACTAAAAAAAAAACTCGCCCTCCCTCCTGATTTTTTGGAAAAAGTGCCTGAGAAACAATGCATTATTTTTCTTCAGCATCATACCCTGTATCCTAATGAAAAGCAATCTTCAGAGAACATTCAGCGCATTTGAAACAATGATGACTTCCATTTTGATAGCCCAAAAATAAAATTTCATAAGACTATGGCGATTGAAAATTATATTCCGTAGGAACATGATGTATCAAGGGTTTCTGTGCATAATTGGTTGTGCAAATCACGTATTCGTGCAAATGTAGTAAAAGTAACACGAATAACATGTGGACGTATTCAGATACTTATTTCACCACATTTTATTTATTGAAACTTATCTTTTTATAGGTTGATTAACATCTACTGGAGAAGTTGATAAAAGTGTGTAATTCACATTAATTATTAACAGAACGCAACCACAGTTCAATTTCAAATAAACATGCACAGTCAGTTTAATAACATAAATTCCCCCTTTATTGAAATATTTGCTCTTATGATTCTCTGGACGCTAAATGACGCATACATATTATAACAGATATACACCGGCAGCTAAACGAGAACTATTTTTAAAAAGATGTGAGTGTGTTGAACTCGCTAGAATCAATTGTTATTTATAGAGCGTACCGCTAGGCTAAACAAAAAAGTTGATTAATTCTGGGAATGAACATAATAATTATTATGTTCATGACATACAATGAGAAAATATGTTCATACTTATGTTCAGTTCTAGAGTGTATATCGAAAATATATTTATAACTTCATTTTAACCGCTTATGTAAACAATTATGTAAATTTTTAATCCCCAAAAGTATGCAACAGTTATTGGTATTCGTTAAACCATTGTTTGAAGTTTGCATTCCCTAAAATTAGAAAATTTGCCCAATTCTATTGGCAATCAATTTTCCCGCTGCATAATTATCGCAAGCAATCTAGGTTAAAACTGAAAAACGATTTTATGTAGAATCTCGCACTTCCGGTTTAAACATACGTATAAAAGGAATACAACTGATGTTTTCCTGACAATTGTTTTATTACATTAATCCCATTATTTTGTGAAAATCGTGTGTTTATACATGAATAAGATATCTCAAACATGCCTTTTGTGGTTATTTCTTAAATCCCATGTGTGTCTGGAACATTTTGTTGTATTTCATTGGCACTTGAAAGGTGAACTTTAAGGCTAACTTGAAAGGTGAACTTTTGGGCTGTGTTTACTGTGGTATGGGGCTTTTGTCGAAATATGACTGCCGAAACCCTGTTTTCTACCGGTGTTTGCATTCAGGCGATAAGTATTTTCTCAGAAGTAACGTGACACATCTTTTTTATTGCAAATTTTGGAAGAGGAAAGATTCATCTTTAAATTGATACCATGCGTGGACAATCTGAAATAAAGTTCGGCTAGAAAAATGCTTCGAAAGTTCGCCGTTTTATAATGGGACCCTATGGGAATTGGAATTACTGGTATCTAACCGGCTATGCAACATATCAAATGGGTAAACTTGAAAATTATGCGGATAACTTGCCGTTAGCTGTTTCATATGTTACGAGGAAATACTAGACCCCATGCGGGTCCTCCCACATGTTGATTTCGTAAACGAAAATTCTCAACCAAGTTTGACAGAACACTTGTAAACAAAAGTTATTAACCGATGCATTTTAACAAATACTTACCAGAAACAACTGAAAATTTTGCAGCATTCACGGAAACGTTCGAATGCAACAAAATAAACGATTGCTTAACACGATCGAAAGGATTTTAATCAATTATACCGGTTCTTCGGTTATTGATCCTCTTCGGTTATTGGTCCTCGACCAGTAATTATATCTTAGTCGTTTTACATTGTCCGATTTTTTTAAAAGAGGGTTATACTGGAAAATGTTTAATTAAACCTACCTACCTACTTTCAAGGTTTACTTTTATCGTAATTTTCTGTCATTAGCGTCACCTCGGGAATATCTTTCGCTCTGTTTTCAACTCACCTCGAAAAAAAGGTGGCGCCAGTGATTGTATGCCGTGAATATGGCCGATTAATAATGCACAGAGGACATTGAGGGCACTGAAGCTCCATACATAGATACCTTATTTCGAGACCTCGCTTGGGATTGCGTATAGGGTGGGTGGGGTCAATGGTACTAAAAAAACAGTTTCCACTCAATAGCTTGAGAACACATTGAGGTATTTTAATGAAACTTCATACATAGTTATCGTATATCTTGACCTCGCTTGAGATTGCATATGGGGTGGATGGGGTCAAGATCAAGGTCACAATTACTAAAAATAGAAAAAAGTTTCCGCTCAATAGCTTGAGAAGACATTGAGGTATTTTAATGAAACTTGATATGTCGATACCTTATATCAAGACCTCGCTTGGGATTGCGTATGGGTTTGGTGGAGTCAATGTGACCATTATTTTTATGTGTGTGCTGACTTTAATGAATTTCGTTCGAAAAACTTGGTTTTCGTAGAATTTCCATGTTTCTTGTTTACGTTTGTAAGTCATCTAAACATGTTTGTAACCGAATGTATTTAAAAGCTGCATGCATATCTGTTTTGTTGTCCATCATTTCGAAATGCATTGAAAACAAAAGACCCTTGTGGCCTACCGTTTTATTTTTATCTTCTTGTAAAGTGATAATTCAGGATACATTGTGGCCAGTTTGTATTTAATTTATATGTTAATGGCTGAAGTTAACAAAACAAAAATATCAGATCTGCATAAAACAGTTTTTGTACAAGTTGTGATGACATAATTAATATGAAAATGTAAACAATTATATATTATATCTTTACAACTGTTATTATTTATTTATAAATATGATGTCTTATGTTAGTTACTGTAATACATAAAAGATATATGTTGTTTTATGCAGGTATTGTTATATCTTTAGAGAGTTTGCGCTTTTCACCTCGAGAATTTAAGCATCTTCGATTGTGAGAATAGTCATTGCTACTTAACAGCCAATAAAACCTTAACAACACATTTGACCTTGGTTTTTGTATTTCATTTCACTGTCTTCAAACGATTGCTTTAGCAAAATACCAAACATCACAAAAATATATGTACTCAAAACTCGTATACACTGTCACGTGCGTCTTTAATTGGCATAGAAGTCGTATGTAGAGATCTATGTGTGTCGACTATGCGAATTAAAGTGTCTACATTTGGTTTAAAAACGTCATACTATCAGAATATAAAGTTAAAAAAAGAGACTACGTTTTTATTAATAGTTTGACATTTGCCAAAATTGACACTCTTTTATATAGATGCCACTGCTGCGATGCATGGGAGACCATTGCGATGAGTTTGATACTTTGAATATAATGATTTTAAATTGTTTTTCCTACAGATGTCTTAGATGTTAAATAGTTGAATAATTTTTACTTAATATTATCATTGTAGTTAAAACTATATTTGATACATATTAAACATTCATTCAAGATCTATAGTATGATTTTGAAAGGTAGTGTATGCAACCACGTACCATTGTGCCGTTTTATGCAGTAACTTTGTGTGTCAAAGTGTACATCATTTATGGTAAATACAGTACTCATTTAAATACAAGATCAAGATAATATTAAAAATGTAAAACCAGGCAGTGGATGAAATGTGATTTTGTAAAACAAAAAAAACACGAGCATAATTCTGAAAACAGATTTTAATACATTTCGTGCATAAAGTTTGTATACCAAAAAGGTGTTTTATACTTGCGTTCTTATTACAAATTTATGACCCAGACATTATAAATGTTGGCCTTCGTATTACTGTTTATATGACGTTAAATATATAATAGTTGTGATTCTTTCCGTATTTGAACTTTCCATTAGTTTTCATTACCATCTATGTCTATGAATAAACTGTTTAAAGTACAATTTTAGTAAAAGGTATGACAACAAATATTATTTAAGTGTTGTACAAAAACTAGTATAAATCCTGAAAAATTATTATTATATTTTGTATAAAGCTATGACTTATAAGATTCATATCAATGCAAGAATAAAGCAAAAACATTCGGAGCAATGATTTACTGCACAAAAAGACATTAAAAAAGACAGGAAGATATTAGAAAACAGTTCTTTGGATCGTTTTAGTTTCAACAGCTGGTGAGCAAATACAAGTCTACATATCATTAAACATGCGGTCTAAGGAGAAACCAGCATCGTCATACTTCAAATAGCCACAATTTCTAATAAAATTACACCAAATAAACAGCTATTGGAATAAGTGACACATTTTATAAAAAATCATGCATATTTTCCCTTCAGTTTTCCATATATTCTACAAAACCGTAATAAAATAATGTGTACCAAATTGTTTTCAGTTGGGTATTTTACGAATACAGAAAATGGATTAGCTAATAATCACACAGATTAAATTTAACATTATTAAACAAACATATCCACGTAATCAGCAAAAATCCAAAAACTAATATAACACACATAGTGCAGATTGTAAAAAAAAATGTGTGCGCACGATATTTTCCTTTGATCCGTTGTGTGTGATAAAGCGGTAGACATCTATCTCATCGCGAATCTAAAAATAAAAAATAAAAATCTAAAACAGAACTTGGTTCTGACAGTAATTTAGAAACTAATATCGTTACCTTGGAAAGAATCATTTCAATAAATCGCATTTACCTGTATGAGCAATACAATAGAATAACATTAACAAATTTGAATAAACGCGAGTTTACATTTGCCTTTGATAATATTCTAAGCAATTAAAAGATTTTAAAAGATTACAATTTTATATAAAATATGTATATTACGGTAATTCAACACACCATATTATCTACAATTTACAGCTGTCTTAACATGTTTTATTAAATAAAATGATTTTGTGCTATTTAAAAAAACACATTTAATTAAATTACTTATTTAATTTATTTAGTTGTTATTTAATTTCATAAATTCTGTTAAAATATCCTACACCATTAATGCAATTCTGTTCTAACCTCGTCACTCATTGCCTCTAATCGTCATCGTCGTCTCCATCCATGTCTTCGAGCACTTGAACCATTATTTTCAGGAACTTGGAGAATTCAAGGTCGTCGTGGCATTGGAAACAAACACATATGTTAAAAATAGTCTCAGAGTATTGTTCAACAAAACAATAAACCTCCATTTTAATAACTGTAAATTGTAAACATTTAATATGAACTATTGCTTAAAGGATAAATTGTGAAACAAAACTTGCATAACATTATCAAATATTTATGATATCAAATATATATGATATTAAGTATTTTAGCGCAAATTACTAACATGTTTATTAGTATCGTTAATTTTATATGAGGACGAGGTTAAAATGTCTGTAACAAGAGAAAAGTGCCTGTAAACACTGACTTAAGTAAGGAGTGACAGACGCGAAAGGACACTGATGAGCCTTTAAAGGCAAAAATGCCCCACCCTCTGGTGGGCTGGCCATGTATTTCTAACGAATTAAAATGATTTAAGTTTGTTTTTGGTAGAAAGCCACCCATAAATAATTTCTGTGAAATTATTTCGAAACCCAAGCAGTTCTTGACAAGATTTTCGAAGTTTTCAATATAGCTTTATAAAGAAAAATGGCCGTACCCCCAAGCGACCATGTTATTGAACAGACCTGCATCGTTTGAGCAAATTTGGTAGAAAACCAACAAAGGAACTTTAAATTTTCTAAGAATTTATTTCGAAATCCAACCAGTGGTTTCTGTTCAATAAAGCCATACAAAGAAATATGACCCCGACCTTTGGCGGCCATGTTTTTCAACGGACCTGAACCATTTGAGCAAATTTGTTAGAAGACAACCCAACGAGCAACACTGTGAAATTATTTCGAAATCAAACCGATGTTTTCTGACAAGAAGATTTTCAAAAAAAAGATTTTCATTTGAGCTACTTTGGCAAACGAGAATTTCTGTGAAGTTTCAATGTCGGCCTAACGGTTCCAGGGAGATGCAGTAAATGTTTATACACGCACGCAAACACGACGGACGAACACCATGGCGTAAGCTCACTGGCTGCGACCAGTGCAGCTAATAACATATGAGATAAGAGGATAATATATACTCATGAAAACAAATTACCGCTTGCAGTCTGATATCATAAAATATATCTCGGAATGGTTTTAGTTATTCTTAAGGCACATATTGTGTAGGATATTAAAATTCTGTTGAAATGATGTTGGTTACACTACTAATAGCCGCTAAATGCCAGGCAAGGGTTTGTTGAGTTTTAGTTTTAATGGGCTTTTTTAATATTGTCTTTTGAACTTTTAACTTTAACATGTTGAATTCATGAATTAAGAGTTTTTCTTAGGAGCTTTGTGGAGATGGCCCCTGGCATCACCATATTCTTATTGTGGTAACTCACCATAAGCGTTTACACCCTTCAACAATTCCTTGAGTTTCTTTTCGGATTTATTAAAGCCCAGTTTCACCAACACTGGCTTCAGCTTTTTCGTAGGGATTGTACCGTCACCATCCTCGTCAAACATTTTGAATGCCTTCTGGTATGCTGTGAGTTTATATATGTGTTTAGTGTAACATTGGTACATATAAAGTAAATAACTAACAATGTACTAGACCGTATCTCATGTTTAAAAAAGAGCTGTTTGTAGCACAGGTATGCCCCCTCTTTGTGGAATGCAATCTTATACGGTATGGTCATATAGAGCGGAACCAGCTAAAACGTTTTTTCACAAACTTACTTTGCTATTATGCCCACGAACATTTTCATCAAGCTTGGTGAAGATCGGATGAGAACTGTTGGACTTAGAGGGTGGGAATGGCTAAAGAGTAGGGATGTCAATGAATATCCGGATACCCGAATATCAGGATATTATGTCAATATCCGAATACCAAGTTAGTATCCAAATATTCGTTTAAAAAATGAAAAACAGCGTGTTCAATTTTAAGGCATATAAACGCCCTTATTGCATGTATTAACTCAACATACTTTAGGCCTCTACACCTCGTACACGGGCGTGTCATTAACACACCCCTCGGTTCGTATACGATTATCATGAACCACAGGTGGTGCTTTCACACCACACTTTGACAGGACTATGAAACAAACAATGTCACAATCTAATGTGCCAATAAGATGCGTCCCTCTTGATAAGAGATGGTTCCCCACCAAAAACAAGGCAAATTAATGTCAGTTATCGAAGTTCTAATTTACTATTCAAATCAAATGAATCCATTGTTAATAAAACGAACTGTCCTCTTATTAGTTATATCTTGTTTTATTTGTGTTATTTTTAAAGGCCCTAAAAAGTAAGCCGTTTGATAGTGCCGGAAAGATGTAATATATGTTTTATCCTAAATTGTACTGTATATTGGATTCTCATCCTGTTGTGTTTGTTCATTTTCTTAAATTGTCCCATGGGGTGGGCTACACACCACTAAATAGCCCAACAATTTTGCATAAAACTCAAAAGACAGGGTCTCAGTTGGAGCAATAAGGTATATTCCCTGTCTACAAGAGTTCAGCACTAGTAAAAAGCATGTCATGCAATTGTAACATCCATCATTAAAATAAATATAACATTTATCAAGAAAATATTACATACCAACAAGATATACTTGCAGATGCAAGGTACTTTAGCAGTCTTATATTATTTTACTTCCTATAAATTAAATAGTCCATTTTACACTGTATATTCAAGTACTACTACTTGAACTTTATAATAAATAAAGGTTAGAAAGCATATTTTAACCTATTTTCTCTATCTCCATATGTAAAGACATGCAAATTATACAGATATTGTAAAACAATGCTGAACCACTAAGTGATATGGAAATAATTAACATTGTTTATAGTCGTTATTGTAAATACCGTCACATGTGTATTCGCACATTGGTTTTTAAATTTAATACAGCATGTAGTATATGGTAATTATCACCAAAATTTACCCAGATCTCTAAGTAAGCACGACTCCAACAACTCTGTTTCAGCATTTGCCGCATAACGGGTTTAGAAAAAATGGTGATTCACATAAAATTATGTGTTCCCTCATTTAATTCTTATTCTAGTTGGGCTATTTCCTCCAATCTCCACTTTCTCAAGTTAATATAGCTTAAGCTCAGTTTTTTTTCTTTATTTTTTCCTCTGTGGCAAAGAAAGCTATACTTATTCAGTCATATTGACTACAAATATAACATACAATGTATTTACAAATATTTTTATGTTTCTTGTTTATAACTGTTTTATCTGAATTTTTTAACATTATGTAATTGGTAATTGTGTATAATGTCGGTAAAAAACAATACATAGCTTATGTTAGTGTGCTACTATTTCCGACAATAAAGAAGAACATTAACAAGAGCAACCTTAATATGAAGAACAATAACATCAAGGAGAGAAACAACAACAAGAACAGCAATAGCAACACCATCAAGAACAGCAATAGGAACAATAAGAGAAATAATAACAACAACAACAATGAGAAGAACAAGAAAAACTACATCAACATGCAATGCAACCTGGACAACAAAGCAACAAAAGCAATAAGATCAACAAGAACAACACAACAACAACAACAATGACAACAAGAAAATAATATCAACATGAACAACAGATGAAGCAAACATCAGCGAGAACAAAACCAAGCAAAAAAGAACAACAATGACAAGAATAGAATCAACAGAAAATAAGAAAAAAAAATGAAACAATAACAACAGGAACAACAATAAGAAAAACAAGAACATCAAATATATAAAGAGCAACAATAAGAATAGCAATAAGAAAAAAAGAGCTTGGATATCTACAACAAAAACAACATTTCTGAGAACAACAGGACGATACATAATTACAGACGATTGCAGCGTGTTACAGACGATTGCAGCATGTTACAAATGATTGCAGCGTGTTTGTAAACAGAATATCACGATTCGCCCTATTTTCAGTAAATGGTTGATCCCCTCATTATCAAAACAAAATTTGAACCGACTATACATGTAAGGTTATAAAAACATGCAAAAGAATACACAGGGGAGGCTTTGGCAGTTGGCAAAAGTAAAAGGTATTGTAAAACGAAACTCACTGCCAGAGCATCACCTATATATAAGCAATACACACATTTTAAAACAGAAACAAGCAATCAGCAGAGACACAAGTGCCTTAATATATAGATAAACGGTGTTGGCAACTAAAAACGTATCATAAGCAGGTTATAACAAACTTAACAAGGAAAATGCAAAGGAGAGGTGGCAGAAACGTGATATGATATAGCAGTAATATAAATAGTGTTGTTCTCAGTGTTGTTGTTCTTGTTTCTTTTGATGTTCTAGTTGTTCTGGTTGTTGTTCCTGTTGTTGTTGCTGTTCTAGTTGATGATGTTCTAATCTTGTTTTTGTAGCTGTTCTATTTCCTGATCCTTCTTTTCGATTGTGCTTTCCTTACTGTTGCTCATCCTGTTGTTGTTGTTTTTTGTTGATGTTGCTATTGCTCTTTCCTTCTCTTGTTGTTCTTTTTGTTGTTGATCTTGTTGTTGATGTTGTTTCAATTCTTATTGTTCTTGATGTGTTTTTCATTTGATGTTCCTGCTGTTGTTCATGCTGAAATTGTGTTGTTGTTGTTCATCCTATTGATCCTATAGGTGCTGTTTTGTTCATGTTGCATGTTAAACGCTTAGCATGTGGATAGTGTTAAAAAGCATCAAATCTGTAATACTGTATCTGAACAACGCAAATGTTATATCATAAATGAATTAGCATTCTACGGAAATAAAAACAATAAGGACTTTGTTTATTAATAAAAAGAAAGCAACAGAACATTTTTGATAAATTAAAATAAAAAGAAAAGGCGCTGAAGTTTATTTACTTTCATTTTTGACAAGGACTTTAGTTCCGCTAACTTCCATTCAAATGTTGCCTCAGCGGAAGTTTTTGCATAATTCTAATCCATGTGCAGTGATGAGTTTGAATAACACTTTCGTTACTTATTACTAGATCTAGTAATTGTATTTTTTTTTTAAATATGACGTTTGACGTGATCAGTTTGTCGAGTTACATGACTTCGTAATTCATATTCTTAGCAAACGGTTCCTCTCACCAAAATTCACCAAAATTATGATATTTATTTATAATTATTTATTTATTTACTATTATAATTTTTTAGTATTTTATTACAAACGCTGCTATTAAAAACAGGCATATCTTTAACAAAACACTTACCTAACACAAATGTGTTACAAATGACTTGCACCTTTACCAATTAAAATTAGAATGAGGGCGTGATAAACTTTCTAACGACGACGCTCATTTCCATGTTGCTTCTCATTGGCTGACTGTTTGGCTCTTGTTAAGCTGACTCCTCCTGCGTCAAGATTGTATCGATAATGAACACTTGGTGCATAAAGGCGAGTTTGTTAATTGCCGGTGGGCGTTCTTTGTCTTTAAAAAATCATGCATATGCGAGCGGAAATGGTTGCGCCATAGAATTTGACACGGAATGTTATGGCGTCCTTTTCGTAAAAGCATGCGTCAAAATACACCGAATTACGCGTTATCGAGAACTGTCTGTTTAAAGTCATTTTATAAGCGTCTTTTGAAAGTAAGATTTGTACACGCTATTGGATTCTTTTTAAGGATTCGCTCCCAGCATTTTCACACGCAAATAAAATAAAATATTTTTTTCTTTGGTCTATACATTTTTTGGGGTCGCGGCGATTTTGCTGGGTCGGTCGCGGGAGGGGAAACAAACAATATTTTATTTTAGGCCTTACACAGTGGAGGACAGCGAAATGTGTTGAAAATGCAATAGTGTGTAGGTTTAAATTGGTGTTGCATCCAAAATAGAAGTGCTATCGTAAAAATATTTATGAAACATTATTGAGGAATAAATTCGCTTTGCAGGTATGTAAATTTTATTAAGAAATATTAACGCTAACCATGCCATTTCCGCGCATGAAAGTAGCGACGAAAATCCTGTCGCTACTCTATAGACATATACGGAGAAATTTCCACCACAGAATTGGGCTTACTCTGGTAAGGCCCTCCGACCAATAAACCGATATAAAAAGTAGCTCACTATTGGCACAGGGCCTAACTTGCTATGCTTACAGTGTAAAGTGAACTCAATGTTTAGGTCCATGACCTTATGCTTACTGAGGCTGCATTATAACTGTCATGAAAGTTTTTGTTCTAGTGTACCAGATTCACAACGGTACATTAGCAAAATAATTTATTCATATGAATGCTTATAATTAAAGTTTTATAACAAAACTTGAATCAAACATAAACACATAAGTATCCGAATAACTTGGAATAATGTTTCTGATTATCTTGTCTTATACTTCTAAAACATATTAACAATTTGTGAATGCAGTTTATTCATTAAAATTCAGATTATGGTATCAATGAAACAAACATTTAATACACACTTGCAAAATACTTTTAAAAATGCAATTGTACTGTATAATACCACAATTTTTACAAATATAAAAGGTTATTTTACCTTTTATATAAAATTATCTAATTTACAAACATCTACTTTGGCCTTTTCTATCCAGCTAACAATAATAAGCTATCTAATACATTGCCTAAATTGGGACTTATTTTCAAAGCAGTTAGATCAAGGTTTGCCTTAAATGATTTTGTTACAAATAAATCATTTCAATCAAAGCAGCTGTTGTTAAAATATAACTATTCAAGAATTATAACTGTCAAAAGTAATTAATAAATGCTGATATTGCACAACCTCATCAGACAGTCAAACATGTTTTTTTTTTAAAGTGGATGTCTCTCAAAATGTATGAGAAATCACATAAATACTGGTATTTTATGCTAAGTTGACATACAGGGGTAAAATAGTTGCAGTCTTACTAAAAATCATGGCATATTTTACTACATGAAATATTTTAACAGTAAATATGAAGTTTTGAAAATATGGTACAAAATATCCATCAGTGTATCTGACAACCCATAAGAGGTCTTGCAAAGTCTGTACATGGTGACTCTAATTAGTTATAAAAAATATTCTAAACAATACTAGATACATATTAAAGATCAACATGTAAATCAACCAAATCTTGGAACACTAGATTGAGATTAACAGTAAATTGTAAAAAAAACAAAAAAAAAATTATTCACATAAATGATAAAACTGTAACTTATAAATAAAAAAAAGAAAACACCTTGAATGTTAGATTCAGATTAACAGGTAACTTGTGAGATGCTTGGAATACTGTAAAATCATTTTTTTCGCATATAAAAATTTCCCAGCCCGAACATAGCACGAATTTTAGACCCCGCGTAAATTTTACCTTTGAATGATAATTAGGAAAATAACAGAAAAAGGTAAAAAAAAATGTGTAAATTTAAGATCGCATGAATTAGCCATTTTCAAGAATGCGTGAATTTAAACACCACCAAATAAAATGACTTTACAGTATTTAGATTCAAATACTGAATTGTAACTTGTAAATAAACATGACTTACCAGCAATCATGATTTTTGTCTGCTGGCAGGGTAAATGTCGTGGCACAGAGGCACGTTTGCAGGGTCTGCACTCCAAAGATGTTGAAATGTCACAAAAAACAAAGTTCACAAATGCTTGTATAGTCCATGAATCACTGTAAACTCCCTTGCACAGAGTAGTCGAGTCTTGGATCCAGGATGTGAGTCATCAAGGGTAAACCTTCCTCCACTCTGACATCCTGCGGGCTGTGGAAATGCTGAAAATGAAAGTGATTTTGTGAATTTTTTTTAAACATATGTGTTGATAGGTTCTAAGTACATATGAGAAACTACACAGATGATCCTGAAAGTTTAAGAGTTATGTTTAAGTTTAAGGGAGTTATGTTTGGAGAACTTCATTGAAAAAAATAAGTATAGTGATCAGATATGCATTTCGACAATGCCAGTCGATGCAATTGTGTAGATGGTGATTTTTTTGTCAATTGTCTGTTTTTGCATTTTGTAAAACAACAAGATTTAATAATACTAGGAATGGCTTAAAATGGTGTTTCAAACATTACAGCAAATAGAGAAAGTAGATTTCTGTGTGTTAAATGTTTTGTTTAAAGCAGCATTAAAGGTGGAAATGGTCAAATTCAGAAAAAAAGATTAAAACAGTCATTTACATGTCTGATAAAATTGTCTTAATGTGTGTTTAAGCTTCAGTTATACCCTTGGTCTAAGGAAACTAGCTTTGTTTATTTGCTAATCATCGTGGCGTTGTGGTCTTAATCAGAATATTCACCGTTAGCACTAGCGGATCCAGGGGGGCGCACCCGGCGCACGCCCCCCCCCCCCTTAAATCTCTGGGACCATACATATACTGGCTTTTATAAAATGGTCAAAACTGGATAAATATGCTAAAAAGATTTTGCTCGCTTAGTTCTTTTTAAATGATACTCATAAACTTTAGTAAAACATACCCGACCTAGCCCGTCCCTCTACGATTTATTACGTACACCGTAAACGATCAACTATAGACAATCGTTATATATACCTTTATTTGTGGATGATACTTTTTCTTTTATAAATTCATATATTATATAAAGATGACAGATGCAATAAACCATTGGCACAAGATACCGCCTAAAAGACATTAATACTTTTCGAAAAAATACGATTTAAAGTCAAATCAATGACTAGTTTCCAGTTAAAACAGTTTTGTCTCCATAATAGTTCCCAAAAATCCAAATTAGCAAACATTTTGTTCAATGTCCCATTAGCAATCACACCAAATTTCATATTGTTTTATGCATTCAAGAAAGATATAACGAGGGGTGTCCACAACGTTGGTTCCTGGCGATTTATTTTTTTTCAGGCAAGATATGTCAGCGAAATTGACACAAAGTCGGCATCACTTGCCTTATTAGTTCACAAGGCAAAGTACGAGAATCTTTCACAATATCTTGTGTAAAAAACATGTTTGTCTGTCTGTCCGTTAGTTAGTTTCGGTAACAAAACAACAGTGCATAGCACATCTGAAGACGACTGATGAGCATGACTGTGAACGTGTGAGTTATTTAATGGCATTCACTTCAAAAAGAGACCATAACACTTTGGTCAATGAAGAATACAAATAATTATTGATGCATGTGTGTTTGAATGAAGTCAGCTACAGATTTTCATGTTGAAAGATGTTCCTGATGTATATATAAAATTGAATGTCAAATAAGTATTTAGTGGACAGGCACATCAAATAAGAACAATTTACTGTCAAAACAGGTGCATGACATACAGATCAACCATCATGTCCTTTCGAACAAAATACGGTGAAGTATTAATTTATTCAGTGAATCAAAGTGCATTTTATGAATATATCATGATAGTGATGACGATGATGATGATGGATGATGATGACGTGCAAAAATTTATTATATCTTTGATACTGATCTGTTGCTGATCACTGCAGACCTATAGACAAGGGTTTTAACTGCACGATCGAAAGTTTACGCCACCCCTAACCCAAAATCCTTGATCCGCCCCTGGTTAGCTTTCGGCAAGCTGCATAATAAACTAATAAAACACAAGGAACTTTGGGTAATTATGTCATGTTTCAAATGTAAACAAATGACCGTTTGCCATACATAGCCATCCACAGCATGGGTGATGAACTGTTCACAAAAATAACATGAGGCGTGTCGTTGGAAAACTGCGCTTAATGCATGTTCGTAGTGTCGTCCCCGATTAGCCTGTGCAGCCTGGCACTTTCCGCATACAGTGGATTTATGTTTAGAAGAGACTTCATTGAAACAGAAAATACCATAAAAGAGTAATATTAGTTACACTGTTAGTAACTGAATACCATACAAGAGCGTAGCTAGAGTATGGTATGATGCCACTGAGGGTGTATATCCCATACTACCTCAGTTACTAATAGTGTAACGAATATATCTCACCAACTACCTTTCACTGGTTTCTTTTATTTGATATCACTTGTAAATTAACGAAAGAAAACCTCACAAAATAACACGAAACATAAACAATGACGTCATGAAAATAAATAAAATGAAGTCATTAGATTGCATCATTAGACTTCTATGGGGTATTGAAATATACCCGTGGTGTATGGAAAATACACCATGGTCATGTGACCGCTCATTTATGTAGGAGGTGAGATATAGTGCCGTCCTAGATTAGCCTGCGCAGACTGCACAGGCTAATCCAGGACGGCACTTTATGCACATGCATTAAGACCGGTTTTCCCAAGACACGCCTCATATTTAGTCTTGAGTTTAATCAAGTGACATTTTAACATTCTTTTGCATTGTTACAAAAAACATACCATTACTTTTACATGTAATATTGTTTATTATAAGCCTAGTGTTAAAGAAAAGTTCCATTGTTATCATTAACTAATGTCCAATTCTGTTTTCGTATCACAGTATTCACCTTTAATTAATTACTAGAAATGTCTTAAAGGGAAATTTTCACAGCTTACTATAATCTGATCAGAACTCACATAAGGACATAATGTTAAAGGCACAGGTCTATTAGGAATATATTACACTGCAAGTTGAATATAAATCGGGCCATTGATCAGGGTGTTGATCTCTATTATCAGCTTAGCCACTTTACTAACCACATGCATTGGTAACATGTGGTAATTAAACATTATTAAATATATAACTGTTCATGCATTTTGTCTGCCAAAACATTAAAAGGGCATATGTGTAATACATGTATGACTTTGATAAAACTGATAAAATACTCAAATTATGAAAAAGTTTTATTGCAATAAATTATTACTAAAATAATTACAGTAAAGCCCTACAAATCAGATCACTTAAGGATTTTAATGGTCTTAATAGCGGGGTGGTCTTATTATTGTGGTATGGCCGATCACTGTGTCAATATACATCTGACTTTATTTTAATGAAAGTAATGAATAAATAACAATACTTTAAAGTTCAGTTGTTCTTTGTTATCCGTTATGCAAACAAACATTGCAACGGGAATAAATTTTAGATCTACTGTTGTACAGTTGTGTCCGATAATCTTGCACATCCGGTAATCTTGTGCACTACGCAGTTAAGCATTTTTGGAAGACAGCACGTTTTATTTACTGACGTTTACCGAAATTTTAAATTTTAAAGGAGCCAAAACAACTGTAATAAATGTAAATAAACATAGTTTTTGTATTTATAATTACCGTTTGAATGATTTTAATCAAGTATCCATGAGTTGTAAACACCACCTACTTAGGCATAAAACCGTGCTGGATAAAATTCCTCGATTTCTTCACTCCTCTCATGATTTCCAAAAGGAATATTATAAATCATTCATAATTGTTTTATTTCCTGATCAAAGTTTGGTATTTATCTTTTCTGAGCTCTACAACAGACATCGTATACAGACAAGATTGAATCTTTTTTCCAGCCAATCTGTCCATTTTAAGCTCCCGGCATGCGCAAAGGCCACTTGTTTTTTAATTACGGAAACCTGTTCTGAAAGGCAAATTCAGTTAATGATCAGGGACACAGCATGTTTTTTTTAAACATATAAGTAAACGGGTAGTACTCATTTTTATACTTAAAACACAACCCTAGAAATAAATGGTACACACATTTCAAAAATCATCTCCATCTGTTGGAAACATAAATCACTGAATGAAACATTGTAAAAACAAGACACATCTTTCAATTTTATATATCATATAATATTCAATCTTATAATATCATTTAATATGAATTTAATTATTTTAATATATTTTAAAGTTTAAACAAGACATTTCTCCATTACAAGTAATAAAGCTCCTAGTAAAACAGAGCCAAAGTAGGCACAAATGAATATATCATTCTTGATTAATGGTCAGAATTATTACCTTTATGTTTTCTGGCCATCTTCAAAGCAGCCAAGGTCACCTACGGGTCAATCTCCAGTTGACACACAATGACCTTTGACCTTGAAATGACCTCTTCTGCAGCTTCCAGGTCAGACTCGGACAGTAAGAGGTTAGCACCCGCCACAATCACGATGGAGTTTTGACCTAGAACACCAAATTCTTCATAAATGATCGATAGCATATAAATGTAACCATTCATGCATATTCTTGAAAATCTTATTAGACTTTTCGCTATTGAAAAGACATTTAAAGATTTTTCTCAATGCATCACTACATAACAACTAGAACTCCATGAGTCGGATGTGTCGCCTGATGGGGCATAACTCAAGTACCATAACAGCAATTATGCCAAAAACCAAACTTAACCTTCCTTTTATGCCTACTAAAACTTCCCTGAAGTTTTATAATGATTGCAGATCAACCTCTCAGGTTATTGTCTGCACAAGCCTTATCTGAACCAAATTTTTTTTAAAGGGGGCATAACTCAAGTATGATAAGAACAATTATGCCAAAAATCGAACTTAACCTTCCTTTTATGCCTACTAACACTTTCATAAAGTTTCATAAAGTTTGATCAAACACTGCTTCAGTTATTGTCTGCACAAGCCTTTTTTGAACCAATTTTTTAAGAAAAGGGGGCATAACTCAAGTACGACAGGAACAATTATGCAGAAAATCAAACTTAAACTTCCTTTTATGGCTAGTAACACTTCCATAAAGTTTCACAATGATAGCACAAAAACTTCTCAAGTTATTGTCTGCACAAACTGAAGGGGACGCCGACAAAACAACCTGACATTATCCATGGCAGAGGTCACATAGTGGTTCCCACTATAAAGTTTACCTTTTTTATTTTATGGAAAGGATCCTTAGAGATATATATCACATGCTATACCTTGTTTTTCTGTGTAATACAGCCATTACAAATATTTGTATCTTACACTTGTGCAAGATAACATTTTTAGCGTTTTCATTGGCTACATATTCTTTGACTGACCAGTCGTATGGTTATTTTGGTGAAATGACGTCGTCAAAATGAAATGACGTCATGTCAGTACACAACTTTGAGAATTTACCAAATTATTTTGGTAAAACTAGAAGGGTTTTACTGCGTTTAAAAGCATGTGATAAAAAGATATGTCACTCATTGTCATTTCATACCATATTTTAACTCGTCCAGGAAATTCGTTAGTAAGCTTGCCAAAGGCTCGCTTACTAACAAAATTCCTGAACTCGTTTAATAAAATATGGTATGAAATGACAACTCGTGTCAGATCCTATATTTATCCCTACCTATAAAATTGTTCTAAAGTAACGAAACGTTTCATACTCATTAAATACAGTTAAAATATTGTGATTGAACATGTAAAGTGTAAATTTTACAAAGATATAAATTTGACATAGTTAGGACAATTTGAATTAATTATATGCAACATGTAAACAATGCTTAATGGCACATACAAGGTGTTATAAGTAAATATACACATAAAGAGTTTATTGTAGATTTTACAAATACATAAAATAATGCATTTTGATCCAAAAAAAATAACACATTTTCTGGAAATAATTTTAATTCTAGTGTATTGTTTACATTTTCAACAGGACGAAACTAACCGAGACCTCATGTTTTAGTTAAAGTTTCATACAGATAGCAGGATTTTAATGGTGAATAATCGAATATAATCTGCGGCGCCACAATGCTTAACAAATACATACAGCTTAGCAAGTGTTTGTAAACAGTTTACTTGGGGGATCAGTGTTTTTATATTAAACGGTATATACAAGTTTGAAACATATAATTATATAGACATTTTTGTAAGACTGCTTATTTGTTAATTCAAAAGTTTTACCATACCAAAGTTTTACTTTGACTTTATATATAGATCACAATACGTTTAAGTCAATTTAAGAAGTATTTTATTCAAAATGATTTTAGAGGAAATAATAAAAAGGTTTTGAAAGGTAATGTTTAATAGAATTAAAATGAGCCATGTCGTGGGAAAACTGGTCTTAATGCATGTGCGTAAAGTGTCGTCCCGAATTAGCCTGTACAGTCCGCACAGGCTAATCCGGTTTTCTGCTTTTATGATGTTTTCTGTTTCAAGGTAGTCTCTTCTAAACATTAACCCACTGTAGGCGGAAAGTGTAATCCCGGATTAGCCTGTGCAGACTGCACAGGCTAATCGGGGACGACACTTTACGCACATGCATTAAGACCTGTTTTCCCATGACACGCCTCAAATGTACAAATCTGTACCCGTTTCGTCCACACAGATGGGAGCAGCACCTGTCATAGCTTCACTAGTGGTCGAACAGTGCGCTGAAAACACAAATAACAGTTAATTCTACAACACAATACAAACACGAGGGATGATACAGAATCACATAGACTTTCTATTGTCTGAAACTAAATAAAGTTAATCTAATAAAACCTTTATGAAAATTAATCGGGGTCCTTATAGAACAGGTTTAATCAAAGATATTGTGCAAATAATCTGTTATGCGCCTAATCCATTCGCTAATATAACCATGGTAACGGCTAAATGGTTGAAAAATGAAGTCTCTATCTTGAATAATGTTCATTTTTGTATATTATTTTCACAAACAAAAGGCTATAAATCTGGTGTTTCTGGTATGATTTTGCTTATATTCTACTTCACGTATAATCTTATGGCCATAGACAAACTGTGCGATTGTGAAGATTGGATGAAATATGAAGTCTCTACCCTGAATAATGTCCATTTTTGATTATTTTTTTCACTAACAAAGGGCAATAACTAAGTTGTTTGAAACACGGTCTGGCCCATTTTTGGCATCTGCTGAGATTTGATGGTCATACACAAACTGTGCAAGTTTGGTTAAGATTGGATGAAAAATAGTGTCTGTATTTTGGAAAAAGGCATTTCTGCACTTTTTTGCATGAAAAAGGGGCAATAACTGTGCAAGTTTGATTAAGATTGGATCATAAGTGAAGTCTCTAGCGTGAGAACGAAACAAATTGTTGATGGCACATGGACGACGGACGACGCAGGAGAGGTCACCTATACCAACAGGTCACCGAGCACTTCGTGCTCAGGGGAGTTTAAAAAAATGACATTGTCTGGTCAACACGGATTTCTAGAGGTAATAAAATGTAGTTAAATTTTGTGTAAAGCACATATGATGACTTGTGAATTGATCATCAATGCTCATATATAACATTTTGTTGAGTATAGCTTTTTTTTCTTTAAGAACAAAATAAGTTTAAGTCCGTGTTAGCATTAAGGCATAACTGGATAAGGAAGAAATTGGAAACCTGACGCTATGACGGCGACGTCATTTAGCTGAAACTTTGATCAGACACGGAAAGTCGATGGACAGGCAGCTATGTGAATTGTCTCAATTAATTTATTGCATTTATAGTTATTTCTATATAGTTTAAATCGATAAGTTGAAAATTTTAATGAAAAAAAAGCATACATATTTTTGTTTTTATATTACAGGTACTAAGATTTAAAGAACAAAAATGTATTTATTTTTATTTTTTTAAACATTTTTTCCATTAGGTTTTTTTGTTTTCAGTAAAATATAGTAATACTGTGTACTGTGATGTTAATAGTGTACACATTTATATACTACAGATATAAGTAACCATATACAGCTAAAATGCAGAATGTCTTTAAGTTTATTTCTGCATATATTGGTATTCTAAACACCGTGTGTGGTATAAAAGTTGATGCTGGCCTGGTTATTGTAACTTCAAGGCTATGATGAGAATTACATACAAAAAGACCACTTTAAGAAGAATACATATCTTGCACGCCAAACTTTGCATGAAACAACACAACATCAAGAACGTCACTGAATTCCAACTGACGTGCTCCAAGTTGCCTGTAGTGACTCATTTTAAACGTAAAACTATAAAAAAATTCTACGTAATTCTGGATCATCCGTCGTACATTTCTATGTGATATACAGATATATATGGGGTGTTTCAAAATATCTCACCTCCTACATAAATGACGCAATCCGAATGGCTAAGAGCGGTAACATGACTATGGGGTATTTTCCACCATGAGTATATTTCAATACTCCATAGAAGTGTATTGCAGTCATTTTGTTTATTTTCGTGACATCATTATATGTGTTTCATGTTATTTTGTGAGGTTTTCTTTCGCTAATTTTCAAGTGATATCAATGAACTGATACCAGTGAAAGGTAGTCAACGAGATATATTTGTTTCACTGTTAGTAACTGAGGGTGTATGGGATATACACCCTCAGTGGATTCATACCATACTCTGGCTCTAGTATGGTATGAAACCACTGAGGATGTATATCCCTCAGTTACTAACAGTGTAACTAATAATACATATCTCATTTTACATACTGCATATTAATGCATTTTCTAGTGAATACATGTAATAATTCTAACAAAAACCAGTTAAAACACTAACATGGTATCAATATTGGAGACTCTGTTGAGGGAAAAGAGGATATTTGTTGACTTAAGTGTAGTTCAACAAGTCATTCAACAAATATTCACCAGTGACACAGCTACATTGTTGATACACACCCAATACCCAGGAATGTCTACACCAAGTTACATACCAACCTGTGTTCACACCAAGCTACATATCCACCTGTGTTCTCACCTGCTACATACCCACATGTGTCCACACCAAGCTACATATCCACCTATGAACACACCAAGCTCCATACCCACCTGTGTTCACACCAAGCTACATATCCACCTGTGTCCACACCTAGCTACATATCCACCTGTGTTCACAACCAAGCTGCATATCCACCTGTGTTCACACCAAGCTACATACCCACCTGTGACCACTCCAAGCTCCATATCCACCTGTGTCCACACCAAGCTCCATATCCAGCTATGAAAACACCAAGCTACATATCCACCTGTGTCCACTCCAAGCTACATATCCACCTGTGTCCTCACCAAGCTACATATCCACCTATGTCATCACCAAGCTACATATCCACCTGTGTCATCACCAAGCTACATATCCACCTGTGTCATCACCAAGCTACATATCCACCTATGAAAACACCAAGCAACATATCCACCTGTGTCCACTCCTAGCTACATATACACATATGAACACACAAAGCTACATATCTACCTAAGACCACATCATGCTCCATACCCGCCTGTGTCCGAACCAAGCTACATATCCACCTGTGTCCACACCTAGCTACATTTCCACCTGTGACCACACCAATCTACATACCCACTTGCGACCACACTAAGCTACATACCCACCTGTGTCCACACCAAGCTACATACCCACCTGTGTCCACACCAAGCTACATATCCATCTGTGTCCTCACCAATCGCATATCCAACTGTGTCCACACCGAACTATATATCCAACTGTGTTCACACGAAGCTACATATCCACCTGTGTCCACACCAAGCTACATATCCACCAGTGTTCACACCAAGTTACATATCCACCTGTGTTCACACCAAATTACATATCCACCTGTGTTCATACCAAGCTACATACCCACCTATGTCCACACCAAGTTACATATCCACCTGTGTTAACAAAAAGCTACATACCCACCTGTGTTCACACCAAGCTACATACCCACGGGTGTCCACACCAAGCTACATACCCACCTGTGTCCACACCAAGCTACATACCCACCGGTGTCCACACCAAGCTACATACCCAACTGTTTTCACACCAAGCTACATACCCACTTATGTCCACACCAAGCTACATACCCACCTGTTTTCACACCAAGTTAGATATCCACCTATGTCCACACCAAGTTACATATCCACCTGTGTTCACACCAAGCTACATATCCACCTGTGTTCACACCAAGCTACATACCCACCTATGTCCAAACCAAGTTACATATCCACCTGTGTTCACAAAAAGCTACATACCCACCAGTGTCCACACCAAGCTACAAATCCACCTGTCTCCAGAATAAGCAACATATCATTCTGTGTCCACACCTAGCTAAATATCCAACTGTGTCCACACCAAGCTACATACCCACCTGTGTCCACACCAAGCTACATATCCACCTGTGTCCACACCAAGCTACATATCCACCTGTGTCCACACCAAGCTACATATCCACCTGTGTTCACATCAAGCTACATATCCACCTGTCTTCACACCAAGCTACATATCCACCTATGTCCACACCAAGTTACATATCCACCTGTGTTGACACCAAGTTAGATATCCACCTGTGTCCACACCAAGTTACATATCCACCTATATCCACACCAAGTTAGATATCCACCTATGTCCACACCAAGTTACATATCCACCTGTGTCCACACCAAGCTGCATACCCACCTGTGACCACATAAAGCTACATATCCACCTGTTACCACACCAGCTACATATCCACCTGTGACAACTCCAAGCGACATATCCACCTGTGACCACTCCAAGCTACATATTCACCTGTGACCACTCCAAGCTACATACCCACCTGTGTCCACACCAAGTCCTGATAATGTCTTCAGAAATCCTTCACCGAATGTGTCTTTACCAACCTGTAACAATAAGCAGAAATCATTAGGAGACATTGAACGTAAACTGTACTAATAATAAAAACCAAGCGTGACCAATCTGGTTTAAAAACAATAATCTAAAACTGATGTTTTACAGAACTATGTAATTACAACACATTCTCTTAATGGGAAATATACAGATTTGTTGTAAATAATTTAATAAGCAAATTAGCATTTACCGGTAACAAACAGGAAGTGTCTCCAAGTATATAGTAACAATGACACTAAACAAGGCGCGTCGTGGGAAAACCCGACTTAATGTATGTGCGTAAAGTGTCGTCCCAGATTAGCCTGTGCAGTCCGCACAGGCTAAACCAGGACGCACATGCATTCATTAAGTCTGGTTTTCCAACGACACGCCTCAAACATAGTATATGTTGAAATGTATGCTAGTATCGTCCCAATAGACATGTTAGTGATTGCTGCTGTTTTGATGGATAAATAACTGGGTCCATACTCCAGAAATATCTCAAGTTTATCTTAAAATATTTTCACTTAAGTCCTAATTATTGTAATATAATATTGTTAAAACTACATATAAATTTGTGAATCCCTTTATAGTTATGTGAAATAATGTCGATTTAGCGTTGTTATCGGCTAATTTCTTCAATGTTGTTTATTGGTAGATTAACAACGGTGAATTTTGTTCTTTGTCTATAGAAAACTCTGAGCGTGTCATAACTGAGTAATAAATACACACTTAGCACAATGCCATTTAAATATGAAATAAAATGTTACTGAAATTCAAAATCTGAAGCAGATTCTGCCTTATGGACTTCAGTACAAGTGATGTGCTTGTCCATTGGTTATTCAAGCACTAGCTTCTCAAAAAAAAGGAGTTATATTGCATGACTAGAAATGTGTCCACAGACACGGAGGCCCCCACCTATGCAGCCTGTTCTACATGGCACTTCATTGTCTATATGCATACAAATTATTTTGCAAAAGGAGAATTGCCCTTTTTTATTGTATATTCTGCTAATGTATTCTCTTATTCTGTGAAGTAAGTTGAGGTATCATAATATTCCCAATTAAAATTTCTGATCAATAGTTTTAGTCCTGACCAAAAAATCAATAAAGGGTAATAATACCAACCTTCTGGACAAATATGAGTTGTGGTTCCTGTATGCTGCACTTACTCTTGCTATCTTAAATCATTCTGTGATAAATCAACAAAATGCCTTTTATCATTTTGGAATTATGTTTTGCACACTCATGATTAAAGGGAAGTAATTCACTAACATCACAACTCAGGTTTTTGCATGCGACATACCATCTAGTTGTGGTGATAATTTCTGCCAGTTTGTCTGAAAATCCCTGCATTCATGACAATATTATGCTCTTGATAATTATTTGACCTTTGACCTTGATTAGTGACCTTGACCTTTCAGCTACAGACCTAGTTCTTGCACGCCACATGCCATCTCATAATGCTTATCACGTCTGTGAAGTAATTTATAAATTCTTCCCTGCCGGACAAAATTATGCTCCAGAGAGAGTCCATGGTATTAATTCTTATATTTTACCTTTGACCTTTAAATGTCACCTTGACCTGGTTCTTGCAAGCGACACATCACCACATAATGCTTATCACTGCTTCCAAGTTATGTGAAAATCTTTCCCTGCTGGAAAACATTATGCTCTAGACAGGTTCTATGGCTTAAATTATTATATTTGACATTTGACCTTTACATGTGACCTTGACCTTGGACCTAGGGACCTGGTTCTTGCGTGCAACACACCGTCTCACCATGCTTAGCACTTCTAACCAAGTTATTTGAATACCCTTCCCTGCTGGACAAAATTATGCTGCGGACAGTTTCTTTGGCTAAAATTCTTACATTTGACTGTTGACATTTAAGTGTGACCTTGACCTTGGACCGAGGAATCTGATTCTTGCATGCGACACACATTCTCACTATGCATAGCACTTCTGCCAAGTTATTTGAAATTCCTTCGCCGCAGGACTAAATTATGCTCCTGACAGTGTATATGGCTTAAATTCTTATATTTGACGTTTGACCTTTAAGTGTGACCTTGACCTTGCATCACTTAGGAAAACACATTTTGCACTACAACAACTACTATTGATTGGAATTGTTTTCATACACTTAAAAGGGTATGGCATTTAACTAAGCAGAAATTACCATTGCTTTGCAACCTTCTTTAACACAAGCCAGATGAATATGCTAAACCAATATTTTATTTGGGTGATAGAATACATTTGAGGCGTGTCATGGGAAAACGGGGCTTAATGCTTGTGCGTAAAGTGTCGTCCCGGATTAGCACAGGCTAATCCAGGCCAGCACTTTCCGTGGATTTATGTTTAAAAGAGACTTCCTTGAAACAGAAAATACCATAAAAGCGGAAAGTACCGTCCCGGATTAGCCTGTGCGGACTGCACAGGCTTATTCGGGATGACACTTTACGCACATGCATTAAGCCCGGTTTTCTCACGACGCGCCTCATTTATTAAAACATGTTGAAGATGTTATCAAGTTTTCAAGATGTCTCTATACAATTAGGCTTCCATATGGCTACCAAAATGACATACCACAAAAAACAAGTTGAGTATGCATACCACGCTTCAAAGCAGCAGAATGAGTGATATTACCTTTGCAACCATGGCAGTTTTGGCCCCTAGTTTTGCCGTCATGGCACACTTATTAGCCCCTTTACCTCCATACCCCATCGAGAACTTGGATCCCTGAAGGGTCTCACCAGGCTTTGGTTCTTAACTGCGCAAGATTACCGGACAGCATCGTATTTAGATCTATCAACTTCATTTTCTTCTCGATAAAAATATTTTATTGGCATAAACCACTAACGTAATGAAATGTGGACAGTTGAGGATACAATGCAAAGAAATATTAAACAGTAATGTGCTAGATAGGGTCGTTCACCGCGGCGGGCATATACAGGACTTTACACCAAAAGCAATTCCCGACAGGCGTGAATTTGAAACGCAGAATTATTCTGGGTCACAGGAAATAGACTTGTCGGATTTTAGATCCTGGTAATATTGACCCCCCCTCCCCCAAT
This sequence comes from Congeria kusceri, assembly GCA_027627225.1. Lineage (NCBI taxonomy): Eukaryota > Metazoa > Mollusca > Bivalvia > Myida > Dreissenidae > Congeria > Congeria kusceri. The sequence goes on from CM051028.1 coordinate 29,062,574, forward strand.
CATCTCCCACTGTGGGGATTTAGGAAAAAATGTTTGGATCTAGGGTGGGGAATTAGACACTAAAGAATAAAATTAATCAAATTCCCATGGGTCAGCCTGCCGCTCCCATTTGCAAGAAGACATTTTAACATACATTAAAAAAAAGTTGTTATCCTGTTTGCATTTGCACAAATGATTTTGTATTAACTTTCACTAGTTCTAAACGTGTTATTTTAAAGACGTTTTCGACAGTTTTCATTTTCAGCCAAGAGTATGCACTGCTTACGTGCACTCCACGGAACGCTCAGGACTGAGTACTGTTCACTTCTGGACAAGTGCTTTTCCGAGATCACCTGGCAGGTACACTCTATAGAGAAAAGTTTCACTAAGTGACATGTGCAACATTTGTAACAAAAAATGTAGATCTACTGTATAAAGCGCATTAGACTCAACTAAGCAATTTTAATTTTTCGCGTGTAAAACTAAAATCCCTTGACCAACCAGAACGCCTGTAACAAACATAAGGTAGATAACTCGTTTGGAAAAACCAATTTCCCAAACTCCTCGCAGCGGTTACCTCCCCTATCGGTTTACGGTAACCACTGCCATTTAAAGTAAAATTCTTCCAGATCTGTAAGGATTACGTGTTTGTAACTTTTACTTATTTACTAATTTTCTACATAATTGGACTTTTTATATATCGTTTGCAGTCAATAATGAAAACAGAAAAAGAAAATAACTAATTAAAACCATAAATAATATCTAGAAGATTTAAATCGATCATCGTCACGTGGTTAGATCTGTCGGTAGGGATTTGATTAGAGCTATGCTCGGAACCAGTCAAATCTCTGCGCGGAGGTTGCCAGTCTCCTACGCTGAGTGGTCTCCCCTGTATTAAGAAAAGGAAGTTACTGCGGCGAGGAGTTTGGGAAAACCCCAGTAGCGAATATTTGTTGTTTTTAGTGAAACTAAAAAAAATCTACATGCTATTACTGTTTTGTTAAACAAATAGATCATTTAATTACACCTTTGTTAGCTTGTAAGTCACAATTGTTTGGTTAAAGAAGATTCTTCGACTGTAGTGTCGCTAGTATATCGAACCTATACTAATTCGTCCCATGCCGAAGTCGTACCAATTTGGATAAGTCGTTCGGTACCCATACACGTTTTAACAAGGTGTGGGAAGTAAAGAAAATTAAAGCCCCAGATTATTCAATTACTATTTGCATACACGTTTTAGATATAGTGTATTTACAAGGTGTGAGAAAATTAGTTTGAAACGCAAAAAGTAAAAGAATTGATTTTTTTAATTATGATACTAGCAACAAGTTATGTTACACGCATACAATTATTCTGACAGCCCACTCAATTCCACTGCAAACTTTCTGTAGCATATAGCTTCATTTCTTGCATGAATATTTCTTACAGTACGTTTTTTTTATTTAAAGAAGCACTAAATTTGTAAAACTGATATTATTAATAACAAGAAATATCTTTAAAAACGATATTTGGCGTCTTTGGTAATTTCAAAATAAGGAATAAAGATTGAAATTTCTATGTTAATAAATATAAAATGGACAAATGTCTAACTTGGTATTGTCCAAAGTTGTATTGATTTACGTAGTTGCAAAATGACAAATTTATTGCTCCATAATATACAGATTACATGTCCAATATTTTAATAGCATTTTGCTATTACAATATGAAAGCTTTTATTTCATGCAAAGTGTGTATTATCATTATTAGATTTGACCTCAGTATTCATAACGTTATAGGAATCCCCTCTCTATAGTTTTGGTATGTTGTACCCCTTCTTTTTTTACCAGTGTAGTGTGAATATTTTCAAATTAGCCAATGCAGTTTAAGGATTTATTCATTTCGGGACTACTGGCGGGAAAGTTTCACAACAATTGAATGGATATTGAGAGAGGTCAAAAGTTGGGTTAGACAGCTGCGCCGAAACATATGTTTAAGGAGTACTGAGTACTTTTAATGATCCTTGAATCTCTCTTGAATGTTTTAACAGGACAATTTCCACAGCATGGGACCTGTTCCTCAGCCTGAGGAAGAGCGTGACAGACCCCACCCTAGCATGGACCAGGACATTGAGGACGAAGGTAGGTGCTCTGATGTTTTCCAGGAATTATTTTTATTACATACCCCGTCAGAACAGAAGACAGTAATTTATGTTATCATCGTAAATTGTTTAATTTTCTTCATTCATCTTTCTGCATGCATATGATGGAATGATGACAATCCTTTTGAAAAAAAATGACCCTTTAGAAATTGTAAATAGGGGGTACTAGTCAGCGCTTCCGCTAATGGGCGTCCGGGCGTAAATTACGCCCTAAAATTGCAGTCGTACGTCTGTTTTACAAACAGCGGGAGCTCTTTGTACGTCCAAATATTCGCATGTATGTTGTTTACAAATACACAGGACGTACAGAACTCGACAGGATATCGAGTCCGGTTATGCGTATTACTGTATTACTGCGCCATACTTAACCCCGCCTCCAATCAATTGTCTGAGGTGCATTGCTCAGCGAGTGGCCAATATTGATTTTTATAACTCCGCCTACGATTCATCTGTAAGCGTCCCGCTATGCAATCAGCCGATTAATTCGAGCGTCGTCCTTATATAGGTTTTTCACATGTTTGATTGACAGCGGCTGTTTGCCAAACTTATTGATCGACGCCCTACAAATACGGACGTGTTGAGTATTCAATTGGTACTCGGTAAGTGATAATCGTTTACGGGTTTATATGATCCTGATACGCAAATTTATGCATTTAATGGTTAATGTGCATTGACTTCAAATGGATAAAATTTGAAATATACATGTATGATTTTTTTATTTAATTTAAGCAGGAAAGATAACTATTAACATTTTATTACGCTCATATATTTTATTGACATTGATGAATGGTAAATGTATTTGAAACAGTTTTTTATTTAAGGTCATTGAAGCTAAGAAATGAAATAAATAAATAAAATATAAACATTTTCTTTATAGCTTTTTAATTATAATTAAAAAAACACAACCAACAGGACCGACGTCCACAGTGATTAACATACTGAGATAACGAATAAACTTGGGACTTCCAATTTTTTATACTGGGACTTCCAAAATCAAAAGGTTGGAAGTCAGGACTTCCACTAAAAAAATCTTAGTGGAAGCGCTGGTACTAGTACCCTTTAGAAAACTTAAGTGGGGGGTACTGTCAACATTGAAAATCTTGCCAAAAACTAATTAACTTTGAAAATCAAGTTTCTTAATGTATCTAATTAAACACTTCTAGTACTTTATGATATTGACATGCCTATTTATATACTTCAGACTTAAACTACCCTTTTAGGCCCACTCCTATCTGAAGCTCTGAAAATACCTTTTACATTTCTCCAATACCCTTTAAAGCTGATGGTCAGGGGGTCAAATACCCTTTGACAAAAGAGGTCAGGGGGTACTGTACCCTTTAGCATAAAACCTTATCTGGAGCCCTGACGAGACTTCACATAGATTCAAAGGATTATGGTTTGTACTTGAGCTTTAAGTACATCAGATTCTTTTGATTGTTGCTGATTTTATTTGTGTCATTTCCAGCGTTGTTTTTTTTTATGCTCCCTGCATCTTGATGCGGGCAGCATATAGTGGTTGTCCTGTCCGTCGGTCCTTCCATCCGTCCGTCCGATCAAGTAGATTTTACCATTTCGTCTAGCACCAACACCGCTTACTACAACACTTGGATACTTACACAGTTGTTGCTTATGACCATTCCCTATCCACCCATGTCACCCAATCTCACTTTGACCTTGACCTAATTTGCACTAAGAATAATTCAGATGGGCTGTTTCTTGGTTAACTAGACTACCGTTTCGTCTAGCACCAACTCCGCTTGCTACAACACTTGGATACTTACACAGTTGTTGCTTATGTCCATCCCCAATCCACCCATATCACCCAACCTGACCTTGACCTTGACTTAATTTGGACTTATAATAATTCAAAAGTGCCATTTCTTGGTTAACTAGATTTTACCGTTTCGTCTAGTACCAACAACGCTTACTAAAACACTGGGATATTTACATGGTTATTACTTATGACCAGTTCCAATCAACCCATATAACCCAACCTCACTTTGACCTTGACCCAATTTGGACTAAGAAATGGGCAATCCAGCACCAACCGGGGGCATGTGTGTTTATCGAACACAGAATCTTATTTGCCTTATTTTCGTGCCGATAATCGGTACCTTTCACAATGCCATAAGTATACTTTTTTCACAATTTTTTGGCCTCAATTCACAACATGGATAAAAAAATTATGAAATCTTTTAAATGTTAAATAGTTGCATGAGTGTTTTAATCACACTTATCATGTGTTTGTATTTTAAGTTTGATAAAATACAAGAAAATAATAGTTACTATTTGAATTTTGATACTAGTTTATATTGCTCTTTTTTAATGATAACAAATATTTTCACAACTTTGGGGTTTTACGACATTCGTTACAGTTTCACATAGAAGGGCATATTCACAAATCAGTGGGAAAAAAACACTGATTACAGTCAGACATTTATGCTTACAGAGCACCCAGACGTGGTGATTAATGTTGAGCTCTCGGAATCTGACTCGGCTGATGAAGAGGAACCAGACATCGGTTACTATGGTTACCAAGCTCTACCACAAGACCATGGAAACATGAGCGACCAGTCAGATGAGGCAGGTGTTATTGTTAAAAATAATTGTATGTTGTATATCGGGTATTTGAAATTGAAAGCTTATTCTAAATTATTCCAGCTTGTTTCAATAAAAATATGAAGCACAGCATTTTGGAGACATAAGTATTGGGTCATAAAAATGTCACCCATGCAGTCATCAGATGCTGTCATGAGATAATAGAGTAGCATCAGACTGGAGATGATTTTAATGAGATTGCTGTTAGTATTGTTTTGTAAATATCATAATTATAAGTTAATAAATAATTCCCATATTGCCCACTGCAGGATGAAGATGCCCCCATGGAACACCCCTCCCCTGGGTACCCTACTGGTGATGAGTGCGAGCCTGGTCCTGGCGGGGATCTGGCGATTGCTGGCAGATACCCAGACTTCCCAAATACCGATAACCTTCCAAACTACCTGCAGGTACATTGTTCTAAACAGGATTATGAGGAATGCTGTTGTATTCCGTATCGTAATTGTTGTAAAAAATCAACTTGAAAGTGTTTATCTTGTAACTTGCTAGTTATCTCAGTATTTCCTATGCTTGTAATTGATTTGTTTGGATATTTATCATTTATTTGACATTATCCTCATTTTAGATAGTTGACCCTGACCTACCACATGTTTGTTGGCTTTTGTCATATCCAGGTGCAGTTGGCTATTGTTTAACTGATAATCTATTGTTTAACTGATAATCTTATAGAGCAGTTAAATAAGCAGTACCGTTAAGTATTCAGCTGTGATATTTTAGCAAACAGTACCTATTTTGTTAAGGCACCTGAGGTACCCAGACCTGATAGACGGGACTTACTGTGGAACCAACTGAGATTATCTGATGTTACTATGGATACAGGTATGGCTGGAGAAATAGTGTGCTTTGTGATATGTTGCTTTTAATGGATAACAGCCTTCGAAATAAGCCCAGGACCAGTAAAAACCTATACAAGTATCACACCCCCAACAAATTTCCAGCACTTCCACTGGCTAAAAGAGTTCACGTGACTGCCCTGTATATTCCCATACGGGGCATCTCCATATTATATTAGGTCAGTAAAAAATCAAATTGGCCGTCGGTCGATTAAAATGTTGTTGTTTTTTGCGATTTTGTATTAATTTTAACTTGATAAGTTGGCAAATGTCAATACTGACTACATGTACATATAAGAGGGGAGTAACTGGTACAGATTGGGTTCATATATACTTACTGCTGTCTGACCCTAGCTTCCTTGCCACTTAGTTTTCATTGGACTTACTTGATTTGTTGACGTTTTGTCGTTTGGTCAACATATTGCTGTCAAAATGATTTGCAGATACTTCAAATGAAGAAATTTAGAGGAAAAGGCTAAAACTCCACTCCAAAAAAATATTTTAAAGCCTAAAGAAAATATTGAGTTAGTAACATTAAAAAAAAAATAGTTTAAATTTGTTTTATCATCTTACTTACTTTAAAATCTTACTAAAAGGTTGTTGGTGTGATATAAATGATACAGGGTGAATTGCTGCGCATATGGGAAAATACGGGGCATTCAGGAGATTCGTATTGGGCAAGATGCTTCACCCTGTATCTTATAATTCAGGCAAGATCTAATTATGACCTATCTGCTCCAATGGACAAGTACAAGAATGATGACTATAAGAAAATAAAAACAATAATTTACATCACTTGCAACTTACTGTGGTTCAGACTTAAAAACTGTGGTATGTTACGTCTTAATTTCCAGAAATATTGCTCCACATGTATCTTAACCATCTTTGTTTCATTCTACTGATAGGTAATGTCTAGATTTTCTATTCGGACAAGTTCAAAGTAGATTCCGGCCAGTTGAAATTCCATGGTTTCTGTCCGATTTGGCAAGTTCTACCGAAAAATTATTGTGAAGACTTGGATGTTTCTGTGACCCAACAACATGACTTGCAATTGACTTGTTTTTGTGACCCAACATCATGACTTGCAATTGACTTGTTTCTGTGACCCAACAACATGACTCGCAATTGACTTGTTTCTGTGACCCAACAACATGACTCGCAATTGACTTGTTTCTGTGACCCAACAACATGACTTGCAATTGACTTGTTTCTGTGACCCAACAACATGACTTGCAATTGACTTGTTTCTGTGACCCAACAACATGACTTGCAATTGACTTGTTTCTGTGACCCAACAACATGACTTGCAATTGACTTGTTTCTGTGACCCAACAACATGACTTGCAATTGACTTGTTTCTGTGACCCAACAACATGACTTGCAATTGACTTGTTTCTGTGACCCAACAACATGACTCGCAATTGACTTGTTTCTGTGACCCAACAACATGACTTGCAATTGACTTGTTTTTAAAAATCTACTTGCCATTCATCACTGATAATGATTTAGCAGGTTGATAATGATGCATAAGAATTGAACCTTGGGGCTTTAGCATGATCTGGGAAACAAATTCTGCAATTTGAACTACATTTTACAATGCCCTGTTCATGTTCACATGTGTTTGACAGGCTGACAGTTGTTGCAGTGATATCTTGCAAGAATATAAATTCGTTGTACTGTTGTTAGCTTCATTGATGAAAATTGAACGAATGATGCAAGTTTCGGATGTACCTGTTCTTGTTGTTGTTTATTGCAGAATTAACAACAGTATATTTCGTTTGAAGTGTTCAAGGTAAGCCATTCTGTTTAGTCACCTTCCGTCGTCTGTCATAGTCGTGGTCTTCGTCAACAATTTACTTAAACAACTTATTCTCTGCAACTGCTTGGCGGATGTTATCTAAACTTGGTAGGAATGTTCCTGGGATGGTCCTTTAGCAAATTCCTTCAATTCATTTGAAAATCTGGAAAACTCTGGTTGCCATGGCAACCAAAAGCCTAAAAACTGGAAAACTTTAAAAATCTTCTTGTCAGATACCACTGGCTGGATTTCAAAATAATTGAACAGAAAAGCTCCTTGGATAAACCCCCTACAAAATTTCTTCAAATTATTTTGATTCGTTTAAAAACATGGCCCCCAGGGGTCGGGGCAGTTTTCCTTGAAAGTTATATTGAAAATAATAAAAAATCTTCTTGTCCAAAACCACTTGCTGGATTTCAAAATAATTTCACAGAAATGTTCCTTGGGTGACCCTTTACCAAATGTCTTCAAATTATTTTTATTTGTTAAACAACATGGCTGCCATGGGGTGAGGCAATTTTCCTTATATGGGTTCGTTTTTTGAATCCACTTGCTTGATTTCGAAATAAGTTCACAGAAATGTTCCTTGGCTGACCATCTGCCAAATTCGTTCAAACTATTTTGATTTGCTAAAAAACATGGCTGTAAGTGGTCCATGGTTGACAACTGCTGTCAACTTTACTTCCAACATCTTTAAATTCTTACAAGCCTACAAGATTCATTAAACTCAGGTGAGCGACCCAGGGCCATTTTGGCCCTCTTGTTTTATGCAACTAATTTACATGTCACATTTTAATGCAACTATTTGACAGTTCTCATTGTAAAGCAACTATTTACAGATCACATTTTAACGCAACTATTTTACTGATCACATTTTAGCTCAAGTATTTTACAGGTCATATTGAAATGCAACTACAGTAAAACCCCGCTAATACGACAATTTGGGGGTCTGGAATAAAGTGGTCTTAATAGCGGGGTTGTCGTATTATAGAGGTACAGCAAATCACCGAGTCAGTTCATGCATTTGTTATTTAAAGTTTAATGAAAATCACAAATAAAGAATAGATAACGAAAATTTCAATTTGTTTTTCTGTATAAGGAATTATTAAAATCAGATTATGTAACTTATATTTATGGATATTAACATTACATTAAGCCGGAAATTAAGTTAAAAAAAAAGATTAAGATAAGTCCATTTATAGTTAAGTTATCCACTAACTGTCAGATAGTGCCAATTAACGTAATCTGATACAGCGTCGTTGTGCTAATCCCTTATCAAAACATCCCTAACATTGTTTTTCACACTCTCCATTTTACAACAACAAAGTAGTGTGTTATCTCCATGCCACATGTTGTTAATTGATGATGTAAAGTGTCAACGACCAAATGACACTGGTCGCAATGACGGGGTGAGTTTGAACGTTATTTGGTACTTTCTGTCCGGGATTAGTGGTCGTAATACGGAATAGCGGGGTTCCTGTATTATTGGGGTTTGCGACCATTGAAATACATCGGATAACAATCGGGTCTTTTAAAAAGTGCCCGCTTCAGCGGGTGGTCGTAAAATTGAGGTTGTCGTTAAGTGGGGTTTTAGTGTACTTTTCAGGTCACATTGTAAAGCAACAATTTACCAGTCACATTTAACGCAACTATTTTACAGGTCACATGGATAAGATCAAGTCAGTCATGTCGAGTTTCCAGCTGCCCTCTTCCAGCATTCCAGACTGGGCCAAGGCCATTTCCGAAGACCAGTGGCTGTCACAGGTTGTGAACAGACTTGTTAAAACAGAAACCAGTCAGAGTGATGATGTTGCAGATAAAAAGGCAACCAGTCAAGAACTTGCTGTGTCACCAGATCATGCAACCAGTCTAGAAAATGTGAATTCTGAAGAAACCAAACCAGTCTAGTACTTGTGTAAACTATGTTCATGATCTGTGATACAGACTGTACTTGTTTAACTTTTTAATGTAACAACCAGAATTGTGTTCTTTTAAGTATTTAGAGTGTTTTACAACTGTTCTCATCGTTACACGATTTTGGTTTGGCCAAACTTTAGTCTATACACGATCTGTCCTTGGACAATAATTTAGGTGTTGTACATTAGCATAAAATGTTTATTTAAATAGAAAGTAAATGAGTGCAGCAAAATTTTTTTTTAGTTTCATAACCCTCTTAGATTTTTCATTGATTTTCTTTATTTTGTATTCAAGGGCATAACACATCGAACACATTCATAATAGTTGTAGTTAAATTATGTGCAATATTTTGTTTGTTAACAGTATTGCATGAATGTATAACAATGTATTCATAACTTAAGAGGATTTCTTAACAGCACTGTTATACTGTACTGGTTAAGTGTTGAAAATAAACTACAGTACAGCATTTTTAGCTCGACTTTTAGGAGAAAAAAAGTCGAGCCGTTGTCGTCGCCCTGTTGTCAGCGTCTGCGTTAGTTAAGTTTTTCGGTAAGTTTTTTGGTTAAGTTTTTTGTCAGAGTCCATTTCTTAAAAACTATCAAAGGTATCCATTTGAAACTTTCAATACTTGTTCAATACCAAAAGGAGACGACGATACAACAAGGCAGGTACCCCTGTTATCTACCCTTATTTGGACTTACAACTTAGCATATTTTGACAATTTTTCGGTAAATATAAATTTTTTCAATACCTATCAAAGACATTAAATTGAAACTCAATGTTCTTGTTTATAGTGCTGACCCCATTCTGCAGACAAAAGGACGTAACTCTTTCAAGGAATTTGTTGGAATTTGTTGGAGTTTTCCTTTTAGGTCAAATTTCTCAATACCTATATGAGGTATTGACTTGAAGCTCAAAGTACTTGATCACAGTGATGAACTTATTCTGTAGACAAGAGGAGATAACTCTATTAAGGATTTTTCTTGAGTTATTGCCCTTTTTTCAATTTATAAATTTTGCTTTATTTCAAATTTCGCAATATCTATAACAGGTATTTATTTGAAACTTAAAATACTTGATCACAGTTATGAAACCATTCTGTAGATAAGATGAGGTACTATATCAAGGATTTTATTGGAGTTATTGCCCTTTTTCAACTTAGAATTTTTTCTTTAGGTCAAATTTCTCAATACCTATAATAGATATTGACTTAAAATTCAACATACTTCATGACAGTGATGAACCTATTCTATAAACAAAAGCCCAGATTACTATTAATAAGAGAAAGTCGAGCATCGAGCACCCGTAGGCGGTGCTCTTGTTTAAATGTATCATAATAAATGTATTCTTCCTAAATTGTAACATTTTGCATAACACTAAATTTTGACACTAAATTTTGATATGAAATTTCCAGCAGACTCTCATTGTTGAGACATTGTGAGCCAAAAATGTTAACTTTTTCTGACAGCAAAATGTTTCTAAATAATGATGTTCGGTTCCATTATGGTCAGTTTTACAAAGAACTTGATCCTCACGTTCGAAATAACTAGGGTAAAATGGGATATAAACCAATAATCGGGGATAATGAGCCCAATGGGCTCACTTCCCTTGAAAACCTATGAGCCCGGCCTTGAAATCATTAGCCACTTGACCCCATTAGAAATTTATTGGGGAAATGCCCTAGCTGTCCATAAAATCACTGACTAAAACTGTGTGTGTGTGTTGATTCAATAATTGTCTTGTTTGTTTTTTTTCTAATTAACTAATATGATGAAATGCCTCTGTGATAGACCACATAATACAATGGAGATAATTAAAAATGGTTAAAGGGAATTGCATGTGATATAATTGTGTTCATTGCATTATGAGTGTGTAATATGGGAAAACCCTCCAAAAAAAAGTTTTTTCGCTAACTGGGCCCACTACAGGTCACCCAGCTGCAAAACAACTTGCCATGGGCAACTGGGCGAGTGTTAATTTATATCCTTGTCAAGCTATTTCAAAGAATAATACAAATTAGATATTTATTAAAATGTTCAAAAATATGAAAGATAATGCCAGTTTTTAATTTATATCCTCTGTCATAATCATAGGAATAAACTTGTGAACGTTCTCTATTCATCTGAGCTACTCTACCTGTTATTACCAGTAGTAAATGTGTTATGTATGTTTATATTTCACTTATAATTTTGAATTCAACATTTTAACAAAAAGGATCAAACGAAGTGAGCATAAAATATGCGCTTTCTCAGAATGTAGAAGTCATTTTGGTGAAAAAGTAAGTGATTTTTTACACTTAATACATTCCAATTTAATTATCTAAATTTCAGAGTCAATCTAAATCATCCTTTTTCAGTGTGAATGTAAATATTAGAATATCATTTGTATAACTGCATTGATAGCCATTTCATAGGCATGGCCCATTTACTCTTTCAGTCATAAAATGCTGACATTGTTCTGACTGACTTCTGATCATTTGCCTTTTTTTACTGATCAAGTCCTGTAGAACATTCTATTGTGTGGCAGTATGTCTTCCTGTATTAAATAACTTACTAATGGACTGCTTTAGATCGTTCTTATTGGTATTTGTTGTCCCTGAAAAATGGGTAAATTAGTACTCTGTACTTCCCAAATGACCTGCCAGAATAAGTAAGCAAGTACTAATCATGAAATGCCAATGAAAAGTCTACTAGCTAATAATATTACAGCGCTGTAGAAGCTTAGTACTGATCAGTAATTTGTTTTTGTCTCTGAAATAAGTAAAAAGATTCCATTGTGATGTAGATCATACTGACATGAAATTGAGTTCACCCTTAGGTAAGTTGGTTTCTATGTGTGAAAACTAGGTAAGCACTTTATTTTTTAAATATCTGTTTTCTCATTTTTTTTCATAACAAACACAGCTGAATTAAAAAAAAAAAATCTGACTAGCCTAATAGTGAAATGTTATGTCTTCGAGATAAGTGGATAATAATGTGATTTAGAACTTTGTGGCTGACTGTTTAGTATATTCCTTCATAGGATTGCTTGGTCAACAGCACTGAAATATATTTCCGTAATTAGTGTTAGAATTTGATAGATTGCATTGTTACTGCCTATTTATGGCTGCCTGCTTGTTGGTGCAGTTGAATGTATTCATTTTGAGTAGGTAGGTGATGTTGCCTTGAACAGATGGAAATGAAATTTCGTCTCAGATTGGCTTTAGAAATTATGTATAAAGAAATCGCTTCTAAAATGAGATATTTGTCCATTAAAACAGTCAAGAGCTAAGTGGTGTTTTTCCTTTTTACTGACTGTTATAATGAGACAGTTGTTTTTTAATATGGAAATCAAGTGTTGTTGTTCCTTCTGACTGACTTTCAAAATGAGATATTTGTCCTTTAAAACAGTCAGAAGTAAAGCATTGTTGTTCCTTCTTCTTCCATATTTCCAGAGCTGAAGTGTTGTTGTGCCTTCTGACTGATGTAACTGACTGCCAAAATGAGATATTTGTCCTTTAAAACAGTCAGAAGTAAAGCGTTGTTGTTCCTTCTTCTTCCATATTTCCAGAGCTGAAGTGTTGTTGTGCCTTCTGACTGATGTAACTGACTGCCAAAATGAGATATTTGTCCTTTAAAACAGTCAGAAGTAAAGCGTTGTTGTTCCTTCTTCTTCCATATTTCCAGAGCTGAAGTGTTGTTGTGCCTTCTGACTGATGTAACTGACTGCCAAAATGAGATATTTGTCCTTTAAAACAGTCAGAAGTAAAGCGTTGTTGTTCCTTCTTCTTCCATATTTCCAGAGCTGAAGTGTTGTTGTGCCTTCTGACTGATGTAACTGACTGCCAAAATGAGATATTTGTCCTTTAAAACAGTCAGAAGTAAAGCGTTGTTGTTCCTTCTTCTTCCATATTTCCAGAGCTGAAGTGTTGTTGTGCCTTCTGACTGATGTAACTGACTGCCAAAATGAGATATTTGTCATTTAAGATAGTTGGAAGACAAAGTGTTGTTGTGCCTTCTGACTGACTGCCAAAATGAGATACTTGTTCTTTAAGACTGTCAGATAGATCAAGAGTTGTTATGCCTTCGGACTGACTTCCTAAATGTGATAATTGTACAGTTGGGGACCAAGTGTCATTCTTCCGTTGGATTGATTTCCAAAATGAGATATAAGTCCTTTAAAACAGTCAGATATTAAGTGTAGTTGTCCCTTCTGACTGACTTAAAAAATGAGAAAATTATCCTTTAAGACAGAAGTAAAGTGTTGTTATGCCTTCTGAATGAAATCTGAAATGAGATATTTGTCCTTTAAAACAGTTGAAAATCAAGTGTTGTTGTACCTTCTGACTGACTTCTGAAATTAGATATTTGTCCTTTAAGATGGTCGCAGATCAAGTTTAGTTGTACCTTCTGACTGACTCCTGAAATTAGATATTTTTCCTTTAAAACAGTTGGAGATCAAGTGTTGTTGTTCCTTCTGACTGACTCCTGAAATGAGATTTGTCCTTCAAGACAGTTGGAGATCATGTAATGTTGTGCCTTCTGACTGACTGCCGAAATGAGATATTTGTCCTTTAAGACAGTTGGAGATCAAAAGTTGTTGTGCCTTCTGACTGACTCCTGCAATGAGATATTTGTCCTTTAAGACAGTTGTAGATCAAGTGTTGTGCCTTCTGACTGACTGCCAAAATGAGATATTTGTCCTTTAAGACAGTTGGAGATCAAGAGTTGTTGTTCCTTCTGACTGACTCTTGAAATGAAGTATTTGTCCTTTAATATAGTTGGAGATCAAGTGTTGTTGTGCCTTCTGACTGACTGCCGAAATTAGATATTTGTTCTTTATGAGAGTTGGAGATCAAGAGTTGTTGTGCCTTCTGACTGACTGCCGAAATGAGATATTTTTCCTTTAAGACAGTTGGTGATGAAGTTTTTTTTTTGCGTTCTGACTGACTTCCAAAATGAGATATTTGTCCTTTCAGACAGCCATAGATCAAGTTCAGCGGAGCACAAGGTGCTCATGATGAGCTTTTGTGATCGCCTTTTGTCCGTCATCTCTCGTGTGTCATCAACATTTACCATGTTAACACTCTAAAGGCAACATTTATTGGCCAATCTTCATGAAACTTGGTCAGAACATTTGACCCAATGATACGAGATAATCTGGGTCATGTGGGGTCAAAAACTTTGTCACTAGGTCAAATAATAGAAAGAGCTTGTTAACACTCTAGAAGTCATATTGGTCAGAACGTTTGTCCCAATGATATCTCCGCGGAGTTCGAATCTGGGTCTCGTGGGGTCAAAAAGTAGGTCACTAGGTCAATTTGAAGAAAAAGCTTAATAACACTCTAGAAGTCACATTTTTTGTCCAATCTTCATGAAACTTGGTCAGAACATTTGTCCCAATGATATCTCAGCCGAATTCAAATCTGGGTCATGTTGGTTCAAAAACTAGGTCACTAGGTCAAATTGAAGAAAAAGCTTGTGAACACTCTAGAAGTCACATTTTTTGCCCAATCTTCATGAAACTTGGTCAGAACATTTGACCCAATGATATCTCGGCCGAGTTAGAATCTGGATCATGTGCGGTCAAAAACTAGGTCACTAGGTCAAATGGAAAAAAAGCTTGTGAACACTCTAGAAGTCACATTTTTTGCCCAATCTTCATGAAACTTGGTCAGAACATTTGTCCCAATGATATCTCGGCTGAGTTCGAATCTGAGTAATGTGGGGTCAAAAACTAGGTCACTAGGTCAAGTTGACGAAAAAGCTTGCGAACACTCTAGAAGTAGCATTTTTTGCCCAATAAAAAAGAAACTTGGTTAGAACATTTGTTCTGATGATATCTCGGCCGAGTTCAAAAACGGTTCAGCTCCGTTAAAAAACATGGCCGCCAGGGGGCCAGGGGGCAGGGGTGTTTTTCTTATGTGGCTATAAAAAAGGCTGTTTACACTCCAGAAGTCTCATTTTTAGCCCAGTCAACATGAAACTTGGTCAGAACCTTTGTTCTTATGATATCTTGGCTTAGTTCGAAAATGGTTCCGCTCCCTTGAAAAACATGGCCGCCAGGGGGCAGGGCAGATTTCCTTATATGGCTATTGTTTAAGCTTGTGAACATTCTAGTAGTCACATTTTTTGCCAAATCAACATGAAACTTGCTCAGAAACCTTTGTTCTTATGATATCTTGGACGAGTTTGATAATGGATCCACTCTGCTGAAAAACGTGGCCGTCATGGGGCGGGCAGTTTTCCTTATATGGGTATAATGAAAACTTTAAAAAGCTTGTGAACACTCTAAAGGCCACATTTATTGCCCAATCTTCATGAAACTTGCCCAGATCCTTTGTTCCATTGATATCTTGGCAGAGTTTGAAAATAGCTCATGTGTGGTCAAAAACTAGGTCAAATAGAAAAAAAAAGAAAACTAATTTTTGCCTAATCTTCTTGAAAATTGCTCAGAACATTTGTTTCAATAATATTTTGGGACAAGTTCAAAACTATGTCATGTGGGGTAAAAAAGCTAGGTCACCATGGCAAAATTTAACAAAAAGCTTTAAAACATTCTTGAGGCCACATTTATAGGCCAATCATCACAAAACTTGCTCAGAGCAGTTTAGTTTCTAAGCCTCTCAGGTGAGCGACATAGGGCCTTTTGGCCTTCTTGTTTTGCCTTCTGACTAACTTCTGAAATGAGATATCTGTCCTTTAACTGACTGACTGCCGAAATGGGATATTGTCCTTTAAGACAGTTGGAGAGGAAGTGTTGTGCTTCTGACTGACTTCTGAAATGAGATATTTGTCCTTAAAGACAGCCCGAGTTCAAGTGTTGTTGTGCCATCTGACTGACTTCTGAAATGAGATATTTGTCCTTAAAGACAGACATCAAGTCTTGTTGTGCCTTCAGATTGACTTCTAAAATGAGATGTTAGTTCTTTAAGACAGAGATCAAGCGTTGCTGTGCCTTTTGTCCTTCAAGACAGACAGGGATCAAGCATTGTTGTGCGTTCTGATTCACTTCTGAAATGAGATGTTAGTCCTTAAAGACAGTTGGAGATCAAGTGTTGTTGTGCCTTCTGATTGACTTCTGAAATGAGATGTTAGTCCTTTAAGATAGTTGGAGATTAAGTGTTGTTGTGCCTTCTGACTGACTCCTTAAATGAGACATTTGTCCTTTTAGACAGTCTTTATAAGAGATCAAATGTTATTGTGCCTTCTGATTGACTTCTTAAATGAGATATTTGTCTTTTAAGACAGTTGGAGATCAGGCGTTGTTGTGCCTTCTGATTAACTCCTGAAATGAGATATTTGTCCGTGAAGATGGAGATCAAGTGTAGTTGTGCCTTCTGATTGACTCCTGAAATGAGATATTTGTCCTTGAAGACGGAGATCAAGTGTAGTTGTGCCTTCTGATTGACTTCCGAGATGAGATGTTTGACCTTTAAGACTGTTGGAGATTAAGGGTTGTTGTTATGCTCCCCGAAAAATTTCGCGGGAGCATATAGTCGCCGCTTTGTCCGTCCGTCCTTCCATCACACTATCTTGTCCAGAGTATTTCTCAGCAACTACTGGCCGGAATTCAACAAAACTTCTTGGGAAGCTTTATTGCCAAGAGGAAGTGTGCATATTACCAGGGCTTTCCGCTTCAGTTATTTTTCTCAGAGTTATGGGACTCCTGAAATTGGTATATAGTGCACAATTCTTGACTTTCTTGTCCAGAGTATTTCTCAGCAACTTCTGGCCAGAATTCAATGAAACTTCATGGGAAGCTTTTTTACCAAGAGGTGTGCATATTATCAGGACGTTCGGCTTTAGTGATTTTTCTTACAGTTATGGGACTTTGAATATTTCTGAAATTAGTCCTTCCGTCACACTTTCTTGTCTGGAGTATTTCTCAGCAACTACTGGCCGGAATTCAACGAAACTTCATGGGAAGCTTTATTACCAAGAGGAGGTGTGCATATTACCAGGACATTCCGCTTCAGTGAGTTATGGGACTTTGAATATTTCTGAAATTAGTATCTAGTGTACAATTCTTCACTTTCTTGTCCGGAGTATTTCTCAGCAACTTCTGGCTGGAATTCAACGAAACTTCCGCTTTAGTGATTTTTCTTAGAGTTATGGGACTTTGAAGATTTCTGAAATCAGTATATAGTGCACAATTCTTAACTTTCTTGTCCGCGCTATTTCTCAGCAACTACTGGCTGGAATTCAACAAATCTTTTATGGGAAGCTTCATTACCAAGAGGAGGTGTATATACTACCAGGATGTTCCGCTTCAATGATTTTTCTTAGAGTTATGGGACTTTGAAGATTTCTGAAATCATTATATATATAGTGCACAATTCTTCACTTTCTTGTCCGGGCTATTTCTCAGCAACTACTTGCTGGAATTCAACAAAACTTTATGGGAAGCTTCATTACCAATAGGAGGTGTGCATACTATCAGGACGTTCCGCTTAAATGATTTGTCTCAGAGTTATGGGACTTTTTCTGACATATAATATATAGTGCACAATTCTTGTCCGGGCTATTTCTAGGCAACTACTGGCCAGATTTCAATGAAATTTCATGGGAAGCTTAATTGCCAAGAGGAGGTGTGCATATTAGCAGGATGTTCCACTTCATTGATTTTTCTTAGAGTTATGGAACTTTGAAAATTTCTGAAATATAGTACACATTGCTATTGATATTTAGTCATTTTATTATCTTTGCCCTTCTCATGGCATTTATATTGCTTGACAAAGCGCATTGGGGAGCATCCATCTGTTTTACTGATATCCTTGTTCCTTCAGATTGACTCCTGAAATGAGATATTTGTCCTTTAAGACAGTCAGAGATCAAGAGTTGTTGTGCCTTCTGACTGACTTCTGAAAGGAGATATTTGTACTTTAAGACCGTCGGAGATCAAGCATTGTTGTTCCTTCTGATTGACTCCTAAAATGAGATATTTGTACTTTTAGAAATCAGAGATCAAATGTTATTGAGCCGTCTGACTGACTTCCAAATTGAGATATTTGTCCTTTAAGACTGTCGGAGATCAAGCGTTGTTGTTCCTTCTGATTGACTCCTAAAATGAGATATTTGTACTTTAAGAAATCAGAGATCAAATGTTATTGTGCCGCCTGATTGACTTCCAAAATGAGATATTTGTCCTTTAAGACAGTTGGAGATGATGTGTTGTTGTTCCTTCTTTTGAACGTATTTTCCTCAGCTGATACTTTATCCTTCAGGATTGATATTTTTCCATTAAGACAGACAAGATCAAGCATTGTTGTTCCTTCTGACTGACTTCCTAAATGAGATATTAGTCCTTTAAGACAGTCAGAGATCAAGTGTGGTTGTCCCCTCCGATTGACTTCCAAAATGAGGTATTTGTTCCTTAAGACAGACAGAGATCAAGTGTTGTGCCTTCTGATTGACATTTGAAATGAAGTATAAGTGCTTTATGACAGACAGAGATCGAGCGTTGTTGTCCCTTCTGACTGACTTCCAAAATAAGATATTTGTCCTTTAAGACAGTTGGAGACCATGCTTAGTTGTCCCTTCTGACTGACTTCCAAAATAAGATATTTGCCCTTTAAGACAGTTGGAGACCATGCTTAGTTGTCCCTTCTGACTGACTTCCAAAATAAGATATTTGCCCTTTAAGACAGTTGGAGACCATGCTTAGTTGTGCCTTCTGACTGACTCCTAAAATGAGATATTTGTCCTTTAAACCAGACAGAAACCAAGTGTAGTTGTGCCTTCTGACTGACTCCTGAAATGAGATATTTGTCCTTTAAGACAAACATAAACCAAGTGTAGTTGTGCCTTGTGACTGACTTTCGAAATGAGATATTTGTCGTTTAAGACAGTCAGAAGCCATGTGTAGTTGTGCCTTCTGACTGACTTTCGAAATGCGATATTTGTCCTTGAAGACAGACAGAAACCAAGTGTAGTTGTGCCTTCTGACAGACTTTCTAAATGAGATATTTGTCCTTTAAGACAGACAGAAACCATGTGTAGTTGTGCCTTCGGACTGACTTTCGAAATGAGATATTTGTCCTTTAAGACAGTTGGAGATCAAGTGTTGTTGTGCCTTCTGACTGACTTTCAAAATGAGATATTTGTCCTTTAAGACAGACAGAAAGCAAGTGTAGTTGTCCCTTCTGACTGACTTTCGAAATGAGATATTTGTCCTTGAAGACAGTTGGAGATCATGCATAGTTGTGCCTTCTGACTGACTTTCAAAATGAGATATTTGTCTGTGAAGACTGTCAGAGATCAAGTGTTGTGGTGACTTCTGACTGATTTTCATAATGAGATTTTGTCCTTTAAGACCGTTGGAAATCATGAATAGTAGTGCTGTCTGACTAACTTTTGAACTGAGATATTTGTCTGTGAAGACTGTCAGAGATCAAATGTTGTTGTGCCTTCTGACTGACTTCCAAAATAAGATATGTATCCTTTAAGACGGAGATCAAGCATTCTTGTGCCTTCTTATTGACTCCTGAAATAACATACTAGTATTAGCCCTTTAAGATAGTTGGAAATCAAATGATGTATGCTCACATTCATAAAACTACTTTGCATTAATCGCAGAATGGCCTCCAGCTACCTCCAGCCCAGTAAATACACTTTGTTTGGTTATCAACAACATTCCCAGTCCTGGCCCTTTTGGAGCCCTTTTTCCAAGAACACTCCTGACAATATCTCTGTTGCAAGTCACGTCAGCATGATACCACCTGAAGTCAGCATGATACCTCCTGAAGTCAGGTGATACCACTTGAAAATCCTGAAGTTCCTCTTCTTCCTTACTGTTCCTGGACCAATTGCTGAATTTGTTCCCCAGATATTCTCGAAAAATGAATTCGGCTCAGACACTGCATGTTTATTAAGATAAAATAATGAACTACAAAGCAGTGACATTTCAATACACCAATAACTTTCTATCACAGATATTTATTAACATACTTTTCACAAGCATCCAACCAAAAAGCATCTTTCTGTCGATAAACTGATAGAATCAGTGAGTTTTGAAGATACTAGACCAACATTATCAACATATAGTTTTTGCTTCTCTTTTGGCAGTGTTAATCTATGTTACAAAGAGTAAACGTTTATTATGAAGGTAATTCCAAGAAGTGGTCATGTGATTATTTTTCACACTTGGTTTCAATAGATTTTGTTATGCAATAATAATGTGTTTATCCCATTCAAAGATGTATAATGTTGGTCCTTATGAGTCCCAATATCTCATCTAGAGAATGTTGGTCCTTGTGAATCCCAATATCTCATCTAGAGAATGTTGGTCCTTGTGAATCCCAATATCTCATCTAGAGAATGTTGGTCCTTATGAATCCCAATATCTCATCTAGAGAATGTTGGTCCTTATGAATCCCAGTATCTCATCTAGAGAATGTTGGTCCTTATGAATCCCAATATCTCATCTAGAGAATGTTGTCCTTATGAATCCCAATATCTCATCTAGAGAATGTTGGTCCTTATGAATCCCAATATCTCATCTAGAGAATGTTGGTCCTTATGAATCCCAATATCTCATCTAGAGAATGTTGGTCCTTATGAATCCCAATATCTCATCTAGAGAATGTTGGTCCTTATGAATCCCAATATCTCATCTAGAGAATGTTGGTCCTTATGAATCCCAGTATCTCATCTAGAGAATGTTGGTCCTTATGAATCCCAATATCTCATCTAGAGAATGTTGGTCCTTATGAATCCCAATATCTCATCTAGAGAATGTTGGTCCTTATGAATCCCAATATCTCATCTAGAGAATCCCCCATTTGATCTTGAGTCCCAATGTTTAGTTTAGTTTGAAGATATATATTTAAGCTTGATTGTCTCAAAAGCCTGAGGCTTAATGAGACACTTTTGAGTCTGTTTCCTGGGTAGAACCAGTACTTGGTGTCTTTTGAAAAAGATCATTTGTGCCACGCCGTGAGAAAACCGGTCTTAATGCATGTGCGTAAAGTGTCGTCTCGGATTAGCCTGTGCAGTCCGCACAGGCTAATCCAGGACGGCACTTTCCGCCTACAGTTGATTTATGTTTAGAAGAGACTTTCTTGAAACAGAAAATACCATAAAAGCGGAAAGTGCCATCCCGGATCAGCCTGTGCGGACTGCACAGGCTGATCTGGGACGACACTTTACGCACATGCATTAAGTCCGGTTTTCCCACGACGCGCCTCATTTAAACGTTGTCTCAGTAGGGATTGAACTCACGACCTCCCGATCGCAAGGCGGACACCATATCCATTACACCACTGCGACCGTGCAGACACCGTATATAGTTACACCACTGCGACCGTGCAGACACCATATCTATTACACCACTGCGACCGTTTTGCAAATTCATACCAAATCATTAATCACCAAAACAAGACCTTTTGGTGGAGGCTTTTTCAAAAGTCGCCCCTGGTCATCATGGGAGAATAAAGTTTTATGAATAATTCTTGCTACGTTTAATAGGAATTTTGTATTTTTATATATGTAATACTTAAACCATATAACCCGTAAGATTCACCATTTACCTACCACTGAAATAATAATTTTGCTACGAAAGAAGTTAAATAAATATTAAGAATCATTATTGCTACCTTTGTAATTTAATATAATACATAAGTAGATAAACCTTAGGATTCATTATTGCTAGCTTTAATCTTCAAACATACACTATAACTAGCAAGCACTTCAGTGACAAATGTCCTGTATCTTAATGTGATTGCTTTATTTGTTCGCACAGTGACCGACTGAAATGAACACACCAATAATTGCAAGTTGGGGTGAAGTCATGCATCAATTTCTTATGTAAATGTTTGTTTTATTGACCAGTAATATTCATGTTTTGGATGACACTGAAAGGTTTACGATGCAGCCTTACTCATTAAAGTAACTCTAAACTACAGGTAATGTGCTGTTTATTTTCTTTTGCCTTAGGGCAAAGAGAAGAAGTGACTTGTGTTTTTGATTATCTGGAATAAATCATTAATTTTGTGCATTGACACATTGTGCATTGATACTTTGGTTCTGGATTTTTTTTTCCGAATTTTAAAGGTATGGTTTTGTTTTTTAATCTGGAAACAATTCTGTAAATTTATTTACATTTAAGAACACGCCTGAGGGGTTTTGACAATGTTTTGAAATGAGTGTTTAAGTGGATATTCTTCAACTGATGGTGTTTTAACTAATTATCTTATATCAGTAAGCAAAGGTGTCAGCAAAAAATAGATTTATGTAGTCAGTCAGTTTTGATTTTGTCAAATTAGATTAGTCAGTAATTTGATTTTTTTTATATCAGTCAGTCAGTCATTAACTTAAAGTCATAAAGAATAATATTAAACTATTATGGCAGTCAGTCAGTGTTTTGTTTATTGATCTTTCATCGGTTGTTAGTCTTAAGTCAGACTTTCGTCAGTTAGTTTAAATTCAATTTAATGAGTGGATAAGTCAGTCAGAAGTCAGTCATTTAATCAGTCTTGTCAGTCTGTAAGTCACCAACCATGACTTTGATAAGATATTTTGTAAAGATACAGTTTAAAAAAACAAGGCAACTGAAGCAAGATCCATATAACTGTGAACTTTCAGTCAAATATTTGCATGGAAAATCATTCAAGCATTGTATTAATGTATTTTTAATTTTGAAAAAAAAAGCATTACAAAACAATTGAAGCACTTAAGAATATGTAAACAACTTTTGTTAGGACCATGTTTGTCATGTTTAATTTCATTGATATATGAATTGATGCAAATTGAATAATAATTCCCCCCCCCCCCCCCCATCAAAGATGGCGGTGAATATTGAGTTGCTAATGTTGGTTGGTCTGTCGGTCGATAGACCACTTTCCAGCAGTTTTCATTCGATCTTCACCAAATTTGATGAAAAGGTTTTAAAACCGTAATATCTTAGTCTAGTTCAATGATCAACCAAATCGCCCCAGGAACTGCAGAGTTATGGCCCTTGATCTATCTAAAATTGGCCTTTTTAGCAGTTTCAGCTCAACATGTCCAACAGTTCTCATCCGATCTTCACCAAAATTTATATTTTATACATTGATTTTAACAAAAGAGGGCATACCTGTTTTACAAACAGCTCTTGTTACTCATTATATTGACCATAGTGGTTTTACTTCCTAAAAAGGTTTTTGTCCAGTACCAGGTAAATTTAACAACCATAGTTTGGTTGTATTTTTTTTGTGTCTTTTTAACTTACAGAGATTTTATGTAGGATGTTACATATACCAGCGCTTAAGACAAACTGTATTCCAGCATGTAAGACGAATAGTTTTGCCTTCAAATAATGCTGGTCTGTTTGGACATATTGAGTTATCAAGTGACATTATGTTCCCTTGTTTTGTGCGCTCAGAAAGGTGTATTTCATGTAGTAATGTGAGTTTGATGCTTGTGTGGTTAGAATAGCCACTCTTTATTTTATGCTTTCGGGTGGTTTATAGGGAAATTATAAGTGAAATAAAATTTATAATCACTGTTTTAAAACAGTGAAAACGACCTCTTTGATAATGGAACTACTTTTTCACCAGGAAGTTAGAAAAATACCAAAATAACACATTTTTAAGCATTAAATAAAAAGAAAATTTGTTGCTTTCGGTAGAATATCGATTTTTGATTCACTCGTGATCATGGAAAAAAAATAATATTTTCACTCGTGGTGAATATAAATTTATATGATCACTAGTGAATTAAAATTGGTATTCTACCGAAACTAACAAACATCCTCTATATCTTGGGTGGTTGTTAAACAGAAGTTTTTATTATTTTTTCAGAAACATTTAATTTGTTATTACCTTCTAGAAACTTCATTTATATTTCAATTTTTGATAGCACTTTATATGGATTGCATGTGTATGAACATGCTAATAATGCACTACAATTGTGTTACATTTTCCATGTATTTTGCGAGTGGTCTGTAGTGTCAGAAATTAATTGTTGAGAATATATTTCAGAAAATGATGTTGAAATGTTTTATGAATGACAGTTATTTAATTCATCCAAAGTAGCTATCATACCTTACATTCCACTTAAAAAATGTAATACTGGTAGTACACATGTTGTTTCGTTAATAGTAAAAAATTATTGAGAACTAGAACATGTACTGTACCTGATGCATGTATTTATAAAGTCATTCATTTTGTTGACTGATATTTTATGCTGCATTTGATTTTATGTATAATAAAATGTTATTAGCTGTTCTGACGTCGTGTTTGTTCATTTTGTATTCAGTGTGTTGTTACAGTTTTGAAAACCTGATTTGCTCTAACTTAATTCCTTAGGTACAAAAAGTAATAAAGGACATAGTATACACTATGGAGGCATGGGTTGCTTATTAGTTAAAAGATGAGAAATAAATCCTGTGTCTTCTTTGTTAAAGAGGGACTGTCTGATTTGTATAGATTTATTTCATGTCTCTACTGTTACCCACTAACAAAAACCCATTTTATTTAACATTAAAAAATCGACAAAACTATTTCTCTTATTGAAAATTGAAAATATATATGTCAGTCGATACAGACCCGTTGATCCTACAGCAATGCCTACATTCGGTTTGGAATTAGAGAGACTGTATGGGCTGTAAGGGGTGCCTTTTTCAAGGCAGTAAGAGGTGCCTCTTTATAGGCTGTAAGGGTGCCTTTTGATAGGCTGTAAGGGGTACCTCTTTATAGGCTGTAAGGGGTGCCTCTTTATAGGCTGTAAGGGATGCCTTTTTATAGGCTGTAAGGGGTACCTCTTTATAGGCTGTAAGGGGTGCCTCTTTATAGGCAGTTAGGGGTGCTTCTTTATAGGCTGTTAGGGGTGCATCTTTATAGGCTGTAAGGGGTACCTCTTTATAGGCTGTAAGGGGTACCTCTTTATAGGCTGTAAGGGGTTTCTCTTTATAGGCTGTAAGGGGTGCCTCTTTATAGGCTGTTAGTGGTGCAGCTTTATAGGCTGTTAGGGGTACCTCTTTATAGGCTGTAAGGGGTACCTCTTTATAGGCTGTAAGGGGTGCCTCTTTATAGGCTGTTAGGGGTGCATCTTTATAGGCTGTAAGGGGTACCTCTTTATAGGCTGTATGGGGTATCTCTTTATAGGCTGTAAGGGGTGCCTCTTTATAGGCTGTAAGGGGTACCTCTTTATAGGCTGTTAGGGGTGCCTCTTTATTGGCTGTAAGGGGTGTCTCTTACTGTAAGGGGTATCTCTTTATAGGCTGTAAGGGGTGCCTCTTTATAGGCTGTAAGGGGTGCCTCTTTGTAGGCTGTTAGGGGTGCCTCTTTATAGGCTATTAGGGGTGCCTCTTTATAGGCTGTAAGGGGTGCCTCTTTATAAGCTGTAAGGGGTGCTAGTCCTAATGATGCAATTCTTTCACAGCTATTTGAGGTTTTCATCTTTTACAACAGTTCATCATAATTGCTGTTTGGAGGACGTAACTGAAGATTTTGAGCTACTAGTATTAGCTAATGTGTTACTCTATGCGGTCTCCTCTGTCTCCAAAGTTGAGTTTAATATTAAAATCGTAATAATGTTATGTTGATTTCATTAATAGAATGTTAATAATGATAAGAATACAATTGAATTTTGCTGCCTCTACTACAATGTTTTCAGAGATTTTTGGTTTTAACTTTTGACTTGACGTCTAGTCTTAAATGGGATTAGCATGTAGTACATGGATTCTGTTTTCATTTCACGATTCACAGTAAATTATGGTTGTATGAACTATTTTTCGAGCATGTCAATATTTGTTTTATTTATTTCACTACAGAAAGAGCGTTCACAGATGTATGCAGTCTTGCTATTAGAATTTGGGTCACTAATGTTTGAATTTGGATTAGTTAGAAAACCTTTGAAATTTTTTGTGTGAGCTGTAGATAATATCATCATTATCATGCAAATTCCTGATCTGATACACAATTATACATTAATGAAATGTTTGTATTCATTTTCAATTGATGCAGATAACTTATATTTTTATTCGTACACATTGTCTTTAAATAGCTAAAAAATTAAAAACGAAATAAACACTTACTTTTGGCATTTTGCATACAGTTTAAACATTTCAGAAACATGAATGAACAACCTGTACAATGTAACTACAACTGTTTTGTTCAATGTAAGAAAAGGCTTTAAATAAGATTTAGTCTCCACATTGGCCAGCAGTATAAACATTTTCATCCACAGACTCAAATTAGCACCATTTTTAGAATAGAACAGTTTCAAGAGTGTTCTTTATTCTTACAACTTTAGCCTAAGAATGGATTGGTGAATATGACTCCAGTAATTGATGTGGATATCTTTGTATTATCAGTATATTCTTTTCAGTGAAACATCAAATTGTATTGGTGAAATAAAATTTTATATTTTCAGTGTTGGATCAGTGAAAATATAAGATTTTAATATTTTCACTGCAGTGAAAATATAACATTAAACGCAATATATTTCTATCAATAGCATTGATCTACCAGTAGTGGTTTACCTCCCTTGGCAAATTGATAGACATGTACAGTATTTACATACATTTGTTTACAGAAAACGCATGATAAAATTCAACAATAATATAATTTAGCGACAACGACGCATAAGTATAAAATAAAAAGTAAATTTGTTTTTTTCGGTGAATGATTGAATATTTATTTCACTCGTGGTCATAAAAAAACTATATTTTCACTCGTGGCTATGCCACTTGTGAAAATATTATTTTGTATAACCACTCATGAAATACAATTTGATCATTCACCGAAATCAACAAATATCCTCTATATATTCTACTTTAGTTTATTTAAAAATTTACAGAAGAGGACCAGTATTCATCAAGCTCCTAACTAAACGAACTTACATTTCAATTTCTTTCCATATATTTGATGGATGTTTGTAAGAAGCTTTTTGGTCTGTATTACTATGAATAGTTTTAGATACTTCTTGTGCTGATAATTACTACTAGACAAGATGAATTTGCAAAAGACGTAACCGGCTATTTTTGTATGAGTTTACTACCAGTACATCTGTAATATGATAAGTTTGTGTGTGAACCAGCTGATACCTGGCTTGCATTTCATTGTTAAGCAGATAGCAATGTATATTAGTGCACTTGATGACATGGGTGATAAATGATAACTGCATTTCCTATCTAAACACCTTTGTCTAATTATGCAAGTTGCTTATTCTCACAAATATTACCCTCTATATAGACTGTAAGGGGTGCCTCTTTATAGGCTGTAAGGGGTGCCTCTTTATAGGCTGTAAGGGGTGCCTCTTTATAGGCTGTAAGGGGTACCTCTTACTGTAAGGGATGCATCTTAATAGGCTGTAAGGGGGTACCTCTTTATAGGCTGTAAGGGGAGCCTCTTTATAGGCTGTAAGGGGTACCTCTTTATAGGCTGTAAGGGTGCCTCTTTATAGGCTGTAAGGGGTGCCTCTTTATAGGCTGTAAGGGGTACCTCTTACTGTAAGGGGTGCCTCTTTATAGGCTGTAAGGGGTACCTCTTTATTGGCTGTAAGGGGTGCCACTTTATAGGCTGTAAGGGGTGCCTCTTTATAGGCTGTAAGGGGTGCATCTTTATAGGTTGTAAGGGGGTGCCTCTTTATACGCTGTAAGGGGTGCCTCTTTATAGGCTGTAAGGGGTACCTCTTACTGTAACGGGTGCCTCTTTATACGCTGTAAGGGATGCCTCTTACTGTAAGGGGTGCCTCTTTATAGGCTGTAAGGGGTGCCTCTTCGTAGGCTGTAAGGGGTGCCTCTTTATAGGCTGTAAGGGGTGCCTCTTTATAGGCTGTAAGGGGTGCCTCTTTATAGGCTGTAAGGGGTGCCTCTTTATACGCTGTAAGGGGTGCCTCTTTATAGGCTGTAAGGGGTACCTGTTTATAGGCTGTAAGGGATGCCTCTTTATAGGCTGTAAGGGGTGCCTCTTTATAGGCTGTAAGGGGTGCCTCTTTATAGACTGTAAGGGGTGCGTCGTTATAGGCAGTTAGGCGTGCCTCTTTATAGGCTGTAAGGGTGCCTCTTTATAGGCTGTAAGAGGTGCCTCTTTATAGGCTGTAAGGGGTGCATCTTTATATGATATAAGGGGTACCTGTTACTGTAAGGGGTGCCTCTTTATAGGCTGTAAGGGGTACCTCATACTGTGAGGGGTGCATCTTTATAGGCTGTAAGGTGTGCCTCTTCATAGGCTGTAAGGGGTACCTCTTTATAGACTGTAAGGGGTGCCTCTTTATAGGCAGTTAGGGGTGCCTCTTTATAGGCTGTAATGGGGTGGCTCTTTATAGGCTGTAAGGGGTACCTCTTTATAGGCTGTAAGGGGTGCCTCTTACTGTAATGGATGCTACTTTATAGGCTGTAAGGGGTGCCTCTTTATAGGCTGTAAGGGGTGCCTCTTTATAGGCTGTAAGGGGTACCTCTTACTGTAAGGGATGCATCTTCATAAGCTGTAAGGGGTGCCTCTTTATAGGCTGTAAGGGGTACCTGTTATTGTAATGGGTGCATCTTTATAGGCTGTAATGGGTACCTGTTACAGTAATGGGTGCCTCTTTATAGGCTGTAAGGGGTACCTCTTTATAGGCCATAATGGGTGCCTTTTTATAGGCAGTAAGGGGTACCTCTTTATAGGCTGTAAGGGGTGCCTCTTTATAGGCTGTAAGGGGTGTCTCTTTAAAGGCTGTAAGGGGTGCATCTTTATAGGCTGTAAGGGGTGTCTCTTTATAGACTGTAAGGGGTGCCTCTTCATAGGCTGTTAGGGGTGCCTCTTTATAGGCTGTAAGGGGTGCCTCTTTATAGGCTGTAAGGGGGTGCCTCTTTATAGGCTGTAAGGGGTGCCTCTTTATAGGCTGTAAGGGGTGCCTCTTTATAGGCTGCATGGGGTGCCTCTTTATAGGTTGTAAGGGATGCCTCTGTATAGGCTGTAAGGGGTGCCTCTTTATAGGCTGTAAGGGGTGCCTCTGTATAGGCTGTAAGGGGTGCCTCTTTATAGGCTGTAAGGGGTGCCTCTTTATTGGCTGTAACGGGTGTCTCTTTCTGTAAGGGGTGCCTCTTTATTGGCTGTAAGGGGTGTCTTACTGTAAGGGGTGCCTCTTTATAGGCTGTAAGGAGTACCTCTTTATAGGATGTAAGGGGTGCCTCTTTATACACTGTAAGTTTAAGTATGCATTTCATTGTTTAGCAGATAGCTATATATATTAGTGCACTAGATGACATGGGTGATAAACGCTAACTGCATTTCCTATCTAAAGACCATTGTCTCTTTAAGCAAGTTGCATGTCCTCATAAATATTACCCACACAAAGTCATTTCAAGTATGATGACTAATGATATCAATAAAAAGTTAATAATATATACAAAACGTTACACGCTTAAATATCCACACAATCTATGAATATATTTTTGCATTATAAATTAAAGATTGTCATTCTATTAGGCCAAATTGGAAATAACTTCAATTTTGGTGATCAAATATACAATAAGTGGTGATGGTGGATTTTAACAGATGATGATGATGATGATGATAATGATATTGATGAAGAGGAGGATGTTGATGATGATGATGATGATTATGATGATGATATTGTTGCTGCTGTTGCTGATGATGAAGATAATGATGATGATATTGATGATGATGAGGAGGAGGACCAGGACGATGATATTGATGATGAGGAGGAGGAGGAGGACCAGGACGATGATATTGATGATGAGGAGGATGAGGAGGACCAGGACGATGATATTGATGATGATGAGGAGGAGGAGGACCAGGACGATGATATTGATGATGAGGAGGAGGAGGAGGACCAAGACGATGATATTGATGATGAGGAGGAGGAGGACCAGGATGATGATATTGATGATGAGGAGGAGGAGGACCAGGACGATGATATTGATGATGAGGAGGAGGAGGACCAGGACGATGATATTGATGATAAGGAGGAGGAGGAGGACCAGGACGATGATATTGATGAGGAGGAGGACCAGGACGATGATATTGATGATGAGGAGGATTAGGACCAGGACGATGATATTGATGATGAGGAGGAGGAGGACCAGGACGATGATATTGATGATGAGGAGTAGGAGGACCAGGACGATGATATTGATGATGAGGAGGAAGAGGAGGACCAGGACGATGATATTGGCGATGAAGATTGAAGATGATGATTGCGATAGTGATGATGATAATTACAATGAGCATGATCATGATGGTGGTGGTGGTGATAATAATGAGGAGAATGTGGCAGTGTCTAGGATGATGAAAACAACAACAATGATAATGAAGCAAATCCAGTCAACAGACTTATATGCAGAGGTCATTTAACTTGATTTTTATTCTCGTGCATTTTGTTATTGTTGATCGACAATCCAGAAAAATTATTAATATTGTACCAAGTGTAATATAATTGAACAATATAGACTTTTGAAGGTTGCATTATACTGCATCCCATTATACTGCATCCCATTTGTAAATCACCTGTTTTGAACGAAATTTGAAAGCAATTGAGGAAATTAATTTGAAATATTGAATAAACACATATTTGACGGAACAAAAATGTCATTCTTTATGAAATCAGCCAATTGCAGATGATACAAACTTTGTAGTGTTCACATTTTAATCTTATTGTTTATGAAACTTGTATGTTTACTAACGTCTGATAAAATCAGATGGGGACAGATAAAGTTACCTTTGTCACGTGTGATTTGTGGAGATTTTTGATGAGTTTCAAATAAGATTAGAATTAAGATATCCCATTTCACAAGCGACGGATTAAGCCAAATTATGTATCTTTGTTCTCGAGTTTTGATTTAAGACGAATCAGTGTTTTGATAGTTTTTCATCCGTTCAAGGTTTTGATAAATATATTTATGGAAAGCACTTTTGTGTGTTGCGAACATAATACGTTCCAGTAATAGGTATGTTGAATTTATCTGATTTGTTTAAAACAACATATTTCTATGATTAAAGATTAAAATCTGGGTATCCAAAAAATATAGAGGTAAAGCAAAGAAAGACTTCATTGAACAATACATTTCGTAAGTACCTTACATTTGTGATTATTGTTTTATAAATCAAATTATTTATTATTGTCTCAAAAAGGTTAAATGCTTTCTACCAATTTTAGATTTTTAGAACATTTATATATATATATAGAAATAACATATTTGTTATTTAATTCTGATGGTTGTATTATATATGTTCTCTGTGAATTAAGAATAGACTGATTCTGAGTGTTTAGGTACTACTCACTGGGCCTATGTTACAAAACTATATGAAAACATCACATATTCATATATTTAAGAAGTTTACACATTTAAGACACAAATATTTTAATCTTGTTTTCTCACACTCATTCTTTCTTGTTCCCACACTTACAAAAACATGTTAGCTGTATGAGGACGAAATGTGATATGTCTGTCATTTTTTGTAAAACAAACACTATAGTCTTTAAAAGTTATAGGGCTCTATGGGGGAAAGCAATTTTGTATTGTTGTGAGGTTATCGCCATTGTTTAGATTTGATTTTCAACTGTGTATCTTGTGCAAATATTTAAAGATTATTCTAAAAAAGAAATGCAAAAACAAATTGTAAGATTTAGTTTTAAACCTAAAGAAAACTGTTTCCCTGAGTTTGCAGCTAATATTTTTTCAATGGTTATCAAAAATAATATGAGCCTTGTCGTGGGAAAACCAGGCTTAATGCACATGCATAAGGTGTAATCCAGGACAACACTTTCCGCCTACAGTGGATTTATGTTTAGAAGGTACTTCCTTGAAACAGAAAATACCCTAAAAGCGGAAAGTGTCGTCAGGAATCAGCCTGTTCAGACTGTACAGGCTAATCTGGGACGACAGTTTACCCATATGAATTAGCTTGATTTTCCCACAACACGCCTCATATTCAGATAACCTCTGAATATCAATAGATATATCAACACAAGTTCCATCATTACAACCACCAAGGAGGTTATGTTTTTGATGCTGTTGGTTTGACTCACAGTTTTTAAGTTAGCAATTTGCGGCAAAAAAATATAAACATATTTCCATAACATTATCTGGAAATGGTTCAAATGAACAAACAAATAAATTATTATATTTTGGTGGTGATACAGATGACAGTTTGTATCCAGGAAATGTTCACAAGAGTATTGGGAATTTTTTAACAGTTTAAAATACAATACAGTTACAGTCAATTGCGTATCATCCTTCTACAATCATTTCCCGCAAAATACCAGTTTGGTTGTATCCTCAATTGAAATGATGCTACTGTAATTTTAAAAAGGCATCTTTAACACATTAAAGACAAGAAATGTCTTTAAAAAAGACTATCTCGGCGTTGAAGTTAATATTGAGATGTCATTTAAAAATTACCTAAACAGACGGCCAAGATGATCGGTTACGTGACTTCTCAGACCCCAGATTGTTTGGTCCCCACCAATATTAGGAGACTTATTGGACCCCAGATTTTCGGACACTATAAGAAAACTTCTCGGACCCAAAAGTTAATTTGAGATAAATTTATTAATTTAAAAATTAAATAAAATTATCATTAATATCTATGCTGTGAATAAACCAATCATACAACTCCATGTTTCCACCAGTGATATATGAATAACCAAAATAATTTAGGTTAACATAATTATTATCTGAATTTATCAAGCCAATTTAACAAATTTAACAAATTCACAATGTAAGAACATAATTTCGGGAATGAATTAAAATTATTATGTATCAGACGAGTCTATATAGTTATTTATAGTACCAGTAATATACCATTCATGTAAGTTATCTAATATAATAACGATCTGAAGTAAAATAAGCATTTATACTGTGTATCCCAATAAAAAGCAATACGCAATAACAGTTCGACGTATTCTGAATCTTCTTTCATAACATTTTATCTATAGAAAATGTAGCATCTTTTTATAGATTAAATAAAATCTACTGGAGAAGTTGATAGAAAGATGCAATTATAAATAATCGTTAATAAATCGTAACCACAATTTTAATTCAAATTAACAGTAAGTTTATAAATATAAATGTCCCATTTATTGAAATTTTTAGGTTTATGATTCTCTGAATGCTAATAATGATGCATTTACGAGTATATTATCACAGCTATACAACGGTAGCTAGCTACGCGCGCTTTTAGAATGACACTACTGTTTCTGGAATGTGAAATCAATGGGCCACATGGAACAGCAACACTGTGAATGAGATTTATGAATGGGAACATTGCACAATTGCTTTGGATAGAGCATCCGCTTATATAAATGTAGGCTAAATAAAATAGTTATTTCGTTACGTGAATCAATACAGCATTCTGTTTATGGCATACAATGAGAAAATACGTTCATAATTAGCCTCAGTTCTAGAGTATATGTTGAAGATATGTTTATAACTTCATTTTTAACCGCTTATGTAAACAATTATGTAAATTTTTAATCCCCAAAAGTATGCAACATTTATTGGTATACGTTAAACCATTGTTTGAAGTTTGCATTCCCTAGAATTAGAAAATTTGCCCAATTCTATTGGCATTCAATTTTCCGGCTGCATAATTATCGCAAGAAAATCTGGGTCAAAAGTGATCTTAGACAGCTACACTGAAAAAACTATCACAAACATAAACAAGATACATGTTGACAGCTATAAGATTACTGAAGTTTGGTGTTACTTTAAAAGCAAATGCACTATCAAGTGCCATTTGTATTTTATCTTAATTTACTATCAGTGAGTGTGCTTTTAAACTGTGAAGTAGATAACAGGGCAGAAATCTGGAGGACATATTGGTTTGATGGGTTTGATGGATGATAATGTGTTCTGCCATATAGTATGAAGGTCCGAACCCTTGTCACTGTGCAAACCACATTCAAGTGATCTATCCCATTGATGCCAATATTCAAAAGTATGTTCATATGTTACATATTTTAAACACCAGCAGGCAAAAATAAATATGGTTAAAATAAACACTGACACTGAATGATGGGCACTAGCAGAATGTATAGGGGTGTTTCTGTTATAATGCTATCAGATAACTATCTTCCCAAGGCAAATAACTTCATTAAATGAAGCCATCATTAAAGGACACAACATTTACTGTTTTACTTCAGTGCATTATAGTTACTTGTACCATTTCAACTGACATTTTGTGAATTTGTTGATGTCCTCCAAAAATGGTCTAAACTCTTAAAAAACACTATTTCTAGACAATAATTTAATTATGTATGTTTTAAACAATATTATTCATCAATGAGAATAATTGTCACGCGAGAGCAACTCTGCATCATTACATTTTTCTATAAAAGTTGTCTCCCTTAGTTTACACAAAAGTACATCTGGTTTCATGTAATAGCTAGGTTACTAGGCAAGCAAAAAAGCTAGGAAGATATGGCATGCAATAATAACATTTTTCAAATCAAGGACCCAGTGGTATTTTATCTCAATTGGTTTAAAGGTCAACACACTACTTGAGTCATTTTGCACAAAAACATCAAAAGAACACCATTTTGATGAAAGTGTCAGGAATTTTAAATGCCTGTTAAGGTACATTTAATAATCTTGTAAAAATGAGGTAACAATCAGTAATTGTAGTAGAATCATAGATATCTTCAGCAAGTACATGTATTTAATACAATTATAAGAAAGTAAATTTATGCTAACATTTTCTTTGTGAAATGATAAACATGTTTCCTTTCATTTTTGCATATAATATTATTATTATGTCATTCAAAATATGTCAAATGAATAACTAATGATAATTCTTGAAGGCAAGAAATGCAGTTTATGGAAGAAATAGTTTAACATTTTGAGAAATTGCTTAAAACCTGTTTATTTGCATCAACATCTATTGTAAAATGCTAGTTATATTTCCAAATATATCATTGAGCTAATAAGGAATTATCATAGTGTTTGTAACTAGTAATTTTAAAACAGAGTTCTTTTGTAGTTATTTTAATGTTGATTATTGTTATAATGTCCAACTGTATAACCAAGACAACTTGTCTAACGCAGAAACAAGGTGTGTGTATGCATTTTATTATCCATTACTGAGAAATATTAATTCCACTTATAAAGCCGTGCCCAATTTAAATGTAAAAAAAAGTCTTTGAACTCAAAATCTTTGTCTTGTTTTACACTTGGTTACCATTGCATACCATTTGCTTTATCATGAATTGTTAATAATTCTTTACAGGTAAATGCCAAGATGGTCTCCAGTCTTTCGCCATATTCTACTGTGATGGACCTTAGTATGACCTCTGACCTTCCAGACACGGGGTCACCTAGCAGCACCATCCATCGCAGTCAGAGTCTCCATGGTAAACTGTTGCCTGGCAACGCATCAGGTGACTATGCAAATCTTGGACCATCAGGCAGTTTGGAGGATTTTCACCATTTTACTCATGGATATAATTGTACCTCTTCAAGGTTTGGAAGTCTAGAGACTCTACCTAAGAAAAGACCACCTGATCTTGACCCAAATCATGCAAAGGTCAACAGTTTGTGGAAAGACATTGACACACATCAGTCAAAGGTCAAAGTACATGACAATCAAAGAAACAATGACATTGATAGTAATCATTGGAATGACCTTGAAAATAAACATTCCAAGCTCAAAACAACAACTGAAGTCCCGTGGGACGAGGATTATGAAACAAACAATGGGACATTGTTTTATGAAATTGAACAAGCCATGGGAGTGGACAGAGCTGAAAGCCCAGAGGTGGATTATGAAAATGAGGAATATGAGTATCTAAGTATTTCTGTCCAAATTCCAGAAACAAAACAGAGATTTGGTTTCTCGGTCAGTGGGGGTAGTGATGAGATGTTTCCGCCAAGAGTTGACAGTATTGCCAAAGGTTTGTAAACAGTCTTACCTATTTGCATAAATAAAGATTCAAGCATTGTCAATAATGTTTTGAGTTAATTCAGAGGAATCACAGTCTCTAGTTCTGGCCTGTAACTTCAATGTGTCTTGGACTTAAAAATAGGCCAATGAAAACTTGTTTTACATAACTATCTTAATTTTGATTGGATAAAACATAAAATAAAAAAGTTTGACATGTGCAACTAAAACCATAGACAAATGATCCTCACAGTTGCACTAAAAATACTTTTTTTAAAAACCAGGCCAATTTAGATCTTCTTAAATATGTTTTATTCTTCTGATCCACAGAAAGCTAAGAAATACATAAAAAGTGTATAAAGGTTACTCTTTTATTACTGCAAGAAAATAATGGGAAGTTCTTTCTTATGTAACAAATTGTATGAACAATGGGATCCAGTCAATGTGTTCTTCCTTTTGGGAAAATCTTCTAATGGAAAAGCATTGTTGCGCCACAAACATGAGACAGAGGCTAACATTTATTTGATGAATGATGGCTTATAGATTTGTGATAAATCTGAGATAGTGTTGTATTCACCAAATTCCTATTCATCAAACGAAAACATTTTTTCCAATAATAATTTCCCTTTTAAGATGCTTATTTGATTTTTAGCTTTGGGCGGCTTTTCCTTATGTCCATTATCCGAACCGCATTGCGTAAATCTGCATTCGCAAAAAATAGATAATAAACTAGAATTGTCACATGAGTGACGGATATACCCCCACAATATGGCCTTGTCACAAAACTATGGCATCCATTCGAAAGAAATGGACAGAGAGAGAATGCTTTAATTTGTGAATGGTCAACAGTGTATTTGGAAAAATTTAATTTCAAAATGAGCCATAACTCTGTCAACATTAAGTGGTTTGTAACCAAAGCTGAACTTGATCTGTATTTTATGATGTAACACCTATGTACCAACAAATGTTTAAGTAAATGAAGCCTTTCATGAGTTATTGTCCATGTTTTTGGCAATATAAGTCAAAAAGGGGCTATAACTGTGTCAAAATTTTTAGTGGTTTGTAACCAAAGTCAAGCCATTGTTGAGTTATTGTCAGAAAACCATGTTGTTAGGGAATTTAAGTAAAGGGGCTATAACTCTGTAAATTTTGTTATCAACTT
This sequence comes from Congeria kusceri, assembly GCA_027627225.1. NCBI lineage: Eukaryota > Metazoa > Mollusca > Bivalvia > Myida > Dreissenidae > Congeria > Congeria kusceri. Next base: position 29,099,804 of record CM051028.1, read on the forward strand.
AACCCATATTTTATGATGCTACACATGTATACCAAGAATTATTTGAATACGTCAAGCCATCCTTGAGTTATCGTCCGGAAATCATGTTTTAAGGGAATTTTAAGTCGAAAAGGGGCCATAACTCTGCCAAAATTTAGTGGTTTGTAACCAACATCGAACCTGACCTGTATTCTATGATGTTACACATGTATACCAAAAATTATTTGAATATGTCAAGCCTTTCTTGAGTTATCATCCGGAAACCATGTTTTTAGGGAGTTTAAAGTCGAAAGGGGGCCATAACTCTGTCAAAATTTAGTGGTTTGGTACCAACATCGAACTTGATCTGTATGCTTTGATGTTACACATGTGTACCAAAATTTATTTGAATATATCAAGCCTTTCTTGAGTTATCATCCGGAAAACCATGTTTTTATGGAATTTGAAGTCAAAAAGGGGCCATAACTCTGTCAAAATTTAGTGGTTTGTAACCAACATCGAACTTGACCTGTATTCTATGATGTTACACATGTGTACCAAAAATTATTTGAATATGTCAAGCCTTTCTTGAGTTATCTTCCAGAAACCAACAGACCAACAGACCGGCAGACAGACAGACAGACCAAGAAGCTCACTCCTATATACCCCCCCAAAACTTAATTTGTGGGGGTATAATAAATGATAATATAATATTTATGTAGACACGAATATGCTTGCGGATGCGGATACGGACATATGGAAACTGGCTGCTTAATTTATTGCATTTCAGTGTTCATATAATTTTAATAAATGTTATTCACTGGCTCATAAAAGCATAACACAATGTTCAAAAATGTAACTTTGGCAGTAGCAAATTATAGTACGTCATGAAGCACTGAGAAGGTCCTGCCCATTGATTGACAGGAATAATACACCTAGTAATTATAAATTGTTTAAAATTGTTCAACATATCACTAAATATTATAAATATAAATATGCATCATAATATACGCATACATATTGTGATTTATCACGATTTGTTTCTGTTCATCTTGACTTTGGTCCCTAAAGGGAGAGGTTGTGTAGGTGCCCGGTTAGCTCAATTGGAGAACACTAAGCGAGAGGTCTAGGGTTCGAGTCTCAGACTTGCTTCGTACTTTTCGCAATTTTTTTGTTTATAAAGAAACCATACAAACTGAAAAACAGACAATTGCAGGCAAAACCATAACCTCTTTAGGGAAGGCAGAAATTTGAAATAAAATAATATGATGTTAGAAACTATGAAAGAAACACACAAGACATTGTGTGACTTACATTATATTACTTAACAATCATATTACATTTTGAAATATACAAAACCAGTTTTCAAATATCTTGTCTTAAGTCTCATTGTATTAATTAAACTACTATAATGAAATTTGCCTCAGGCAAAATGAGTTCTTGTTTTCAAAGAAACATTCTTAGGAGTCAGTTCTGGAAAAAAAATAAAAAATAAAAAATGCATCTAAAGCAAGTGTAACATTGGTTTCGTCCCTTTTGGATGAGATTACAGTCTGTAATATCCAACAGAGTTGTATGTCCTCAAGCTATAGTCGAAACAATTTTACATTTCAACTTTTAGCATCTGAGACTATGCAATCGTTTTACTGACCTTTTGGAAAATTCACATAATCACAGCCAGGCTTATTATAGTTTTTTGTTTCTATATTTTTTTTTGGGGGGGGGGCGGGGGGGTGAGGGGGGGCAACTATGTTTAATGATTGGTGGGACAAAATCAAATCAAAATTATCATATTTACAATAACAAAAACAATTTAAACCTAAACAAAAAACTTATCTGGAAACAAGCATTTATTGAACAGCACACAGCAAGAAACAAGAAATGTCTAAAAACGACAATCGGCGTTGAAATTAATTTTGAGATGTCATTTTTTGCCCTAAATATAATACACGAGGACCAAGATGATTGGTTACGTGACTTCTCGAACCCCAGATTTGTTGGTCCCTACTAAGGAGACTTTCGGACACCATAAGAATACGTAACGGCCCCAAAATTAATTTGAGATATACTCAGTCATACTATCTGTACATTGAATAAACCGATAATATATCCATAATACCGCCCCATGTTTTCACCAGGGATACATGAATAACCTAAATACTAGTAATTTTCGTAAACATAATTGATAAATAACAAATTTTACAAGCAAATTTAACAAATTAACATTGTCATAAAATAATAGTGGGAATGAATGAAAATCATTATATATATCAGGCAAGTGTACATAGTTATATTAAATAATATACTACATGTATCATTAGTATTGCACACAGTGTATTCATGTTACGCAAATGAAGTAACATGAATAACATTTTGACGTATTACGAGACTTCTTTCACCACATTTTACTTACAGAAAGATGTTTAACATTTTTATAGATTGAATAACATCTACTGGAAAAGTTGAAAGAAAGGTGCAATTATAAATAATTCTTAATACAACACAACCGCAATTAAAATAAAAATTAACATGCACAGTAAGAATAATAAATATAAATTCCCCATTTATTGAAATTCTCGGGTTAAGGATTCTACTGATATTGATGCGTGTGTATTAACACAGCTTTACCGCGTGCTATTTTTAGAATGATTCACTCTCCTGCTGGAGTCTGTTGTACTCGCTAGAATTAAATAACGGGAACCGAAGTCGGTTACAACATAAAATAAAATTTTGACACAGTAATACAATAATAGGAAATAGAAGCTCATCAAATTTGCTATTGTTTTGCTTATTTATCAGAAAAACACCAGAAATTTACCACTTTATATTTTGTGCTTGACACAAGAAACCTTTACACTGTTGACAGGCAGACATGAGACAACCTCAACTGGCAACACTGTACATTGTGACTGACTGTCATCCCCGTGAAGTGTAGCATTGTAATTGCTATTTATAGAGCACGCCGATAATGTAGGCCAACCAAAATAGTTATTTCATTATGTGAAGGAATATAACATTCTGATCATGACATACAGTGAGTAAAATTTTTCATAATTATGTTCAGTTCTAGAGTGTATGTCGAAGATATGTTTATAACTTTATTTTAACCACATATGTAAACAACCAGAAAGGAAACTACTTATGGGCGAAACAACCGAGGACCTAATTATCGCAAGAAATCTAGGTCAAAAGTGATCTTAGACAGCTGCGCCGAAAAAACAACACTCTAGCACAAGAAATACTCCATATATTCTATGCATTGATTTGACCTGGAAATAAGCCATTAAGGCTCTATTGATATGCATAAATAAATGGATGATTGCTGCTTCATCTCCACAAATTCAAAATGATATACATTTAATGCCAATTCAAGCCACAACTTTCTCCTCCATTTTCATGAAACAATTAAATTGATCTTGGATTTGCTGTGTATGTACTCCGCCTATTTACTTGATTGAATAAAGCCATGTCTCTCTATCATTTCTTGACTTGTAATTGTCATTTCAGCAGTCTGAAGAGCTCAGGGAAAATCTTCAAGGTTTATTGATTTGATTCCAGATTTTGACCACTAAATTGCTTTCAATTTGAGCTTGTCTGTGTATCCAGTTGGAACCTATGATAAACTATGATCATGATAGATGAACTTGAAATGGATGTGTGGTCTTGAAATGGTTTTGAATTGACATTTTGCTAAAAACCCTAATTTGATGATAGAAAAACAAGAATGTGGCATTCATTATTGTTCTCAGTGATTCAGCTGGCTGTTCAGGGGTAGGGACACCTTAGCCTGTTTAGCACCACCCATTTATGTTTTTTGATGGTAGACTTAAGAAATAATGTTCAATTTATTGTTGTTCATCATCCAATAAACAACAATTTGGAGTTCTGATGCATAGGAATTAAACCATGAGGTTGTTAGCCCAAGTGGTTTCATAGCCACGCATCATAATGACAAAGAGTTGTTTGTTGTGCGATAAATAACAATAATGCGAAAATTATTTTGATTCTAACATGATCTGAAAAATATTTTTGCTTTTGCAGTTTACTGCTGCTCAGAGTCGGGACTACTTTTTGCATTGTTTATTGGGTAGTTTAACAACTTTTTTGTTTTCTTTGTCTATAGAAAAATCAGCAAGTACCATGTTCGAATTTTAGCTTAATATAATTTTGGGTTGCGGGCATTCTTAGATAGTTTCTGCCCACATATTATGTTGGGTACAAGACATTCTGAAACAATTTTTACAATTTATACAATGTTTGGGTATAAAAATGCATTCGTATACAATTTCTGCCCATATTTGGTCGAAGTATAAAGCCGAGTTTTATGGTCCAATAATCATTCATCTGACAATTCTCTTAAAACAAATAACCGATGTTTCTTTTGGAAGACAACATTCGCAGAAATACCAAACAATTTCACGCTGTCTAATCAGTCGTAGGGCTTGCCGGTCTGCATTGATTGATACGGCAAGATGTTATACATAGTTACTTATTTTGCCCATATTGGTCTAGTCCAGTACATTATTGCGAGAGAAAACCCAACTTGCTTCTGGCCTGGATGCGTGTATGCGTTCAAATATTATGTGAACTTTCAGAATCTATACTGTTCGTGAGTTTATCACCAGATGCTTAGGTCAAAACAAATAGATTGTGTGTTTTGGGCAACAGTCTCAAAAAAGTTAGGTAGGATGGGGATTGAGTTTGTTGTTGTTGTTGTTTTTTAAAGACATATTTCGGTAAAAAAAAGCATTGAAAAAAATCTCAAATCTGACCAATACGGATTTCATTGAAAACAATCTTCGATAAAACTTAAGGGTGGTGGAGTTTCTCGTTAGGTAGGGTTGGGTTGCCCGAAACACACATTTTTTTTCTTTTTGCCTTATCACCTACTTGTTTGATTGACAATAAAATAACAAATAAATGAAATATTTAAATACTAGTATGTTACATGTTGATGAACTGAAAATTTGCATTGATTCAGTGTATGATACACTTTTCTTTAATGGAACTTGTTCACATATTTTCATATTTGTTTAAAGATGTAAATAAATGTTTAAAAGTTCTGCAAAAAATTACTAAAGCATTTGGCCTTAAAAAACAAGACAAAGGTGGTGGCTCCACAGGGTTCAAACCTATGACTTCCGTATCAAAAGTCTGTCATGCTAAACACTCAACCACCTGGTCTAATATACACTGTTGAGTATTTATATTGCTATGTTAATGTTACATGTGTTTTCAAAAAATTAAACAAAACAACACCACCACCACTCTATTCCTTTTATTCAGTTGTTTTGTGATACAAACACTTTATTGTATCCATATCTAGAGATGATTATTCATTATTCTAACATGACATTCGCTCATTTTTCTATAGACAAAGAACAAATTATCGTTGTTAAACTACCCAATAAAAAACGCAAAAAGAAGTCCCGATTCTGAGCAAAGCATAGTAAAAGTAGTTCCAATTACAATTGCAAAAAATATGTCAAATCATGTTAGAATCTGAATTATTTTTGCATTATCGATGTTTATGGCCAATAAACAACTCTTTGTCATTCTGATGCGTGGCTATTAAACAACTAGTGGTAACGCCCTCGTGGTTAAATTCATACGCATCAGAACTCCAATTAATTGTTTATTGGCTGATAAACACTGATAAATCGAAAATTATTTCTAAAATGACACATTATTGCCATTACATTTTAATGTAAGAAGTGTTATTTTGCTTCTTTAATTTTGGAATATAATTATGACAAAATATTTGGAAATTGTAAATTTGCTAATCTGTGAACAGATACTTTTAATATCAATATCTGTAAAGGATGTGAATTATTTGACTAGAAGCAAATTTATAAAGACAGAAATCTTGTTGGAATCATCTGTTGGAAATTTAAAGCCATTTAAATTTCCCAGACCTTAGCTCCATAGAAATCTGCAAGTTTTTAAGGTTTCTACAATAGTCTAAGAACATTTCACTATTTTTTTAGCTCACCTGATCACAACGTTGTCATGGTGAGCTTTTGTGATCACCTTTCGTCCGTCGTTCGTTGTGCGTCGTGCGTCAACATTTTCATTCAAACAACATCTCCTCCTAAACCGCTGGGCAGATTTTTATGAAACTTCACCAGAATGATCCTTGGGTGACCCTCTTTCAAAATTTTTCAAATCGTTTTGTTCCGCAGCATAATATGTACATAATATTACATAAAAATGTACATAATACATAATATTATGTAGGTCACCAGAGGTAAAAATATATTTAAAAAGTGAAAACTTTAAAAATCTTCTTCTCTGAAACTGCATGGATGAGAGCTTTCATATTTGGTATGTGGCATCTTCTAGTGGTCCTCTACAAAGATAGTTTAAATGATGCCCCTGGGGTCAAAATTGGCCACACCCCAGGGGTCATATAGACTTATATAGCAAATTGACTTTAAAAATCTTCTCCTCTCAAACCGCAAGGCCCAGAGATTTCATATTTGGTATGTTACATTGCATAATGGTCCTCTACAAAGATTGTTCAAATGATACCCCTGGGGTCAAAACTGGCCACGCCCCGGGGGTCACATGGTTTATAATAGCTAAATGACGTTGAAAATCTTCTTCTATGAAACCGCAAGGCCCAGAGGTTTGGGTTTTCGTTCATAACATTGTCTAGGGGTTCTCTACAAAGATTGTTCAAATGATGCCTCTGGGGTCAAAACTGGTCACGCCCCAGGGGTCACATTGTTAATATAGACTTAAATAGCAAAATTACTTCAAAAATATTCTCCTCTTTAACCGCATGACCCAGTGGTTTCATATTTGGTATGTGGCATCCTCTAGTGGTCCTCTACAAAGATTCCAAATGATGTCCCGGGGGTCAAAACTGGCCCCGCCCCGGGGGTCACATTATTAATATAGAGTTAAATACCAAAATGACTTTAAAAATCTTCTTATCTGAAACCACAAGGCCCAGAGGTTTCATTTTTGGTATGTTACATTGCATAGTGTTCCTCTACAAAGATTGTTCAAATGATGCCCCAGGGGTCAAAACTGGCCACGCCCCTGGGGTCTCATGGTTAATGTAAACTTAAATATCAAAATGACTTTGAAAATCTTCTCTGAAACTGCAAGGCCCAGAGGTTTGGGTTTTGGTTGGTAACATTGTATAGGGGTCCTCTATAAAGATTGTTCAATGATGCCCCTGGGGTCAAAACTGGCTATGCGTGGGGGATCACATTGTTTATATAGACTTAAATAGCAAAATTACTTCAAAAATCATCTCCGCTGAAACTGCAAGGCCAAGTGGTTTCATATTTAGTATGTGGCATCCTCTAGTGGACTTTGCAAAGATTGTTTTAATGATCCCCTGGGGTCAAAACTGGCAACGCCCTGGGGGTTAGATTGTTTATGTAGACTTAAATATCAAAATGTCTTTAAAATCTTCTCCTCTGAAATCACAAGGCCCAGAGGTTTCTTATTTGGTATGTATCATTGCATAGTGGTCCTCTACAAAGATTGTTCAAATGATTCCCCTGGGGTCAAAACTGGAAATGCCCTGGGGGTCACATTGTTTCCCTGGAGTACAAAGTGGCTACTCCCTGTGGGTCACATGTTTTATGTAGACTATAAAAATCTTCTCCTGAACTACAAGACCCAGATCTTTATACTCAGGTAAGTGGTTTAGTGCCATATGATGCCTTAAATTCAGGTGAGCGACCTAAGGCCATCATGGCCCTCTTGTATAGAATATGTAGCAAAAAGACTTTTAAAATCTTCTCCTCTGAAACCATAAGGCCCAGAGGTTTCATATTTGGTATGTAACATCCAATAGTGGTCCTCTACAAAGATTGTTCAAATTATGTCCCTGGGTTCAAAACTGGCCACGCACCAGGCATCACATGGTTTATATAAACTTAAATAGCAAAATGTCTTTACAAATCTTCTTCTCTGAAACCACAAGGCCCAGAGGTTTTATATTTGGTATGTAAAATCCTATAGCGGTCCTCTACAAATACTGTTCAATTTATGCCCCTGGGGTCAAAACTGGCCACACCCCAGGGGTCACAAGATTTATATAGACTTAAATAGCAAAATGACTTTAAAAACCTCCTCAGAAACAGCAAGGCCGAGAGATTTCTTATTTGGTATGTAACATCATATAGTGGCCCTCTACAAAGATTGTTCTTCTCTTTTGAAACTGCAAAGCCTTGCGGTTTCATATTTGGTATGTAACATCGTATAGTGGTCCACTACATATATTGTTCTAATTATGCCCCTGGGTCAAAACTGGTCACACCCCGGGGGTCACATGGTTTATATAGACTTAAATATCAAAATGACTTTAATAATCTCCTCTGAAATGGCAAGGCCCATAGCTTTTCTATATTTGGGAGGCGTTTCATCAATGGTTTACTACCAGGCATATGCTACGACTTACATAAATTACGAGTTTCACCGAAATCAGGTTTCATCAAAGAAATAGTAACATAAATTTACGACTGGGTAGGAGCGGTCGTATATTTACGTTATTTTGATTTTTGATGAATTTTGCTATGAAAAGCGACCAAAGAACACAATTAAGTTGGAAAATAAAGACTAAATATATGAACATAAGAGTAGCTAGATCTATTGTTGTACATATCCCATTTTGGAATAAATACTTCACAGAGATATAGGCCTACTGTAGACGCTCGCATTTTGGGTCACTTATCAATTTAATAGTGCATTATTTTTAATGTTTATTGTAGTCTTTAAACACAATTTCGTTCCACATTTAATGAAAATAATCTCTACTGTATAAAACAGTAGATCGATTTCATGGCACACCGTGACACGTACAGTACCTAAAGTAGACAAGTAGCTACATGTTGTTATTCGTTTTTTTATAATAAACATATTAAACAAGAAAATTGAAATACAATAAAAATAACAACGGTGACAAGAATATTAAGTTCACGTCCTTGGTTTGAACCCTTTTCCTCAATTTGTTTATTTTGAAAGCAGCGCGCGACAATGACGTCATTTAAAAAAATTAGACTGCGTCACAACCTTTTCGATAAACATTCACCATAATTTATGTAGTCTTATATTTATGCGTAGTGCATTTACGATGTCATTGATGAAACAGAATTTTATGTATAATTGTAAACAAATACATAAATATCGATACGTAAATTACGATCGTAGAAAAATCATAAATATTGATGAAACACTTCCTGAGTACGTAACATTACATAGTGCCAAGTTGTCCCTTCCAAAGATTGTTCAAATTATGCCCCTAGGTTAAAATTTGGCCACACCCCGAGGGGTCACATGGTTTATATAGACTTAAATAGCAAAATGACTTTAAAAATCTTTACCTGAAACCGCAACGCCCAGAGGTTTGTTCAAGATTGTTCAAATTATGCCCCTGGGATAAAAATATGCCACGCCTCAGGGATGCAAATTCCAATTGGGTTACAAGGTCTCAGGTGAGTGTCCTAGGGCCCTCAGGGCCCTCTTGTCTTTTTTGTTTGTTTTTGTGTATTCGGTTTGAAACTCATTTTCTGATGCTAAATATGGAAACATTTACAGTTTTGTATGTCAAGCTGCACTTTGGAGAAAATCGTCATAGTTTTAAATTGTCCAATCCACAAAAGTACTTTTTGTTTCCATTGCAAGATCACTAATTCCATCATTCTCACTGGCATGTCAAATTGAACTTTAATTTAGAACTGAAACAAACACTATTGATTGGATATAGAAATTGCTTTCTTATGGTGCAGATGCACTTTTCAAATGTTTTTGAAATTTCCATGTTTCCAAATTGACAAATGGCATGTTTTCCTTGAGATGCAAACTTGGTGTTGCAGAGAAGGAAGTTGCAGTGGAGTGACTTGTGTATCAGTATATGTGGCGCGTCATGAGAAAACCGGTCTTAATGCATGTGTGTAAAGTGTCGTCCCGGATTAGCCTGTGCAGTCTGCACAGGCTAGGCCGGGATGGCACTTTCCGCTTTTATGTTTTTTTCTGTTTCAAGGAAGTCTCTTCTAAACATAAATGCACTGTAGGCGGAAAGTGCCGTCCTGGATTAGCCTGTGCGGACTGCATGGGCTAATCCGGGACGACACTTTACGCACATGCATTAAGTCCAGTTTTCCCACGATGCGCCTCATATGTATTACGAAATGTGTCCTTTCGCACTGAAGCAGCATTATGTGTTCCACTACCCATACCTAATTTTACTTTTACAAATTTTACAAATACAAAGTTTGGATGAATTTTGAATCAAAGCTGCAATTTCGGGCTACCGGGTATTTATGTTTTACTGAAAAATCTCCTTTTTTTTATTTTGGTGTGGTCTTGTGCTGGGATGAAAACCCACCTGTCCAGTATAGTAATCACCAAGTAAACTCACATATCTGGGCCCTGGAATTGAACACTGATCGCCATGGTGAGAAGCGAGTGGGCCAACTACCGCGCTAGCTGGACACCCCAAGGTGGGCCAACCACTGGGCTAGCTGGACACCCCAAGGTGGGCCAACCACTGCGCTATCTGGACACCCCAAGGTGGGCCAACCACTGCGCTAGCTGGACACCGCAAGGTGGGCCAACCACTGTGCTAGCTGGACACCACAAGGTGGGCCAACCACTGCTCTAGCTGGACACCTCAAGGTGGGCCAACCACTGCGCTATCTGGACACCCCAAGGTGGGCCAACCACTGCGCTATCTGGACACCCCAAGGTGGGCCAACCACTGTGCTAGCTGGACACCCCAAGGTGGGCCAACCACTGCGCTAGCTGGACACCACAAGGTGGGCCAACCACTGCGCTATCTGGACACCACAAGGTGGGCCAACCACTGTGCTAGCTGGACACCACAAGGTGGGCCAACCACTGCGCTAGCTGGACACCCCAAGGTGGGCCAACCACTGCGCTAGCTGGACACCCCAAGGTGGGCCAACCACTGCGCTAGCTGGACACCCCAAGGTGGGCCAACCACTGCGCTAGCTGGACACCCCAAGGTGGGCCAACCACTGCGCTAGCTGGACACCCCAAGGTGGGTCAACCACTGCGCTAGCTGGACACCCCAAGGTGGGCCAACCACTGCGCTAGCTGGACACCCCAAGGTGGGCCAACCACTGCGCTAGCTGGACACCCCAAGGTGGGCCAACCACTGCGCTAGCTGGACACCCCAAGGTGGGCCAACCACTGCGCTAGCTGGACACCCCAAGGTGGGCCAACCACTGCGCTAGCTGGACACCCCAAGGTGGGCCAACCACTGCGCTAGCTGGACACCCCAAGGTGGGCCAACCACTGCGCTATCTGGATACCTCAAGGTGGGCCAACCACTGCGCTATCTGGACACCCCAAGGTGGGCCAACCACTGCACTGGCTGGACACCCTAAGGTGGGCCAACCACTGCGCTGGCTGGACACCCCAAGGTGGGCCAACCACTGCGCTAGCTGGACACCCCAAGGTGGGCCAACCACTGCGCTAGCTGGACACCCCAAGGTGGGCCAACCACTGCGCTAGCTGGAGACCCCAAGGTGGGCCAACCACTGCACTAGCTGGACACCCCAAGTTGCAAGGGAAGCAATAACGCTTAAGTTGTAGGGGTAGTAAGGCCTCAAAAAGTCAAAATCATGCCTCAAAAAGTTGTTATTATGGTGCTTTGGATAACATCCAATCATTCTCTTGTATTGCTATTTGATTTGAATTTCAGTGCTATGAGGAATTTTTTCTTTACAATTGCATGAATTGTGATTAATTCTGGACAACATTTAAGCTTTGTCAGCTTTTTGCTGCAAATCCTTACTTATATATAACTTATATATGTGGCGCGTCGTGAGAAAACCGGTCTTAATGCATGTGCGTAAAGTGTCATCCCGGATTAGCCTGTGCAGTCTGAACAGGCTAATCCGGGATGGCACTTTCCGCTTTTATGGTATTTTCTGTTCAAGAAAGTCTCTTCTAACCATAAATCCACTTTAGGCGGAAAGTGCCGTCCCGGATCAGCCTGTGCGGACTGCACAGGCTGATCCGGGATGACACTTTATGCACATGCATTAAGACCGGTTTTCTCACGACGCGCCACATATAGATTTTAGTGTGTACAGTCGACTTCCCAAGGCTAAAAGTGGTATGGACAGGTAAGGGAACTTTGAGCCATTGACACTTCGAATTTTACAGAGTTCAAGATAGTATCCTAAGGTCAATATTTGTTTGCCTTATTTCCAGATGATAAGTATACTGATAGTCTAAATCCTGTAATGTTATATACATTTAGGATTTAAGGAACACCAAACATTTATTATATATATTATTTTAATCATTTATTGCGTCCTTTCAATGCTTTACTCTAATCAAGTGTATCTAATAGATATCTAATGACTCGAAAGCGACCAAAAGCATTTTAAACTCAAACAAACAATTAAATGTGTGAAAAACCATAGCTGGGACGTAACAAACACTTCGAGCCATCAGAAAATCGGACCCTTGTGGGTTCAAGCTGAATACAGAAATTAATAAGAATATATAGCAATAAAATATTTGATTCAATGAGGGATTTGAGACAAGCAAGTAAGAGGCATCAGGAGTCAACTATTTTCATATAATGTGGGCAGATGACACAAAATTTAATGCACCTTATTTACTATTCAGCGCTTGTACAGTTTTAAATTGGTAGTTTATTAAATCACATCCAAATATCAAAACATGTTCCATCACTCGATAAAAGCAACTTAATGTAGCTTGGACGCTCATGATATATTATTGTTACCAAGCTGCATACAGAAGCCTGTAGAACATTGTTATTTAGATTCCCCATTTATTGAGCATCTTTGCATTCTACAGATCTTTAGATTAAAAATCTCCATTTACTGGAACAAGAAGTCTGTATGTGATGTAGAGACAAGGAGAAGTTAAGTTATTTTTGCCATTCAGAGTGCCAATATTGTCCTGTTTGGTTCATTTGGTTGCTGTGATTCCAGCAATATTAATGGTTTGAATCAATGAGACATGATACAGTTCTGCCATCCTTCAAGCAAACACATCTATCTGGGTGGGTAAATGAGTTTTGACAATCTTCCTGTTGGAAGGGCAACCTTTAATAGCTATGCTTGTTATTATGTGAGTATAATTCATCATGTCATATCACAGAATTGAAGGGGCTTTGTAATCATGATGAAACCAGTTACAAGAAAACTTTTGGTCATTGCGAATTTCTTATTTAAGCCAATGCAATCATATCAAAATTCTGTGTTGAACGTTGTCTTTAAATTTTGTGATTAATAGTTGAGGCCTAATTGATTGTCCACAAAATACAATAGGATTTGAAAAGTATAGGCGGTAAATTATTGCATTCAGAAGTGAGGGAAGAGTGTGGTCAATTATTACTTCCTATATCTGAATGATTGATAGGGCTCAATTATTACATCAGGAACTAGAAGAAGAAATAAGCTTAATAATTACATCAGATACCTTAAGAAGAAATACAGCTTATTAAGTACAATAAAGATTAATAATTACATCAGATACCTTAAGAAGAAATAAAGCTTATTAAGTACATCAGATACCTTAAGAAGAAATAAAGCTTATTAAGTACATCAGATACCTTAAGAAGAAAAAAAGCTTAATAATTACATCAGATACCTTAAGAAGAAATAAAGCTTATTAAGTACATCAGATACCTTAAGAAGAAATAAAGCTTATTAAGTACATCAGATACCTTAAGAACAAATAAAGCTTATTAAGTACATCAGATACCTTAAGAACAAATAAAGCTTATTAAGTACATCAGATACCTTAAGAAGAAATAAAGATTAATAATTACATCAGATACCTTAAGAAGAAATAAAGCTTATTAAGTACATCAGATACCTTAAGAAGAAATAAAGCTTATTACGTACATCAGATACCTTAAGAAGAAAAAAAGCTTAATAATTACATCAGATACCTTAAGAAGAAATAAAGCTTATTAAGTACATCAGATACCTTAAGAAGAAATAAAGCTTATTAAGTACATCAGATACCTTAAGAAGAAATAAAGCTTATTAAGTACATCAGATACCTTAAGAAGAAATAAAGCTTATTAAGTACATCAGATACCTTAAGAAGAAAAAAAGCTTAATAATTACATCAGATACCTTAAGAAGAAATAAAGCTTATTACGTACATCAGATACCTTAAGAAGAAATAAAGCTTATTAAGTACATCAGATACCTTAAGAAGAAATAAAGCTTATTAAGTACATCAGATACCTTAAGAAGAAAAAAAGCTTAATAATTACATCAGATACCTTAAGACGAATAAAGCTTAATAAGTACATCAGATACCTTAAGAAGAAATAATGCTTAATAATTACATCAGATACCTTAAGAAGAAATAAAGATTAATAATTACATCAGATACCTTAAGAAGAAATAAAGCTCAATTATTACATCACTTACCGGAAGAAGAAATAAAGCTCAATTATTACATCAGATACCTTAAGAAGAAATAATGCTCACTTATAACATTAGGTACCTTAATAAGAAATAAAGCTGAATTATAACATCAGATACCTTAAGAAGAAATAAAGTTCAATAATTACATTGGATACCTTAAGAAGAAATAAAGCTCAATTATTACATCAGATACCTGTAGAAGAAATAAAGCTCAATTATTACATCACTTACCAGAAGAAGAAATAAAGCTCAATTGATACATCAGATACCTTAAGAAGAAATAAAGCCCAATTATTACATCAGATACCTTATGAAGAAATAAAGCTTAATTATTACATCAGTTACCTTAAGAAGAAATAAAGCTCATCAATTACATCTGATACCATAAGAAGAAATAAAGCTCACTTATTACATTATTATAATTAATAAAATAATGTTCAGTTATTAAGGTACTTTAGGTTGCTTGAAAACTTAAGACACTGTGACAGTGACTTAGAAACTTGTGGTTCTAACAGAAGATGTTTGATAAAATGTCCCAAAGGAAGATATAATGTATCAGGCTGGCTAAGATTGTATCGACAGCCACATGGTTCAAGAGCCAGTGATATTGGTTTTGGTTACTATCTAAAGGCTTTCTTGGGACACTGTTTTTGGATGATAAAATTGGATGTATCACTTGTTGGAATATGAACTCCTGATCGGATATACTACTGTGTCACTATTAAAAAGTCATATTACATTCTTATTTATATGATATCATAGTGCTTAGTAATGTCAAATTCACTAAGTATTAATACCTAATACTGTCATGTTATATTAATTGGATATACTAGTGTATGAAAATATCATATTAATTACATATTCATAGAATACTACCACATTTAAAAATGTTAAATTTATTGCTTATTTATTGAATAGAACAGTATAAGAAAATGTCATAACTACATATAAATAGGAAATAATATGTTTTACAATGTCACATTTATTGCTTATTTATTGGATAATAGTGTGTATGATCTAATATAATTTTTTTTTTTTATTATACAGTACCATGTTAAGAAATGTCATATTATACACTTATTAATTGGATACTTCAATGTATGGGAATGTCATATTAATTACTTATAGGAAATTAACATTTTGAGAAATGTCATAAATAATTACTCATTTATTGGATACTACTGAAAAACTCAAAAGGGACTCAAAACACTCAAACATCAAACTATGTGGCAGTAACTGCAGTTGTATATTTATACCAGCTTATATATTCAATGACATATTGCTTTCCTGATATTTAACTGTTGAGACTACAGCATAAATTCTGTTTTATCACATGCTATACCTTGTCTCCCGTGTAATGCAACCATTACGAATATTTCTATCTTACACATGTGTAAGATAACATTTTGAGCGTTTTCATTGGCTATATATTATTTGACTGACCAATCGCATGACGTTATTTTGGTGAAATGACGTCGTCAACATGAAAAGACGTTAT
This sequence comes from Congeria kusceri, assembly GCA_027627225.1. NCBI lineage: Eukaryota > Metazoa > Mollusca > Bivalvia > Myida > Dreissenidae > Congeria > Congeria kusceri. The sequence goes on from CM051028.1 coordinate 29,115,671, forward strand.
GTCAGTACACAACTTGTAGGATTTATCAACATGTTTTGATAAAATTATACGTTTTTTTTTTCGTTTAAAAGCATGTGATAAAAAAGATCTGACACTCGTTGTCATTTCATACTATATTTTATTAAACTCGTCCAAGAAATCCGTTAGTAAGCGAGCCTTTCCTGAACTTGTTTAATAAAATATGGTATGAAATGATAACTCGTGTCAGATCCTATATTTCTGTAATGAAGTTCTCAGAAATCCATTTAAACAATATCAAGCATTTGATCAAAGTCTGAAAACCTCTGCTTACTGGATTTTATAATGAAGTTACCCATAATTGAGTTGCTAAGCCTTTTAGAGACCTAGGAATTAGAAATGGCAATCTTGGATCTGTCAAGACTTTGCTCTGGAATAAAATTTTCTGCCTTCCAGCAACTGTTTGATTGAATTAATGAGACATGATAAAATGCCTGGCAATGTCAAGAAATATAAACACATTTATCAGGATGAATTAGATTGGATGGACAGTTACATGGTGTGGAATCTGGTAAGAATGCAGAGCTTGCAGACACTGATACAGAATTTTGAGTTATAGGGGATGGAAATATTCAGTATTAAACTGCAAACAAACTGCGTCTAGTCTCTTTAATGTTGGGATAGATGCGCTAGAAGGTTCGCTATAGACTTTTATGTTGGGATAGATGCGCTAGAAGGTTCGCTATAGACTTTTATGTTGGGATAGATGCGCTAGAAGGTTCGCTATAGACTAATTTTAGTCCCTGAAAACAAACTGCTGAAACTGTAGGAATAGTTACATTTCTTTGGGAGAGTTTACTGTCTTGAGCAAGATCAAAATGGCAAGCACATTGTACAAGGAGCAAAGTAGGAGCAAAGTAACATAATATTACGACGAATTCAATATTTGACTGAAACGACTGCATCAGTATAGGTGCGCTATTGAGAAAAAAATAAAAATAAAAAATAAATACCACAAAACTGATTTGATAATTACAATCAATTGAAGAACACATAATTGGCAGTAAAATATAAGTTCTTGTGAGGTTTAATAATTCGAATGTTGGACGATTTTAGAGGGGGTGTACTCTGCTTCTGCTCCCTTCTAAATCTGCTTATGACTTGATGCTAGCATGATAGCAGTTGGTTTGTGGATAGCAGTTGGTTTGTGGATAGCTGTTGGTTTGTTATTTGCAAATTGGCCGTTACTGAATCGGAAGTGCTTTTTGTAAACTGTAAACTGAGATTAAGAAAAGTAATTATGTGATTATGTACAATAATTATGAAACCCTTGTTTTTTTATTGTAAATATCAATTGGTGCAATTAATACAAAATCAAAAGGTAATCTAATTTAATTAAGTTAGGTAATTATAAAAAAAGAACTGTTCTTTTCATGCGTTTTTAAAATTAATGTTTCAAACAACTGCTTATTGTGCAATGCTCTTGAATACATTAAAACATGTTTTGGGCAAGTTTTTGTATTGAAAGTGCAAGTGTGGTATTGTTTGTGAATTTATACAAATTACCGATAATGAAGTTGATGAACGCTTGATGCAGATTTGTTGGCAATTTGTGCAAATGTGAAATGCAAAAATATATAACTATAAATTGTTCAGAACTTGAGGAGACAGTTGGGAGTAATAAAGTGCATTGAAAATAGTAGACAAATCACACACAAAATAACAGAATGTATTCAGACAATTGCAAGGCTGGGAGGCCTGTATGTGTATGGGTTCATTTGCTATGATTGCTGTAGAGATAGAGTGACATTGCTCGTTACCATGGAACTGGATGGCTACGTTATCATGATTATAGAAACAAAGGATAACCAGGTGAAACTTGTAGGTAAGCTAAGAATTGAAAGATGTTTCCAATTGTGGACCATTTCCCTCCAAAAAACTAGTAAAATAGCTTTATGAATTGTTGTCACCTGTGCTGAATGGCACAGAAAGGTAGCAATATTCTGCCTGGGTATCTGTCACAGAATTACCTATGGGTACCTGTAATGTTTATTTCTCTTGAACAGTAGCACACAACTAGTTAGGCATGTTGTTTCAAACTTAACACTGGTTAGGAATTGACATTCATATTACCATAAATAAAAACTTATTAAATGGCAAAACCGTGCCAGAATTGGTTATTGGCACAATAAACCTGGACTAATACAGGTTTGGAGTGTCAATAACCACTTCCCGCACGGCTTTGCCGTTTAATGAGTTGTTTATTATACACCACCGCTATTATCTTTCAAAAACTGAACAAAACACGTGTGACTCAATTTTTCAACCCCATAAAGACCGCGGAAGAGCATGCGCACTCATGTCATTAATATATGACATCATGATCAATTATTTCCAAAATAGACATGTTGTGTTTTCTCGATAGATACCGTTAATAAAGGTTTTTCAGAAAGTAATATAAGCATGTTTTAAATGTGACGAATTATTAATATTGTATGCACCTAAATTAAATTAAACTTTTATTCAGAAAAATGAGAGATTGCGTCATTACGTGCACATGCAAATAACTGGAACTACCTGTATTGGCACGATAGCTAAAGGTTATTGATTTTTTTCCTGTACAAATGTGTTACTACTTATAGTAAGGTTATCCAGGTTCTCGCTTATGTAATGCTCAGACTCTCACTAAAATTGGTGGAAAGTGTCAACATCTCAAAGGTGAGTATTCAATTTTTTACACTACCTCCCATTTTGAGCATGAGACTATGCATTAGCAGAAACACTTCTGTAAAACTGGAAATCATTTGTCTTTCCCAGAAACCAGTATGCAATTGCTACTGTTATCATTATTACTCACCATTCTTTGTCGAAAAGCGAGGTTTGGCATCATTTCAGTCTTCAAGATGAGGAACAAAAAACATATGCCACATCTACTGAAGTATACATTGTAACATAAAATATACATGTATTGCTTGATCGTAAATTTGTATCTTAAAACTGTGTGCTTCCAAAATATTTACATGACAAAGTGCTAATTTATGCAATAGTTGACTGTTAAAGCCGCATTAAAGGTGAAAATTGACAAATTTAGAATAAAAGATTAAAAAGACATTTAAATGTCTGGTAAAATTGTATTATTGGATGCTTAAGCTTCTGTTATACCCTGTGTCTTGAAACTGTTTGATTTTTGGATACCATGTAAAATGAAAACACCGATCCTCCAAGTAAACTGTTTATAAACACTTGCTTTGTTTATTTGCTAGTGTGGTGATTTTCAAAAGTTCCATGCTTTTCATCAATAACTGTACTTCAGCAGTAATATCAAATTACATAAACTGGACAAGTCATTATGAGGGCCGTCTATACAACATTTGGAACAGTATTTCAAGTTTGTAATATACTACATTCAACAATTTACAAACTAAAAATCACTTGGTAAGTTTCTGACCACTAATAAGTTAATTTGCATAGATAAAACGTGTTGCTTTGTTTATAATTACCTATGTTTTCTCAATTTGTTGTTCCAATGTATTCAATTTTTGATACTAGTATAGGTTTATTAGAGGACCCTCGAAATTGAAACACTTCACTGAACACGGTAACAGGATTTCTTCATGCAAAAAAATCATGCATGGGATTAACATTCCGTTTAATGTAAACAATAAAGTGGAAATAAAACTAGTCAAATTCCATTTATTTGAAGAAAATTTAAAAAAAGTGTTTGGTCATAATGTTTTATTTTATGTGTTTGTAAACTATTTATTAAATTATTGATGGTTGTCTTAACTTGTTGCACCTTGTGTGTGTCTTTAAAATAATACATACCACTGTTACCCAGGTAATGATTTGCTTCATGGGCTGTAGCATTACCCAATCTGATATATGATGGGTACTTAAAGGGGCTATGTCAACAAAAGGGGCCTCAAAGGGGTAATTTCTTTAATAAATCTCAAATTAAGATATTAACAACGGCATATAATAACAGTTAAAACAAGGTATATAAAATGGGAAAAGAGTTTTCGCATTCTGAAATACAAATCAATTTATAATAATAATTATGAGTCATGTTTGTTTGGCCATTTTCATGTTTACATTGTGATGTCAGAATTGTGAGTATTTTGTATAACCATAGTTTACAAGTTTCTTTACAAAGCAGAATAGCACAGTTGGTTTAAGAGCTGTCTACAGTCGTTTTTTTGTATGGTTCCTAAGTCATGAGTTCGATACCCGCTTGGGACTTTAATTTTTTCAAACATTTTTGCTGATGTGTTTTTATGTAATATCTCACTAAGTATTACCGTATTTACCCTATGTATCGGGACACTTGTCCCAATATAAAAGGTCATAACTGAGTGGAGCGTGTCAAGAACACCGGGTAGTATAGCGTGTTAGTTCACAGTTTGCACCACGGGTCAATTAAACAGACCTTAGACGTGTTTTGTTAGCGATAAGAACGCCGCATGTGGCACACTAACTGGCTTCATGAGAGATCCGACAATTATCACATACTACCGGGTAGTTACCCTAACACTGGTAACTGTTTATTTACATTAATTGAAAATTTTATGGTTTGTTATAAGAAGTTCAATAAATTATTTAATATACGTATCATTTTATGCACATGACGTAATACATGCATTAAAATTTTGAAAACGGTAGTCTTTGTAGTTTTTATTATATAAAAGGGGTACATTCTTATTATTTGCAGCATATCTATTGCAATATACAGTGTACAGTAGATCTATACTACTCTGATCATATTGAAATCGAAAGATATTTATTTTAAACTGGCAAAGTTGAAGACTATTTACCATTATATTTTTGTGTCCCAATATTTAGGGACAAGAAGAAATTCAAATTTCAAAAGTGTCCCAATACTAAAGGACTCAAAAAATTATTCTTTTTCCGAAAAATAGGGGTGTTCCAATATTTAGGGTGTCCCAATACATAGGGTAAATACGGTATGTTATTTATTCTTGATTGAATGTAAATGTGTTAGTAAAGCACATTTCTATAATGTAATATCATTGATAGTACAACAGGAAACCAATTTTTCGTTGACATAGTCCCTTAATGCGTCAGTCACACATTCCTGATTTTTACTGCCGTTCTGGAGCGGACAGCGTCCCGAATCAGATATGTCAAAAGTCCGGACAATATTCTGAGATTCGGGGCTCGAAATTCAATTTTTGATCATAAGATCGAATATGTCCGGACAGCGTTTAGACAGCATTTAGACAGAGTCCCGACAGCGTTCCGTTCTTCTGAATAGCATTATCAATCCCGTTCCATAGGACATTGTCCCGATAACGTCCTGACACTGTCCCGAATTTGAACTGATAAAGCCGAATCTAGCCCGACAGAGTCCCGACTGTACAAATTTGGTTGAGTCTCCCGAATGTTAAGGGAAACCTTTAACTGTCGGGAGTGCTTGGCCGATCACGCGGAACATGTCCCGATAATTCACGATTCTTAGGACAGTGTACCGACAGCGTTCCGACACCTCCAGACAGCGTCGCGACATTCCCAAATTTTTAATTATTTGTATCGTAGCGCTGTTGTATGCTATCGGGAGCCATAATCAGGAATGTGTGACTGAGGCTTTAAGTGGCTTTAAAAGGCTTTAAGTGCATGTACTCATACCAGCCCTACTATGAATCAGAATTCAAAGGCCCAGTACATGAATATCTACACCTCGAGATAATTGTTTTGTTCCTCTTAAAATATACGTGGTGCGTCGTGGGAAAACCGGACTTAATTCATGTGCGTAAAGTGTTGTCCCGGATTAGCCTGTGCAGTCCGCACAGGCTAATCCAGGACAACTTTTTCGGCCTTCAGTGGATTTATGTTTAGAAGAGACTTCCTTGAAACAAAAAATACCATAAAAGCGGAAAGTGCCATCCCGCACAGGCTAATCTGGGAGGACACTTTACGCACATGCATTCAGTCCGGTTTTCCCATGAGTTAAGTTAGCAACATTTTATTTAATTGTATAATAACAAAAAAAATAAAGAAAAATACATAGTTCATTGATAAAATATGACAGTTTAAAACTCTACGCAGTCTAAACGCATGGAGTAAAAATGTTAGCAAGCCAAAAATTTCAGGCTTTAATTACAAAGATGTACGAGTAATGTTATAAAAATGTTTGTTGGAATCATCTGTTGAAGGAGTTAAGAAACGAAGACATCATCACCTCTGTACAAGATATAATAATGATTTAATTTTTTTCTATTTTTACATAATATTTATTGGAGAATGCTGTACATGGGAAGGGACTTAAATCTATCATGTATTTAATTATTGAGAAGAGTTGCTTCCCTTCATTGTATGCTACAAAATTTGGTGGTTTAAATTTGTACAATGGTTGTTGTGTTACAATGAATCGTTTACTAAAATGTTCTGTATTCGTCAACAACAAGACATTCTAGTGTTTATAACATAGCGTAGGTTTGCTCGATGCCCTGGCATTGTTAGATCACTGTAACAGTTCACAATTATTTTTTTTTCGTAATGTAGAATCTTGTGGGGGGTTGTCAAGCATGTGAATATAACCATTTTCCCATATAATGTCATCATTATTGTTAAATAGTGTTAGTGTCCGTTGAAAAACTGGAGCAGAATTTTGCCTTCTACGAGATTACCATTGGAGGATGTCATCATCTAATTTATGCAACATAGGGTAAATTGCATACTAGCACTTGACTCATACATAAGTCTTAAACCGGTCTTAATGCATGTGCGTAAAGTGTCGTCCCGGGACGGCACTTTCCGCTTTTATGGTATTTTCTGTTTCAATGAAGTGTCTTCTAACCATAAATCCACTTTAGGCAGAAAGTGTCATCCCGGATTAGCCTGTGCAGACTGCACAGGCTAATCTGGGATGATACTTTACGCACATGCATTAAGTCCGGTTTTCCCACGATACGCCACATATATATTCTTCTAATACATTTTACCTTGTACTGAATTTTTTTCAGGTTCGCCTGCAGAAAAAGCCAGTTTGCTTGTCGGTGATGAAATCATTGAAATCAATGGAAAATCCCTTGAAAATGTCTCACATGCAGAGGTTATTGCATACATACACAAGGTACCATATACACTATTTTAGTAAAATAATATTTTATTAATGATAATTATAATAATAATTGGTAATTTTAACAGTTCACCAATCAACATGTACCAGTATACAAATATAACTTTTATTCTATTCTTGTTGGAAATTGTGCCCCACCAAGTGTAAAGGAAATGGTAGACATGCTGCAACAACCAATGTTTCTTGGTTAGGCATAAACGAAATATGTTTGTTTCAGGTTAAATGCCCCAACAAATTAGGGTAGGTAGGTAGGGATTTATTTTTGTTTATTATTTGTTTTTATTTGGTAAATGGTAAACTTAAAGATGCAAAAACTAAATAAATATTAAAAACATACCAGTAATGTCCTTAAACATTGTTTTTAAGTGGATGCTATCAGAACAAAACGCTTAATTTATAATAAAAAAACACCACATTTTATTATTGGAAAAAAATCAAAAAAGGTAAATAAAACAATTTTTTTTTTGACAAACTCAATAAATTTTTCTAGAGTTGGGGCATTTTTTTTAGGGTAGGTCGGCTAACCTGAAACAAACTTATTTTTTAATGCCTTTAATTGGTCTTGCATGTCTGGCATGTATGATTACACACATACAATGAAGATTTTTAAAGTTTTGAAATCCATCAGTTAAAAAGTATAAAAAAAATTAACTACAGAGATTGAGTAAAATCTTTGCTTGTAAATGTTGGTCCATTTGACTGTATGTCCATCAGTCTGTCTGTAGACCAAACCTTGGCAATAACTACACAACCCTTAGTCCTTGGTTCTTCAAACTTGGTAGGTAGGTTACATTGGTTATGACTAGTAAAGAATCCATATTGATTTTGGGGTCCTTGCATTGGTCAAAGGTCAAGATCAAACCCACAAAAAAGTAAAACCTTGTCTGGGCAATATCTAAGCAACCGTTAGGTCTAGGTTCTTAAAACTTGGAAGGTATGTTGGTCATGACTAGTAGAAGATTCCTATTAATTATGGGGTCCTTAGGTAGCTGACCAAAAGCTGATAAACAAAATAAATAATTGTAATACCTTGTGTGGGCAATAACTATGCAACCATTAGGCCTAGGTTCTTTAAACTTGATAGGTAGGTTCATGACTTGTAGAGGATCCTTATGGATTATTGGGTCTTTAGGTCAAAGGTCAAGGTAAAACTAAAAACACACCCGATATTGAATAATCGTAAAACCTTGTCTAGGCAATGACTACAGAACCCTTTGGCTTAGGTTCTTCGAACTTAGTAGTTAGGTTTGTTATGACTAGTAGAGGATCCCTATGATTTAGGGGTCCTTAGGTTAAAGGTCAAGGTCATACCAACCAAAGATAATTAAAAAATACCCAATAATCATAAAACATTGTTCGTAAATAACTATGCAACGCTTAGGCATAGGTTATTTAAACTTGGTAGGTAGATTGGTCATTATTAACAGAGAATCACAATTGACTATTGGATCATTTGGTCAAAGGTCAAGGTCAAACTGACCAAAAGATGTAACAACTGACCAATAGATTCAAAACTCTGTCCAGGCAATAACTATAGAACCCTTATGCCTATGTTCTTCCAACTTGGTAGATTGGTTAATCATGATTAGAAAAGGATTCCTATTGATTTTTGTGTCCTTGGGTCAAAAGGCAACGTCAAACTGACCAATAGTTGTTAAACCTTGTCCAGGTAATAACTATGGAACCCTTTAGCCTAGGTTTGTAAAAGATGGTAGGTTGGTTGGTTATGACTACAAGTAGATCCCTATTAATTATTAGGTCATGGGGTCAAAGCTTAAGGTCAAACTGAACAAAAGACCAAAAAAATAACAGACCCAAAAAAAATGTGTTTAATTTAACTTGTCATCTGTGCAATTTCGTGCAGAGATTGCTCTGGACCTAAAGGGGGGCATACCTGTTTTACAAATATTTATTGTTTAGTTTTGATTACAATAATGGATTCCCAGACAAACTGAATATGTACATCTTTTGTTTGAAGAAATATTCTGATATTGCAACAAAAACAACAGCAACAACACCATTAACACTATAAATTTTGTTTTATGACCACCCCGATTTTACAACCAGTTAAAAAAGACACATTTAAAGAACTGATGTTTTCCCTATATATATCAATTTTAGCAAACTCTGATTATACAGGCACCCTGCTATTCAGTTTAACGACCATTAATCGCCGACAAATGTTAAATAATACTCATGTTGACCCGGTTATTTGGACTAAGTTTTCCTTCTGCTGTATTGTCTGCCTTTTCAATCTGCTTTTTATTCAGTGGCCTATTTGTAACTGGGTCTCACTAAAATGCCGACAAAAGTGTTGATAACATGGGAGAGCATTCCTAGATTCAATATATCAGCAGGTTGTGGTTCAAATAAATATGATGTACAATTGTTAGTTGACATGTTTATTTGTTCATTGCAAAATACTGTTATTATTTTTCCAAAATAAATTAAGAATGAAGGTAGTCATAATGTTTATATTATAAAGCTTTCAACATAACTTCCAACACTTATTATACAATATTTAATTAAATTTAAGGGCTACGTTCATAATAATTAATTTCATATGATATCTTGTTATAAAAATTTAAAAGTCCTTTAAAATAAATATAACATATTTTAGGAAACATTTCACACTGCTATCAATATGTCTAGAGATGCTGCAGCTCAATGATAAAAAGTGCTTTCAGTCCTTTGATTTCTATAAGCAATAGTAGATGATCTAAGCGGCCTAATCGGTTGACCTACTTTAGTCAGCCATCTTGAAGCAAGGAAATCAACAGTTCAGAAATCAGTTTTTACAACTTCCTCTGTGGATTATTTTATTCAGGTAATACTTAAATTATGTTTCACATTACTGCAATAAAAGTAGTTTCCAAACAAAGTATTTTAGCCTCTTGTAATTGAACATATTACAGAAAGTAATTGACGGACTATTTTCACAGGTAAATATTGGGAGTTCTCTCGAAATATTTGTCCAGGTGTGTCAATGAAAATGTTCAGTCTCACCTTGCAATAGCATGGCTACATGATTTTTGGGGGGGGGGGGTTTGTTCACGAATCCCAATATATTTCCTCAAAGATACATGTTTTCTGATTACAAAACTGAAATGAAAATGAAAATATCTTACTTATAAGTGAAGTTATGACAATTTTTGTACAGCACCCGTCAAAGTGTGATAAAACGTTATACAAGAAAGTCGGCCCAACTATGAATTTGTGTTTATAAAGCTAAAAGCTATGAGGGGAAATGTATTTTATAAATGGTGCATGTTTTCTGATTACAAAACTGAAATAAAATCATAATTATCTCACTTATAAGTGTTGTTATGACTATTTTTGTACACCACCCGTCAGGCTGCAATCAGACGAAAAGTGGGAAAATACATGAAAAATGAAGACTACTGTAGCATTGCAACATGATTTTTTTAGGGTGTTTTGATAATGAATCGAAATATATTTCCTAAAAGGTTTTCTGATTATAAAACTGAAATAAAAATTAAAATATCTTACATGGAAGTGAATTTTTGAATGTTTTTGCACACCACCCATCAATGTGCAATAAAACGTAATACAAGAAAAAAAACCTCAAATGTCAACCCAACTATATTTTTCACATATTAAACTAAAACCTATGAGAAAAAAATATATATTCATTTAGGTATACTCAATACCAACACAATAACAACACAAACAATATCCTTAAGCTCCTATGGTGTATTAAGTAACTTGAGTTTTGGTTTATTCCTTTAAAAGTTTGTGCATAAATTATAAAACATGATACATTATTAATGTGTGAAAAATATTTTATGTCAAATGTATACTTCAAATTCAGATTGAAAACTAGAAAGTATCTTTTAAACAATACTGTCAATAGATTTCAACATGTTGCTTTTGGTGGTTTTATCAAAATCTAAGTTCTGTCAGTGATTGTTAGTATTTTACATAAAAAGTTTATTGATAATGTTTTTTATACTTTTTCAGATTTCATTTTTTAATTTTAATTGCAACACGAGTATTACTCAAATATTTTATCATTATTATATTGAAACTGAAAAATAATGTATATTTACAATATCAGTTTAAGAAAACAGTCTTCAGACAGAAAATAGTTTAATTCAATTCTAGTTGTTCACAAAGTTTGGCGTCAGAATATCATGTTATAACAGAAAAACTGGAACTTTAACCTTGTGAAGACACAGCATTGTTCTTAACAATAATAATAAATGTATGTATATTTAATCCATCATGAATTTCAAAGTGATTCCATATAAAAATTACAAAAGAGGCAACAGCAGACTTGCAGTGGTACGAACTGACCAGCTGGTACGAACCACTCCGAGTTTGAACATCAATGTTATTGACGGTATATTTCTACTTATCCAACAATTTCGAATACACATGCAAATATATAACATATATATTGCATCTTATTACACATCAGTCATCACTACTAGTTTGTTTTCAGCAATTAATAAGGTTGCTACCCATGTACAATAGTGTCATTCGTACAAAGCGCCGCCATCTTGGATTTGTGTTTACTCGAGCATGGGGTTGGAAATGTTGCATAAATAATACCTATACGGTTAAATATGTAAAAAAAATTGTGATGTATTTAATAAAAAAATATTTTCATGATTAAACAGGTACAATGAAATTCAGCGAAACATAATTGTTTCTCAGAAAAATAGGATTTTAAAATATTCGAGTAAGATTTTCGGAGCTAAAAATAACACTCTCGTGGGATATTTTCTGGTTTCCCTGTTATTTCATCATCTAATTAGCATATGCAATTCAGATTGGTTCCAGATATTTACGTTTTATATGGGTTTTAGAGCGAAATAAAATGGTACCAGTGCTTGGGCCGCTTGCCGACACTAATTAATATTCATGAGCTGCCGCCAAGGGACAGGGACACTACTCTTATTTCTTTGGCATTGCTACTTGCAATGTCAGTTCGTTTAATTTTGTAATTAAGTGTCAGGCAGATAATTCTGCTTAAATTTATTAAATCCCTAATTAAGGGCCTTCATTTTTTGCCTATATTAAATTATTACCTGATCGCCAATATAAATGCTATATCGTTATTTTTCACTATTTCATTATGGATACGACTGTTCTCGATAAATATGAACTGTTACCGGATGACAGTTTTTATTGTTTCCCGCACGCGCGGGTGTTTACCAAAAAACTATTTATAGATGAAACCTCTAAAACGAAAATCAACAAAATGACGTCAGTATATTGCTAGTGTTTCATTATTTCACAGGGTTGAAATATAGCTACGTTTATCCCGAGAGTTGTTATTTCATCAATGCCGGAGTGAGGATGGGATAAATAGGGAATATTACATGACTGGTGTTCGGGTGGCTTGTATCGCTCGAGTTGATTCTGCAACGCAGTATTCCACGAGCCCGCAGGGCGAGTGGGATACAACTTTACACAATCAACGAGAGCGATACAACCCACCGCAACACCACAGTCATGTAGTATTCCATTTATTATATACCTCCTTACGATAAAACCATTACAAATACGCTACGAAACAAACAAAATAATAACAAACTAGTACCGTTAAAGAACGCACACGAACACGTCATGTACATCATTGACGCCATTCAATTCAATCAACATGTTGCAATGGCATCTTAGTGTCTATAAATAGAATAGGGTGTTTCCCAGTGTCGCTTGAAACGTTACGGAAATATACGATACTCAACGAACGTAAAGTAGTCCGGTTTTTGCAGCCGTTGAATACGGAAAATTATTTTACAGTGTGAAATACGGGAATTTTATCTGGCCTATTGTGTTTTATACCGAAAATACATCAGTATTTGAGTCATTTTGTCTATAGGTATATAATAAAATAAATTATATCCTTTCTATTTAGTGTTTTTAAAAGGTACTAAGCTTCAGATGGTCGAAGTATACACTATTTTATTAAAAATACATATTTACATAATTGACATTTTAAATTAGATCTAGATTTAAAAGGGACTTCACCAGGTCCCGGGGTGCTTGAATTTTAACTTGAACATTCCGGGGGCGCCTAAATTTTGTGTTGCGCTTATAAACATCGCTCGGGGAGCCTGTATTTTATCAATAAATCAGCTGTGTTGACTGCAGTAGACCGGCAGTACCTGCTATCAAGCTAATCTCTTGCGTCATAAAGGCTGTTTTTCACTCCAGAAGCATCCACTCATCCAAGTCGTTGAATGATCAATGCGAGTGTCTCTTCTCCAAACATTTTAACAATTTGCAGTTATTCCTTAGCTGCAATCAATCACCGTGAAGCCCCGCCCCTGTAGGCGGAGTTTCATCATGCAGTAAAATCGATATAAGCCAATAGAAACGCTCAGGTTATCTTGGCTATGGAATGACGTTATCATTTACGAATCGGCGCAATCGGCATGTATCCACACATGTAACCTTATACTCGCGACAATGCGTATTATCGATCTAAAAAGCAAACTCTCGTCCATTCGTATTTTATAATATCCACTTTTATAATATCATCATTTATTTGTTTAATTTCATAACTACAAAAAAAACTGCAAAAATCAGTCTAAAATACCTTAATAAGTAATCATAATCGGAAAAACCTATCCAGTGTTTCTGTTGTAGTTTCATAAAATAAGCTGTCTTGTTTTAAATGCATGCCATGTAAAACCAGTGTTTTCTACAAAAGAGCGTGTTATGTCTGCTGACAACCACGCATGGAAAGCGTGCGTGTACGGACCATGTGCTTAATTCACATTTGAGGTGCGTAGGCACTGCGTGCACGAGGAAATTTTTCCACCATTTTTGCACGAACAAACCATGTATAATATAAATGTATAAGTTTAATGAAGATCTTTACAATTCACCAATTATCCAGTCAGTATTATATTCAACAATTGTAGCGATTAAAACAGTTTTAAAACACTAAATGTGTGCCCATATGAACATAATCAAACCAAAAAAGGCTCCGTAAGTAGATCGAGTGTAACCCAAGTATTCGAGAACGACGGGAATATTTGGTTTGAACATGACGTCACTGCGCGCATGGGATGCGCACTGGACATAAACATCCGGAAAAAAATTATTTGCTACTTTCAGTTTCGCAACAAAATTGACGCCTGATGCTTCTAAAGGCTAGAGGTATACCGTGTTGACGGTGATGTTTTGTTTATTTAATTTTGTTTAAACGTTTACCTAAAATGAAAAGCAGTTTGCCTAAATTTTAAGAGCTAAAACGCACCAGATAACGTCATTTGACACATGCTGTGAAAAAAAAATCCACGTAAAGAGGGTATGCCACCCCCTAACCCACCCCTCTCGGGACCGGGGTGCCTGAAAAAAATCCTGGGGAAGGCCCTGATCTCATAATCCACACACAAACATATTTGAAAAAAAACAACAACATAAGAACACACTGTTCTGTGAAGTTGGAATAAGACGTCAAAAATAGAATAAACTGTTTTATTACAGCAATGTTTTATATGCAGTTTATCATTGGTAATTTAAGAATTTTGCAGAGTAATGAGTGCAATAGACACCTGCATATTTAACTGTATCAATAAAATTGATTTTACCACAAAACTGTATGCATTTACAAAATGTTCACACAAAAATTGAACTGTGTCCATGCGTGCATGAACACAGTTTATGAATACATTAAAAATGATCAAAGACACTATCAGTTTTTATGAAAAAGTCATTGGAAAATGCTAATTATACCAAAAGTATTGACATAATATAACATACATACATTAACAACATGAAATACTCAGTTTTATGTGAAAAAAGAACAAAAATGTCCATTCTATGTTTGATGTCTTGTTCTAACTTCACATAATACAGTGTTATATGGTAATAAAACAGTTATCACATGGGTGTTGTGGGAACAGTCAAACTGTTGGCCCTCGGTGTCGGGATAGCGGCCTCGGGAAACAGTTCAAACAGTCATCCCTCCACCTTAGGCCAACAGTTTTGACTGTTCCCGAAACGCCCATGTGATAACGGTATACTGTTACATTGTAAAGAATTGACAGCTTCCAGGACAAGTCAAATATGTGTCTCTAAATAGTTAATAATTTTAATTTTTGGGGTGATGCCATCATATTAAAATGGTGGAGTGTCATTGCACAATATTGGAGACTTTTCAATAAAAATAGTTAGTTATATTATATAGCATATTAAAGAAACTGATACCTTTAACTATAATAATGTTTACCTATTATGGGATAGTTCTTTTTAGCTGGACTATTCAAAGAATAGGTGAGCTTTCCTGCTACCCCCGGCGTCCGCGTCTGAATTTGGTTAAAGATTTTATTCAAAAGTATTGTAACTTTAAAATTACACAAGTTATAAACCTGAAACTTTGATAATACTGTTGTCATCAACTCCAATATAAGGGGCAACATTCCCCATAACTTTGTTTTGTATTCTGACAGAGTATGCCCCTTTTTCACATACATGTTCTGGTTAAAGTTTATATTAAACAGTTTTGTAACTGCAGAACTACATACGTTATTCACTTGAAACTTGAATATACCTTTGTCATCAACTCCAGTGTCAGGGGCAACATTCCCTATAACTCTGTTTTGTATTTTGAAAGAGTTATGCCCCTTGTTCACATTGATTTTTGGTTAAAGTTGATATTCAACAGTTTTGTAACTGCAAAACTACTTAAGTTATTCACTTGAAACTTGGAATATACCTTTGTCCTCAACTCCAGTGTCAGGGGCAACATTCCTTAAAACTCTGTTTTGTATTTGAGTTATGCTCCTTGTTCACATAGATTTTCTGGTTAAAGTTTATATTCAAAACTTTTGTAACTTCAGAACTACATAAGTTTTTCACTTTAAATATGAACATACCTTTGTAATCAACTCCAGTATGGGGGGCAACCTCCATATAACTCTGTTTTGCATTTTGACAGAATTATTCCCCTTTTTAACATAAATTTTCTGGTTAAAGTTTATATTCAAGACTTTGATAACTTCAAACTTTGTGTTTTTTAGCTGTTTTTCGTCACAATAATTATCTTCCTGGTATTTTAGTGTGTGTGTGTGTGTGTTTTCAATAACAAAATAGGCTTAGGAAGTAAATCCACACATTTGATCTACCACCTCCGCAAAACATTGAATTAACATTCAAATGCATAACATCTCGTACAACTTAAAAGTCTTGCACCTGGCCTACTAATTACGATTTCAAAACAGGCTTGCCTTTAAGACGGTTTACTTGTCCCAGGAATCTGGCAAGTATGACGTTCAACTGTTCACTGTTTACATATAATGTTCTCTGATTTTGCCTCTGTTCTATTGTTGAATTTGCCCTTTAATGTACGATAATTGTAAGGAAAAATTTTCTGTTTCAGTGCATTAGATCGAAGTCGATTCATCTTCGTGTCAAAAGAAAAAAGGGAGATAAACGAGGTAAACATAGAGCCAATGTAATGGTTGTACTAATATAAATTATGTGGTATGTAGTTTTTAGATAAATATAATGGTATAATAAAACTGCAGGATTTTTTATATTTTTTGTTTGACATTCAGAAGCTGTATATAAAGTATTCATGTGTGGAAATTGCTTATAAACCACTGGCTGCTGCAGTTAATGTATATTATAATTGATGTATAGATATAAGTGAATTAAGTAATACAGTGCAACTATTGTTAATAAAATAATTTTGAAACAAAATCACATTCAGGCTGTTTTAGAATTATGTTGTCTCATAATAACAAGTTGTCGGAATGAAAAAAAGGTGGGTTAGTTTCTATTATGGATGTACAATGTACATGTTATTGTATTTATTAGTGTAACAGACAACCAACAATGCTAATTAGAGCAATATATTATAGACTTCATTGATGTTGTCATAAATGCTCAGTTGTTAATAGGCTTCAGTCGATGTGCATCATAGTCATATAAGTAACTTAATTATATTATACTTGGACATTTTCATACTTAATGGCTCCTAGAAATATTGGAACATCATATTTTTACTTTTCATATCAAGTATGCGAGTTTGTTTTTTTTCAGTGATTTGTGAATATGCCCTTTTCTGTGAAATTGTGAAAAACGTGTCGTAAAATCCGAAAATTTTGAAAATATTTGTTATCATTAAAAGAGAAAAGTATAAATATAACTAATTCAAATAATAACAAGTTATTTTCTTATATTTAATCAAACTTTAAATACAGACACATAATAAATGTGATTTAAAAACTCAAGCAACCATTTGACATTTCAAAGATTTCATAATTTTTCAACTTTGCCATTTGTGAATTTAGGCCAAATTTTTTTGAAAAAATTATACTTTTTGACTTTGTGAATGGTACCGATTATGGGCACGAAAAAAACACTCTGTATGCGTTTATATCAAAATAAATAATACCATTATAAATTGTAATACATGTTATTGAACAATTGTTTGGTTGTATAGAACAATGATGAAAAAATGGATTGACATTGTTACTCCTAGCTTGAAGATCAAAAGAACTTGGCTAACCCTTTGCTGAATTATGAGTAACTGATGTTACATTTTCATCTAGGAAGTCTTGAAAAAAAATGTTTTAAATTTGAATAACACATATCAGCTAAAGCTGTAGACATAAAAGCATGCGTTGATAATTTGAACAGGAAGATACCGTGGCATATATTTAATGTCCGTTAATGTTTGTAGAAGCCCAATTCTAACCTGGTCTATATTAAGCGTTTGTATATTTAATTAGCAGTATAACACAAGAATTCCTATCCTTGCCTTTATTGATACAAGGTATTTGTTTAATGTAGCATACACATAACTTTCCATGTTTTATGACTGTGTAAATGCTGCATATTCATGACATTCCAGTGTTTGAAATCAACATTTGCATTGGAAAAGTTTGTGTTATTCTAATATGTCAGTACAGTGGGAATTCTTCAAATTAATGTTATGCAACAATGCAATGCAAATGTGTATTTATTAAGACCAGCCATGCCTTTTAAGTGTATCTGCAGCGATTTTTGTCACAGCATTGGAAACTACAAGATTGGGGATTTCTGGTCATGAAATCTTGCTAATTGGGAAAAATGAAAGAAGGTTATTTAATTAACAGTGTTTTTTTAGGGCCAATTTGGGGCTGAAAATTCGGCCCCATTCCCCTGCTAAAAAAGTATATATTTTTCCCCTATATTTGCCTTAAAATTCCCCTCAGAATGTAAGTTTTATTTTGTAACAGAAATTGACCAAAATCGGACAAAAATTGACTAAGGTAGACGCATTTTCGTAAATCCCAGCAATTTTTAATCAAACCAAGTAGTCCAAACATTATTTGTAGTAATATTTTTAATTTAAGTTACACACTTTTATAGTGCACATTTTCAGAAAATGACTGACAAAAGGATGTTGTCAATATACCAATACATGTACCTTTTGTAGTAATGCTAATAAAGTGTCAGCCATCAATTAGAAAATAAAAAACAACAACAACATTATTAAATTTAATTGAGCTATATCGAAGGTAGAAACAAATCAAGATGTATGCAGATTAACCCTGATTTTCAAGACCTCAGCTAATTATATGAGACATAAGCATATGTTTGAAAAGAACAATTGAGGCGCGTCATGGGAAAACCGGGCTTAATGCATGTGCATAAAGTGTCGTCCCGATTACCCTTTGCAGTCCGCATAGGCTAAACCAGGACGGCACTTTCCGCCTACAGTGAATTTATGTTTCGAAGAGTCACTGTCTTGAAACAGAAAATGCGATAAAAGTGGAAAGTGCCGTCCTGGAATCGCCTCAATTATAGTTAACTGAACAAATGGTATGGGAAATATATGCACCACCATTGTCTGTATTTATGAAAATTATTTGCAGGTGATTTTACTGACCTCAGCATTAGCACTGTAACCTCACCAGCTTGAATTGTTCTGTTATAATTATGGTCAAGAATATGGTACAAGCCAACATATGGTAATAACTGAAAATTTATGCAAGCCTGGCTGAACATTTACCATTGGAGGGCTTAGAACCCTGCGTTCGACCACTGATTTTACTATGTATAAGAACATTTACAGCTATGGCCTCAATTCTTGTATTATTAATTATGTTCGAGAGTATGTAGTCTAATTCATGAGATGTGCTGCGAATTTAGTGTTACTTTTTATATAGGGCTAAATTCGCTGGAACGTCTCATCGCCGAAAGACCATTTATGTGGTGGAAACCTAAAAGTTCAAATTTTCATGAATTTCCATTATTTGCGATAATTAAAGTTATAAATCAACGTATTTTTTTACTTAACACCCAAACTGCTTAACATGTTCCAAAATTTACCTAGAACATGCGTTTAATTCCGATTTAAACTTGCGAATAAATCTACATTCATGTACAGTCCACCATGTTTACCTTGCCTTGTTTAACCCTTCAAATATGCTTCAACCAATCGGATGATGAATGATAGAATTGAATGACCAATCGAAATGACGCAATCGTTTCAGTGTAGCAGAATATCGATTAAAGTTTACACAGTGGAGGACTGCGGGATGTGTTGAAAATGCAATAGTGTGTAGGTTTAAATTGGTGTTGCGACCAAAATGGAAGTGCTATCGTACAAATATTTATGAAACATTATTGAGGAATAAATTCTCTTTGCAGGTATGTAAATTTTATTAAGAAATATTAATGCTAACCATGCCATTTCAGCACATGAAAGTAGCGACGAAAATCCTGTCGCTACTCTATAGACATATAGGGAGAAATTTCCACCACAGAATTGGTCTTTCCCCATTTAGGTTCCGCCAATATTGCCCATATAAAAAGTAGCTCAATATTGGCACAGGGCCTAACTTGTTATGCTAGAGAGTATGGTACAGACCTTTATTATAACTGAAAATTTATGCAAGTCTGGTTGAACATTTACCAGCACATGACTTAGAAGCCTGCGTTTGACCACTGATTTTATAGGCTACATGCAGAGACAACAAACATGTCACACTTCGTCTCCATTGTTTGAGTCTCAAATTAAAATTTATCTCACATTTTAAAATGTTGTTGTCTCCGTCGTTGTTGTTTGCCTATCACCCTATGAAGTTTTGCCACCTTATTGAACAGAACAAAACAGAATTAAAAGCATTAAACGCTTTTTCGAAATAATGCAGTGGTTTAAATTAAGGAGTGAAATATAAAGCACAGCATTTAATATTAAATAATGAAGAATTGCAAGGTGGTGTTCATTTAAGAGCTCATCGTGTCTTGTTTTTTCTAACACATACGGAAATTAACTGCTAAGAGAATAAAATGTTGTTTGTTTACCACGATTCAGACAAAAATGAAGAAATAATCTCTTTAATACAACATCAATTACATTTAATGAGGAGTGACGTCATCTTTAGTTATTGTAATATTGTGTTAGCTGTAATTAGATAGCTGTTTTGTTACATTATATTTCAAGATTATAACGAAGCATGTTCAAGCACCATATAATATTTAGCACACAAAACAAGAATATCTGCAACGAAAATTGCTTTAAAGCTAAACACAAATGTGTAAACAGTATGGAATTTAAATAAGTTGCTGTCCAAAACATCGGAATTATGCTCAAACTTTCTGTGATGATAACCTTATTTTTGTAATTTTATTCGCCAGAAGAATGTTAGCTTATCATTTTACTCAAAACAGCTTGATTTATTTATTTTATTTAATAATGCAAATTTAAAGACGATTTCTACATTTTTGTCCCTTCCATAAAACATTTTCTTTTTCACATATTTTGCATATCGTTCAATGCCTAATACAATGAAACCATGAAAAATGGGGGTCACCGAATTAGATTTTTTGGAAACTGCATGTTAATGACCTACCCGTAACTGCATTTTACAAATTATTTTTGTTGTTTTTATTTTAGCTTAGAAATTGTATTGACCATTGTTGATTGGTAAAAACATGACGACATTCTATTAGTAGAAATGGGTTATTGTAAGAAAGCCATCCGTTACATGGTGAAAAAATAATTTTATAGTTGCCAAAAATGCTTTTTATCCAATTTTTGGCAAACAACTCTGCAATATAAAATAAAAACTGTGTTTTTACTCTAGAAAAAAATCTGTGCTTTGAAAAGTCCAGAATTTTCAATATTTAATACATAATTATATGCTTAATAGACTGGAAAAAATAAAACAGGGGGTAAACGTGCTTGTTTTCGGAAAAAAATAGCTTACATGTGCGTATTGGATATTTTTTCTGTAAAAAACAGGATGGAATGACAGTCATTATTTATAACAATACACTTATAAAAGTTATTAGATCTATATAATATATCATTATTTTAGTAACAGCAGTTGATTATAAGTATGTACAAATTACAGCCAAACCACTTTCACATTTATCGCTAGCAAGTTCACAGCTATATGCGAGTTCAATATTCAGGCTGCGTTTTCAGTGTATTAACAAACTTTAACAAATAATTGAGTCACAAGACACTCCAACTATAGTCATGGCAATTATTATGAATATATTTGATTCTAGTTGATAATTACAGTGTACACAATATTTAATAAATAGTATTATATGACACTTCACATTTTGAAGATTTAAATCAACTCCACTGATGCGCGAAAAGGTGCGCAGAAAAAACTAACGAAATCGTCTTTAATACAGGATGAAGGCATAGTTTGCTTAGATACTGAAGTCGCTATTTTTGTGTTTTATTGCATAATAACCTTTAAATGTACTGTGTGGTTTGTTTGTCAATCTTCAAAGAGTAGACAATGTTGTTAATCAAAGCGCTGAAGGCACTGCAGTTGTTCGCTGTTGCGTAACATTGGGCACAACTCACTATATTAAAATGTTAATAGCAACACAAGTTTAAATTAAACAGAACAGATTCGAAGAGTTTATTGAGATTGTGTCTAAACGAAAATCTGCCTACAGTTTTGAATATTATAAATGAAGAATAAAATTCAATAAGTGTTATAACATTCGTTTGTACTGTTAGTTACTTAAAATGTTAGTGCACTTTTCAATATCATAGCGTCCGATGGATCTTATCGACTCGTCAAAATCACTTAAGTACAATAGGCACTTAAGACCTGTTATGGTTTGTTGTGTAGAATGTTTTGCAAATATATTAAAAATACAATACTATTTTAATAGTATTGTATTTTTGTTTATTAGAACCAGTAAATAATTGTATGAAGTCACCTATATTACCATATAATAACTTAAAATGAAAACCCCCCACGCGTTATCATGGACAGTCTGGGCAATTAGAGAGGTACGCATATCATATGTCACCGTAATACAGTGGTTATAAACTTGTAAATGTTTTATGGGTAAAATATGATAGGTACGCTAATAGCTTGTTCAGTGTTCTAATGGGAAGAAAATAAAAATCACTCAATTTAAATTCTGGTTAAGAAGCCAGAACCAGCAAACACGACGTGTTATACAGTAACATGATAATATGTTCTTTCCAAAAAGTCGAACATTAAACGAAAATATTCGTAAAACTTCATTTAGTTTAATCCTACATTCCGTGTTTTGCTATAATATTTGTGTAACATTATAAATATAACTTTAACAGAGACATTGCTTGGCGGTTTATAATGTTCAAAATGCGACGTTAAAATAGATATCGCCACGTAATAAAATCAGATTTTAAAATATATATCCCCATTGTGTAGTTAAGTTAGTTTTTGTCTCTCAATAATGCCGATTTCAATTGTATATGTTGTCAAATGTGCAACTGATGAATTGAGGTCCTTGTAAAACGTAGAACTACGTATGCTACTATTTAAAACGTTAACAGGTGTGAAAACTAGACAGCCGCATACAGCAGCTAACAATACTATGTACGATTTATATATGTAAGGCCTGTCAAGAAACCTGATGAGCCAAATTCTGTGTCCGGTGTACAGTATCATGGTCTTTCTTTGGGCTACACACATAATTATCATACTTTGAATGGCATTCCGACATTCTGTCATTAAATTTTCATAACCAACACATTCTCTGAATGTACCTACCGGATATATAGTGAAAAATGATGCTCATCAGTATTATCACTGGGCAATCTCCTCGGAAGACAGTAGATTAATTTGTCGAAGAGAAATAACCATGGCGTTAAGCAAAACTACATTTAAATCATAAAAACAAACACTGCTAAATATTTAAAACATTTAACATTATATATGAATGCAACGACAGTGTTACAAGCTTTGTTGTGCGATAATGTTTGGTAATGTTTTAAAATGCTTAAAGGAAGTTACTCACATAATAATATATTTTAGAAAGGTCTTCTTTTTCAATTAATAAAGAATATGGAGTAGCAAACACTTATATTCTGTGAAACAAAAATAAACAAATGAGAAAAAAAATCCTGCCTCTCATGGGTATCGAACCCCGACCGCCTAGGTGAAAGTCTAACGCGTTAACTCCTCGGCGGCAAAAAGTCTGTTCCTAAATCCAGTGTAATCTTCTGATAAGCTTAGTGGAGTGTAACCGACCGCTATTGCTAGTACCTGTACTGCGTAATAACCGATAAACTTTGAATTCCATTTCCTTCTTTATTATTTTTATTACGACAAAGTGAAGAATACAATAAGTAATAAAATAATTTAGGGTAAAATGAAAATTTATACATTTGTAAACACCGCACATTTATAAACACCTTAACTTGCATCGACAATAAGCGAGATGAATATGTTCGGATTGTACTATGTTCAGGAATCTACTTGGCTCATGACCCAATTAAAAGATTTATCAATGAATTTGAACGCTGCATAGTGGACTACTTTCTTCCCTGATTTTAAGTCTCACAATTTGACCCTACACTGAAAGCTGAGAATTACCCGACGTTTTTTTATTTGGTTTTAAATATATTACGTTCTAATCACATTCTTCATCAAAACGATGAATTTGGGAAACGTTCATGATATTCAAACAGCACTTCTTACTGTCGCGTAATAATAACTGAGTTAAAATCATAGTGAATTTTACCTTCTGATTTTAGAAGCGATACATATAGTTGTTCTGCGAACAACTGAAAATCAAAATAATAATCAAATTTAATTGATAAATTAAGTACATGATGTATATTACATATGTATGTTGATATTTGTAAATTCATATTTACGACATCAACACAATTTTAAGATTCAAAATGAAATATATTGTATGTTTTTTCCGGTAAATATGAATACGCTTATCCCGCTTTATAATCAATAAAAGTGGCCGGAAGTGAACAGGGGACATCACTCATGATTACGCGAGGGAAGTAACCTAGTTTTGGGAAAGGCCTATAAGAACATTTACAGCTATGGCGTGAGTTATTGTATTATTAATTATGCTCGAGAATATGGTACAGACCTTTATTAGAACTGAAAATCTATGCAAGCCTGGTTGAACATTTACCAGCACAGGACTTGGTTGCCTGCGTTCAACCACTGATTATATAATAACATTTATATGGCTTCAGATTGAAGTTGAATATCAAAAAGCAAGCATAATTTGCATTATGTAAAACTGCACTGCAGTTTAATAGGATGAAATTGGCATTTGAATTTGAATGGTATTGAAATTGTAACAGAAACAGGAATTTAGCATTGCGAAACTGGATTTATAACGGTAGGTAGCAGGTAGCAGGTATTATTAACTGTGAAATTTATAACTTTTGGACTGTAATATTTCATGTAGCATAACAAGTTAGGCCCTGTGCCAATATTGAGCTACTTTTTATATGGGCAATATTGGCGGGGCCTAACCATGGAAAGACCAATTCTGTGGTGGAAATTTCTCCCTATATGTCTATAGAGTAGCGACAGGATTTCGTCGCAACTTTCACGTGCTGAAATGGCATGGTTAGCATTAATATTTCTTAATAAAATTTACATACCTGCAAAGAGAATTTATTCCTCAATAATGTTTCATAAATATTTGTATGATAGCACTTCCATTTTGGATGCAACACCAATTTAAACGTACACACTATTGCATTTTCAACACATCTCGCTGTACTCCACTGTGTAAACTTTAATCGATATTCTGCTACACTGAAACGATTGCGTCAACTCGATTGGTCATTCAATTCTATCATTCATCATCTAATTGGTTGAAGCATATTTGAAGGGTTAAACGAGGCAAGGTAAACATAGTGGACTGTACATGAATGTAGATTTATTCGCAAGTTTAAATCGGAATTAAACGCATGTTCTATGTAAATTTCGGCACATGTTAAGCAGTTTAGGTGTTGTTTAAGTAAAATACATTGATTTATAACTTTATTGTCGCAAATAATGGAAATTCATGAAAATTTAAACTTTTAGGTTTCCACCACATAAATGGTCTGGTCTTTCGGCGATGAGACGTTCCAGTGAATTTAGCATTATATAAAAAGTAACACTAAATTCGCAGCACGTCCCATGAATTAGAATAATATTTCATGTAAAGGTGCTATTAATTGTTATGTTATGTCACTTTTTCATCTACTCCATACTTAGGATATAAACTATGAAATTTAAAAGTAAAGTTCTAACATGTAATATTATTAATCCCCCATCACAAAGTGGGAGGGGGGTTATAGGAATGCCCGTCGTCCGTCCGTCCTTCCATCTGTCTGTCTGTCCGTAACATTTTCGTGTCCGCTCCATATCTCATATACCCTTTGAAGGATTTTCATGAAACTTGGCTCAAATGTTGAGGTCATTGAGACGATGTGCAGAAGGCATGAGTCAGTCACGCCGGCTCAAAGTCAAGGTCACACTGAAGGTCAAATATTCGAGCCTCCATTTTGTGTCCGTTCCATATCTCCTATGCCTTATGAAGGATTTTCATAAAACTTGGCTCAAATGTTTTGGTCATTAAGACGATATGCAGAAGGCATGGGCCTTTCACACCAGCTCAAGGTCAAGGTCACACTTGAAGGTGAAATGTTTGAGCCACTGTTTTCGTGTCCGTTTTTGTGTCCGCTCCATATCCCCTATACCCTTTGAAGGATTTTCATGAAACTTGGCTCAAATGTTTTGCTCATTGAGACCATGTGCAGAAGGCATGAGGCAGTCACGCCACCTCAAGGTCAAGGTCACACCTGAAGGTCAAATATTTGAGCCTCCATTTTTGTGTCTGCTCCATATTTCCTATGCCCTTTGAAGGATTTTCATAAAACTTGGCTCAAATGTTTATCACATTAAGGCGATGTGCAGAAGGCATGGAGCAGTTTTGCCACCTCAAGGTCAAGGTCACACTTAAAGGTCAAATGTTTGAGTCTCCATTTTCGCGTCAGCTCCATATCTGAATTTCTGAAACTGTACTTTCATATCTGGTCCAGCTGTGCCAGATTAAGGTCAGTGTGATACTTCAATGTCACCTTTAAAATCTAATGAAGGATCACAGCGGGGGATATAGCTGTCCTTTCGACTGCCTTGTGCATATTAATTTTGTAAGCATTGTAAGTAGTGTTGAGATAAAGAAATTATGCACTTAAAATGTATCCTGTAAAAAAGTTTTGCCCATTATTCTGTAAAAAAAAGAGTAATAAAGACCATGATTTTACAGACAATTAAAGCGTGGTGTAAAACTAAATTTCATAGCCTTGGCAGTATGCAGTGCTACTCTCATGGAAGTGGTGGTGGTGTTTCAGTCATCGAAATTAAGCCCGAACTCTTATATTATTGCTTGAGAGCAAGAAAATATTACAAGTCTGCTTATAAAGCTGATAATCTGAGCAAACCCTTTCAGAATAACCAGTGCAGGGCTTATGGGCTTGTGTCAAATTCCCCCACTGGTTTTTGTCAGCCTTTTCTCCTTCGAATCATTATTCCGGCTCCCGAGAGGCATTCAAAGTCGTGTCTCTGTTAACTTTCTTGAGTGATATATATCCCCGGTATTGATTCTGTGTTTGGAAACACAGCTTAAGATTATGTCCTTGAGGCTCCTGGCTTTGGGAGATATTGAAGATTGTGGTGTTTAATTGTGGTAATTCTTGGACACATTATTTCGTTATTCTTGTTCTTTTTTTGCAATAATTTCTTAGGAAGTTATTGTCTGTGATGTGAAAAAAACCCATACATGATTGCATTGAAATTCTTAATATTGAAATATAAAATATTGTTGTAGAATACCAGCCAAATGTTACACAGCATTTAATTGGTTAATTTAATTAAGATATTTACAGTCCAGGTTTAAGTGTGCAACTGTTAAGTCAGTAATGAAATTAAGATCTCATAATTATCTAGTAAAGTATTTTCCATATCACAAGATAAAGAGGACAGCAATAATTTGCCTGTACAATACTGTTTAATAGGGTGTAATATCATTATAGGTTGAAATTCCATCCACTGTCCATATGAATCACATACAGTCTGTACAATCCATGCCAGCCCTGCGTTTATTAGGGTATAGTATATGGCCATTGATTCCCCAATGGCCTGTATGTGAGACTTACTATGCTTATTCCCATTTTCCGACCTGCTATGGTCTTGATTCCTGTGTCCAGTTAGGCGCGATTGATTGGCATGGCTCATTGCCCCTCTTTCTGCCTTTATGTGGGCTGAGGTTTGGTGAATATGAGAGATGTGGTTGCTGGGGAAAGATGTCATTCAATACTGTAGAATGCTAATAATTTGCGAAGATGATTTTTCATTTTTTCTCCAAAAATTATATTTTTTTTATAATTCACGTTTTCTTGAATTCCCGCCGTCAGGCTGTTATATGAAATAAAATCGCGAAAAATGAGCGAAAATGAAACCCACGCAAATAAAACCAGTTCTACAGTATTTAGGTTGCTGTATATACACTGGTGTTGTTCCAATTCAAGGTTCTCTGGGGTTTTGGTTATTTATTATATTTCTTGGAAATGTATTTTGTGACCTGGAATTGTGATGCTTTGTGGACTTCATCATTTTTGAAAAAAAAAAGAACTACTTTAGTCTCTGTGCAGTAAAATTGTTAATCTTTATTTGAAAATTGAATTATCCAGATGTGTAATCTTTGTGTTTTATGCTGTTAATTTGAAAAGGAAGTAGATACAATTGTCCACAGTTTAGTTATATATTGACTATGTGTCCAGTTGGAATATGTATTCTATTTCTTGTAAGTCCCAGATATTATGTACAATTGTGTAAAAAGGAAAATTATACAATATAATACAAGTTGAAAAAAGTCATGCAATTACTTCTAGGATTCAGTAGATTTTGAGCAGTAGTATTCAGTGAATTGTAGCATAAATAAATGAACTTTTGGTATATTTTGGAAGAGAACTATGACTTCATACTGATGATGTGTTTTAAATACTCTGGTAAATATATAATAATAGAAAACTATGTTATTATATCAGGGCGTACTCTTCCTTTCGCGAAATTAGCAAGTGGTTATTGGTACGTATTTGAACAGTTGGCATAATTCTTTATTAAATCCTTTAAATTAGTCAAACTTTGCATGTTTTCAACCATGTAATTTAGATTTGGATAAAGAAAATTGTAGGACATCGTGTAATATGTTCAGTTAAAATAGGTAGATATGATTGTGTTCCTTGTTTGCATTTCTCACAACAACTTGTAACTTGAGTTTACTTTTAAACACTTTAGGATTATTGATTTCATAATATATGTTTACCTAGAACATTTTCTGCTTTCACAGCATTATTTAAAAATTTAGATAGCATTATATATGCACACAAGTTGTCACAAATTTACTAGCAGTTTAAACAACCTTAAGGAGTTTTTCAATCCATATTAATAATTGTTATTTGGAAATAGCTTTGGGTTATTTTTGTATGACTTATGACATATCTGTTTGGTATGTAAAACAAGGGTGTGTTTACATTCGGCAGGTTAATTGTTACCTCCCTTGCTTATCTAACAGCACTTGTACCACAGATATCAGTGGAGTTATCTTTTCCTGGATAAATTGTCAGCTAGACAGTCATTATCAGGGGTATCAGGAAACTTAAGTGAACAACTATCTTGGGTGTCACAATTAATTACTGAACAATGTAACAGGTGGATTGCCGTCTCGTGTTTCTAATGTCTGGCCTATGATGTGGATGTATATTTTGTTGCAGCTAATGTGGAATAATTACCATTTAATGCAATTTCTGGTGTAGTTTTCTTGTAGTTGAAAAACCACATTTAAAGGTGTATGCTTCCTTGCATAACTCGTTTACAAAAATAAGTTAGTTGCTTAGTATCTGTAGTATTATCATAATGTTATACTGTGTTCCGATGGAGTCGCGGTACTAACGATTTGTTGAATAACCAAAATGGAAAGATAACACTTATAAGGTGTAAAAAACATCTTACACACACAAGGCAATCAACAAATAACAATTATTATGCCCCCCTTCGAAGAAGTGGGGGTATCTTGCTTTGCACCTGTCCGTCGGTCGGTCGGTGTGTCGGACGGTCGGTTGGTCGGTTGGTCCTTAGACCATTTTGTTTCCGCACGATATCTAGAGAACGCTTTGACCTACGATCATGAAAGTTGGTATGCTGGTTACTTGGGAGGAAAGGAAGACGCCTATACGTTTTAAGATCAACAGGTCAAAGGTCAAGGTCACTGTTGCTAAAAATAGAAAAACGGTTTCAACTCAATACTTGAGAATGCATAGAGATATTTTAATGAAACTTTATACATAGATACCTTATATTGAGACCTCACTTAGTTTAATTTAGTTTAAACCTATTTATTTTAGCTCGATTGCATCGAAAGCCTAAAGCTTATAGAGACACTCTCGAGTCCGTTTCCTGGGTAGAATCAGTACTTGGTGTCTTTGGGGGAGATCTTGAGAACGCTTCCAGACTGGGGATCGAACCTGGGACCTCCCGATCGCTAGGCGGACACCATATCCACTGCGTCACTTGAAATAGCATATGGGGTGGTTGGGGTCAAGGTCACCGTTACTAAAAATAGTAAAACGGTTTCCGCTCAATAACTTGAGAACGCAGAGAGATATTTTAATGAAACTTCATACAAAGATAGCTTATATTGAGACCTCGCTTGGGATTGCATATGGGGTGGGATGGATCAAGGTCAAGGTCACTGTTACTAAAAATAGAAAAACGGTCTCTGCTCAATAACTTAAGAACGCATTGAGATATTTTAATGAAACTTCATACATAGATACCTTATATCGAGACCTCGCTTGGGATTGCATATTAAAAAAAATTCTTAACAATTGCACATATTCACAACTTGGCAGCAAGTCGGGGGGGGCATACATGTTTTACAAACATCTCTTGTTTCATTTAGAATCCTGAAACACACCAAACCACTTAACACAGTCTATAAGTTAAATTTGACAGCGTGCATGACGGAGTCGCGGTAATCAGTAACAAGGGAAGCAATCCTTTCCAATTTTGAAAATAAGTAGTGTACAGTATAACTTTAATTACCGGAAAGAAAAGAGCTTGTGTACAAAACCCATGGGAAACTATTATTACTACTTTGGCACGGATGACAGAGTAAAAACAATATCTTGTTAAATTCTGAAATGAAATCAGATGAGTCTCTTAGCAGAAATGCATTATACTAGTAAGTTTTAACAAAACGAATTGCATTTAGCAATATTCTATGCATTTACATATAGTTTTCATGATGAGAAGCTGAGACTAGAAAAATAGGGGGACTTTGTTCACAAGAAATTTCCGCTAGATGACGTTTATTGTTTACCGCGACACCGTCCGTACCGCGACTCCACACTAATAGAGTATACTTGTCTCTTTTTCATTGAAAATTGAAGTATCTTTGTCAATTTTGTTGCATATGAGAATTTAATAACCTAAAAACAATAATATAGGAAATTAAAATTAAGTACACTTAGAATTTATTTTGTGATCTTATTTTGGGGCATTTACATGTATAATTGAATTAAATCACAAAGTTAATGGATAAAATTTAATGTAAGTACATATTTCACAAATGTCATATAAATGTCTAATGTACAG
Source organism: Congeria kusceri (assembly GCA_027627225.1). Classification (NCBI taxonomy): domain Eukaryota; kingdom Metazoa; phylum Mollusca; class Bivalvia; order Myida; family Dreissenidae; genus Congeria; species Congeria kusceri. The sequence continues at coordinate 29,146,631 of CM051028.1, forward strand.
TCATAATATAAACATTTCCAGTTTTGTTTTTTCCTCTATGAAAGTGCACCTTTAAATGCAATAGTTCATTCTAGCGATGATTCACTGTGCTGAAGTGCATCTATAAATGCAATAGTTCATTCTAGCGATGATTCACTGTGCTGTGTTGTTTTTTGTCAACCTGTGGTTTTACACATACCATTATGACTGTTACACATCTTGTCATGTTCCCCATTCTCTGCCCATACTATCATTGTGAAGGCTTTCAATTAACAATCCCCTTAACAAAACAAGAAAGAAAAGTAAAGGAGACCCAGTGCACTTGTTAATTTGTAAAGCCTATCATTATGGGCGATCAAGTTTCCATTCTCAGCTTGCATTGAATTTGAGCAATGAGGTAAAAGAAATCTATTTATTTCGTGTGATTTCATTTAGGCATTTGGTTTTGCTATGTACTTGCTTTCCATTGAGTTCAATATCTACATTTCTTAAATTTCAATTTATAACTTCCAGCTGATCTTGAATACAAGTTGTGCATTGTTTGATAAGAGCATTTTTTTATCCAACCAGCAACATACAACCTTGACTTGTTGGCTTGATTGGGTTGAATTGTTTTTAAATTAATTTGTAGAAGCAACCCAATATGGCTCCAAACTGCTGGTGTTTACTGTGTACATTTGTTGATGTAATAAATAATGTTTAAAGGCCCATGAGGTTATAAATATAATGTGTTCTAAATTTTAAGAAAATATGTTAAATATTACAGTATTTACATAATGGGTCTTAAAGTTTGGTTACCAGTTACATATGTTTTACACAATTACATATTAGTGGTTGAATGTTTACTTGTGTATTATTTCATAATAGGCCTAAAAATACCAGTCATAATCTTTAAGTTTTCATTAACTCCATGCTTTTGTTACTGTTTTCCCTTTTCTGTTCGTTATTAATTATAATAATAAAAAACTAAGAATTTTACTGAACTGTGAAGATGTGACGTAGGTAGACCCAAGTTCAATACATCAGTGATCACAGGAACAATATTTCGAGAGTTGAACGTAAAACTGTTGTATCTCCTTAACATTTCTATATCAAATACAATAGTTTCATGTTCAACCCTCGATTTATTAATATATCTGACATTCTGAACATCTAACGAACATCTTACATCAAACTGTGAACATCAAATGTACAGTACTGTATGGCTGACACAAATCAAACATATTTCGGGAGTTGCAGAGTTTGGGCGATTGAGTCAGAGGCAAGTCGACACCGAGTAGACCTGTGTACTATGCAAAATATCTCAGAGTAATCTCTCCACGTTATGTGGCGTCATTTATCATCTGGTACCAGTATGTGTACATACGCTGAGTAATTACTAACAAATAAGAATATTCTGACTCTGCGAATATTCGTTGTGCTTAAGTTGTACTGTACATAGTCGCATGCTAAACCCCCATTTGATATATAGAAGTAAAATCTTGCTTGCTGTAATCTGTACTGTACATAGTCACGTGTTCAAGCCCCCTTTTGCGATATAGAGGTAAAATCTTGCTTGCATAGGCTGTACTGTACATAGTCACGTGTTAAAGCCACCTTTTCCGATACAGAAGTAAAATCTTGCTTGCTGTAGGCTGTACTGTACATAGTCACGTGTTAAAGCCCCCTTTTGCGATATAGAAGTAAAATCTTGCTTGCTGTAAGCTGTACTGTACATTGTCACGTGTTAAAGCCCCTTTTTCTATATAGAAGTAAAATCTTGCTTGCTGTAGGCTGTACTGTACATTGTCACATTTTGTAAAAGCCCCCTTTTGCAAAAAGAAGTAAAAGTCTTGCTTGCTGTAAGCTGTACTGTACATTGTCACATGTAAAAGCCCCCTTTTGCGATATAGCATACATGCCATACGTCCCGGTCTCACCGGGATTGTCCCGGTTTCGCGAGGTCTGTCCCGGCGTCCCGGTGAGATGCATTTTGTCCCGGTCAATCACAAAAATCGATGTTAGTGTACCATAAAACTTACATTGGGCCAACAATTAACTTAGATCGTTAATCCCTTTATCGGTCCCTATGACAACATTACCCGCTAGCCGCGTGTCAAAGAGGAGCAGTAATGATACTCAATTAGCGATTTATTGATCGTTTGTCACACTTTCGCGGGATGTGGGTCATATATCCGCGGTCGCTAATTGCTGCTGAGTGTTGCATTGTTTCAGAATAAAAAAGGAACTGTTTTTGTTGTTATTTTGATTTTAAATGGAATAGGTGTTATCACATAATTAGTTTGGTAACGTTTGAAGGTAAGTATGAACCTAAATTGAGAACTTTTCGAGAATTAAAGATGCAAAAACAATCATTACTTTCTTTAAATTTGTATATTTAACATCGCAAAATTTGATGCAGTTAATGACGCAGTGTATAGTGGAACGTAGCCCAGGTATAAGTCTGGTGGAGTAATCTCCCTTGTAAACGCATTTGTTTATTTGACAATCAGTGTTTATATTTGCGTGTTTCGTATAATTTCTTTGATGTCATAATTAAAAATACATGTTATCATCTATATTATTGAATAAATATGATTAAAATGTGTGCTTGTGTATGTTTGTGTTATTCATTTTGGGTGTTTATTGTTTGAACTATAACTATATAGACCACGAAACGGAATAGGACCTAGGTTAGATACGATAAACTATTATTAGTGCTTGTTTGTTTTTTCGGACAAACTGACAATATTAATGTGTCCCGGTCAAATGTCCCGGCGATTTTTTGGCAATGTCCTGTTTTGGCCTGAAAAAATTATGACATGTATGGATATAGAAGTAAAATCTTGCTTGCTGTAGGCTGTACTGTACATTGTCACATGTAAAAGCCCCCGTTTGCGATATAGAAGTAAAATCTTGCTTGCTGTAGGCTGTACTGTACATTGTCACATGTAAAAGCCCCTTTTGCTATATAAAAGTAAAATTTTGCTGGCAGTAAGAATATCACAAATGTATTGTTTTTTGGAACAAGTTGTATTTAATTTTTCTTCTGTCTTTTTATCCAACAAAAACCTCAAAACAGTACTAAAACCTCAAAACAGTACTAAAATCTCAAAACAGTACTTAAACCTCAAAACAGTACTTAAACCTCAAAACAGTACTTAAACCTCAAAACAGTACAAAACAGTACTTAAACCTCAAAACAGTACAAAACAGTACTTAAACCTCAAAACAGTACTTAAACCTCAAAACAGTACAAAAACCTCAAAACAGTACAAAACAGTACTTAAACCTCAAAACAGTACTAAAACCTCAAGGGGGACATTGTACATTTCGACCTTTTCTCAATTTAATTGTCAATACCTATTTCTCTCTTAAAAAGTTATTAATGTGATAAAAAATGTAATGGTAAGTTTTAAACTATTTCCTTTAAAAATAAGAACACATGAACAGTGGTCAAAATTAGCACAAGTCAACTATTAAAAGCCCTGCATTTTGAAGCGGGCTAGCTCAGATTGTTAGTTTTCTATAGCAGCCTGGTAACATTTTCTTGCTCTCAAGTAATAATAAATTATATGATTTTAGTCTTGCTCGGCCTAACTGCTAATATTGATGACTGAAGAGAAAGGGGCTCTAAACACATCATGTACACAGTATATATGTGGCGCGTCATGAGAAAACCGGACTTGCATGTGCGTAAAGTGGCGTCCCGGATTAGCCTGTGCACTTTCCGCTTTTATGGTATTTTCTGTTTCAAGGAAGTCTCTTCTAACCATAAATCCACTTTAGGCGGAAAGTGTCATCCCGGATTAGCCTGTGCGGACTGCACAGGCTAATCTGGGATGACACTTTACGCACATGCATTAAGTCCGGTTTTCCCACGACGCGCCTTATATTAATTTGCCTGGCCTTTCTTTGCTTGATTTCCATCACATTATGCACCACTGGACCAGGTTTATCGCTTAGGAATGCGATCTTGTTGTGGGGTTGAATGTAAAAAATTGGAAATGATTGCCAAATTTGAGGTGTTGGCGAGAAAATTCATGAGTCTTTCTTCTACTGATGTAAAAACTAGCCTGTTATTGTTGTAAATTTGCAGTTGTGTGCATCTTTTTCCATGGTTTTATTGCTTTATTCATTGTCAGGATCAAAAATGTGAACATAATTGTTGTGCTGTAGTGGTTATTGGCAAAATTTCAGTGGAGATTGTTTTGAATGTATATCGGTGGACTTTGCGTACTGTAAATAATAGTGTCTGAATAAATGGTATAGACAATCTCAGCTGTTGATATCGGCAGAACTAGTACGGTTTGTGAATATTACACAGTGTCATTTTGCTTCTGAAAGGTATGCGGTGAATGGAATGGAATTTGTGCCGTATCTTTATATATTGGCCAACTATTTTAGTTGGTAAACATACGCAGAGATGGAATTGAAAATGGGGTAGTGTAGATGTGTGATAAAATGGTTCAAAGGAATTAACAACTAAATCTAAACTGATGATTATTTGTGAATTATGGAATACACAGGGCTCATGGATGTGTTTACTAGATTTATTGATAAATAATAATTCATGTAACATTTGGTTTGGTATTTATATTAGGATAGCTAAGTTATTTACGTAATATTTGTGTCATGGCATTAACTAACTTGAGCATAATTGTGTACTTGCAGTGGCAGTATCGTCGGAAAATGTCCAGAATGCGTATATAGTTGCTGTAGAAGAGGACGCTAAACGTCGTCTCGAGGATCTTCTGTACAACCACAAACTCACGCCCGTTGATATGACCAAAAATGTAGGTGGCGAAAGTGAAAATCAAGTAACAGACGAAATAAATTATTCAACCGAAAGTTCTTTGGATTTATCGTTGGAGCGTGCAGTGTTACAGTCCTCAATGCCGTACATGACTCAGTCTGGTCACATGACCAATGGCCATGTTGAAATGACCGATATGAACGGTTATAAAGAGTCAAAAAAGGGCAAAGGTAAACAGAGCAAGGGGTCAAGTTTTGGAAGTAACGAAACTCCGATGATCGATAACTTACTGACGGAGAGGATGAACAGCCAGAATTCGATAAATAAATACGACATGGATGATAGTTTTGACGATGTTCACAGTTCTATAGAATTTGACCCTGAAAAACACAGGGAAATGGCAATTGACGTGCCAAACAATTTTCACCCGTCAGCTAAAACTCCACCTCGATTTCCATCATCAACGCATTCCTCACCACGATCCACGCCAGTGAAAGAAAGTGCTAAAAATGGTAAAACAAACGCGTACAGTGATGATCAGTTAAGGATAAAGCATCACCAAGAAGAAATTCGAAAACGCAATGAACGCGAGGAACAAAGAGCGAAAGAACAGGAATTTTTGCGTGCTTCCTTAAGACGCTCAGAAAAAATGCGTGCTCTCCAAAAAGAGCGTAGCAAGCAGAATCAAGCTGGAATTGATAACACGGCCTACGCTAATGATGACGAAGATTCAGGTGGCTTTGAAGAGGGTTACGTCAGTGGACGACACACGCAGAACATTCGGGACTACATGAAGAAAAATATTGGTAAGTTCATAGCACCTTTCAACTTTGTATTTGTGTAGGTCTGAAAACCTTTGGCATGTATATCATTTGCACTTTGTTTGTTTAGCATTCATGATTTATTAATAGTCTGAAAATGAGATAAATGCTTGTTAAGATTATATTTTAGAGTAATTTTTTACTGCAATTAATTTCTTGTAAATGTTTGTAGAAACTATTTTAATCTATCACGCTTAAAAACTACAAGTCCATTTTGTTCCCAGTTTCCGCAGTGATTTTTGTTTAACATAAAACATTCTCATTGTCACAGGCAATAAATTTCATCTCTTATTAACTCTTAATATAAAGGGACCTTCTTGCACCAAGCTGCAACTTTTTACCTACCAATGTTATAAAGAAAAGCAATGCTAGGCATGATTTTGAGGGTTTGCATCTGTATGTGACATTTTATAATGCAAAATATCAGACTGTGACATTCCCACACACCCAGTGTTGTGATAGAAAGCACGGACTGGAAATGATCTGTGGCCTCTGTTTGTTCCGAGAGAACTTTCCGGTAAGATGCGGTAGTGTCTTTGTAGAACAGTTTGCATCATTCTGCCACAGGGGAGTGATTTTGGAACGAGACTCAGTTTTATGGTATCCCCAAATGATCATTGGCTAGAAATTCTTGGTTAATTATTTGAACCAGAAAGATCTGGAAAAGTGATTATTTTTAGCAGAATATTTTTGATGACTGATGTCTGATGACTGAATTATTATTTGATATTAAAGAATATTTTACTTTTAATATTTTAATATATTGCAAAAAATAATGTGCTGCAATATAACAAGCAAAGACAACTTGCTTCACTATTTTTACAAAATCCAACGTTGGGGTTAAATTTGGATTTTTTAATAACAATTTTTTTTACATGCATGCAGATGCCCTAAGTGTTGAAATATATTTCTTTATTTTTAGCTCGACTATTCGAAGAATAGTTGGCGTCTGCGTCTGAATTCAGGCCTTTTTCTACTGCACTCACGGGTCCGAAGGTCGGACCCATTCCCAATGCATAATTTTTCCCAATTCTGACCCAAAAATTCCCAATTGTAAAAAAATCTGTATTTTTTTTTACAAAATGAAAGTGAAAATACGATTCAATACTTTACAGCCGATTTGTATCACACTGGCTTTACATTTGGATATCCTCTAATTTTATCATTGAAATTGTTTACAAGGGGAGAACACTCTAATAGCTGTGTAATAAAACGGGTAACACAAAGAAAAACGATTTGTTTGTCCTCTATCATGATGAAATGTAACATGAATTTGGGCAAATATTTTGTTATTTACGCAAGAGCATGTGTCAGTTAATGGAACGATTTAAATATAAGGAGGTAAAGATTGCTTTTCAAGTTATCACATATTTTCGCGACCTACGTACTAGGCACTGCACAATGTTTATTAACAAATCATTAAAACTAAATCTTGTAGACAGTAGATCCCACAATTTTATTTTGGTGAAGTTGGTCAGATTTGGTGATGCTTTTCTAAAAATATTCACATACTTATAGGAAATGAGACATGCATACAATTACAATAGCTTGCTTTATCACTGCTGTTAAATTATTATTTATTTATTTAAAACTGTAAATTTCTTCATTATACTTACAATTTTGCGATAGAAATTTTTCCCAATTTTGAAAATTTTACGTAGTGAATTTCCCAATTTAACCAAGGTACTTTTCCCCAAAAAGGTCAGAAAGAGGCCTGGAATTGGTTTAAGTTTTTATTCAAAAGTCTTGTAACTTCAAAATCTACATAAGTTATTCACTTGAAACTTGGAGTATACCTTTGTCATCAACTCCAGTATCAGGGGCAACAATCCCCATTACTCTGTTTTGTATTTTGACAGAGTTATGCCCCTTTTTCACAAAGATTTTCTGGCTTAAGTCTATATTCAAAAGTTGTGTAACTTCAAAACTACATAAGTTATTCACTTGAAACTAACCTTTGTCATCAACTCCAGTATCAGGGGAAACATTCCCTATAGCTCTTCTTGTATTTTGCCAGGGTTATGCCCCCTTTTCAGGTAGATTTTCTGTTTAAAGTTTATATTCAAAAGTTTGGTAACTTCATATCTACATAAGTTATTCACCTGAAACTTGGAACTAACCTTTGTCATCAACTCTAGTAACAGGGGCAACAGTACCCCAAACTCTGTTTTGTATTTTGACAGACTTGTGCCCCTTTTTCACATAAATGTTCTGGTTAAAGTTTATATTCAAAAGTTTTGTAACATCAAAACTACATAAGTTATTCACTTGAAACTAAGAACTAACCTTTGTCATCAACTCAAGTATCAGGGGCAACATTACCCATAGCTCTGTTTTGTATTTTGACAGAGTTATGCACACTGTTTACATAGATTTTGTGGTTAAAGTTTTTGTTCCAAAAATGTTTAAACTATACAAGGCTTCACTTAAAAGTTTGTTATTTTTTACAAATTTATGCCCCTTCCACTATCCAAAATATGTACCAACTGAAATACTTCGAATAGTCGAGTGCGCTGTCCTCTGACAGCTCTTGTTTTTGTCTGAACATTTTGCAATATGTGTACATTACATAGTACTTCACCAAATTAATACATGAACATTCTGCATAAAGATTCATGAATACGATTATCCATCAAAATCTTATATATGTATCTTAAGGATAATCCATTAAACGGCAAACACATTTTTTGTAACCAGCTTCTGACGCCTAAAAAAATCAATGCTAACAGGTTTGCTTAAAGAGAAACCAGTAGCAGCTCACATCTCTCGGTGAATATTGAAATGTCACTTGCATGGGAGACACCATGTATTGCGTAAAATTGAGAAAATTTGTCCCGGATTATTAGAAATCCTCGAGAAAAAGCTGTAGTTACTGAAATGATTACTGTCAAGATGTTATATCGAAGCCCCTGGGATTTCCACCTCTCTTGTGAAATGTTTACGAATGTTGAGCTGTTTATTATTTGGTTTCAAAAATATGAAGTTTCATATGCAATCAGGAAATTACTTTCTCATCTTCTGTTGTGTGTTGCTATTGTTTTGATAGTGAATGTTTACTTTAAGTTTTTAGTGTTTGTCACGTATTCCAATGACCCTGGTCCCAACAAAAAGAAAAGAAAAGAAACACTGATAAGTTATGAGTCTGCAGGCGAAGAAACGTGACTTCACCAAGTCCATTTTATTATTAAATATATTTAAAATATTTCTGAAACTGTGTATATGGCCAGTATTCACAATTGCATAAAATATGTGTTGCTGTTCTTTTGCAGTTGCTTGACTAATTTACCCAGTAAATTTCCTAAGGTTCTTGTCACTTGTCCTGTGCTTCAAGACAGTGGGTTAGCTTAACGGCTGAAGGTCTTCGATCATCCATACCCTTCTATGACGGTGACTCCTGTTCTCAATACAGTTATCTTGGCTAATATATAGAGGATATTTGTTGGTTTCGGTAGAATATCGATTTTTATGCCCGCAGCATCTTGATGCAGGAGGCATATAGTGATCGTCCTGTCTGTCCGTGACAAGGTTAAGTAGATTTTACCATTTCGTCTAGCACCAACACCGCTTACTACAACACTTTGATACTTACACTGTTGTTGCTTATGACTGTTCCTATCCACCCGTATCACCCAACCTCACTTTGACCTTGACCTAATTTGGACTTGTAATAATTCAAAAGTGCCATTTCTTGGTTAACTAAATTTTACCATTTCTTCTAGCACCAACACCGCTAATTACAACACTTAGATATTTACACAGTTGTTACTTATGACCGTTCCCAATCCACCCATATTACCAAACCTCACTTTGACCCTGACCTTGACCTAATTTGCACTTAAAATAATTCAAATGGGCTGTTTTTTGGTTAACTAGATTTTACCATTTCGTCTAGCACCAACACCGCTTGCTACAACACTTCGATACTTACACAGCTGTTGCATATGACCATCCCCAATCCACCCACATCACCCAACTTTACTTTGACCTTGACCTTGAACTAATTTGGACTAAGAAATGGGCTACCCAGCACCAACAGGGGGCATGTGTATTTATCAAAGACAGAATCTTGTAATTCATGAGTGATCATAGAAATACATATTTTCTAAAATATATTTTTTCTATGATCATGAGTGAATAAAAAGTCGATATTCTACCGAAACCAACACATTTTCTTTTATTTTATGCTTTTTCCACCGTCTTTTTTTTATATAAATTTTAATTGCTCTCTAAGTGGCTTTTATTGGAAAATATCACGGGACTCATTTGATTGTTTTGAGTTCGGCATCGTTGACGGTCTGTTTCATTTAATGTTTTATATCGGGAACCAGTATGAAACAGTGAATATTATCAGAGTGGTAATTTTCACTCTTTTAAACAGTGAATTACTAATTTTATTTCACTTATATATCCCTATAAATTACTGGAAAGCATAAAATAAACTTTTGATAATTATGTGATATTCCTCATTGCTAACCATTGCTGTATGTTGCATTATTGTTCCAGGCAATGGTGACATCCTGGCGTTGTTACGTCACATTAAAGAAGTGGTCCATTCCAAGGAGGGCAAGGAGAAAATGAAATTCCTCACAGACTTTTTTGATCAGGCACAGTTTCAGAATGCAGTGGACGTGCACCAGAAAGTTCTGGAAGTTAAACGGCACACGCCGCAGTTCCGAGCAGAGTGCCTGAACGCTCAGGAGTTGAGGGAGGAAGGCGTCAGTACGTTGTGTTCAGTGAAAACTCCTGTCACCACGGAGCTACTCAGCATTTTAAACAAGCCACAGCTAAAGGTGAGGGGTGGGGATTGGGGCATTTTTCATGCACTCATATATATGAATAAAAAATTATGCCAGGATCTCCTTGTCAACCTCGGAGTAGATAGGAAATGGTCATTTGTGTTAGGCTTTTTTCCAAGTTTGGTGGCCTAGCATATTAGAATATTAAGAAAATATAGTATGAATTGTGTAAAAGACAAGTGTAAAGTCTAACTTAGGGGAAGAAATATTGCTGGGGAAGATTCATTTATGCCAAGATGTAAGAATGTCATTTTAGAGTCATGATTGATTCCTATAGGCTAGAAAACTGTTAATCGATATGTACAGGGTTGTCGTTATCAAATGAAACAAGCTATTTATTTTAAAATGTAAGCAATTTGGCTAGGGGTCTAGGGGGTCCCCTTGTGATATTACCGATTGCAATGTTAAAGTTCCTTAGAAAAAAAGCTGATTTTCTCACGATTTTAAACGATGAATTTGATCGGCAATTGGTTAATAATGACAACCCTGTGAGTAATCTTGATTTTCATGTTCATTGCTCACATCTATTTAAAGGCTATAGTTTCCTGAGATGAATTCTGATTTGCATTGATTCCTGTCATGCTGAATATCCAACTCGATTAAATATTTCCATTGTTGCATTCCAGGCACTAGTGGTGAAATATAAGTGCATATTTAATACTATATAAGCCCTGAGGCAAACTGTGCTGTCACTGAAATAAAAGTTGCTTCATCCCCTAGCTATTCATCCAGCTAGTAAAATGTGAAAGTTTTTTAACATTTATAGCTAATTTTCTGTTTTGCAAATTTTTGTTAACATTTATAGCTAGTTTCAATTTTGCAAAAATCTATTAAGATTTTGCAAAAATCTGTTATGAATTTGTTAACATTTTCCCATTGCATTGAAGCTAGTTTCATTTTTCTTCTGCAAAAGACTGATGATTTTGTTAATATTTTCACATTCCTTTATAGCTTATATCAGTTTCCTTCTGCGAAAATTTGGTAACATTTTTGAATTCCTTAAAATATAATGTCTTCATCAAAAACTAGTGATTTCATCAAAACCTAGTGATTTAAATGTAGCAATTGAAAAATGAATAATGTCTTGAAAAACAAAATATAATTATGTAAACAGTATACATTACATCTCAGCAACATGCATCTGCTATTGTCTTGTGACATATACTGGGCACCTTGCCATGTGTATGTTTTTTAAGCCCAGAGATGTTATTATACTGAACCTTTTGTTATTGTTTGCAAATGACATCACATAAAGTTTGCCTGTCGATTTCTTGTAAAAGTGACCCCAACCAAATATTTACTTGGAAAGCTTTTAGCCGCATGACTTTTTTACTTAACTTGTTACCCAATACTGAATTTGTACATATAGTACCAGTCGTTAATTCGGTCTTTTGTGCATATTTACATGCCTGAGGCTTTCTATCTCCAGTAGAGTCTATCTGACTTCATTGTTCACAGGTACACATAATTATATGGAAGAAAACAAGTTGAAATATACGGAGAAAGGTGAAATAAATTATTTACGTCACTAAGACAGTATTGCTATATCTTGTGTGATCTACATTCAAAGATACGCCAGTTGAGCACCGAGCCCGGGCTGATATTATCATTCTGTCATCGGTCTGAATAGATACTCATTATTGTCGGTCGACCTAAATACCTGGCTTACACACTATAAATGTTTACTGACGAAATAGTGTAAATAATTGATAACTCTAAGCCTGGGTCATTTATACAGCGATATGCAGTATTTGACAGCATACTGTTTCAGGGTTTAATACATGATGTGATGGGAATGTTTGCAATATTCATCTTATTGTTTACATATAGAAAATTTAGCCTTTCAGTACCATACCTGAATTAATATTAGTTTTAATAGACAGTTGTACACTTTCTGCTGTTCAAAATATTCTTATTGAAATTGTATTTTGAAGAAAAATCATGGCCCCACTCATCTTGTAAAAACATATCAACAAAAACACAATTGTCCTTTGCAGGATTATATACTCGTCTAGTCAAGCTTTCTGCTGTCAATTTTGACATTATACATTCTTATGTTACCGTAAATAAAGCAAGGAAATGTATAGTACCCAATTAGCAGTGTATTACATTCCTGCAGTTCCATGATTTCTACTGATGCAGGCTACTGGCGCAGTGCCTAAATCCGCCACATTTGGGGGGTATTTTTACGATATTTTCAATAGTTGTTTTTCAATTGACATAAACATTTACATAAATCAAGTTGGGTTTAATGTGCATTTGCTGGCGTGTTTTGGTTACATTTCAAATACTTGGCAAATGAAAAATATTTATATCGAGATTGAAGGCCTAAACAGTGTAAAAAAATGAGCGTCAGAGTGCCTAAATCCGCCACCACTCTTTAAAATGTTCATATTGCTAGAAAATAATAATGTTTTATAAATTCTGTTTTCAAAGCAACTTTATTGCCTCCTATTGACAAAAATCCCACTTTTGTTTATTTAAGGTTCATTTTCTAGTGTTTAAAAAAAACAAACACGGTGATCCGAAGTTGCTTGGTGACAATCGTAGATCAGGAACCGTGACGTGCTTATTCCGCATTTGACTGTTGTTCTTATTTAATTGTCTATATTAAGCAGCTTGCTGTCTGTTGTTAATACAATGTTACAATTCTTCCCAATACTCATTTGTTTTTGTAAAAATAGCCCTGAAACTGAAGCCCTGCGTGCATGTGGGACAAATAATGAGGGTTTTGAGTAGCGAGACTTTTGCGCTCTTAATATGCAATTTTTCCGCATTTTATTGTATGTAATGCCAATGAATAATGGTTATTTTTATGCTGCATATGCTCACATTTTATCATGGACACATTGCGAGGCCTCAAAACTGCGCATGCGCAGTATGAAATAGATTCCCCGCATGCAGTTTGTTTGCATTTAGGGGCTATGTACAAAATAATTGGATTAAATACTTATTTATGCACAAATCAAGATAAAAACTCGTCAGCATTGTTAAGGGAAAGTTTCTGATTTACTGAGATCAACAAAATAGAAATCGCGGGTAAAAAAACGCCTATTCGGATGGGGTGGCGGATTTAGGCAAGTGGCGGATTTAGGCACTGCGCCGGTACATTCAGAGCCAAATTTGGTACACATTCTGTTGCACATTTAATTTGATCGTGTTCTTGAAATCCATGGACATAAGTTCTTAGATTAAATCAAGTGCATATTGTTAAACAAATTAATAATTTACTTTTATAGCATCATTGATGTTGATGAAATGAAACTTCCTTTTAACATACTTCACCATGAAATCAGTATTCAATTGGAGTTGTTGTTTCAGCACTCCCATAAAGAACATAAAATGTTGTCTAAATCTGATTTTGGTCATCAACAACACCAATGTCCAGTATCAACTTAAAACAATACTAAAGGTTTCCATCTGTTTCAGGAGCTCCTGTACACGCAGGACAGTGTCGCCCAGATCCAGTTGAAGTCTTCCGGGGACCAGGAGCCACCCAATGATGACCCGCACGTGCCGAACAGCGTGCCGGACACCGCCTCTGCCATACGCATTGTGCATCTTGAAAAGACCACCGAACCACTGGTATGCGTGATCACTGTCATGGAATTCGTCAAATTTGTCAGCTGCAGTCAATTTGAACATTCAGCTAACTCCGCTAAAGAAAATCTTACATTTTTATGCCCCCGGCATCTTGATACGGGAAGCATATAGTGATTGTCCTGTCCGTTCTTCCGTCCGTCCGTTAAGTAGATTTTACCGTTTCGTCTAGCACCAACACCGCTTGCTACAACACTTGGATACTTACACAGTTGTTGCTTATGACCATCCCCAATCCACTCATATCACCCAACCTCACTTTGACCTTGACCTAATTAATTTTGGACTAAGAAATGGGCTATCCAGCAACAACCAGGGGCATGTGTGTTTATGTGTGTTTATCAAACACAGAATCTTGTTTCTGTGTAAAACCATATAACATGCCAGCATTATCCAATGGTACAAAGTTTCAACACTGGGCTAACAAAAACAGAAAATGTGTGTTCAACAAACTATTTAGGGTGTTTTTTGGCAGTCATTATGCAAATAATTAAATGAACATTTCTAAAAACTCCATTTTAAATATTAATATATACATGTCCTATAATTATATCTCACAAGCATGTTAAATGTACAGTATAACATTTTCCTTGTTTTATGCAAAGATGTGAACGTGTTTTAATTCATTTCAAATGCATAATGTTGTCAGTCCAGTAGTGTTACTAAGAGTATATTTTAATGTGTGTGACTCGCATAATGTGTTGTGACATGGACCTAACATTTTCTGAAACCATTTGCTCATGTTGTGTATTAGATGCTTGGTAAAAATGTCATTTTCTGACAGCCTCAATTTCCCATTGAAAGCTCGTAAATAATAGTCTCACTGTCTGATGTGATATATTAATACTTGTTTTCCATTATGAAATAGATTTTCATTGAAATACTCGTTGTGCTCTTTTTATGCCCCCAGCATCTTGATGCAGGAGGCATATAGTGATTGTCCTGTCCGTCTGATTCTGTGATTCCGTTCGTGATTCTGTATGAGGTTAACTAGATTTTGCCATTTTGTCCAGCACCAACACCGCTTAATACAACACTTGGATACTTACACAGTTGTTGCTTATGACCATTCCCAATCCACCCATATCATCCGACCTCACTTTGACCTTGACCTAATTTGGTCTTATAATAATTCAAATGGTCTATTTTAGTGATGAGTTTCTGTTGGGTCACTGACAGAAGATCTTGAAACTAAGTTGTTTTATATTGTATAATATGGATGAGTGTAGAAGACATTAACTATTTTGAACCCCAAACAAGATTCTACTTCTTTTTTGCATAAAGAGCCTCCAAAGTACAGAAAACACTTCTGAATGTTTAAGGTTTAACTAAAAGCATATTGATGAAAAGAAGTTATTCATATACATGTTAAAGGTTTAAGACTAGAGGTGAAAAGATTCAGAGTGGAGTTGAAAGTATTCAGATTGGAGGTGAAAATGTATTTTCTGGTGATTTCAGGGTGCGACTGTGCGCAATGATGGAGAATCTGTGATAATCAGTCGAATCGTGAAGGGAGGGACGGCAGATAAGAGCTGCATGCTACACGAGGGGGATGAGATACTCGATATTAACGGCATGTCTATGAAGGGCATGGACATCAACGAAGTGTCTGACAGACTGGTTAGTATATTGACCTGCCTTGAGTCGGGAAACAGGATAGACTGGTTAGTGTAAAGACCTGCCCAGAGTAGAGAAGTGTAAAAGACTGGTTAGTGTATAGACCTGCCCAGAGTAGAGAAATGTAATAGACTGGTTAGTGTATAGACCTGCCCAGAGTAGAGAAATGTAACAGACTGGGTAGTGTATAGACCTACCCAGAGTAGAGAAATGTAAAAGACTGGTTTGTGTATAGACCTACCTTGAGTAGAGAAATGTAATAGACTGATTAGTGTAAAGACCTGCCCAGAGTAGAGAAATGTAATAGACTGGTTAGTGTATAGACCTGCCCAGAGTAGAGAAATGTAATAGACTGGCTAGTGTATAGACCTGCCTTGAGTAGAGAAATGTAATAGACTGGTTAGTGTATAGACCTGCCTTGAGTAGAGAAATGTAATAGACTGGTTAGTGTATAGACCTGCCTTGAGTAGAGAAATGTAATAGACTGGTTAGTGTATAGACCTGCCCAGAGTAGAGAAATGTAAAAGACTGGTTAGTGTATAGACCTGCCCAGAGTAGAGAAATGTAATAGACTGGTTAGTGTATAGACCTGCCCAGAGTAGAGAAATGTAACAGACTGGGTAGTGTATAGACCTGCCCAGAGTAGAGAAATGTAATAGACTGGTTAGTGTATAGACCTACCTTGAGTAGAGAAATGTAATAGACTGATTAGTGTAAAGACCTGCCCAGAGTATAGAAATGTAATAGACTGGTTAGTGTATAGACCTGCCCAGAGTAGAGAAATGTAATAGACTGGTTAGTGTATAGACCTGCCTTGAGTAGAGAAATGTAATAGACTGGTTAGTGTATAGACCTGCCTTGAGTAGAGAAATGTAATAGACTGGTTAGTGTATAGACCTGTCTTGAGTAGAGAAATGTAATAGACTGGTTAGTGTATAGACCTGCCCAGAGTAGAGAAATGTAATAGACTGGGTAGTGTATAGACCTGCCCAGAGTAGAGAAATGTAATAGACTGGTTAGTGTATAGACCTACCTTGAGTAGAGAAATGTAATAGACTGATTAGTGTATAGACCTGCCCAGAGTAGAGAAATGTAATAGACTGGTTAGTGTATAGACCTGCCCAGAGTAGAGAAATGTAATAGACTGGTTAGTGTATAGACCTGCCTTGAGTAGAGAAATGTAATAGACTGGTTAGTGTATAGACCTGCCTTGAGTAGAGAAATGTAATAGACTGGTTAGTGTATAGACCTGCCTTGAGTAGAGAAATGTAATAGACTGGTTAGTGTATAGACCTGCCTTGAGTAGAGAAATGTAATAGACTGGTTAGTGTATAGACCTGCCCAGAGTAGAGAAATGTAAAAGACTGGTTAGTGTATAGACCTGCGCAGAGTAGAGAAATGTAATAGACTGGTTAGTGTATAGACCTGCCCAGAGTAGAGAAATGTAACAGACTGGGTAGTGTATAGACCTGCCCAGAGTAGAGAAATGTAATAGACTGGTTAGTGTATAGACCTACCTTGAGTAGAGAAATGTAATAGACTGATTAGTGTAAAGACCTGCCCAGAGTATAGAAATGTAATAGACTGGTTAGTGTATAGACCTGCCCAGAGTAGAGAAATGTAATAGACTGGTTAGTGTATAGACCTGCCTTGAGTAGAGAAATGAAATAGACTGGTTAGTGTATAGACCTGCCTTGAGTAAAGAAATGAAATAGACTGGTTAGTGTATAGACCTGTCTTGAGTAGAGAAATGAAATAGACTAGTTAGTGTATAGACCTGCCTTGAGTAGAGAAATGAAATAGACTGGTTAGTGTATAGACCTGCCTTGAGGAGAGAAATGATATAGACTGGTTAGTGTATGAAATAGACTAGTTAATGTACAGCGTTTTTCCTCTATATAAAGTTGGTACCGGAAAACGGTACCATTCCCATTCCGATTTTCTGATCATTCTTCCCAATTTGAAGTTAAAAAATTCCCAAATGTAAGAAAAGATCAACGATGTTCCTGTATTTACTTTTGTTTTACCCAAGCGTAAACCTCCACACACAGCTGCAGGGCCTTCCCCAGGCCGTTTTAGCGCTCTGGTGCCCGGGCGCTTAAATTTTAACTTGAACATATCTAAAATTAGTGGTGCGCTTATAAACATCGCCCGGGCAACGTGTATTTTATCAATTAATTAGCTGTGTTGACTGCAGCAGACCGACAATTCTTGCTGTGAAAGCTAATCTCTTACGTCACGATGGCCGTTTTTCACTCGAGAAACATGTACACCACTCTATAAAGTCAGTGAAGGATCAACAAGTAACCTTATACACGCGCCAAGCGTATTATCGACCTAAAAAGTGAATGAGCTTTCGTATTTTATAATATGCACACTTATTTATTTAATAAATTTCATAACATTAAAAAACAAGAAATGTCTTTTAAAAAAGACAATCGGCGTTGACATTAATAATGAGATATCATTTTACCCTAAACATAATACAAGAGGGCCAAGATGATCGGTTGCGTGGCTTCTCGGACCCCAGATTTTTCGTACCCCACTTAGAGAAGGCGACTTCTCGGACCCCAGATTTTTTTAGCAACATAAGAAAACTTCTCATATCCTACAATTAATGCATGATTAATTCAATAATTATTAAAATTTGTACCGTGAATAAACCGATCATACCGCCCCATGTTTTCACCAGTGATACATGAATAACCTAAAAACTTTACGTTAACATCATTATTGTATAAATTTGTCAGCCAAATTTAACAAATTAACAATGTACAAAAATAATTGCGGGAATGAATGAAAATGAGGGGCGTCATGGGAAAACCTGTCTTACTGCATGTGCTTAAAGTGTCGTGCCATATTAGCCTGTGCAGTCAGCACAGGCTAATCCGGGACGGCACTTTCCGATTTTATGGTATTTTCAGACTGCACAGGCTAATCTGGCACAACACTTTACGCACATGCATTAAGCCCAGTTTTCACACGACGCGCCTCAAATTATTCTGTATCAGACGCGTATAGTTATTCTTAAGTAATATACCCTACCTTCATATTGGAAGTTATCTATGCATAATACATTCACATTTCGACGTCAGTTAATCATTTATACTGGGTGCCCTTATGAAAAGCAATCTTCAGGGAACATTCAGCGCATTTGAAATAATGATGACTTCCATTTTTTGATAACACAACATAAAATTTCATTAGACTATGAAGATTTAAAATTATATTCGGTAGGAGTATGATGTATCAAGGGTTTCTGTGTATAATTGGTATTGCAAATAATGTATTATTGCTAATAAAATGAAGTAAAAGTAACATGAATAACATTTCGACGTATTCCATTTCTTATTTCACCACATTTTAGTTATTGAAAGATATCTTTTTATAGGTTGATTAACATCTACTGCAGAAGTTGATAGAAATGTGCAATTCTGTTTAATTCTTAATAGAACGCAACCGCCATTCAATTTCAAATTAACATGCACAGTAAGTTTATAAGCATTAATGGCCCATTTATTGAATTGATGCATGTATATTAAAACAGCTATACACCGGCAGCATAACGCGCGCTAATTTTAGAATGATCGTGAGTGTGTTGCACTCGCTAGAATCAATTGTTATTTATAAAGCGTGTCGCTAGGCTAAATAAAACAGTGGATTAATACTGAGAACGAATATAATATTCTGTTCTTAACATACAATGAGAAAATATGTTCATAATTATGTTCAGTTCTAGAGTGTTTGTCGAAGATATGATTGTAACTTTATTTTAACCGCTTATGTAAACAATCATGTACATTTTAATCCACACAAGTATGCAACAGTTGTTGGAATACATTAAACCATTGTTGTAAGTTTGCATTCTCTAAAAATAGAAAATTTGCCAAATTCTATTGGCATTCAATTTTCCTGCTGCATATTGATCGCAAGAAATCTAGGTCAAAAATCATCTTAGACAGCTACGCCGAAAAATAATAAACTGCAAAAATGTCAACAGAGAAGTGCTCAGATGACTACGGGTAACTATGTTCAATAGAAACGGTTGTTCTCGAAGTAACCGAATAATAAAACGAAGTAGGTACACACAAACTTTACTTTGACGACGACAGAACGACAATTTATGTAATGGAAACGTTTGATATTCTCCATATCAATATCTCAATCAAATGTTGTGAAAATGTCCCGCAAGTAGTCCAGAACGAATAAATCCTAACATTGTATCGGCTAATGTAAAAAATCCCAAATATATGGAGGACAGATTCGTAACAATATAAACAAGAAATGTCTTTAAAAAAGACAATCGACGTTGAAATTAATATTGAGATGTCATTTAAAGATTACCTAAACAGACGGCCAAGATGATCGGTTACGTGACTTCTCAGATCCCAGATTTTTTGGTCCCCACCAATATTAGGGGACTTATTGGACCCCAGATTTTTCGGACACTATAAGAAAACTTCTCGGACCCAAAAGTTAATTTGAGATAAATTTATAAATTTAAAAATTAAATAGAATTATAATTAATATCTATGCCGTGAATAAACCAATCATACAACTCCATGTTTCCACCAGTGATATATGAATAACCAAAATAATTTAGGTTAACATAATTGTTATCTGAATTTATCAAGCCAATTTAACAAATTAACAATGTAAGAAAATAATTTCGGGAATGAATTAAAATTATCATGTATCAGACAAGTCTATATAGTTATTTATAGTACCGGTAATATACCATTCATGTTAGTTATCTAATATAATAACGATTTGAAGTCAAATAAGCATTTATCCTGTGTATATCCCAATAAAAAGCAATCGTCAGGGAACATTCAGCGATTTTTGAAATGTTAAGACTTTATTTTTTGACAACGTAAACATAAAAATTCATTAGACTATGACGATTTTAAATTATATCGGTAGAAATATGATATATCAACGGTTCCTGTGTATAATTAGTATTGCAAATTGTGTATTCATGCTACGCGAATAACAATTCGACATATTCCGAATCTTCTTTCATAACATTTTATCTATAGAAAATGTAGCATCTTTTTACAGATTAAATAGCATCTACTGGAGAAGTTGATAGAAAGATGCAATTATAAATAATCGTTAATAAATCGTAACCACAATTTTAAATCAAATTAACAGTAAGTTTATAATATAAATTGCACATTTATTGAAATTTTTAGGTTTATGATTCTCTGAACGCTATTATTTATGCATGTACGAGTATATTAACACAGCTATACAGCCGTTACTAGCTACGCGCGCTATTTTTAGAATGCCACTACTTTGTGTGGAATGCGATGAACTCGCTAGAATCAATGGGCTACTTGGAACGGCAACTCTGTGAGTGAGATTTATGCATGGGAACATAGCACATTTGCTATTTATAGAGCGTAACGCTTATATAAATGTAGGCTAAACAAAATAGTTATTTTGTTACGTGAATGAATATATCATTCTGTTTATGGCATACAATGAGAAAATGCATTCATAATTAGCCTCAGTTCTAGAGTATACGCGAGGATATGTTTATAACTTCATTTTAACTGCTTATGTAAACAATTATTTAAATTTTTATTCCCCAAAAGTATGCAACAGTTATTGGTATACGTTAAACCATTGTTTGAAGTTTGCATCCCTAGAATTAGAAAATTTTCCCAATTCTATTGGCATTTAATTTTCCCGCTGCATAATTATCGCAAGAAAATCTGGGTCAAAAGTGATCTTAGACAGCTACGCCGAATAAACTGCGAAAAATCAGTCTCAAATACGCTAATGTGCAATCGTAATCGGAAAAGCCTATCCAGTGTTACTGCTCAGTGTTGTGGTTTCGTAAACACAAGCTGTCTTGTTTATGTACCTGTTGCCATGTAAAACCCGTGTTTTCTGCAATCGAGCGTGGAATGTCTGCTGACGACGACGACGTCACGTTCCTCGCATGGAAAGCGTGCGTGTTCTGACCATGTGCTTTCTAAATAACATTTGATGCGCGTAGGCACAATGTGCACTGGGAAATTCTCCCGCCGTTTTTGCAAGAACAAAGCATGTGTAATATACATGTATTTTAATCATGAGTCTTACAATGACGCTTTTGCTTTTAAAAGCCTAGAGGTATACCGTTTAAACGGTGATGTTTCGTTTATTTCATTTCGTTTAAACGTTTACAAAAATTGAAAACGTGTCAGACTTAATTTTAAGAGCTTAAACGCACCAGATAACGTCATAATGACACGTCGCAAAAATAAATTTCGACATAGGGACCGGGGCGCCTGAGAAAATCCTGGTTTACTGTTAACAGCTAGGGGAAGTAACATACTGTTGTTACATTTTTTATGACATGTTTTAATGAAAGTGATAAAATTCCCAATTTGGCTGAAAACAACGCTAATTTTCCCAATGAGACCGGTACCGGTACGGTACCATTCCCAAAGTGGTGAGGAAAAATGCTGAGTGTATGATATAGACTGGTCAGTGTATACAATTGACTGGTTAGTGTATGAAATAGACTGGTCAGTGTATACAATTGACTGGTTAGTGTATGAAATAGACTGGTCAGTGTATACAATTGACTGGTTAGTGTATGAAATAGACTGGTCAGTGTATACAATTGACTGGTTAGTGTATGAAATAGACTGATCAGTATTATAGACCTGCCCATAATAGAGAAATGAAGTAGACTGGTTAGTGTATGAAATAGACTCATAAGGGAATGAAATAGACTGATTAGAGAAACAGAATACCATGGTTGATAGGAAAATCAGTTTGGGCTCGTATTTAATTTGGCAATTTTATAGAAAGCGTTTTATCCAAATAAAATTTGCACCACCATAATGTACTTAACTGGTGAAATATTTTCCATTGTTATGTTATGAATTACAAAGACTGGAATATTTATTTGTCTTCTTTTTCAGGCTGAAATGACGGGCACGATAACATTTACCATCTATCCCAGCAATGAGTACACCCCACCCCCAGCGAATACAGGCATTGTAAGTTGGTAAACTACAGATATCTCCCATGAACTGTATAACCTGTTCAAGGCCTATCATCATAAACCTCCATAGGGAAATCTTAAGTTCTCCAGTAATTAATTTTCAGTTTAAATGTTGTAAAAACTCTTATCATTTTAGAGTGTAAATTATTTGCTTTTGTATGTACTAGTAGACAACAGAAATGTCCAGTGTAACCATATGTTATTTCCACCAGATTCACATGAATCGGCTATAGACACTAAAACTAAAGGTCCAATGTTAACACAGTGACCATGTTATTTCCACCAGATTCACATGAATCGGCTATAGACACTAAAACTAAAGGTCCAATGTTAACACAGTGACCATGTTATTTCCACCAGATTCACATGAATCGGCTATAGACACTAAAACTAAAGGTCCAATGTTAACACAGTGACCATGTTATTTCCACCAGATTCACATGAATCGGCTATAGACACTAAAACTAAAGGTCCAATGTTAACACAGTGACCATGTTATTTCCACCAGATTCACATGAATCGGCTATAGACACTAAAACTAAAGGTCCAATGTTAACACAGTGACCATGTTATTTCCACCAGATTCACATGAATCGGCTATAGACACTAAAACTAAAGGTCCAATGTTAACACAGTGACCATGTTATTTCCACCAGATTCACATGAATCGGCTATAGACACTAAAACTAAAGGTCCAATGTTAACACAGTGACCATGTTATTTCCACCAGATTCACATGAATCGGCTATAGACACTAAAACTAAAGGTCCAATGTTAACACAGTGACCATGTTATTTCCACCAGATTCACATGAATCGGCTATAGACACTAAAACTAAAGGTCCAATGTTAACACAGTGACCATGTTATTTTCACCAGATTCACATGAATCGGCTATAGACACTAAAACTAAATGTCCAATGTAAACACAGTGACCATGTTATTCCCACCATATTCACATGAGTCACCTCTTGACACTAAAACTAAATGTCCAATGTTAACACAATGACCATGTTATTCCCACCATATTCACATGAATTGGCTATAGACACTAAAACTAAAGGTCCAATGTAAACACAGTGACCATGTTATTTCCACCAGATTCACATGAGTCACCTCTTGACACTAAAACTAAATGTCCAATGTAAACACAGTGACCATGTTATTTCTACCAGATTCACATGAATTGGCTATAGACACTAAAACTAAAGGTCCAATGTAAACACAGTGACCATGTTATTTCCACCAGATTCACATGAATTGGCTATAGACATGAAAACTTAAGGTCCAATGTAAACACGGTGACCATGTTATGTCCACCAGATTCACATGCATTGGCTATAGACACGAAAACTGAATGTCAAATGTAAACACAGTTACCATGTTATTCCCACCATATTCACATGAGTCACCTCTTGACACTAAAACTAAATATCCAATGTAAACACAGTGACCATGTAATTCCCACCATATTCACATGAGTCACCTCTTGACACTAAAACTAAATATCCAATGTAAACACAGTGACCATGTTATTCCCACCAGATGCACGTGAAGGCGTTGTTCACCTATGACCCAGAAGACGACCTGTACATCCCATGCCGTGAGCTGGGCCTCTCGTTCATCAAGTCGGACATCCTGCACGTGATCAACCAGGAGGACCCCAACTGGTGGCAGGCGTACCGGGAGGGGGAGGAGGACTATCAGTCTCTGGCCGGCCTCATACCCAGCAAGACCTTCCACGAACAGTGAGTACATCAGGGCCCGTATTGACAAAGCTCCTTAGTGAAAACTTAAGTAAATTCCTTAAATTCATAAAATTCCTTAAGTCCCTGGCTGTTTCATGTGTCGGTCTTTTAACATTACAATGTTGTAAACTTGTAAATATTGCTTATATTTTTCGTATTGCAGCCTTCTTTGTACATAAATAATTGGATTTCACATACAAAAATTGATCTAAAATTTTCACTTAAGCACAACTTTAGTTAAGATTTTCCTTAGGAGCTTTGTGAATACCAGCCCAGGGGCCATATTCCAGAAACATCTTAAGTTTATCTTAAAATATTTTCACTTAAGTTCCAATTTTTGTAAGGCAATATTTTAAAAACTTAATATAAATTAATGAATCCAATTACAGTCAAGTACATAGTAGTTAAGAATAAGTTGATAATTATTGAACTTTTGGCAGCATTGCTTGCATACTTGGAATAAAATGTTTAAGAAAAATTATGATTTTAAGGCCAAGGATAAGATTTCACATAAGATGTTTCTGGTAATATGAACCCAAGTCCCATAGTCACAAAGTTCCTTAGTGAAAACATAAGTGGCGCGTCGTGAGAAAACCGGTCTTAATGCATGTGCGTAAAGTGTCGTCCAGGATTAGCCTGTGCAGTCTGCACAGGCTAGTCCAGGACGGCACTTTTCCGCTTACAGTGAATTTATGTTTAGAAGAGACTTCCTTGAAACAGAAAATACCACAAAAGCGGAAAGTGCTGTCCCGGATTAGCCTGTGCGGACTGCACAGGCTAATCCGGGAGGACAGTTTAGGCACATGCATTAAGTCCGGTTTTCCAACGATGCGCCTCATAAGTAAATCTTGGTAACTTCATTAATTCCCTTTAATCTGTTGCTGTTTCATGTATATGTATTTTAAATAAAATTGGTTTAAACTAGTCAATATTACTATGATGTTTAGTATTTTATCTTTTTTCACACAGATATCATTGGATTTCACATTAAGTTAAGAATTCCCATATTAGCTTTAAAAATACCAGCCCAGCACTGTTTCAGATATCTAGCTTAAAATGAGGGTTAAGCATTCCTCTCGCCTAATAAGTCTGTTCACAGTGCATACATCTGCATTGTTTCAATTACCTTGCATGAACAGGGTGTGCAGCACATGCAAAGAAAGTCATTCCATGAACCCATTAACAGTGTGTCTATTTGAAGAGCGTTTATGTTTTAAAACCCCCTCCCCTCCCAGCCCTTCTATGAAAAGTGAGAAATGGCAATGTTGCATATACTTAGCATAAAATGAAGGTTTAGCTTCCCCCTTCCTACCAAGTATAGAAAGAGTGTGCACGTTTATTGTAGTTTACATGTTTTAAAAACATGCATACAGTGAGGCCACTCTGAAAGTTGTTCCATGAAAGTGCCACATTGACAGTGCTTTAAATACCTGGCATAATATAAGGCTTGCACATTTTTCTTCCCTGTTTGTTTGCTTCTTTTTTCGTCTTAACCAGGTATTATCACAGTGGGTTAAAAAATTTCCTTACGAGATATTTTGTACATTTACACACGAAGCATCACATCATGTTAGTCACATTCATAAATTTTAGCTTGTCTTTTCGAAGAAAAGGCAAGCTATTCTACTCGCGTCGGTGTCGGCTTTGGCGTCAGCATTGGCATCCGAGCTAGGTTAAAGTTTTTTGGTAAGCTAGTTTCTCAAGAATGGCTCGAGTGATTTCATTCAAGCTTTAAACACTTATTCTCCACAAAAATGAACCTGTAGGTCAAGTTTGGTAACTCTAGATTGAAATTTGTCAAAATTATGGGCCTTTTTACACAATTTTATATATAAGCTATATGGACAAGTTTTTTGGTTAGCTGGTTTGTCAGGAATAGCTTGAGGGATTTCCTTGAAAATTAAAACACTTATTTGATTCAAAATTAGAACACTTACTCCCTATTTTAAAATGAACTCATTGGCCAATTTTGATAACTTGAAATCTGTCAAAAGTACGGGCCTTTTTACACTTTGAAATTTTACATATAATCTATATGGACAGGTTCAAGTTTTTCAGTAAGCTGGTTTCTCAGGAATGGCTTGAGGGATTTCATTCAAACTTAGAACACTTATTCCCTGAACTTAGAACACTTATTAAAATGAACTAATAAGCCAATTTTGATAACTCTAGTTTGCATTTGTCAAAATTATGAGCATTTTTACACTTTAAAAAGTGGGTGAAATGGTGGATCCTCTAACTTGAGAATCAATCTTCATATATAAATACACTAAAGCAACACATTACTCAGGATTGCATTTGTGGTGGGTTGGGTAGGGTCAAGGTCACTGTTACTAAAATAGGAAAAAAATCTGCTTTGTAATTCGAGAACAAATAGAAATATTTTAATAAAATTCAATTTAAATATACTGTATAACGAGACATTGTATGAGATTGCATATGGTGTTAGTATGGTCAAGGTCAAGGTGACTGTTTTGAAATTTAGAAAAATGTTTCCACTTGGTTTCTCGAGAAAAAAAATAGTTTTGTTTAATTGGCCCCTACTATACAGTTTGCTTTAAAAAAAAAGCCAGAAACTCTGACAAGCACAAGAAAAGTCCAGAGCCCTATCCTCGGATAGCTCTTGTATTGATTCATGTTTACTTAACAAAGCAGTATTTACCAGAGCTGGTATTATTAAAGCTCATAAGGGATGTCTTAAGTGACACTTAAGTGACTTTCAAATCAAGTTTGCAATGTTAAAGTCAAGCATTTATATGCACAAAATGGTTCAATGTGCAGTATATGTTCAGTCTGTATAACTGTAAAACCTTTTAATGCAAATTTAACCATAATTGACACAGGAAATTCATTTAAAGACATTGAGTTAGTTGTTCCTTGGGGCCTTCAACAAGACTGCAGATGTATCTGAACCATCTGATGCATGATATAGCTCCATATTTAGATATGATATGGCTGTGCAACAGTGTCTGTAATCATATTATATCATTGAACTGAGTAGGCGATATTTCAAATATGTGTCTCTTGGTGAGCAGCAAATGTTTAGTTACACAATAATGTTCTCAAAATAAACTCTTCAATCTGTCCCATGTGGGACTGGAAGGAGATAAGCTATATTTGCTGCAGTAGACTCCTAGACATTGGATGCAGTCATTGGCACAATGTACAGTATACATTATTCATAACAATTACATGGTGTTCCGTGCATGTTAAAGTATCATCGCTTGAAAAGCTCTTCTCAAATGCCCATAGTTATTTTAAACCATAAAATTTCCATTTCTGTGCATCTGTTGTGTGTGTATTTACCAAGGAAACAATTGCTACCATTATCAGTTTTAGTGCTTTCTAGTTTCTTAGACCAAACGAAATATGTCAGTCAGACATGTCTGACAAAAATGTGTGTGTATCACACACCTTGTCCATATTTTACGCTAGTTAATTTAATAAATAATAGATGCACAGCTGAAACAATGGCTGATTGCATCATGTTGGACCAAATCAAAGAATCATTTATTTGAAGTCTGTATGTACGATCTTACAGCATAGTAGTATAAATACAATTAACAAAATAAAGTTAATTAGCATAGAATTATTTCTATTTAAAACGGAATAAAATTTAAGAACAAACATCGCTTTTAAGGTAGAAAGATCCTAATGACTTCGGAAATACTCGCGAAATATCGGTTAACTTCGGCCCATTCGCCACTTACCGTAAATCTAATCGATCTGATCCGAAACAGAAATTATTTTCGCGAAATAAATATTACTTTTCGAATGTTGAGTTATTTTCAATTAAATGTGTGAAATAAATGCTTATTTGTCTTTAAAGATGAAAGTAAAAATGTAGTTTGAAGAAAAACAAGGTACTCTGACATGGGGAATACCTTCAAATGACGTCATTGTTGGGAATTTCTGTTTACATTTAATCATGACATTTTCGCGATATTTCTGGTGTATTTCCTTACACTTAAGTTAAAATAGTTATAAATAAACGTCCAAGGCTTATTAGTATAATTGAACATAATTATTCGTATATAAAAACATATCTGCGTAAAGGAGATACGTGCTCCTTGCTGTGAAATAACATTCATTCACACCAAAAACTTGGAAAAATAGTCAGTCGAGATGGGTGGAGAGCGGGACGTCGGGTGATCGAGTTTGGGGTTCTGTTGGATAATTTAAAATACTGTTAATTGTGTAAACTTGGGCCTGTTCCATTGTGGAATTTTGACGAGATCTACCGCTGTAAAAAACATCTGAAAATTATGTATCGGCGAAATGATGAGAATGGTCCAAGAGACACCTTTTTATCCAAACACAGTGGCATTT
The DNA here is from genome assembly GCA_027627225.1 of Congeria kusceri. Classification (NCBI taxonomy): domain Eukaryota; kingdom Metazoa; phylum Mollusca; class Bivalvia; order Myida; family Dreissenidae; genus Congeria; species Congeria kusceri. Next base: position 29,175,261 of record CM051028.1, read on the forward strand.
TACCAATAGTCACAAGCGTCAAGAAGAGTCTCGATAAAGTTATCACACAGATTTGCCAGTTTTTTTAAACCTGTTAACCCAATGTAATGAAAATGTCCATCGAATTTTTTGAAACACACACTTATAAAAAATGTTTATTTTTCTGAATTTGGTAAGCAAGGATATGTGAACCTCAGCTAGTTACATTTGTATTTAAAATGTTTACACAAAACACTATTTCTTTAACATTAATGCAAAACTAATTTATTTAATATCGATACTGCTAATAGATTATAATTACGAGAAAAAAAAAAATAACATAGAAGGAAAATATTTGCTTTTTTACTTGTCTTATTTTTCTTTTCTTTTTTTATAACATAGGGTTGCTTCAGTCCAAATGTTATACCTTGAGATTTTTGTGGTGAACCTATGTCAATTTATACCCTTTTCCTCTCAGATAAGGTTATATTATATTTTGGTATTACTGATTTTGACATACTATGAAATAAAAGTAAAAACAAATTACAATAATTGGTGTTTGGGGTATTTTTACTGTAATGAAATCTGTTGTTTTTACCATATGCTTAGCCAAATTTAATGTAATAAGTATTGTTGGTCAACTTTAGTACTTATGTTTGTTATACTTTTTCATAAGATACACCTTTAACGTATAAATTAAAGCTATTCGGGAATAAATAAAATACATTTTGACAATATGTCAGTCATTTTTGTAAGTGTACCCCATCAGAATTTTAGGTTGAAGTAGAAAAATGAGGGGTTATAAGAAAAATCGCATTTATGTCAAAACGTGTGGTTAGGTTTTCTTTATATTTCACAGTAGTTTAGTCTCATAATAGATTTAATTATCAAAGATAAGAAGAAAATCAAGGTCTGAAAAAAGTCGCATTAGGGTCTTTCTACCTTAAATGCACAATAAGCTAGTTTTTCATCATCAAATGGTTTTTGTCTGTACAACCGGAAACCCAAATACATGTATATAGGTTGACTTGACAGTTGGTTTAGGTTACACAACACCAATAAACGATGAACAAGTTGACACCAGTACTTATTGATTTCTTTCATATCAAAGTGTTTCCTTCGTCATGGATATGTTTTTTCTGTTAAATTTCAAGTTATATTGTCACTTTCATCTGCTTATTTGAAAAATAATTGACATGAAAGATTGTACATACACACTTTACTGGGGTATGTCATAAGTATGTGAAATACAGGTTACAAATCACATGGTGTATGACAGCAGAATTTGAGGTTTTGTGTAGTCTTTGTTATCTGTTTTGATAGTTTCTGAACAAAATAATTTTTGCTTTGATTCATAAAAAATTGCACATTTTCAGACGAGAACAAATGAGACTTACCATTGGAACAGAAAATAAGGAAAATCAAAAGAAGGGGAGGTCGTGTTCGTGTGGACGTGCAAACAAGAAGAAAAAGAAGCGGAAACAAAAAGAAGGTGTGATAAATGGGAACATAATTTCCTTAATGTGCACAAAATCTGCACTCACATAGCCATATCTTGTTGCTGACTAATACCTTGAAAATGTGGCTAAAGAAAATTATGTAGAGCTGTAACTTTTTTTTCTAAAAATAAAACCTTCAGAATTAACAAATTTTATTACAATTTTAGTTTTGTAAGATTATTTTGGCCAAAAAAGATTTGCAACTAGGATGAGGCCTGCAAATGTCCTGCGCATTATTTATGAGACTGTAATTTCTGATGGCCAATTATTAAATACATACAAAAAAACTGTGATTTATGCTTTGCATCAGTTATAATAGAAGTGATTACACATTAAAACATATGAGGCGTGTCGTGGGAAAACTGGACTTAATGCATGTGCGTAAAGTGCACAGGCTAATCCAGGACAGCACTTTCCGCCTACAGTGGATTTATGTTTAAAAGAGACATCCTTGAAACAGAAAATACTATAAAAGCGGAAAGTGCGGACTGCACAGGCTAATCCGGGACGAGACTTTACGCACATGCAATAAAACCGGTTTTCCCACGACGCGCCTTATATCTTCTATTGAAAGCTAAAAGGGTTCATCAGCATATATGCAAGTAAGGATGATAGCTCCTTCTGGCTTTCATGAGATGATACATGGAATGTACCTACAAGTCAGGCCCACGCCTGCGACAGTTCTCACTCTCAAACGTAGTCTCAACTTAAAATATTGACCAATGAGAATGCTTGTTACATTTGAGCTTTGATTTCCATTGGTTTAATAGTAAATTTTAGGTCGCGGTGGCGTAGTGGATATGGTGTCCGCCTAGCGATCGGGAGGTCCCGGGTTCGATACCCACTCTGGGAGCGTTCTCAACTTCTCCCCCAAAGACATCAAGTACTGGTTCTACCCAGGAAACGGACTCGAGAGTGTCTCAATAAGCCTTAGGCTTTCGATGCAATCAAGCTAAAATAAATAGGTTTAAACTAAACTAAATTTAAGACTAAGATTACGCTTAAGAAAGTTTGTAGTCAGGGCCTGATATTTATTTTAAATTTGTTTTACAGAGTTAAAGGATTTGTTCTTTAAAATAAATAATATACAATATTTCATGTATGTTTAATGTTCTTTCTGTTACATTCTACAGATCAGGAAGAGATATTGTCATATCAGGAGGTGGCCCAGTATTACCCGGAACCCAACAGACGACGTCCCATCGTTTTGATCGGGCCCGCAAACGTGGGGCGCCAGGAGATTCGCCAACGGCTCATGGAATCAGACTACGATAGATTCGCAGCTGCAATACCTCGTAAGTCATGTTGGTTTACGTTGTGGCTTACAGTTTTAACTTGCTACAAAGCATTTTTGCTGATCTAAATAAATTGTTATTGAATTCTGTTTTGTGACTCCAACTTCCTTATAAATGCTATTTTGCTTTAATGGTAAGATAGAAAAAACTAAGTAAAACAAATTGTCTTTGGGAAGAAGAACTATACTTTAGTTCCATAAAAGTTCCATAAAAGGTCTTGTATTGAGTCTGTTCAACAAGATGGCAAGATCAAGATATTGTAGTTCAATCTGTTTGTTCAAAGCATTCATGATCAGACCTGTAATTAGACAAGCAACAGTTTGACTATGTAGTGCAGTAACTGATGGCCAGTGACCTAAAAACTTCATTCTAATACTGTTCATTGTTTCAGATACTAGTCGACCAATGAAATTAGTTGATGAGTCAGAAATCAATGGAAAGGATTATCATTTCGTATCTCGGGCAGAATTTGAAAATGATATTCACGCTGGTAAATTTATAGAGCACGGAGAGTTTGAGAAAAACCTGTATGGCACAAGTGTGGATGCTGTTAGACAGGTGATCAGCAGCGGAAAAATATGTGTTCTGAATACAGACCCTGAGGTATGACTTCAATGGTTTTTGTTATATTTAATTATTACGTAAACATTATGTAAAATTATATTTAACATGGCTTTGTTCTTGTATAGTTGCAGCCTTCCAAAAGCAACTTAACAATCCAAATCAGTTCCTATTCCTGTCAAAGATATTCCAGTGAAATAATTCAGACTCTCTATATGTTTTGTTTAACATGTTTGAAGCCCTATCTGATATTCCTTTATGATATTTCATGCCAACTGCATGTTGTATGAGACAGGCTTGAAGCCCTGTGTCAATTGCTGTGTGATATTTCAGACCCTGTACATGCTGTATGAGACCGAAGTGAAACCCTATGTGATATTTCAGGCTCTATACATGCTGTATGAGACAGATTTGAAGCCCTATGTGATATTTGTGTACCCAGCTAACATAGAGAAGCTGAGGCAGATCCATCATCATCTGGGACTCACAGACACTAAGGTCAGTAACTCTGCATTTTACAAGTAATCCCCCTTGGCAACACAATTTCTTGCTCATAGAGTTTCATTTAATATGTTCTTCCAGCTTCATCTGGGACCCATGATGCTAAGGTAGGTAACTCTACATTTTACTGAGTTCGAGTCCTTGCTTGGATATTTCTCAGTTATATTTATTGAATAGTATTTATAGTATACAATTACAATGAAAATTAATAACATTTTTGGGAACTGTTGCAACAGTATCCATTAAATTTTATTTTGCACATAATTGTGGTCATATTTTTGTAAGTTAAAAATAAAAGTTGTAAGAACCTGTATTAGAAATTACTAAGTTGTTGTTTAATGGTTTAATGGTAAGGGACTAGTACTAACTTTTTTGGCAATTAACTTTATGGCTGACAAAAATTTGATATTGATATTGGTTACTTGACGAGGTTATGATTAAAGTCCTGTATGCATTCCTTCTGTGCAACAATATAAAAAGAGGAAACCAAAAATAATCCTGGAACATTTGTTATATCAGTGTTTCAGGGCGATGGTTTGAACCATATTATAGAGCCATACATTGGTTTTACCGAGATTGTATGTTTCAGGATAAAGATTAGAACAGTATTATAGAGCTGTACATTCGTTTTAATGTGATTTTGTATTTCAGGATGCCAGTTGGCTAAATATTATAGAGCCATGTATAAGTTTACTTGAATTTTACGTTTCAGGATGATGATTTGCGCAATATAATAGAGCGGGCGCGAGAAATGGAGGACAAGTTCGGCCACTTGTTTGACCACATTCTCGTGAACACTGACATGGACAAGGCTTTTGATGAGCTCGTCACGGAGATCAACAGAATAGAGGTGGAGCCACAGTGGGTACCGGTAGAGTGGACGCGCTGACCAGACGAGTGGGGCGAGTGACCAGTATTGACCAGCGGTCATTTTGTAAACATGTCATATGTTGAACATTTGGGGAGTGGCCAGTGGTGACCTGAAGCTGTTTGTACAAAAAGTTGTCGTAAATATACTGCTAGCTCTCTGATGATGTAATACATATGTTCACATGTAATACGTACATATGTTCGCATGTTTGGCCTATGTGAAGTTACTAGAGATTGCCTAGTAAAAATATAATTGTAAGTATACTGCTAACATTCTGATTATGTTATATATTGATGATTACATGTTTGGCCTACATGAAGTTACTACAACTTGGAGATTGCCTAGTAAAAGCGCCAACGTAAATATACTGCTAATATCTGATACATTTTGTTGGCATGTTCGTCCTAAATGAAGTTACTAAAGACAGCCTAGTACAAATGTCACTGTTTATATACTGCTTACAACCTCTGGATGTAATAATCAACTTATGTTCGCATGTTTGGCCTACATGAAGTTATTACAACTTAGAGATGGCCTACCGAGGTTTGAGCACTGAAAAAGGATCCTATATAGATGCTTGTTAAGTCTCACTCTATAATTGTTACATTTAGTTTTTTCTGAGATTTATATTCATTTTACACACAAACATAGTGTGTCATTGTAGTGAAATGATTTGAAGAAGACATATTTGTGTATGTGGGCATAATGTGCTTATCATAGCCACATTAATTTGCGATTTATTTTGTCATGCATGTTGCATTTAAAACAAAATTGATATATTGTGTATTAATATCTAGTGCTATACCCATGGAGGGCAGAAAAAAACCCATTGAAAAAGTGTTAAATGTCTGATTTCAGTTGGTTGCGGAAATTGTTATGTTCAAACCAATTTTAGGCACTTCAGGTAGATGTACTTTTTACTTTTTGGAATACAAGTTGAGCACTTGTGTGTGATGGACCAAGATTTACTTCGACATCATTTGGTAAAAGTGGTGTTCCTTCATATTTAATTAACGGCACAATGTTGCTCAAGCCACTCCTTTGCCCATGTGTTGAAATGATTTATTTCGCATTGTCCTTATATTTTTTATAAACCTTAAAGTGACAACCCAGAATGAAAACTTTTGTTGTTTGTAAGAACAACTTGAAACAAACTGGTATTTTTGTGATGTTTTCTTTATCGTAAGGAAAAGCTGTATTAAGAACCATATAACCTCTCATAATGTGCCTTAGAATATTTCATTACAAAAATGAAATATACCCAAATATTTGTAACCGAACATGAAAAAATTTTGATGACATGAATTATATAAGTAATGTCAACAATTTACTTTTAAATATTGAATGTATGACAGTTGATAAAATTATCATACAGTTCAGTTAGAGAAAATAATTACCAATATTTCTGTATACGTTAATAAATAGATTATTACCGGTAAATTGTCAAGTGACATATTATTTCATATACTTGATCAAAAGAATGGAATAAAGAATATTTATTTAGAAAATGTTTAAATTTTGATTTTAAATTTTCATAAGATTATGTATGATAGATGACGATATGCTTGGAGAAAGATACTGGTAGTGTAATATGAAAATAAAATTTACCACAAGGATGTTCTGGATAGTAACATATACCAGGGCTTGGTGACACTTTTGGTAGTCCTGACTTTCAAGCGTTAAATATTAGAAGTCCAATCTCATTAAAACCATCTCCAGTCTGACGCTACTATATTATCCGCTGAATGGATCTGATGACTTCGCATTAGGGGTCACGTTCAGACGACCTTTTCATGAGCCAATCAAACTGTTGTGGTATAACTTTATATGTAAACCACTAAACCTAAGGTACCACTATATCAATTAGGTACCACTATATCAATTGTTATCCGTATGAAAATTAACTGTAAATGATTTATTCCAGAGGATCAGCTGGAAATGCATCACCTTTTAATTAAAAAACCGTGACCAAACTTTGCTACGCAAAAAGCAATTTCATTGGGTGCAGCAGGGCTAATATTGTATCGTTCGGAAGGTCATTTGAACGCGACCTTTTATACGATGTCTTCAGATCCTTACAACGTTCGGATTTGATTTTAATGAGATAGATTAGAAGTCGTGAGTATTTAAGTATAAAATTAAAGCTTTGTTTAAGGTCATTTCTTTTTCATCAGGTGATTATGTGCCGATTAATTCGATGAAAGAGGTATAAATTAAGGTAAAACACTTAAATTTTTTATCTTGACTTGTTCAACCTTACATGATGGGAGTTCCATGGCTGCAATTTTGGAAGTCATATGACAAAAATTAGGAGTAAAAACTCCCCAAATCTCCTTGTTGCAAGCCCTGAAATACACGATAATTTTTAAGCAGACAGTTCGTGAGTGATCATCGTTCGTTAGTGCTGTTGTGTTGATGTAAATATCAAATGTTTGTATTGTCAAGTAGATAAATCCAGTCTCTGTACAATATGTCCATGATATGAGGCGCGTCGTGGGAAAACCGGACTTAATGCATGTGCGTAAAGTGTCGTCCCGGATTAGCCTGTGCGGAATGCACAGGCTGATCCGGGACGGCACTTTCCGCCTACAGTGCATTTATGTTTAGAAGAGATCTCTTGAAACAGAAAATACCATGAAAGTGGAAAGTGTCGTCCCGAATTAGCCTGTGCAGGCTGCACAGGCTGATCCGGGATGACACTTTACGCACATGCATTAAGTCCAGTTTTCCCACGACGTGCCTCAAATATAAAATGTTTGTATTGTCAAGAGAGAAGTCCTAACTCTGTACAAATATGTCCATGATATGTTCTATTTTTTTCTTGGTAGAGTGTGTGGATATAGGATCATTTGTGTGCCATCCCCATTTTTAATAGATTTTCATTTTCATCACAGTTTGTTGTGAAATACTTTTAGTATACAGGTGCAATATTAATATTAAGATAACTGCTGTAAATGTATTTTGTATATGGATGGCACTGATTTGTAACGATCATTTACAACATTTATTTAGTACACATCGACTGATGTCTGTATTATATTGTAATCAATTCCATGGGAATATGTTCTCAGACACATGTATGGGCTGAAAAATGCCATTGTTATTCTGTATACAAGTATTTTTTACAAGTACCAAGCATTATTTTTTGTATTCACTGATAACTGGATTCTATTCGATGTTATTAGCATTTTGTTATTTAATTTTCTCTGAAATAAAAAAAATAACTCGACATAAATTCAGTTTAAGTAAGGATTCGCTTAAAACACTTCTGAAATATGAAGCCAGGACAGCATTCCACTATATAGTGTGTTGCTATTCAATATTTGACAGAACATTTTACACCAGACAGATTGGTCAGTAGTACATTTTGTAGTAAACTGCATTTTGTGGCCTCAGCACCCTGCAATTTTTGTTCATATTTTTATCTGAACGTGTTGTGACTTTGATTTTACAATTATTTGAAGGCCACTTCTTTGGCTATTTAATACACTTCAGATCCGGCAAAATGTAAACAGCAAACAGCTTCATTGGCCAGCAATTTTTTTTTATATGAATGTGTTGTGACTTTATTTTATAAAATATATTATTTGAAAAGCCACTTCTTCGGCTAATGAATAGAGGTTGTGCTTTTGGTAGTGGATTCCCAGAAAAATCAAAGGTCATAAACATTGTTTGTAGAAATAGCTCGTTGTTTGTATATAACACAATGGTTCTCCACTTATTTCAGTGTCTTCCAGTTGCATTTTGTAAATTATGTACACAGATATTTGCTAGTTATATTTATAACATGGGGTTTTGATTACATTTTGTAAACATTTTGGTTGTTCTTATGTTTTATTGAGTACAAGCTCTTAAAATGAAGATGTTAACAAATCGTGTTTAATAAGTCTATAATAGCTATCTTTACCCATATTTTTATTCGTACACAATTCTTGTAAATACTAGGAAGAACTTAAAGATATAATTGACTTTATTGGTTTGAAATTTGTTTTAATAATACACATACATTCCATGTCATAAAGGTTATAGACAAAAATGTATTATTTATTTGTAAAATTGCTTGCAGATCAATAAGTAGTTATTGTCAGGTACATGTAAGTTTACCTTTTACCTATTATTGATAATGTCTGATATTTGTTGTTTTAATCCAGTTAACCATTGTTTTAATTTATGCTGGAGTATAAATGAGGAGTGTCGTGGCAAAATCAGGCTTAATGCATGTGCATAGTGTCGTCCTGGATTAGCCCGTGCAGTTCACACAGGCTAATCCAGGGCGGCACTTTCCGCCTACAGTGGATTTATGTTTATAAGAGACTTCCTTGAAACAGAAAATACCATAAAAGTGGACTGCACAGGCTAATTCGGGATGACACTTTACGCACATGCTGTAAGCCCGGTTTCTTTCCCACGACAAGCCTCAAATGTTGAGATGGTGACATATTGGCCAGTGTTTCACCTGTTTGGTGGTTCAGGTACATGTATTTAACGATAACTTTTTGAAGGATTTGTAAGCTTGTTATTCTGCTTATTTGATTAAAAACTGTGGAAAACTTCCATTATTTTCAGGAATGAGCTTGGCCTATGAAGTTATTTGTAAAGTAGTAAATTATTAGCAAGTTCATATAGAGAAAACATGGCCTGAAATGGACAGTGGAAGATAACATGAATGCATAAATATTTCCTTGTGTTTTTTCAATCTTCTTGGTGTATATTTAATTATCAAGTATTTTCAAACAATTTTAAAACAATTGCTATATTTGCCTAGCATCTAATACTTGCGTCTGGAACATTACAACAAAAGGAGCATAGTGATCAACTATTGCTGTGTAACCAACGTTGTTTATGTGTTGGAAGTTATTTTGCACCAACCAACACATGATTTGCATCAGGGCAGAAAGACATTAGATTAGCATGTTTTTGTAACACATTTTACCATCATGCTGAAATATTAGATTTATTGAAGTCCATGAAGCATTGCCTTCCATTGCTACTATCCTATTATTTAATAGACCTTTGTTGCAACTGCTAGTCATTTGTCGGAACTTTCTTTGTACTAACTATTACAATAAACATTTCCATTTTGTATTAACTTGTATAGCGTGTTGATGTATATTAATCTGAAATATTACTCAGTATATGAAAATATGTGATTTAGTTAATAATACACTTTTTTTGCATTTTTATTGGGGGGGGGGGGGGGTAGGGCTAGAAATTAAAATATTATTTTGACAGCAAGTATGTTTTTGTTGTTCTAAATTCCCTTATTCCATTTAGTTGACAGATCATTTTTATAGAATGTTTTATGCTATATATCGGCACATTGAATGTAAGCATATATTCATGTGAAAGTTGTACAATTATTATCATTATTATTATAACAGATTATCAATGATATCAAATATTAAAAAAATAAATAAACATTATTATGAAATATTGTTTGTTTGTAATAAAAGGTTATCCACAATTATAGACATTTGATAAAATGTCCGTCATATAGTGTCAGTTAGTGTTTTATCTAATCATTGCACTGGAATATCATGTTTAGTGGTGAACATATTTTACAGAGCTTGTGGTAAAGATTGATGGATGGAAATTAATCTGTTAAAATAGCGGGTGAAGACTTTAAAATTTAAGTCGCAAAAACTAAACAAGTCTGTGTCATCATTGTTAGTTACTATTGGAATTTACTCAAAGCCAAAGGGCTAGTGTCCTCCCTAGAAATGTTTCTGATAATACAAGTCTGGCATGCCGTGGGAAAACCGCACTGAATGCACTTCGTAAAGTGTCGTCCTGGATATGCCTGTGCACTCCGCTTTTATTGTATTTTCTGTTTTAAGAAAGTCTCATCAATCCACTATAGGCGTTAAGTGTCGTCGCGGATTAGCCAGTGCGGACTACACAGGCTGATCCAGGACGACACTTTACTCACATACCCCAACATGCCCCAAGTTTGTAACTTTGTGGGGTACATAATTGCCATCTGTCTGAGTAACTGTAGTTTTAATGAAATTATTACAAACTTGTATAGAACACTAATAACATAATGGGCACTAATGGCCAGTAATGGGTGCTAGATTCACTATAATGTGTATTCACAACACAAGACAGGTGTGTACTCAACACAGCAGGTTTATATTTGTAGGAAATACAAACATTGAGCACATAACAACACAAAGGTGGCATAATATATGAAAACATAAAATGGTGTCAATGGCATTTAATAATACTGATGAGCAGAAGAAAATTGCTTTAAACATAAAAATCCAATGCCCAAAAACAACAATTATACTTAAACACAGCAAGTAATTTTTAATTTCCACACCTCTGTATGTACATAAGTATTTATATGCTATTTTGAAAAAGGTTTTTCTGTACAAAAAGACACAATTTATAATGTGACAGAACTTAATACATTAGCAATCCATTCAATTAATAATTTAAGATTACAAGGATAAAAAATCTGGAAAGCTAGCAATCTGCATGATAAAATTGGCAATCGACGGCCGTGTACATTGGAATAAAGCTAGCAATCTGCATGATAAAATTGGCAATCGACGGCCCGTGTACATTGGAATAAAGCTAGCAATCTGCATGATAAAATTGGCAATCAAGGCAGTGTACATTGGAATCAAAAGGTGACATTAACAGGATAACGTAAATAAAGATTACACACAGCATTTTGCAGAATTAGCAGCATTATTGAACAATGTACAATATAATATGTCATGTGATAAATAAATTATTAAAAGGATTCAAAGTGACAGAAATAATACTGATTTGATGACAACTAATACTGTTATGTAATCATATCATGCGATCAATAAATAAACTTCTCAACAGTTACTATGTCAAAACATAACAATAAAATATGTATATTATCATATATTTAAATAAAAAACATAAAATACAGATGACACATGGATTAATACAATTATATCACAATTTTACTCTATTATGTTTGCATCGTTTAATTTACATTAATAAATTAGTAAAGTTGTTGAAAATTGTCATTGCATGATTTTATGGCAAAGTGTATGCTCTTAATGCCATTAAATGTCATATGTAGAAGAGTTTTCTTTAATGTCAAAGGTGAAGGTCCAAATTCTCACTTCTTTCGAAAAACTAAATATTGATCTGGCTGGAAACTGAAAATAGAAAATAAATGAATACAATTCTTTCAAAAGACAACTGTAAATACCAAATGATACTATGTCTGATTAAAATTAATTTGGTGAAATCTTCAATTATTGATAATCGTTACTACGCATTGTGCATGTGACATTCGATGCATGGTTTACAGAACAAGCACCTCTTATTCAAATCACTTTTAAAACCCTTTAATATTTTCCTAGTGATCCAGGTGATAACTTAATGTTAGGCATACACACCAGTGTGTGGATCTTATTAATCAACAAATAATGAGAATTGTAAAAATAAATATTAATAAGCAATACATACATTTACACATATAATAACACATCATAACTATGACATACAGTATAGAAAATCGATGATCATATTTTGAATAATGTATTCCAGTACATTGTATTACAAATCTATAGTTTAGGAAAGTGTAAATGCACTGCGGCTGATGTTTAAATTACTTTTCAATAAACCACTTGGTTAACATATTTTAGCAAATGATTGTAATCAGACTAGAAACTAGATAAATAATTTTTTGACACCAGACACCTGTACATACAACATCAATGAATGAAACAACAGAAGTAACAATTATGACAGTTTCTTCATATTGGATAAATGAATTACATTAATCAAAAAGAATTAATCTATGTTTCTAAATTACACTTTAGATTCTGATATTATATTGTGTAATAAATAATTATTTAATAAAATATATGTTACCTTTACAATTATTTATCTAGTTTCTTTGTTTAATCTTTAGCAATTTTTCTTTTTAGCAAGACTGTATATAAATTCGAAAACAAAAAACATCTAATGCCATTGTTAGTACTTAGAAATACTTAATGAAAACCAAGATGTCTTTTAAATATCAATAAACGGTATTATGGTAAGATGCAACACAATACAAGTAAAGCACAGTAAAAGCAGAATAATTTTTGCTGGCTACAGTAATAAAATATCACTTGAAACTGATGCATTTATCTGAAAGAATAGTTTACTTTCCAAATGGGTTTTAACAAAACACTGTGATCATATTCACATAATATTTCGTTGTGCATTATGAGAGGGACATCTTTTTCTTTGAAGCAGTTATATCATAGGCATCTAGGAAGTTCTAAACTTTACAAGCAATAACAACTGGTGTACTACAATAAAAGTAAACTAGTTATGTCTCTGGTGGAGTGACCGACTCTACTTTTTTTCATGCTGACCCTAACTTTTTTTAAAGAGTTCTACAGATCATAAAATAGAACTGCCACAAATAATCACAATGAAATACACTAATCTTCTCGAAGACAAAGAGTGATCCCTTTCCTTGAAAAAGATGGTCAAAAATTGGATTAAAATCATACAATTTACCCATAGATGATAATAATTAATTAAATTATTTACACAAATTAAGGTACTGTACAATCTAAGTTTTTTTCTAAAGCCTCCAACCAAATGACCCTACATTTTTTGGCCATGCCACCAGAAACACAAAAGAAATATATTTTTAGGCCCTAACAAGATTCTCTAGACTAAATATATGACGTGCATGCAGGGTATTATGTTGTTTATGAAAAAGAAGCGAAGAATAAAATGATTAAGAATATTAGGAGATTAGACAAATGTTACTGTATTCTGTATTCCTTTTGAATAGTATACTTACACTTTGTTCAAACAAGTTGTGCTGTAATAAATTTTCCAAATAATGGACACATTTTGTATATTACCTTTTGGCAGAGAGATGCCTATGTATACATATGCACATGATTGCAAGTTAAATATAATCAATTAGAAGTATAGTAAAATAGAGGAAAACAATGCAGCCTAACATTAGTAACATATTTTATATCAATTACCATTATGGGTGACAAGATGTGTATCACAGGAATGTTTTATTTATACTATTTTGGGTTCTGTTTAAAAAAAGGTGGCTAAGAATTACGTACATTTCTCAAATAAATACATGTATTTTAAGTTCGAATACTTACATTGTTTATCTGAGAAATGTTTTCGTTCTCGGTGAGTCGGAGCATTGACCTCGAATGTGCACCTGGGCTCGTACTCGGGTCGGTATCTATCGAACACTGTGCTCTTCAGGATTTCATCCGAATGTTTCCTTTCTTTGCGACACCAGCTTTGTTCTTTTTTCATCTCCACTGCACACCAGGACTCTCTCTGCTCGCCCAGTTCGCGGGCCTCAGCTTGTGAAAGGGGTTTTCGCTCGTTTGACATTTTTATTTGAGACTATTACTTTTTGTATTTTATAAAAATCAACTGTTTTCGATTTTATGCACCAACTTCCGTGACTTGATGTGACCTAACAACACAGAAATGACGCTGTGTGCTTCCGCCGTTGCTATGGTTCTGAATTTGGATTATGGGGAACTTTTACTAAAACTACCGAGAAATACAGCCGTTTCTACCGTTTAAATTATTGTAAAGTTAACAAATGCGTAACATTTATACATTGTTTGTGTACATATTTTATTTATTACAAATAATAACGCGCATGAATATTAAAACGAATTATTTCACTGTTGTGAGCAACGGTTACAATCTACCAATAAGTATGTTTGTTTTAAGTCGGATGCGTTTTGCACACGCACGCACGCACACACATGTTAAACTTTAATAAAATGTTGGAACTGTTATTCTTTATATTCTTTAAAATTCTGACAAAGTATGAAGGCTGATGCCTTATACTTTCACTGGCTATTATTTCAGCTTTATTTTAAAACAAAGCTTAATTTTACGACCACTAAGCTAAAATTCTGGATTCACTTTAAACAGGACAACCAGATTTGATATTGATGAAAGTTCTTCCAGTACTTTTCTCCAATAATTTCTGCCGTAACTTCTGGCCTAGCAATCCCTAAGAAGGGATGCTTATATTTCTATGTAGCTCTCTATTTTTATAAAATTTCATGCCATCAATGTTTACACCTTTTCAAAGATAATGTTGGATTAAAGCCATTTCCAGTTCCAGTCATTCAACTCAAAAACATTCAATTTAACAAATATTCAGACGTCGCAGTGGTGTAGTAGATATGGTGTATGCCTTGTGATCCAGAGGTCGTGAGTTCGATACCTACATGGGGAGCTTTCTCAAGACACCAAGTACTGGTTATACGCAGGAAAGGGACTCAATAAGCCACAGGCTTTCAACACAATGAAGCTAAAATAAATAATGTTTTAAACATGTTTAAACTAAATTTCATAACTAATGTAGCAAACATTTTAAAACACCCTTGAAACATCGAACAACAAGAGCACAGTCTACGGGTGCTGGACGCTCGACTTTCTGGTATTTGATAGTATTCTGTCCTCTTGTTAATAGAATGGGTTCATCACTGTGATGAAGTGTGTTTAATTTCAGGGTTGGCAGGTTTTTGCCAAGGGTAGAAAAAAAAACAGAGAAAAAAATATCAAGGAAAAAACTGGGTGATAAAAAGTGGCAAAACTTGTTAAATTAAACAGAAAGTTAAGGACAAAAAGAAATTTCTAAATGTATTTTAAAGACAATTAAATATTAAATAAAACAAATGTTTTGGTATGTATACATTGATTTCATATTTACTGTGGAAAGACAGGCAGTTTGCAATGTAGTTAGGGGTAGGGAAGGGATGCTACAATATTTTAATTCTATAAATTAACACATTTAAACAAAAACAAAAATTATACCGTCTCGATGTTACTGCCTTTCTTAATATAAACAGTTAACCCATTTTAGACACATGCACTGCAGTAGACTGTAGTAGTGAATTGTGGATTCTTTTGTCACTTTTGACACTAAACGGCAAGTGACTATGTGACTGTCATGGAATGGCTTCACATTTCTTAACTCATTACCATGTAATTTGAATGCATCAAATCTGTTGTAAGATATCCATTCAGTTTTTCTATGTTATTGCTACAAATACATTTCCAATAACTGTATATTTACATTAACTGTTTAATTCCACTAGCCCAGCTCATTATGCTATCATAGTGAACAGGTGAAATTTCCGCTAGCCTGACTATATTATACATTTCTGAATTTTTATGCCGGAATTACATTTCACTATCCCCGGGCTGTCGGGCTCATGGTTAGTGGGAAGACTGTTTAAAGAAGAGTTATGCCATCAAGAAAATGAAGAAATAGATATCTAATATGGGAGTTTTTTTACAAAATGGAAACAGATAGAATGAGTTTGGCCCATTTCAAGTGTGATAAAGAGTACAGCAACAAAAAACACCAGAAACATTGTGATGTGGCATAATAGGGCTAACAGAATAGCGGACTCAATTTTCCGTATTGCCCATTTTGTCCTACAGCATGTACGTTAAATTATGAAAAAATTACTATATAATTAGTGTACCTACAATTAGGAAAACTATTTTGTTAAAATAGACAAGTAATGCACCAATCAATGTTTTCCCCCGGGGTGGGGAGCGGCGGGCATATAGGGGACTTTAGAACGCAAGCGATTCCCGACAGGCAGAAATTTGACAAGCCGAATGATTCTGGGTCCCGGGGAAATAGACTTTGGTCGGAAGTTAGATCCCGGTAATATGCACCTCGGGCCATTTGATAGAAATATAGCATCTCCCACTGAGGGGATTTAGACAAATATGCTTGGCTCTAGAGTGGGGAATTAGACCCCCCAAAATAACATTTGTCAAATTCCCCTAGGTCTGCCCGCTGCTCCCCCCCCCCCCCCCCCGGGGAAAAATATAAGACAATACAAGATTTTGAAACTCAAGCATATTCAGTCAACTCATAGGAACAACTTTAGGATTGAAAGGGCAGAAAAACTCAGATCAAAATATGTATTTGTGCGAAGTTAAATTTGACAGGACAGTGAATAAGTAGTGTTATTAGATTCATTTAGTGGTTTTTATATTACTCTTATTGTTTCACTTTCATATAAAAAAGACATGCATATATTTGATGACAGAAAATGCATTTACTTGATGACAGAAACTGCATATGTTTGGTGACTTAACTTTAAAAAACCAGCTAAAAACCCTTAATATTTGAACTGTCTTTCATTATTTCTATTTTTGCCATTTTTTTCCATTTTTCCTGGATTTTTCCAGTTTTTGCCACTGGCAAGGAAAATAAATAAATTTTCCAGCAAAAACCCTACCCTGCCTCTTATAGATATTGAGAAATTTGATCTAAAGCTAAAATTCAAAGTTGAACAAGAGAAAAATGCGGAAACCGCCTTAAAGCCGGACTTTTTATTTTGCCGATGGGTGTACATGTACAAGTCAATGTTGGTGAAGAAGTATGGAAGTTTCATGTTGATGATCTAAAATTTATGCAGTATGGTGGGACTTGGCAAAAATTTGGTCTCAAAATAAAATGGGAAAAAAGTGTGTACTAGAGAGATGGCATTAAAATACTGACATAATATGTTTGTTTCTATGCAATGTTGCATATTTGCGTTTAAGAAAGTATCCATCAAAGGAACTTCTCTCTACTGGACATGCTATCATGTTTTTGGAAAATAATAATCAAATGCAAGATGGATGAGGCGGAACCATTTGAATAAGTTTGGTAGAGGACCACTAAACGAACATTGTTGTGAAAATATTTGAAAATCTAGCCATAGGTTCAGAAGAAATTGGCGTTTAGAAATATTTCTATATTTAGCTCTGGGGCCATCTTGTGCAGTGATGCGGAACCATTTTCACAGGTTTGGTAAAGGACCATCCAAGGAACATTTGTGTAAAGTTTCATGAAGATTGATGAAGAACTTTAGAAAATATGACAGGAATAAATAACTTTAAGGCAAATTCTATTGTTAGCTCTAGTGGCCATTTTGTGCAGTGAGGTGGAACCATTTTCACAGATTTGGTAGAGGACAATCCAAGGAACATTTCTGTAAAGTTTCATGAAGATTGACAGAGATCTTTTGAAAATATGACAGGAAAACAAAACTTTAACGCAAATTCTATGTTTGCCCTAGTGGCCATTTTGTGCAGTGAGGAGGAACCATTGAGGAATAATAGTGGACGTAAAATGTCCAAAAACGGAACACAATGAACAGTGACGTCAGCACACAAACCTATTATTACGAATAAAAAATATAACAGCTGCACAAAAATGGCGTAAATTTTGTAGATATTTCTTGCTGTTTTTCAACACAAAGGTTGCTCATCTCAGTGACTCACTAATCAATTCTCATAAAACTTGCAATTCAATATTAATGTATTGTCTGAGAAATAGACACAATATGGTAACATTAGCTATGTATAAAATATAATAGATTTTGACCGAACAAATTAGCTTGCAAGTTTTGACTTTTTTAATGTAAAATTAATTATGGTGCCTTTTATTAAATCCATCTATACCGTAAGATTATCAAATTATGTTTTCCATTCATCAATTTTATATAAATGATGGGGAGATGTAATGTGGGCTCATTAATTGCAGCATTTTTATTTGGGTTTTGTGTATTATTTTGTTATTATCAATATGTGTGTTCTGTTATTTTTCTTGGATATAACCTCGCGTACATTAATTTAGTACAGTGACATTAAAGCAGAAGTTTCTTGCATCATCCTGTAGCAAAGGTTGTAATATATCTTCTGGAAAGCACCCGATATCTTAAGGTTGAAGGAATGACTTAAGGCAATTTATATAATCTTGAAACATTAGTTCCCTATATCAAAATCGTTTATATATAATGGATTTATGAAGCACAACAGTATATTTAAGTATCCTTTGCTATCAAGAAACCTCATTGTTGCTGGGTTAATGTGTGTAGCTAGAGTGATACCAGGTCATTGTTACAATAAGAGATTAACTTGCACAGCAGGAATTATTGGACAGCTACT
This sequence comes from Congeria kusceri, assembly GCA_027627225.1. NCBI lineage: Eukaryota > Metazoa > Mollusca > Bivalvia > Myida > Dreissenidae > Congeria > Congeria kusceri. Next base: position 29,193,905 of record CM051028.1, read on the forward strand.
GTCAACTTGACTGTTAGATGGACAAAATTCAAGCGCCCTGGGCGAAGATTGTAAGCGCAACATAAATTTCAAGCGCTCTGGATATATTTAAGTAAGAGTTCAAGCGCCTTTATATACATGCTTTACCTTAAGGGCCTGTCACACAGACGCGCCGCGCTCACGGCGTCCAAATTTTTTTAGGAACGTCAAGGTGTGCACTGTGCAGTCACCAGCGACGCCGTAAGCGTGCCACAGGTGCGCTGTACAATGGCGTATAGTGCCATGTCACAGTGATCATTTTGAACATGTCGAAAACCATCGTCACAGGTCCGCGTTTGCACGATGCGCTGGATAGAGCGCTGTGAGAGTGCCGTAAGGACGCCAAGCGAGCTGTGGGCACGCTGTTAGGAAGCCAAGTGCGCCGTTGCCCCGTCGTTAGGTCGCTGTACGAGCGCTGTAGGGACAGGTGGCGACTACACTGCGCGCTCACGGTGTCCAAAAAAATTTTTCAGAACGTCAAGGTGCGCGCTGTGCAGTCGCCAGCAACGCCGTGTGCGAGCTGTGGCAACTAAGGGTATCACATTTAAACGGCCGCGTTTCGTGTTTTGCTGAAAAACTTTTACAAAATCCGGAAACGTTTAAACGCCAGTCAATATCAACAGAATCTATTTTAGTTCATTACGTTATGACATTGTAATGTTTTATTAGCAAATTTATTGACAGCTGCTGAAAAATACTCTATTTGTATACACGATTATCACGTGGGCCAAATGGCCCCTATTAACAATACCGTAAACATAACTATACCCCATGTACGGAAAAAACGTCTTGAATAATTGACGCGCGTCGGCACGGAGTGCACGTGGCAATTTCCCCGCCAAGTGTTGCATGAGCATGCCCGAAACGTGTTGAATATTCGACGCGCGTTGGCATGAAGTCCACGAGGAAAATTTCCCGCTGTTTTTTCAACGGCATACATTTTGAGAGAGATAGTGAACGAGGCTTTGGCGGAAAAAATGTCTCAGCATTGGAACTTTTTTACGAAAATTGACTGATTTTGCCAAACCTACGGTGACTCGTCAAAAATGGATAGTTTGCACTGAGATGGCAATTCTGGTACAATATATACGAAAAACACAAAAATACAATATGGTGTAATGCAATAAGGATATATACGTGTTCAAATGTAATATATACATGTTTTTGTCGTTGTTGTTTCTTATCCAGAGCATTTTGCGTCCTCATTTATGCAATCTGTATTACGAATCCAACTGTGCTAACGAATAAAAGCGGTTTACTCTTATTGAAGAAATGTCGGTACGATATTAATTCTCTTAGTTGCAAAATATTACGCCATGTAAGTAGACAGAGTGTAACCCATTGGTTTGACAACGACGAGAACAGTTGGTTGTTAACTTGACGTCATTGCGCAAATGGAATGTGCACATATTATAATTTCCGCAAATAAGTTTTACTTTCAGTTTAAAAATGCGATGACACTGATGCTTTTAAAAGGGACATGGATATACCGTTTAAACGATAACGTTTCGTTTATTCCATTTCGTTTAAACGTTTAGAAAAATCTGTAAACGTGATACCCTTAGTGGCAACTTCATGCGCGCCGTGAGAAAGCCTTGAACGTTGTAGGGACGCTGTGACGCCGCCTTTGGAGCACGGTTAGGACTCTGTGAGGGTGCTGTATGAGCGCAAAAGGTAACAAAAAGAATAATTTTTTACATATTTCGTGGCAATCACATGGCGGGCTGACAAATTATAGAACGCCATGCAAGCGCTGTGGCAACTCCGTTGGATGACAGGCCCTTAACCAAAGCACACTTGTTGCTGACGTAACTTACAGATATCGCTTGAGGACAATTGATTGGTTCATTTGTGCATTGTCTTTGTTTGACGAAAGATGAAAGCCTAGTCACTTAACAAGATAATCTGATAATTTAGTGATAAAAAAAAATTTGTGTGTTCAGTATCACAATAACAATTTATTATGGTCATCGTAATTTGCTCCGTCATGGTCTGGACCGCCAACGACATTGGTCGTCACTGATTTAGGCTGTAAATGGTTTAGGCCATCCTGACCCAACTACTATCTGACATGCGCACTCTACAAGTTTCGGCTAGTTTCGTTTTGGAAGTTAACGTCGACTCAACGCTGACATGTTCTTAATCAATTATAATAATGACATACATGACCTACTGTCCTGTAAAAATTTGCCCAGTTTCGATAAGACTACATGTGTCACAAAAGTTACCTGATTCGTGCATTAATGTGTTGTCAATGTTGACCATAAAAGTAAATGCATTTGACTCACCCTTTCTCTACTTAATAATGTCGAGAGAAAAAAATAATCAATGCAATGTTTAAATATGTATCTCTACCTAAATAAGAAATCCTATCTCAAATAAAAATTTGTAATTGGAAATGCTGCAGTGATGTTTTGTAAACACACAAGCTTTATTTTTATGCATCTATATAAAACCCATGTTTTCTACAAAAGTTGGTGAATGTCTTGACAACAACGTCTAGTTCCACGCATGGAAAGCGTGCATGCAACGACCGTATGCTTAGCTGTACCAAGTAATACCTTGACGTTTGAAGCATGTTGGCACAAAGTGCACAAGGAAATATTCCGCTGTTTTTGAAAAGATAATCCATGTATATTTTCTTTTTCCAATGATTAAAAGCATTTTAAAATTTAAAAACATAACCCTGTAATTGATTGAAAAAGGTTTACCTCGAGTGTAATTTTTGAATTCGGATACAACGTGAGTGGCAGGGTTTGAATATGACATCATTGCGCAAATGTGATGTGCACTGGACAATAACATTCAGAATTAATCCTTTCAGCTTCGCAGCTTCAACAACGTTTCTTTATAGCAAAAGGATACTGAAATAATGTATTAAACGGTGGTGTTTCATAAATACGTTCCGTTTAAACGTTGTTTTATAGGAAAAAATGGGAGCATTTATTGCAGTGTATTCTTTGAACTAAAATGCACTAGATCAGATCATTTAAAACGTACCATACAATGTTAAAAAAATTTGAGGGATACCCCGCACAAACCCACCCCTATCGGTAACGGGGCGCTTGAAAAAATACTGGGGAAGGCCCTGCATACCACCAAATGTTAACTTAAATTCCCTAAAAACAGTGTTGTTGTAGTTTTTTGCGCCAGAGGCTGCATTATCTGGGGGTTTGATTTGCTAATGTTTTCTATTCTATAATTATTTTCTTCTCCATGAGCAGATTATTTGATGATTTCAGTATATTATCTATCCTCATCCGTGGTGAAGGTTAGGATTCATTGCTTTTTTTCCAGTCCATAAATTATGATGCCTGAAAATAGCAACTAGTAGATACTATTACATATGTTTTATAGAGATAATTTTACTTTTTGGATATATGTCTTATATATTTTATATATTTTCATATTATAAAATATTATGTACAATCATGTAAGACTTAGCAAATTTGCTTAGATTGTTTATTTCTCTTATGGACTTTGTACCAGTTCTAAGAAAGTTCTGACCACATGTTTAACTTGATAATAATTACTTAGAATTAGTAACTGTATGATAAAATCTTTTGTGTTTTACTTCACACACAACATTCAGACAGTATGCTTATGAACTTTAATTACAAGAAGCTACTGTACAGTATGGATCTAAAGATAATAATTATGGATGCTAATTAATAACAGTCTAATGGGAGCAGAGAATCGTTGTATGATGCAAGGTAAGTTTGATTGGTCAGAGATATGTATGGGTGTGGCTCAGGCCTTTCCCCAGGCGCTTTAAGCACCAGGGCACCCCTGTGCCTTAATCTTTAATTTATTAAATGTGCTCACCAATTTGTGTTGCTGTGATTCTTCCGAATGTATGTAAAATCATGTAAAGACATAGTAAAATAAAAAGGTTCAACAGCTTTTCAAATGCTGTTTAGTTTTAGTTTATTTGTTCAATAATTGCACTGTCTAAAGTACTGTAAGATTTGATTTAATACCTTAAAATTAAACAAATTCAAAGGGGTACCCCAGTACCACGCGAATCACGCATATTTGCCCCTGTGCCTTAGCAAATTTCTGGGGAAAGGCCTGATGGCTTAGTAATAATGATGAAAGAATTTAGTTTTTAAGTAAGGAGAGTTGAAGAAGATATTTGACTGAGAAGATGTGATTTTGGAAAGTCACTTTTGAAAGTTAATTGTTAAAATGTAATAGTAACACAGAAGTTTCACAATATATAAAAATAAGTTAATGCATTAAAAATATCAAGACGAAGCTAGTTGTGTTATATACTGCATAAGTATTAAAAAAATTCTCCAGAATATGGATCTGTTGAACAATTGAAAGAAAGATAAAGTTATCATAAAGAAGAACCAAGTGAAATTGTACAGTGTTTTCTCTTGTATATGTCAAATGCTTTTATCCTTAATATAACAAAAATAATAACATTGTTGTATATTCTGTTATCCTCTATTAATAAAGAAAAACAATAAATAGATGAAAAGTGCAACCATTACTATACAACATATACATTTTCAGTTATTGGCCTTACATAATTTTCATACTTAACTTTGTCCTTGCCAAAATTAAATCAAGCTATTTCATTTTACCCCAGTGCATTAAATAAAACATGTTTCTGTCCTCCCACATATCTATGGCCACTGCCATGTTGTGTTGCCCTCGTGTCTGTGACACACGTCTAGTTTTTTTTTTCATGCTTAATTTATGTCCTGAGCATAACTTTTTGTGTGAAAGATGTGCCTTGCTGTATCATCCGTCATGTATTGCTTAAGCTATCCAACTTTGGGGACACATCCAACTCACATGTTCTAGTTACATTGTATTCTTTATAATAGCTATCATGTTACTTTTCTTTAACAGATAGGATGTCAAGAGTGGCAATCTTCTCTATAGTCGTCAGATGATGGTACAGTTAAAAAAGGATGGAACAATGAAAAAGGTTAATAATATAAATAAACAAGTTTTTTTCTCCTGCTCGTTTTTTGTTCTAATACTCTTGATCTTTTTATCTATGATCGCTTTAAGATTTTTTAATTAGTGTTAAAAGAAAGATTTATATACAACCTAAGCTGTAACAATGTGATTATTCAATACTTTGTAGGGGAGAATACGTGCTGCTGACTTAAAGCGTTACAGTCAACCCTCACACGGCAGTACCAAATATGACTTCTCAAAGATTGTGGCTTTGAAGGGGAAAGAGGGAAGAGATCCTAGGAACATTGGAAGACCAGCTGGCATTGAATCTCGCCCTTCAGGCTCGAAAAAGATATGTTTAGAAGCTCTTAATGAGAACGAAGGCGCAGTGGTGAGTATTTAGATGTTTTTAGATGACAATTCTAATTGAATTGCTTGTAATTCTCTATCTACAACTAAGTATTATATTTAACCCATTTTTATTTCTGCACAAACTAGTTAAACAATGAATTTAAACATGTTCAATCTGATTGAATTAATTTACATACGTAATTTCAGGCAAACGTTTCACAGGTCACTGAGATTGCAACATGTGTTGATCGTCTATCATGTGATGAAATATATAGGAACCTTCTGCTGGAACAAACTGGATTTTTTCATCTGGATGATCAGTACAAAACCTATGCTATGCAAGATTTTGATGTTGAAAAATCATCACTAAAGGTAGTGACTTAAAAGACTACAATTCAGTTCTAGCTTGACCTTTTTTCACATTTGTTCAATCATGTCCCAACAGCATGGATTTGATCTTATGACAGAACCTAGGAAAGCTCTTTAGACCATGATAGTGCTCTTGTTGTTAATGGCGTATTAGAACTATTTGCTTGAAAAAGAAAATAACTTATTATTTAAACAGGTTTCATGCCCTCGGCAATAAGATTAAAATAATTCAAATGGACTCAGTTGGAGCAACCTACCGGGAGCATCATGACCTCAGTTGTCTGTAAATGGGTTTTAGAAAAAATATTTGAATTAACAGTTAACTTCAAGGGACTTGTTAACAGATTTTTGTCTTTTTTGATTTATGTCGTGAAATGTTTCCACATGACGGGTCCAATAATATGAAACAAATAGATAACTTATAATATTAAGTAAATGATTTTAATAATGAAACTAAGATAAAGTTTCCGCCAGGTCTTGAACCCGGACCCTCTTGAGTAAAAGGCTAACCACTGTGCCATACCAAGGACACAGAGCATTATTTGCTTTATATTAATCAACCATGTTGATTTACACATTTAACAAAAATTTCAAGTCAGAAACATTCCAACCATTTCGCGTTACCAATGCTTTATAATTGTATTGATGTTAACTAAATAATTTCTAGCAAACGAAACAATATTAACAGCATATTTATATATCAGTTTTGCTATTATACTCCCCTTTATAGAGTATTCTATTAAGTTTGAATAAGTGAGATAAAATTGAAAAATTGTCTAATTGTTAATCTGTTAACAAGTCCCTTTAAACAATCTATACAAATATTTTATTTTGAACAGCCTAGCCTATTCCATATTCTTCAAAGAGATGGGTGTAAATTCAATGATGACTTGGTATGGTTGTGGAAATGTACATGCGATAAAGATCGGTCAGAGATGATAAGCTGCTTTCAAGGAAGGATGCATATAACACACCATGGTAACGCCTATACAGTGTTAAGTTATATACCAGTAGTCATGTGTTGTTTTTTTGCTAATTTATAATGCTGAATTATGAAATGTCATAATATGCTTTATTACATATTCTTCTTTAATATTTTTGTTTGTTTGTAGAATTTACAGACAGGTGGCCCATATGTCAACATATCAAAATAGGCATTGCAATTTTGGACCCTTTTGATTCCAAAAGTGGAATAATCCCAACTATAAATGGTAAATGTTTAATTGTAACAAATTTTGATGTACATGCATGTTTTTCTAGTATTTAAATTTAATTAACGGGTAGATGTTTGATAGGGTCCAGGCCACTTTACAAATAGACAATCATATTTTGGATTTACATTGCATGTTGTGGTCAACTTATATAAGAGTAAATTTTACAAATCTTCCATTGTTTCACAATTTTTTGGCTTACTGTTTGTCCTTTAACATGATTAAGTTGTAATGAGGAACTATGATTGTGGTTTAAACTGCTTGTTTATTGTATGTTGATTTGGTTTCCATACTAGATGCTGAAGTTGAGGTTTTCAATGAATTTGAAGGACAGTCAACCACTTCAGGTGTTGAGGTAAAGTTATATGTATTCAACTTTCTGTGTAATGTTTTTTTAACTTTTCAAAGAAAACAATCAAGTTGATGCTCGTGTCTTCTGCAACAGCATGTGTATTTAGTCATTCAGTCTCTTTCTTTTCCACTTTTTATTGACAAGAGCAGGTAAGAAAAAATTCAAGAAATTTGTTGGAGTTATTACTAACTTAACTTATTACTTGTTCTTTTTTTACTTTACTTTAATTTCTCAACTTTGTCATGAAACTCAACGTACTTGATAACAATGATGAACTCCTCCTAGAATTTTATGCAATCTTTACCAAACTCTCACAGCACGAGTAGCTGCAAGTTCTATAGCATGTGTTCTCGGGCCCTTTATTTTTTGTCATTTTTGCCAAGTTTCTTGCCTTTTGTTTAATTAAATCTGTCAAACATGTATGCTGATTGGATTGTTACAATTGTCGTGTTCTGAGGGCATTTATGTCTGTGACACATTTCTTGTTTTTCAGAATGTTGTGCTGTTGAAGAATGGTCTGTATTGTGTGTGGCATGCAGATAGTTATGGCATTGTTTCCACATCATGAAGAGAACCAAAATGTCTTGTTTGTCCTCACTCACATTGTCCTCACACTCGGACCATAGAATCAGCCAATATTACAGATACTTTGACATCTGAAAAAAAGAGTTATAGTAAACAATGTCTTTCAACTCTCAGAATACCATTTGTTTCATCAACTGAAATGCAAAATCAATATCAGATGCCTGATTCAGACAGATTTATGTTTGACAGAAACAATGATGTAGTTTTATGCCCTGACGAGTTGGAATGTGAAGATTGCGGAACCAGCTTAGAGGTCAATGTACATGAATGTCGTGTCTATCTTATCAATCAAATCGTACGAGGAAAAGGTAAGTAATCAGTAGACACTCTTTCGTCCAAGGTTGTTTGTACAAGGTTTTAAAGTGAATTTATTGAATTTTGCAGCCCTATGCTATTATTCAGCACTGATGATTTGTCAGATGCAATTTCCTAATGTTACAGCTTTTGATGTAATTATTGTTCATTAACAAAATTTTAATGTTTTATTTCATTGATATATTCACAGTGTCAAGAAAAAATTGTCCAACCTGTAGCAGGATGTATGACTTTGACGGCCTTTCTGTCTGTATTTTAAATATGAGACAGTTTGTCATTTGTCATGAAATAATGAGGAGATTCATGTATTACTACCTCACAGGAAAGTATGTGCAAATAGTTACTGTGTTTTTGAATTGCATTTTAGCTTATCAAGTGTTTCAGTAGTTGAACTATAGGAATAAAGTGACTCTAAATGAAGTGAATCAGGATCACTGAAGTCAGAGAATTTGCGTGTGAGTGTGTGTGTGTGTGCGTGCGTGCGTGCATGTGTGTGCTTAATGGTTGATCCTTTCAGTATTGATTAAAATCAAAAAAGTACATATAAAGACGTATATAACAGGATTGTTTACTTTTTCAGGACAACAATTTTCTCGGAGTATTCGGTACTATGTAGGACATACAAAGATGCCGGTCATCCTAACGTCCCATCATATGATGATTTTAAGTCAGCATGGTATGCCTTCTTGGATCTTCTGGACATCAATTACAACAGCTCATTTTTGTGTCCTGATTGTGGTCCCTACCCTGACTCCGTTGTCATGGATGCTACTTCAGTTTCATTCCGGAAGCATTTGATGTCATGGGGTGAACTGATGTCATCCATTGATCGGCCTGGAGAGCCATATGACAAAAAGAATCCACACAAGTAAGCAATGTTAATAGATACTAATTAATTGTTAGTTCAACTTTTTCAACAAAGAAGTTGAGTTATAGTTTTTGCTCTGCCTCAGTATCTGCATGATGCCATTTGTAAGGTTTTAATGTATTAAAGATATAACTTGATAAATTGACTTCAAAGAAGAAAAGGCAAGCTGCTATACGCAGCCTGGTGACAGTCTTGCTTTGCTGTTCAGGTTAAAGTTTATCAGTAAGCTCATTTCTCTCTCATTCAAACTTGAACCACATTGACAAGCTCCCTATAATAAAATGAATTAATAGGCCAATTTATTGCTCTTCGAATGTATGTTTAGGTTTACTTAAAAAAAAATCCAGTTGTGTTTCACTTTCCGCATCATTAAAATGAATAGTTTGTGAACCTGAGTTACAAGATCATTTACAAGTGTGAACATTATGCGCTTAATTTTGCATTATGGTTATTATGATTGTATCATTGTTCAATTTCACATGTTTTTCTTCTTATGGCAAGGGTAAAAGAACGAACTATGTTTTCTGCAACTGTGCGAAGGATCTTGCAACAGTACGCCACTCGTGGTATTGAAAGCTCCGGAAGAAATAGCCTGTTGGAAGCCATCAGGTCAGATACAGGTTCAGTTGCAATGTCTGACCTTGTGGAGCATATCCTGGGCGAGAGTGAAGTTGTAGACCTAAGAATTACTGTAAATGCAACTTGGAAAGATTTTGTGAAAGTACTTGCTTCACCAAATCCATTTTCATCATTTATCCCACCTGATGAAGATCTTGTTGACACCATATGCAAATCATTTACTAAAGGAGAAGAATTATTTTCATCTGACTTAGAATTAAATGTTATTCAAGAAAAAGTACCTGTCATGTTTGATATATTGAAAAAATTAAAAAACAAATTTCCGTTCAAATTGTTCCTCGAATGCATGACTTACATGAGCAGTAAGGTGTTTCATCCTTTCATGCAAACACCATGTCCGATGGAATTGCCAGATGAACAACAAAATGAACTGGAAGTATACCCCTGTCTACCCCAGCTCAGAAAAAGAGGGGTTTACACAGCTGATGGAGGGAAACGCACCATGGATGACATGTGTAGAAAGTTGGCTAAAGGTCATCCACGATTGCTGCCTGGGGTCTTCACTTTGTACTGTCAACATGGTAGGCTGATAAATAGTATTTGGATAACTCTTCCTAGAAATATATGCTCTAAGGTTGTAGCAATTTGAAAGTACTGGTATAAGTAAATTTTTCGGAGTATTTTCCCAACAAGTGCTATTCATTATAGGACCACTTAAAATCTGGAACAAATATTCTTAGGAAGAAATATTGTTAGTTGCTGGTAGCATATTTAACTGACACATATTGTTTTGTTTTTATTTAGGGATTTGCTATGGCTTTGAGGTTATGCGGTTCTGTGAATCCCCAAATGTACCATTCACTCTGCTTCGCACAAGATTTCCAGCAGGTACAAGCAATGAAAAGTTGACCTCTTTGTTTAATTTAATGAACATTTCTTTCTATGAGTATAATACTACAAAGGTGAATTGTTGCTCAATACAATGAAATATCAAAAGTTTGCTTCTGTTGGAAAATCGTAAGTTTGTTTCTGTTGTTGTTGTTTTTTTCAGCACCAAAAATGGTTGTGTACGACAATGCCTGTTCACTTCACGAATACTGCTTGAACAGGGATCCTGTGTTCTTCAAACAAACTCAGTTCAAGGTGGACAGTCTACACTTCAAAAATCACACAGGTTATATTCAATTAGTTCTTGAACTGTTTACATTTATCCACCATAACTGCAAACTAGTATTTCTCTTTTTATGGCTCCACTGAGTGGGAGGCATTAAGCATAACACTTGTCCGTCTGTCCGTACATACGTCTCAAAGATTGTGTTTTGAACTCCTCTGAAACAACTGGGTGGGTGTCGTTCAGACTTTTCCAGTTGAATGACTTTAATGAGTAGATAATTAAAAAAAAAAGGATTTTGGCTGCAACGATTAACAAAATGGCTGTTTGTCTGTTAAGAAATAATTGAAATCTAAAATCTGGATTGTCTGTTAAGAAATATTTGAAAACTTCAATCTGGATCCTGCAATAACTCAAAAAAGTAGTACCAAGTTTTATCAACCTATGTTGATGAAACTTTGTATGTGGATAGAGGGCCATATGGGAAATATGCATGTTTTTTCAATTATGTTTGTGTGTCCGTCTGTAGGTCAGAAAATTCTGGATCATGTTTAACTGAAAAATTACTTAAGCTCGGTTGATGAAACTCGGTATGTAGATAGAGGTCCATATGGGGAAATTCCGAATATGCATGTTATTTGCGTTTTTTGTCAGACAAAAATTGTGGTTGCTATGGTAACTAAAAAGTGAAAACTAAAATCTGGATCCTGCGAAAACTCATAAAAGTACTTAGCTAGGTTGATGACACTCTGTATGTGGACAGATGGCCATGTGGTGAATTTAGTTTTTTTTACCAAAATTCTGGTTGCTATGATTACAGAAATAATTGAAACTAAAATTTGCATCCTGCCATAACTTAAAACTACTTAAGCTAGGTTAATGAAACATATGCAGATCCTGTTCTTACTCTGACAACATTAACCATGTAGGGGACTAATTTGTTTGTGTGTGTTTTTTAGACAACATTTAAATAGACCATAGTAATAACTTAATTTTTAGATTTATTCCTTATTTGTTCGGTGTTATTAATGTGAAATTTAATAAAATACACTGCAGATTGCTGTTTTTTCGCAAATAATGAATTTCCAATTTACCGCAAATCTGCTGTATATCCAGGTTTAAAAAAACAACTTCTTTCTATTATCCAACTCCTAACTAAATCCAGTTTGGTCTGCATTTTTTCGCAATCATTGTACATCACAATCACATGTGTGAAGTGCAATATATATATAACTTTAACGATAGTTTTTTGCAAGTCTGTGTCTGTGACACATCTAGTTTTGCTGCTTATTTCATATCTAATCCATATTTATTATGATGTTTATGTTTTTACTGTATTTTTCAGCCTGTGGACCAGCTTATGAACTGAAGCGGTACCCAGCCTATGCTAAGTTCAATTCTCAGGTTGTTGAACAAGCAAACTCCAGACTGCAGAGATTGAAGGCTTCCTTGTCTTATATGACACAAATTAACTTTCTCAACCATTGCAAATTTTATATATGGGGACAGAATAGAGACATTCTTAAAAACGCTGAATATAGAAAATACGTTTTAAAGCCCCAAACTAGAAATATTTACTAAAAACGTGCAAAAATCATGACAAAAATGAAGAAATAACAGTAGAATAACATTAGTGTAGTAAGTGTCCACGGTATCAGTGTCGGCTGATTTTAAAGGAATGGTTTGAGGGATTTTTTAAAACTTAAAACATGTTCTGTATATTAAAAAGGAACTCACAGGCCACATCTGGTAACTCTAGGTTAAAATATGTAAAAATTATGTGAATTTTTACACTATGAAAAATAACATTCTTGGTCAGATTAAGTTTGTTAACTTGAATTTGAAATTTGTCAAAATTAGGGACCTTTTTTAACTTTGAACTTAAGTGAAAGCCATTTTGAAATGTTGTTTTTATAGTGAGCTAGTATCTGAGGAATGGCTTAATGGATTATAACTAAACATGATAAATTGATTCCCTACATTTAAAGCAGCTTATAGGGCAAGTTTGTTAACTTTACATACATGCATGCATACACAGCTCTGTTTATATTATTTTGGCTCAAATTGTTGAATTTTGGCATACATCTGCATGTTTATTTGTGGACTTTGGGTTTAATGTGCTCTTATAATATCTGATCTAATAAATATCTGGGCCCTCCCGAGTGCTTTGTAGTTCAACATTGTTGATGTGTGTAAAAAAACACAACAAATTGTTTAATTTGCTGTGAAACATGTATTGTGGTTAGAATAACTTTGGATGGCAAACTAGCATTTAAAGTATTTTTTTTGTAAATTGTGTTTGTAAATATGTGCTGATATGATAATACGTCATAAAATTGTGTATGCCTGTTGTATACCTATACTTGTTTGTTATTGTATAATATAAATCTTTGTCAGACATCTGACCCCTGGTTCACAAACCTTTTTAACATTGATTTTTTTATTTTAACTGCCATTGATATTTATTTTTGCTTATTGTCAAGCAAATACTATTTTCAATGTCAAAAATGTTTTGTGAACACTGTGCCTGATTGTCTGAATGGTTTCTTGTGTTTTAAGATTTATCAGTTTATAAAAGATTTCTTGCAGCCAACACTTTAATGTTATTCAGAAGTGTATGTTCCTTACAATTCATGTATTTTATTCTTGTATAGTAGAATTTATTATGGCAGTTAAGTAAATGATGTAATTAATTGTGTAAATTAAATTTTTTATTTACATTATTTTGGACGATTAAATGCTGTGAATATAATATACAGATACCTTTTTGAGAGCAATATTTTTTACCAAAAACCAAGCAATTGACATAATTTAGGCAATGATCCATTATACAATTTTACTACAATTGACTATGTTGTTAGGATAAGAAATTGTGATGTCCGAATTTGACAGGGCTTTCATGAACTTTTAAAAACTGAAAGTTTGAACTTCTTAGCCTCTGATTTTTGAAGTTTTCCTGTTGATATGTGGATTTGTTATTAAAATGCACATTACAATTTTTTTTATTCAGTCCTGTTTCATGTATTTTTTCGTTTACCTTTTAAAGCTTTAAATTCATTGTCATGAAATAACATATAAATTTCCTTTAAATCAAAGTAATGTGCACCCAAACTTTGTTTATTTGAAGCTCTTAATATGTATACTGCTAGCTTTAAATGAAGTTGCTGATCAATGAAGGCTCAGTAATAAAGGGTTTTCAATAGAGGAGTCAACAAACGCTGCATTATTATTGGAACATTTCTGTAAAATAAATAAAAATGATGAAATAACATGTTTGTTTTTGTTATTATTGTTATTGGCAACACTGACAGACTTGACCCTAATAAAGGAATTGGACCAGATTCTTGTTCAAACCGTCATCTGATCATTTCTGTTGACTTTGGACATTTTTCGTCCGGAAATCTGTTCCTTGCAATATTGAAATTTACGACCGGTAACTTGTAATTTTACACACATATTATTAATATTGACGGTGTTAGTAAATGTCTGAATACAAAATTGGACGAGATTCTTGTTCAAACCGTCATCTGATAATTTCTGTTGACTTGGACATTTTTTGTCCAGAAATCTGGTTTGTGCACTGTTGTAATTTAAGACCGGTAACTTATAATTTTACACACATATTATTAATATTGACGATGTTAGTAAATGTCTGAATACGAAACGGGACGAGATTCTATATCAGACAGTTATCTGATCATTTCTGTTGACTTTGGACATTTTTTGTCCTGAAATCTGTTCCTTGCAATATTGAAATGTACGACCGGTAACTTTTATTTGTACACACATATTATTAATATTGACGATGTTAGTAAATGTCTGAATACAAAATTGGACGAGATTCTTGTTCAAACCGTCATCTGATCATTTCTGTTGACTTTGGACATTTTTCGTCCGGAAATCTGTTCCTTGCAATATTGAAATTTACGACCGGTAACTTGTAATTTTACACACATATTATTAATATTGACGGTGTTAGTAAATGTCTGAATACAAAATTGGACGAGATTCTAGTTCAAACCGTCATCTAATCATTTCTGTTGACTTGGACATTTTTGTCCTTAAATCTGTTTTGTGCACTGTTGTAATTTAAGACCGGTAACTTGTAATTTTACACATATAATTAATATTGACGGTGTAAATGTCTGAATACGAAATTGGACGAGATTCTTATTTCAACTGTCTTCTGGTCACATCAGATGACTTTGGACATTTTTTTGTCCAGAAATCGGTTCTGTACAATATTGATTTTATGACCGGTAATTTATAATGATGTACACATTTAATTAATATTGACGGTGTAAATAAATGACTAAACAGGAATTGGACGAGATTCTATTTCAAACAGTAATGTAATCATTTCGGTTTTATAACAATCTGGTGACGTTGAAGTTGTTAACGTCACAATATATGTGATGACGTATTGTATGTTGTTAACCCAATACGAGATAAAATAAATAACACCTGTTCCAAAGTGTTTTTTTTTATTTTGAAATAACAACGAACAAATAAATTGTAAGTACATTGACGTGTGCATATCACTTCAACTGTAATCATCGAACTAGTGACGTGTGCATATCACTTGAACAGTAATCATCGAACTAGTGACGTGTGCATATCACTTAATCATCGAACTAGGTATATATAATACTCTGTTCATTTTGCCTATAGGATAACTATAACTATATGTATGCTGGAAGTAAAGTGTATTTGTAGAGTAAGGAACAATATGGTGTAGAGTTATTCTTTACACTTTAGTCGTTGCTTGAAAATCGTAATTTATGTAAGTCAAATGGTAGGCGCTTTATTTTTTAATCAATAGTAAATACATCAATGCTGGTCATTTTAAACTAGGTGTCCCTGGACTTATCATTTATCAATAGAAAGTTAAGGGCCTTAATATGAGAAATTGCAAAATGGCCCAAAGTGTAATTTTTCTACTGAATAAAGAAGTCATTAGATATGTATTTACATGTACATACCAACTTTTATCTAAAAATCTATGTTCAAAATGGGCTGACTTGTGTCAAGTTTCAACATATTTGTTACATGCAAACCTTATCCAGAGCTACACTTACGGCGGGATTATTACAAACTAAACATGTGCATTGAACAGCTCAGTCTATTTGGTGAATAGATTAGGTAAAACTATTTGAAGACTTTATACAATGTGGAAATAATAATTACTGCTTTACCATAAACGAAAAAATTTCACACATGAAACTTATTTTCCACTATCCAAAACTAGTTAACAATTCCTTTATATTTCCTAATATACCATGTACAAAATGTAAATTATTAATTCTCAGACCACATACTATTTGCAACAAAGATACACGTAAAATGTTCCAAGCATATATATTTGAAATACAATGTATAGATAAATGTGTGCAGTCAAAAAATGGACAATACGTTTGATAAATAAACGACAAGGTTATGGTATATTCACAAACAATTATGGTTATGGTATATTCACAAACAATTAACTGAACATTGGTTGTGAAATAATCTTTTTTATTTTGCACCCTTCCAGTATTCATTGGTCCTGGGCTTTGAGCAAATGTGGTTTCTAACAACAACTATGGTTAGTGGCACAAACAACATGTGTACGCCTTTTTTGCAAATGAAGAATATTTCTGATGGCCGATGGTCTTCACTTGCCTAGCCAAACACTCAAAGTGGACCCAAAACTTGGAGCATCTGTCACAACCAATCTGAAAATATATTTGCGAGACATATACATTTTTTGTAGTTAATGCTTACACATCATAATAACAAGAGATGTTACATGTCATGTTAATAATAATAATTTAACAAATAGCTAATAAGGAAACAACTTTTGGCTCCCCTCTGAAAATATACTTACCAGATTGATGCTAGGCAATTTACTTCTAGCATACAGTGTGTTAATTAATTAAATAATGAATGTCACATAGAATTAAAGAGCATTGGCTTTCATCACATCTTGTATTGAAGGGTTTGAAAATGGTGGCCTTACCCATTCTGCAGACGCATCACTTTTTCCACAAAGACGGCATAATTCTTCAATTGGATCTGAAAAATACATTTTTGCACTAAAATTTGTGTACAATTAGATACTTCTGTTATGATTTAGTAAAATCAGTTTAATATGAAGTCAACCTTAAAACTGGCATAAATTAAACTGCAAAACATTTTTTTACCTTGATTCATTGCAATTAGTTGCAGCATCTTCAACCGATAGCTGACAACAGAGTCTGCATCCTGTGAAAACATCAGTGGCTCTCCTTTCAGTAATTTTTCTGCAAACTTAAAGCAATGAAACAACAACATTAGAGGTCTCATCTTAAGACACATTCATGTGTAACAATAATGGTATAAATAGTTTTGCAAAACTGACAAAATCAAAAGGGAAAACAAATTTACAGAGAAAGGGCAAGATATATATACATTTTACTTATCCATATACTGACAATGTACTTTAACAAAAAAATGTAGTTGCTAGCTCGATTCCTTTGCAATAAGGGCTTCAAATGTTAAAAAGCAAACCTGTGTCATACTGTTATTTGCCAATCACATAGACAATTTGTCACAAAGATTTACTGACCATTACACTTTCACTTGTCAATTTCATTACTGTTTACGTAATTATCACATATTATTTTTTTTTAATAACATTAACATATTTACTCACTTTTACACAGAAAACGCCACAGGATGAACTGTCAAGCTGTTTTGGGTGGGGTTTGACAATCAACTTCCACCTGTGCTGCTGCTCTGGACGGACTGCCATATAGGACCTGTAAAAATAATAATAATTTTCAATTATTTAATGACTATTTAAAGCCCAGCTGCCTCATCTTCTAATCTTATACAAGCCTACCTAAATACCATTGCTGAAATTTATATCAGTTCTCAGCCCCAGGCCGAGAAGTGATATGGATATAAAGCCATTTTACGAGATTTGATTGGCTAATAAGACAGGGCCAGAAAACAGAAATAAATTCTCAGCGGAAATGTAGAAAACAGCAGTCATTTTGAATGTTAGTGAGTAAAGGATATTTTGCAATCTTTTTTAAATTCAGCTGATTGAAATTCTAGCCAGTGAACTTATATATATGGTGCCATCTGACCTAAATGGCTATGTTACACTAGAAAATGTTTGCTAATTTTATAAGTTAACATTTTTAAGGAGACATTTGCAGCCAAAATGTAAGCCTAAATTGAAACAATCGAAGTAAACACGTCTTCAAAAGGTAAAAATATAAATGAATAGTTATAAAATTGTCATTTTCAGCCTCGGGCCAATACCACTGCCCTCGGACAAATAACAGGGCCTGTATCAAATCACTCACCAAGACTTCATGTTCAGCTGAACAAAAAAAAACACCATAAAAATCAATCAAGACACAGTAAGGAAATCTCACAGTGCCTCATTTCAATGGGTTTCTTTAGTATCTGAGTGTTTGTTCTGAATGCATAAAGCTTATTTACCGCCATAACTGGAGTATTTCTTTCAGTGTTTCTGGCAACTCTCCGAGTGGATCTAACACCCAAATTCGGTGCAGGCGAAGATAAAATACCTGTAAGACAAAAGCTTAGCAAACACTAAAATATAAGCAAATTGTCTGTTTGAAATTATTGCCATTGATTCTGAGCCAAGAAAAATCAATGTCAGTCAATTAGTTGGCCTGTTTATTTTTCTGTTCTTATTTGAATGTGCTTGAAAAATGGACGTTCAAACCTTTCATAAGCAGAGCAATTATTTTTCTTTGAAAGGAGCTAAAATAAGACTGGAATGATGATGTAAAATATTTACCAGAAGAATCCAATGGTTGCCCCTGTGGTTAAAAACACCCAAAGCAGTATCCCCACAGAACTCAAACTGAAAAAAGGACATATTATTATAAACTACACGTAACTTGGTAAGTAAGAGCAAAAACATGGAATCAATCACCTGATCAGATTTATTTTTTCATATAACAGAAATGACAGTTGAGATGACTGACAAACTGAACTATACATAATATTTGAAAGTTATTGATTGTATTGCAAGCAATACAGGAATCTCATACCGGTGAAAACACTATTAATTACAGACTTGCGTTACCTTCATATCGCCCTTTACGTGCACAAGTATAATAACATATCATGATCAAATCTCTTGATTCTTTGTCACTGCAGTCACCATAGAGGAATTTTGTTACTGGTATTATTTAACCCTAACCAAATGCTTGACTTATCATATAAATGTGATAAATTTCACATTACCATTTAAGAGTACACAGGCTGACAGAGTGCCTTGAACATAGATATTTTTTTAACCAAAAAAAATTGTTTTTATACTTTGTAAATACCTCTGATACGGCATGCTTCTCTCCAGAGAACATCAATTTTATTACCGCACATGAGACATAGTGCATGGGGCTCTGAAATATTTATTTTAACAACTGCACAGAAAAAGGGCTATCACTGACAATGCTAGTAATATGCTGCAAATCATATCGCAGAATCATAAGACATACAATACCGTTTTTTTAAAGTTCAAACTAAAACGAATAAATTAAAAATAGCTAAATGTATAACAAAGGTTGTTTCACTTGTGAATATCTAAAGCATTTAATTATTAAGCAAACACATTACATATAAGCACATAATGCATTACATTAAAGACTTAACATAATATTGACGAGCTCTGCAAGATATATAATAGATTTTATGTATAACACTGAATACCTGTTCTTGCTTAATCAAACCCATGAAACAGCAGTCTAGGACCTATTCAACAGAGGGATATAAAGCATAAAAAACACAAATCAGCAGGGTTCCTATTAAGAAGATTCAAGAAAACAGATTTTTGGCATGTTTTCTGTTCTAGAGATGAGGTTGCTAGCTTCAGTTTTGAACTTAGGAATGCAAACGAATCTTAGAAAGCCTTCAAGAGATTGTTCATTGGAATTTTACTTTTTATTTAGCATTTTTCTTAAACTGTTATGTATACATAACATATAATATAATGATCTTTATTTCATGTAAAATAGCTAAATGCATACATAAATTCATTTTTAACCATTTGTATTTGGAGTTCTTCATTCATCTCATAAGCAACATTAGCAACTGGCATATTTGCACAAACAAAAGTATCTTTTAATGCATGTAGATTGCCTTCATATTTTGTGTGTGTGTGTGTAAAGTTTTTAAGTAATGATGGAATAAAATCAAGCATATGCTCACCTCATCTGTCACTTTTGTTTTCATATCTTTTACATTTTTGGTCCAAATTTTAGTGCCAAAACTTGAACATATTAAATAGTTTTGGCACCGCCGCTTTTCCCAGACTGTCTTGCAATCTGTCCATTAATAAATTGTAAATATTATTACCAAATAATAAGAGGAATTTTTTTTCGTAGACTGAAATAATTGATCTATATTTTTTAACAAACATGCACAATTAAGATGAAAAACAAAAAGGTAGAACTGATATGTAGTAAATCCGTTAAGAAGTCTTTATCAAATGGGAATAATTCAATAAATGCTGTAGCTAAAGTTATAACATTTTAGAATTGCACTTGGCTAAAAACCATTGATCTTTGTAATGAAAGTTGAAATGAATCCTCTTAAAAGTATTGTGAAAATAGTTGGACATCATAACATTACAAAGAGAATTCTGTTGTGTGGGGGCACATTTTTTTGTTTCTCAAACATTGGTTCCACTATTATGTTGATTTAATCAGGTTTCTATTTTAAATACTTACATTCTAAAATCCGATCAACAGAAACTGTGTCTTCTCCTGTTTCGTCCATTGATTCATAGTTTTTTTCTACCTCCTCTATCACTCCTTCCTCCCTGAACTTATTAACACCCTCCTCCTCACCCACTCCATCCTCCCCCTCACCCACTCCATCCTGCCCTTCACCCACTCCATCCTCTTCACCCTGTTCATCCTCCCCTTCAAACACTCCATCCTCCCCTTCACCCACTCCATCTTCTTCCCCTTCTACATCCTCCCCCTCAAACACTCCATCCTCCCCTTCACCCACTCCATCTTCTTCCCCCTCAAACACCCCATCCTCCCCCTCACCATCTTCTTCCCCCTCACCCACTCCATCCTCCCCTCACACACTCCATCCGCCCCCTCACCCACTCCATCCTCCGCCTGAAACATTCCATCCTCCCCCTCACACACTCCATCCTCCCCTCACTAACTCCATCCTCGCCCTCAAACATTCCATCCTCCCCCTCAAACACTCCTTGTTCTAACTCCCGTGTTTCCGCTTCGTCATCGTCCCACAGCAAGTTATCAGACACCTCACTCAGAGTGTCGCATTCACTGAAGCAAAAAATAACAACAAACATTGATGAAGTTATGTGATACGAAACAACTCATTATTAATGTTTTCTGAATTTGTATGATACCTGATAAAACTCTATAAATTTACTAGTAACTTAAAAAGGATAAAATGAAAGCCCAAAACAAAACCATTCATAATATTAACAAAAAATAAACACAAATGTCTGCAGGTGGTGGCTACAATATGGTGCTGGTCAGCCATTACTTGATGTCCAAATCAGGTCAAGGTCAAACTGAGATTGGATACTATGGTGGATTGGGGATGGTCATAAGCATCAAAAGTGTAGCTAGCTATGTTACTGATAGACAAAAAAAGAGTAAATTAGAGTAAATGGTAACCGAGAAAATGCCCATTTGAATTTTCTTAGTCCAAATTAAGATAGTGACATTTTGACATGCATGGATATGAAATGGCCAAAAGAAACAACAGAATAGGTATCAAAGAGTTGTGGCAAGCAAGACCAACATGTTAAAATTTTCTTAATCTATTACAAAATGACAGAAGGATGGGCAATCAATGTCTAAATGTGTAAAAGCAGCACAATGAAAAGTCAAACTGTTATATTTATCTTCGTTATACAAATGATTCTGGTTGGCTGGTTGCTACAAGTACTTTTTTTTCAAGATTTTTGTATAGCAGATTATTTGGCATGTAATTTAATTTATAGGCTTTCTTAAATATGTTAAGATTTGTAAGTAAAACTTAATGTTCTAATATTATGTCATATATAAATTTTGCTTTGTTTGTACACTTTACAACACTTGTTTTAGTACTGGATTCAGTGGACTGATGCAGCAGATTTTTATTAGACTAGAAATGTGTCTGAATGACACGGATGCTCCCATTTTATTTTACTGGACATAAAAAACAAGTGTTGCGTGCAACACATAATGTTGACCATTAATACAGCATAAATTTACTAGTCACGATTATTTGTGCTAATTTATTTTGATTTCCCATATTGCACGACAAAGTTATTGGCAATACAAGGAAAATGCGCAACTTCAAAGTGTCCACTCCACTGTGACCTTGACACTCGTCTTGATATGATGATAATTTTTGCCAATTTATTTCAAATTCATGCACAACAAACTTATCGTACGGACGCAAACATGTAATTTTACTATATACATATAAGGAATATCAAACAATTTCCAAGTGTCCACTATAACCTTAATGTTGACATGTCGTCTCAATATGATGATCATTTGTGCCGATTTATTTCGAAATCCGATAATGCACAACAAAGTTATGGATTGGACACAAACATGTACTTTCACTATATACATATAAGGAATATGCAAAAACTTCAGTGTCCACTGTGATCTTGACCTTGAAGCGAGGGACATGGTTGTTGCACGCGACACTTAGACTTGATATGATGATCATTTGCGCCAATTTATTTCCAAATCCCATAATGCAAAACAAAGTTATCAGCCGGACATGAAATGTCCCACACAAACACATACACACACAGACAGGGGTAACATGACATGCCCTTCCGCCATTATCATGGTGGGGGCATAAAAAGTAATCATACTGTCCACTGTTCAAATATAATTATCTAACCAAGACAAGATTGTATTCAAACATGCATGACATCATGTCCAAAAATGTGTTCAATTTGTTAATTATTCAAGATATGGATGCATTTTCATCTTAAATGACGTTGGGTTAAAAATGATGCAAACATAATTAGATGAGGGTTCGATGTTAGTAAAGGCTGCAAACTTATGAGATTAATAGACAATTCTCAAATTCCCCCCAAATATATTTTTTTTAAACTATGGTACTAAAATATTAAACCACAAGATGAAAACTGATATGTGACAATAGCATATTAGAACACAAGCATGTTTATAATTTACAGGTAAACTTCGATAAATTTTAACCTTTTTTTTAATCAACCATAACCAATAATTCTGAACTGAATGAAATTACAGGGGAAGTTATCTTCCTGTTCATTTTACTGGCTTTATATCTGATGTCTTTTGCTGATTTCAAATATTTTTTGTTGTGTCTTTGTTGCGAGTGCTGGATATATATGAAAACAGTAAAACTCCGTAATTGAATGTTAAAACTAATTCAGTGTACTACTTTTTCATAGCCATCAGAGATTTCATGCCAGAATTCATGCATTTCTCATGCTGGATTTGAAACGAACATGATCAATATAAAAATTTTAAACAAATTTCTAAGCAACAAATTTTACTTCGTAAACTTAACTAAAAAATTGATTTAAGCAAATGAAGCTACATATACTTAAAGCTGTATGTTGAGAAACATATTTATAGATTGGTACATCGTTTCACATCCAAACAATCATGCTTTTACCAGTTATCAAAATCACACATTGATACAAACATGACATAATCCACTTTGCAGAATTGCAAATAAGCCGCAATAATATTTCGCATCTCGGACACATTCAGGCGTTTACTTGCTACAAATAACAACATAAGAAAATGTATTGAGGAAAATCCACACTATTATCTTTGCAATAACAAAAAGCAAGGACATTTATATTCGGATTAAAAACTATTACAGTTCTGCTATAAAGTGTCTACATAGATATTCCAGACAAAAGCATATTTTAGTTAATGTCATTCAAATGCTTACATGTGCGCTTATAACTATACCCAGGTGCACACGTTCACAGCAAGATGAATATGTCTAAAAAGTTTCATTTCTCTAGCCGTTACAAATTTTGAGCAGATGTGACATAAAAATCAAATGGAGGCTCAGAAGGATCAGGTAAATGGTAATTCTATGCAGAAAGCAAGAGCATGATAAAAAAGATCTGTACAAAAGCAAAATGCCAGTCTAGTTGATGTAGTCTTATATTATCAGAAAAGGTGTAAAGCTGAAAAGGTCTCATGTTCACAGATTTTTGAATTTTGGTCATAATTTCAATGACAATAAATATTTTAATTTTACAATTCTCATTTGGGAACTGAACAGCTTAATTTATAACATGTACTAAAAGGCTCAAATGTTATGCCAAGCAAAGGATTTAGAAAAAGAAGAATAAAGGTTTGACATTGCAATTGTTTTGTAATTTTAAAGACTAATTAAATCTTCTTATTGGGAAATACATTTTAAATTTATATCATTTTTATAAATATATAATTCGTTCATATGCGTTGAACTGGGTATTCAAATGATGTTCATCCATAATGATATTTGCCCTTTCCAGATCATAATGTTCTAACAACATGAACAAAGTGAAGTTTTGATGTTTGGAAGTGTTTTTTTTTTCTAAGCATAGTTTCACCTTGCTTGATTGGGTAAGGAAAAAACACAAATCTAGTGCAACTGTACCTTTACTATCACAATTTGGGGATTTAAAATCCACACTGCTTGGCCACCATGAAGGTTTATTTTCAGGGGTGTATCTGACACATCCAGATGCTAAAAACAAGACAAAAAGGTCAACAATTTATAAACTGGTGAAGTCTTATATACAATAGCTGGGTAGAGGATTATACTAAATATCTTTGGATGGACACTACAGTACTATGACAACTCAGCTATCCATGTCGCTTTAAGAAACCAAAAAACATTTCATTTGAAGTTTTGCATAATCAATGCTTTCCAGTTATCACTGATAAACAAATACAAGGTTTATATTATTGTTAATGCCATTAAAAGACATTTAAAAATAACAGCTTACCCCTAGAAACAAGCTGTGGGATAATGAAACACAACATATCCCATGTGTAGTTTTCGGGATTGCTGAATGGCAAAACAATTGGTGGTTTGCCTTCAACCACAGAAGATGGGTTTTTGACAGTGACTGAAAAAACATAAATGATACAGAATAACACTTATAATTAAATAATCTGCTAACAATTATATTCTTTGCTAGTTCCAAAGCAATTGATAATATAGTTTTACCTTACAGTCGGTACATTTTGAAATCTTCCCCAAATTTCAACGAATGAAATATCTGTGAAATATTTATGTACTACATGTATAAAATACAACACTTAAGTCACTGCTTATATTAGGCCAAAAAGAAAAAGGTTGTTTGTTTCCACTAACCCGACCAACCCTAATTTTTCGTGCCGACCCTAAACTTTATTTGGCCATTTGAAGTCAAGTTTACAGCGAAAAATTCACTGTTTTCGATTAAGTTTGTTAAACTTGATTATTTTATCAAAATTATAATTGTGCCATCTTAGAATTATAGAGAAATGATGTCGCAAAGACATTTGGAAGGCTTTTGTCATTGAAATTCCCTTTTGAAGTGGAAAATAACGTGTACAGGTAAAAAAAGTTAAATGAAAAAAAGTTACGCCGACCTACCTACCCTAATTTTTTTGGCAATGTTAGTGGAAACAAACAACATTTTTTACGCCTTAGCATTACTTTTCACATTGAGTATGTTTAAACTTCTATTTGAGAAAGCATAAAAAACAATATTGTTTCACTTTACAGACTTCTGGATCAGTCCTGACAATGAATGAGAAAGGGCTGCTACAATTATAGGGTCATGAAATTCCTCTTTCAGTTTGTGCCACATCCCACCTTTGACAGTATTAAAAATAAACACACAGTTCTTTTTATTATGCTCTTTTTAGGGACATAAAATATGAGACAAATTGGCAAAGCTCTGTTATATTTAAAAAATCAAAATAAAATGGTAACATTCAAATAATAAGTATGCATTTTCAAACCATTTTGTGATGGTCGTCCCAATGCACACTCTTTGAAACGAGCAATGACGTCTGGATTCTCTACAAAGGCTCGCATATGACCTGGTGCTGAAATAGAGGTTTAAATAATACTGTACCACTGGTTCAGAATGTCCTGTTTACTATAATTCTTTGTCAATTGCATATCTTTTCATTTCTTGGAATCCATTTAAATACAATTATGAGGTCGTGGTGGTGTAATGGATACAGTGTCCGTTCGATCCCCACTCGGGCAGCGTTCTCATGATCTCCTCCATAGACATCAAGTACTGGTTCTTTAAAGGAAACGGACTCGAGTGCCAAAGGCTTATGATGCAATCAAGCAAACTAAAAAAACTAACTTAAATATAAATGCATGTAAAGTTAAATGCAAAGAGAGTGATACCCACTGACATCCCAGGAAATATGTACATGGTATAAAGATCATGAAGTATTTCCTTAATCAAAAAGGTGTTACTTGTTTAGATTGTTATCTTTGTTTTGAAAATACATCATGATCTTTTTTCTATTTTACCAATTGATTACATTAACTTTAGTCTGTATTAATATAGTTAAACATTCCTTATATTCATCATGTCATACAAAAAGTTTCTGTGAACTACCTGTCGTTAGAACTTGGCTTCCCTTTAAATATAACTACAAAACTAGGAGGTGTGGGTTCACTGTCTTGGAACCACTGTAGAGCCTGTAAAAAACAACATATTATTTTAGTCACAATGGCACCATAATCTGTTTTGTATTATTACTAAAGTGCATGAACATTATATCATTACTAGAATAAACCTTGCTGATTTTTTAAAATTATTTTTGGTTACAAGCTTTTTAATCAGCAATTTGGGAATATAACCTATACCTGTGAAATTGGGAATTTAAGTGTCAAATGGCAGACAACAGGAAAACAAGCATAATTGTGTGATGAATAAACAGTTGTCACAACAGCTAACAGGCAACTTAAGTCTTATTCTACAATTGACAGCTCTTATTTCCTATCACCTAAGGGCCAATTCATTAATTGGGAATTTCTGGACTGGCTTTCAATTAGAAGTGCAATCAGACTATACACACCCGATCTTTCAACAAAGCATGTTGCCTCTTCATACGTTTTTTCTTGCTTTCACTTTTAACTTCCTAAAAATATAAGACATTTTTTTCATTATAAATACATACATTATATTTTTATTTAGACACTGACAGATCTGTAAAAAGTCTGATTGACATAAAATGATTTGCATTTACCAAAACTTAAAATGAAACGCATGAAATTGGGACGATTTACTATAAGGAAGATGGGTTGGCTTAACAAACACATTTGAAAGATTACAAAGAGCAGGCATTTAAAAATATGTGGCTTGTACTGTCCTCAAAACAGCTAGGATGGATGTAATCTTACTTGTTGACGCTCTACAATTATTTAGCTATTTTTTATATGGGCAATATTGGGAGCACAATACTGGGGAAATGGTGAAAGTTATCCTTGGTCTTTATTGCCCAGACAACATTTTGATCTCAACTTTCAGGTCCCAAAATCAAACAGTTTAATGAGTTACTATGATTGGATTGGTTTTTCTGCCCATTTTGGGAAAAGGAGTCTGGCAAAACTGGGAATTTCTTATCGACAAAAGTGGGAATTTTTGCATCAATGAAACAGCTTATTTTCAGAAAATTTGGTGTTATTGTTTTAGAGACCAACAAAACTACAAGAGTAAAGACTATCCATATAAACAAGCTCTTTTTTTAGAATTAATTTAAGCTTTAAATAGAATATTGTTTATTTTGTTTGCGTATTTTTCTACATTAATATTTGCTAACTCGCGATTGTCGCAAAAACACGTAAAAATTGAAATATTTAAGCGTCTACCAATTTGGATTAAAATGTGTAGTTTGTGGTTCCCATTACTTTTTGCAAAGTAATGCGGAACAGTTTGCACTTTATCGCTGTAAATGTTGGTTCGGGGCTTTTTTTTATTCCCCTCAGAAATTTTCTGAATAAGGCTACATCCCCTCAGAAATGTTCTTTAAATTCATGCAGTTTTCCCCCAAAATGAAACTAAAATCTGGAAATTTCATTCCCCTATGAGTAATATCTCGTGAGAATTATCCCCAAATTTGGTTTTCACGCGCTATTTCCCCCCATAAATGAAGGCTATGGCCCCTTCCCCGACTCCCCCGAGCCTTAAAAAAAAGCCCTGTGCTTTATAATGTAAAGGATAACGGGAAGTCACTCTAATCGTTATTAAAGTTTCTTTACGTTTTTTTATGATTTTGAAAGAAAAATTCTTCATTGGAATTGGGAAAAAAGTCCTCTAGATTTGATTCGGAACGGGGCCGTTTGCTTTGGGAACACCTCCGTTTTCATGTGGCGCAGACAGTGCTGAAAAACCCCTGGATGCATTTGCAATTTTAAACATCTTTTAAAAAACACACACTAACAAGCTGTCGTCCGCTGTGTACTCACTAATCGATAATTCCACTGCACTGTAACCCCCCCCAGTTTAAATTTGAACAATGAACCACATAAAAAACTGTTTGCCTTTGTCGCCCAGATTGAAAATGTTATAGAACCAAGAAATTCCGCAAACATATACAAATGTAACAAGAGAGTCAACAAACTGGATTGTTCTGATTGGTCAAGCTTTCATTAAACATGGCGACGGTCAACAATTGTATTGTGATTTAAGCTAGAGCAGACAATTTAATAGACATTTATTGCATTTCTGGCTTAAATACAACAAGATTTAACATAAATACAGCATTATGAACACAAAGTTTTATGCAAATTGATAAAAAATAAAACATTCTGGTGTCCACCATTAAAAAGGTACTTAGCGGATAAGATGTTCCAAAGATTTTAGCCCTTTATAAAAAGTCACTCTAAATTCTTTGCACTTAGAATTCGACTACGGGTATAGGATTTACAGAAGGGACACAAAGTATTGTGAACATAAAAGTGTGACCTTGACCTTTTAGTGAGGGACTCCAAACTTATGTTCCGCACATTGTCTTACTGTTTACAGTGGTGAGTATTTGTGTGAAGTTTCATTGAAATCTGTGAAAGGTTATAGTAATTACAGAGTGGACAAATGTAAAGGACAAACAACAGGCAGGCAGACAGACTACTATTCCGTACTGTTCCACAGCGGCAAAGGATTATCATTATGGCAAAGGATTAAAAATAACTTAATTCTTTGCATGTCTTTTTTATCCATAAATAAGACTTGGTTGGATGATAATCCAACTGATAATTATGTCTCAAAACATAATTTACAAAAAGTAATGCTTTGACCTATGCTATTTCTTGACATACACGTTTGTACAACTGTCAATAAATGTAGATAAATCGGTATTTATTTTCAAAGAGAAAATTGCACTAAAATTTTTGGCATGCCCTGTAAGTAGCAATGCCAAAGCAGCGAGAGTAGTTTCCCTTAAAGGAAGCTCATGAATATTAATTAGTGGCGAAGCGGCCCAACGATGGGACCATTTTATTTCGGTCTTACACTCATATAAAACGTAAATTTATGGAACCAATCTACTTTGCATATAGTAATACGATGATGAAATACCGGGAAAACCATAAAACAATCCACGTGAGTATTATTTTTAGATACGAAAATTCCGCTGAAAAAGTATAAAATCCAATATTTCTTAACAAAAAGAGGATTTCGCTGGATTTCAGGCTACATATTTAACAATGAATTTGTTTTTTATTGAATGCTACCTTTCTTTAGAACGAATTTCACAGCAAAGTTATTGTTTATGGGTCTTTTCCAAACTCATGTTAAACTGAACGCAATTCCAAGATGGCGGCGGTGTGTACGAATAACAATACGGAAAAAATATCAATATTTGATATATTTGCTGTCGACACACTAGTAGGGATATATTGCATGTATTAAGATGGATCCTATATGTTAAACAAGGGCATATGCGTTGTCAATTGTTTAATTATTTGAATTATACAACCAATTACGTCGAAACAATTCGTACCCAGTCGGTTCGTACATTTGTCAGTCTGGTATTTCAATTAATGTTAAAGTGGATATTTACGAGCAATCGCTATAAATTTTCCTATTGCTGAAATATACACCGTTTTACACATATCTTTAGAGTATGGTTAAGAACTAAATTGGGGCATAATAATTGTTGACTATATATCATTTTTGTATGTAAAAATCATTGCGTCAAAACAAGTCACATAAAGAACAGTTTATTTTTATAAAACTATCAATAAAATGTAATGCAAGAAACATGAACAATCATACCAACTAGTATTTAAAATTAGGCTGCACACATGGACATTATGTATTCAGCCTAATAATAAAAATTCATAGTTGGTATTACTGTTTGTGTTGTTTTTGCATTACATTTATTGCACCTTTACGGATGATGTACAAAAATAGTCATAACAACACTTCTATGTGAAATAAATGAAATTTTATTTCAGTTTTGGAATCAGGAAACACGCACCTTTACAAAATTACATTTTGGCCAAGTGTTTTATCTTAATAATGAAAAAAATGACCATAGTCTTAATTTTTCATGTATTTTCCCAATTTGCGTCTTATTGTAGCCTTACGGGTGGTGTACAAAAATAGTCATAACAACACATCTAAGTGAGATAATTATGATTTTATTTCAGTTTTGTACCATTTAAAAAATACATTTCCCCCCATAGCTGTTAGCTTTATAAACACAAATTCATAGTTGGGCTGACTTTTAATGTTTTTTTCTTGTATAACGTTTTATTGCACTTCTTGTATAACGTTTTATTGCACTTTGACGTGTGCTCTACAAAAATTGTCATAACTTCACTTCCAAGTAAGATATTGTCATGATCATTTCAGTTTTGTAATCAGAAAACATGTACCTTCTAGGAAATAGATTGGGATTCATGATCAAAACATCCCCCAAAAATCATGTAGCCATGCTACTGTAAGGCTGTGTGTAACAATCGCGAAAACAAAAAAAAGCCCTCTACGTCCATGTACAACGTATGATGTTAAGTTAAGCTAATGAATAGACACATGTACGTATACATTCCAAAATCATTTAATATAGTTTACCTTTCGTGCTTTATCCATACTGAAATAAATCAGTTATTTGTCTAGCATCTAAAATCTAAATCTAAAGATTCAAAAAGGAATTAGCCGTTACATTTTTCATTCGTAATTATAGGTTTGTGCGCTGACGTCACTGTTCATTGTGTTCCGTTTTTGGACATTTTTCGTCCACTATTATTCCTCAACCATTTCAATAAGTTTGGTAGAGTGTTAAGTTTCATCAAGATTGATCAAGAACTTTATTTTTTAGCTCTGGTGGCCATCTTGTGGAGTGAAGCGGAACCGTTTTCACAGGTTTGGCAGAGGCCATCCAAGGAACATTTTTGTATGTAAAAATCATTGCGTCAAAACAAGTCACATAAAGAACAGTTTATTTTTATAAAACTATCAATAAAATGTAATGCAAGAAACATGAACAATCATACCAACTAGTATTTAAAATTAGGCTGCACACATGGACATTATGTATTCAGCCTAATAATAAAAATTCATAGTTGGTATTACTGTTTGTGTTGTTTTTGCATTACATTTATTGCACCTTTACGGATGATGTACAAAAATAGTCATAACAACACTTCTATGTGAAATAAATGAAATTTTATTTCAGTTTTGGAATCAGGAAACACGCACCTTTACAAAATTACATTTTGGCCAAGTGTTTTATCTTAATAATGAAAAAAATGACCATAGTCTTAATTTTTCATGTATTTTCCCAATTTGCGTCTTATTGTAGCCTTACGGGTGGTGTACAAAAATAGTCATAACAACACATCTAAGTGAGATAATTATGATTTTATTTCAGTTTTGTACCATTTAAAAAATACATTTCCCCCCATAGCTGTTAGCTTTATAAACACAAATTCATAGTTGGGCTGACTTTTAATGTTTTTTTCTTGTATAACGTTTTATTGCACTTCTTGTATAACGTTTTATTGCACTTTGACGTGTGCTCTACAAAAATTGTCATAACTTCACTTCCAAGTAAGATATTGTCATGATCATTTCAGTTTTGTAATCAGAAAACATGTACCTTCTAGGAAATAGATTGGGATTCATGATCAAAACATCCCCCAAAAATCATGTAGCCATGCTACTGTAAGGCTGTGTGTAACAATCGCGAAAACAAAAAAAAGCCCTCTACGTCCATGTACAACGTATGATGTTAAGTTAAGCTAATGAATAGACACATGTACGTATACATTCCAAAATCATTTAATATAGTTTACCTTTCGTGCTTTATCCATACTGAAATAAATCAGTTATTTGTCTAGCATCTAAAATCTAAATCTAAAGATTCAAAAAGGAATTAGCCGTTACATTTTTCATTCGTAATTATAGGTTTGTGCGCTGACGTCACTGTTCATTGTGTTCCGTTTTTGGACATTTTTCGTCCACTATTATTCCTCAACCATTTCAATAAGTTTGGTAGAGTGTTAAGTTTCATCAAGATTGATCAAGAACTTTATTTTTTAGCTCTGGTGGCCATCTTGTGGAGTGAAGCGGAACCGTTTTCACAGGTTTGGCAGAGGCCATCCAAGGAACATTTTTGTATGTAAAAATCATTGCGTCAAAACAAGTCACATAAAGAACAGTTTATTTTTATAAAACTATCAATAAAATGTAATGCAAGAAACATGAACAATCATACCAACTAGTATTTAAAATTAGGCTGCACACATGGACATTATGTATTCAGCCTAATAATAAAAATTCATAGTTGGTATTACTGTTTGTGTTGTTTTTGCATTACATTTATTGCACCTTTACGGATGATGTACAAAAATAGTCATAACAACACTTCTATGTGAAATAAATGAAATTTTATTTCAGTTTTGGAATCAGGAAACACGCACCTTTACAAAATTACATTTTGGCCAAGTGTTTTATCTTAATAATGAAAAAAATGACCATAGTCTTAATTTTTCATGTATTTTCCCAATTTGCGTCTTATTGTAGCCTTACGGGTGGTGTACAAAAATAGTCATAACAACACATCTAAGTGAGATAATTATGATTTTATTTCAGTTTTGTACCATTTAAAAAATACATTTCCCCCCATAGCTGTTAGCTTTATAAACACAAATTCATAGTTGGGCTGACTTTTAATGTTTTTTTCTTGTATAACGTTTTATTGCACTTCTTGTATAACGTTTTATTGCACTTTGACGTGTGCTCTACAAAAATTGTCATAACTTCACTTCCAAGTAAGATATTGTCATGATCATTTCAGTTTTGTAATCAGAAAACATGTACCTTCTAGGAAATAGATTGGGATTCATGATCAAAACATCCCCCAAAAATCATGTAGCCATGCTACTGTAAGGCTGTGTGTAACAATCGCGAAAACAAAAAAAAGCCCTCTACGTCCATGTACAACGTATGATGTTAAGTTAAGCTAATGAATAGACACATGTACGTATACATTCCAAAATCATTTAATATAGTTTACCTTTCGTGCTTTATCCATACTGAAATAAATCAGTTATTTGTCTAGCATCTAAAATCTAAATCTAAAGATTCAAAAAGGAATTAGCCGTTACATTTTTCATTCGTAATTATAGGTTTGTGCGCTGACGTCACTGTTCATTGTGTTCCGTTTTTGGACATTTTTCGTCCACTATTATTCCTCAACCATTTCAATAAGTTTGGTAGAGTGTTAAGTTTCATCAAGATTGATCAAGAACTTTAGAAAATATGACAGGAATACAAAACTTGAACGCAAATTTTATTTTAGCTCTAGTTGCCATTTTGTGCAGTGAGGCAGAAACCATTTGAATAAGTTTGGTAGAGTGTAAAGTTTCATCAAGACTGATCAAGAACTTTAGAAAATATGACAGGAATACAAAACTTTAACGCAAATTCTATATTTAGCTCTAGTTGCCATTTTGTGCAGTGAGGCGGAACCATTTGAATAAGTTTGGTAGAGGAACACTAAAAAAAAATTTGTGTAAAATTATTTGAAAATCTAGCCATAGGTTTAGAAGAAAATGGCCTTTAGACATTTAGACATAATTTTATTTTTTAGCTCTGGTGGCCATCTTGTGGAGTGAAGCGGAACCGTTTTCACAGGTTTGGCAGAGGCCATCCAAGGAACATTTTTGTAAAGTTTCATGAAGATTGACCAAGATCTTTTGAAAATATGACAGGAATTCGAAACGCAAATTCTATTTTTAGCTCTAGTGGCCATTTTGTGCAGTGAGGCGGAACGATTTGTATAAGTTTGGTAGAGAAACACTAAACAAACATTTGTGTAAAATTATTTGAAAATCTAGCCATAAGTTTAGAAGACAAGAGGGAATGATGGCCCAAGTACCCGTAAATAACCGCATTCTCGTTACTATTAAAACCCATTTCGCATGGCATTAACATATAGGGGCGATACAAAAAAACATGGAAATAATTCTATAAGAATACATCAAGAGCTTATGATTGGATACTACCATCTTTTTTTCACATACCGGTATATGTTT
Source organism: Congeria kusceri (assembly GCA_027627225.1). Taxonomy (NCBI): domain Eukaryota; kingdom Metazoa; phylum Mollusca; class Bivalvia; order Myida; family Dreissenidae; genus Congeria; species Congeria kusceri. Next base: position 29,228,140 of record CM051028.1, read on the forward strand.
GAATTCAAATAATAAATTATTAACACCAGTACACAGACCGATTTGATTTCAGTTGAACTTTGCGTATCAGTGATTGACATATTGTTCTGTATTGTTGTTTCAAAAATGCTTTAAATGTTTTTGCAACCAAGTCCATAAGCAATGATAAACCCTGATGGGTTCGAAACTGGTACATAGAGTGACACTCTATAGTTACTACACTCTACCAAAACTTCCTAAATATCATCATAATGGCACCATATAAATGTATCAAACCAAGTAATTATTCTGGCTTTGTGGGCCCGTCTAGCTCAGTTGGTAGAGCGCTATACTCTTGACCAAGGGTTCTTGAGTTCGAGTCCCAGCCCCGGCACATAACTTGTGTGGGGATTGGTCGTGAAATAATTTCTACAGCCATTCTCCCCCTACTTCTGATTGGTATACGGACGATACGGACCATGGACCATACGGCCCAGATTCGCGGACCATACGGCCCAGATTTGCGGACCATACGGACCACATGTTTTTTACGTCATGGAGATTATTTTAATACACGAAATACTACAATACTATGCTGTGCATACTATGATACTATGTACCATTAAAAAAAAAAAATTGAAACGTTTGTGTTCATAATTATTTCAATAAAATTATTTCATATTCTCAGATTTGAACTCATTTGATGTTATCTATTACAGTAATTGATAATATACACTAATTGATTAACACGTCTGTAATTACCAATTAAAGGTAAAGTGTGACAATCGTTATTATTGTAGACAACATCGGCTTATGTTTGCATCTCGGGTACGCCCTATTTATGACACATATTGATTGATGTTATCAATTACATTAATTGATAATATACACTAATAGAGTGAACACGTCTTTAATTACTAATTAAAGGTAAAGTGTGACAATCGTTATTATTGAAGACAATATAAATATCAGGTATGGACATGGTCTTGCCATATTCGAAAAAATGCCTGCGCCTCCATGTTTATTCTGCTTAAGGAGAATTTACTCCACCTCAAGAGCGGTCACTTGTGACAAGTGCCAACGGTGGCATCATATCCGATGTGGAAACACAGGGATTACGGAGGAGGAATATGACGAAGCTGTTCGAAATCATCATGAACTGCGTTTCGTATGCATGAGGTGTCGTCACTACGATACTACTGATGAGGACATGGATGTAGGTGAATATGAAGTCACCCACGTACAACTGCGGGTGCCTGATGCACCGATGGACATTGAACCCACACCGTCAACTCTGTTGTTGAACGAAGAGTCAGGAAGTGGTGATATTATGGACGTGGTGGCAACAGATTACGCAACGTCAATGTTTGACGTGAGTCGACCTGAGCGTTCAGTGGAGTTGGAAGAAGAAGAGACGTAAGTGGACCAATTAAAAAGTTACCATAATAATAATAATATAATAAATTTATAAATCAAACAAATATTTGTTGTTTTATACAAATAATAATACCATTCCTATGTTTTACTTCTTATTATAACAATACAATAATTTATCACTATAGTCATATATATCGCATAATTATTTGTTATTTGATGTTTTACTTCTTATTATAAACAATACAATAATTTATCACTATAGTCATATATCGCATAATTATTTGTTATTTTATTAAATTAATTGGGTATTATTCCTATAAAATAAAATGCTAAGTAATCAACAATGATTTTTTTCAGTGACCTCAACGATGAAACCGTCCATGATGTCGTAATAGACGGAACACCTACATACACAGTGGTGGACGGTGGTTCTAAGAAAGGTTCCCGGAAGCTAGTCTCCAGCGAAGGCTATGCGTTCGTGGTGAAGAGAACCTTGGTCTCTGGTGTGACGGAGTGGAGATGCAGCGTCCGAGGAAGGGGAACTGGTTGTCCGGCGGTCATAAAGCAAACTGGGGATGCCTTTGTGAAAGGCGCACGGGGACACAGTCACCCAGCAAATCCCGGTCTACTCACTGCTGTTCAGAAAGCGAAAGAGGTAATTATAGTTAATTTATCTGTCATATATCATAAATAAAATGTTCAGCCATTTTTTTTATTACTTCAACGTCGAAAAGTATAATAGTTGCTAATATGTGTTTCGCTTTTAATTACAGATAAAAGTGGCGGCTCGTGGAGACGTGTTCGAGACTGCACCCGTCATTGTCCGTCGTGTGTTGGAGGAGTTCTCAGACCCAAACCTACCACCCGGTGCTCGAAACAGTGAGCAAAATCTGTTCAAACTCGCAAACAGGTGTCGCAAGAACATGCGACCAAAAGACCCAGTGTCGACAGAATTTGAGGTAAGATAAATCCCATATGCTAAATCAGACACAGATCATTCCACAAAAAATAACTTGTCCATTGTACATACCATAAATGTGTATTTTGTTGCTGTTTTTTTTATGGGTAATGGGTAATGTATAATTATCCATTTCTTTTTCAGATCGATGAACAGTACCTGAACAATGCGATCAACGAACCGTTCTACAGGGGAACGGTCACGGTAAAGGAACGGAGACACGTCATTCTAGCGACGGATACGCAGCTGGAGCTGCTGTCGAAGGCAAAGACATGGTATATGGACGGAACGTTCAAAGTGGTGAAATCGCCGATAACGCAACGCGAAAAAGGGGAATCTGTCCTTCTACCTACTTATCACCCTGCTGTACGAAGAAGCGAACGAGGTGCAGATGCAATGTCAGCTCATCAAAGAGAAGAAGTTAAAGCGCCACCAGAGCAAACAAACCCGTGCCGTCGTTTGTGGGCGGCTTGGGACCGCTACGGGAAGAGAGAAATATGTACGAGTGAGTTGCTGAATGAGTGTTGTAGATTGTATGGACCTGTGTGAACGGTTGAGTGTAAAGGTACATTGTGTATATGTCTGTTTGGTTGTTTGCTTGTATTTTTTTCTATTGATATTTGTTGTACATAGATATGTATTTGTTTAGACGTGTTTTATATATATGTGCCTCAAATTACACTCTGGAATGAACATGAAATATTTATTGATTAAGACATGGTCCGTATGGTCGGCAAATGTTTAAACAAGTATGTTGTCATTAAACGACGCAATAACGTAAATGTATGCCGTGTAATTACAGAAACTTTAATATTTTATTAAATTTATTAATACAATATTGAAGGAACACGAAATGAATATTATTTCAGACATGGTCCGTATGGTCCGCATATCTGGGCCGTATGGTCCGCAAATCTGGGCCGTACAGTCCATGGTCCGTATCGTCCCTAATTCCTTCTGATTCAAGTAGGGCAGTTGTCATTTACTGGCATAATTATGTGCACTTAGTACTGGTAAACCACTTACGTCCGCTTAGTTTGCCCAGAAAGTGTGAGTAGGTTAACTGACCGCCATTATATCACTGAATTACTGGTAAATAAGGTGAAAAATCCAAACAAACACACTTCCCAAATGTACTCTTAGGAGAAGGAAATTTCTAGGTTACATAGGAATACTTATTGTTAACATTAACAACCATACAACTATCAAAATTGTCAGATTAAATTATAAATAACTATAAAACCTTTTAGTTGTTTTGTGTAAAAACTTGCTAATAATTTTGAGTCAATGACACCCACAGAGACAAAAAATCCAAATGTGCTCTTCGGAAAAGGGAAATTTGTATGTTACATAGGAATACTCATTGTTAACATTAAGAACCATACACCTATCAACATTGTCAGATTAAATTATAAATAACTATACAACCTTTTAGTTGATTTGTGTAAAAACTAATAATCACACCAATTTCGAGTCAAAACAGTGTAGAAGAATAATTTTCAATTAAGGAGAAATAATAAATCAGCTTCAAAAATCATGTAAGATAATAACTTGAGTTTCCAAAATCCCAATTCAAATGTATAGTGTAAGTCAGTCCAAAAGTTACAAGATTATATGATACTGAATAAGTTACTAACTAAACAGTCCAAAAACTACAGAAAATAATTAACCTTTTCAGGCACTAGATCACATGATATTAATCCTATATTCTGACTGCTTGTTTACAACATGAAATTTAACTATTTAGTGTTGTTTACATCTTATTCCTGACTGGATGCCAAGACAGACAGTGGAAACATTTACTGCTGCACACATAGCCAAAATATAGGTAAGCAGCAGGCTATACACTGATTACTACATGTATGTGTAATGATGCTGATCTAAAATAGAAGTATCATGTTGACTCCGAGTGATGTATTGAGTTTACTGATAAGCAGACTCCACTATCTGGGTTAAATCTGTGACTAAAGGGAAACAAGAGATGTTTGTAAAACATGTATGCCCCCCCCCCCCCCCTGACTTGCAGCCAAGTTGTGAATATGTGCAATTGTTAAGATTTTTTTTTAATATGCAATCCCAAACGAGGTCTCTATATATGGTATCTATGTATGAAATTTCATTAAAATATCTTAATGTGTTCTCAATATATTGAGCAGAAACCGTTTTTCTATTTTTAGCAATGGTGACCTTGACCCCACCCACCCCATATGAAATCCCAAGTGAGGTCTCAATATAAGGTATCTATGTATGAAGTTTCATTAAAATATCTCGATGCGTTCTCAAGTTATTGAGCGGAAACCGTTTTTCTATTTTTAGCGACAGTGACCTTGACCCCACCCACCCCATATGCAATCCCAAGCGAGGTCTCGATATAAGGTATATATGTATGAAGTTTCATTAAAATATCTTGATGCGTTCTCAAGTTATGGAGCAGAAACCGTTTTTTCTATTTTTAGTAATGGTGACCTTAACCTTGATCCCACCCATGCCATATGCAATCCCAAGCGAGGTCTCAATATAAGGTATCTATGTATGAAGTTTCATTAAAATATCTCATTGCATTCTCAAGTTATTGAGCGGAAACCGTTTTTCTATTTTTAGTAACGGTGACCTTAACCGTGACCCCACCCACCCCATATGCAATCCCAAGCGAGGTCTCGATATAAGGTATCTATGTATAAAGTTTCATTAAAATATCTCGATGAGTTCTCAAGTTATTGAGCGGAAACTGTTTTTCTATTTTTAGCAACGGTGACCTTGACCTTTGACCTCAAAATGAATAGGCATCTTCCTTTCCTCCCAAGTAACCAGCGCACCAACTTAAATGATCATAGGTCAAACCATTCTCTAGATATCGTGCGGAAACGAAATGGACTATGGACAGACCGACCATCCGACCGACGGACAGGTGCAAAGCAATATACTCCCACTTCTTTGAAAGGGGGCATAATAACACATTTATAACATTTATCTTCCGGATACTGCATTTACCTCCCTTTACCAGGTGAGTTATTCAGGAATAGATGTATTTGGGGCCAAAAAAGGGACAATAACTCTGGTGTTCCTGGTCCGATCGGGCCCATTATCGAACTCGTCCAAGATTTTATGGTCATATAGAAACTGTGCAAGTTTGGTCAAGATTGAATAAAAAATGTAGTCTTTATCACGATAACGGTCCAAATTGTTGACCGCATATAGATGCCGGACAACGCCCGAGAGGTCCCCTATACCAATAGCTCACAGAGCACTTCGTGCTAAAAATGGCGTTTAGACATAATGGTATTTTAAGCTCTGGCGGCCATCTTGTGCAGTGGAACCATTTTCACAGGTCTGGTAGAGGACCATCCAAGGAACATTTCTGTAAAGTTTCATGAAGATTGACCAAGAACTTTTGAAAATATGACAGGAATACGAAACTTAAACGCAAATTTATCGCAAGCCCAACCGACCGGTTTTTGCTCATCTATAAGCAGATTTTTCGTTGAAAAATTCGGCTAAAAAGGGCAATAACTCCACCCAAATCCTCATCTTGTCTTCAGAATTGCTTCATAACTGTGATACAGTATTTTGCGTTTTAAGTCTATACCTCTTATAGTTATTGTGAAATTTGACCCAAAGCTAAAATTCCAAGTTGAAAAATGGGCAATAACTCCATAAAAATCCTTGATATAGTTACCTCATCGTGTCTACAGAATGGGTTCATAACTGTGATCAATTACTCAAGTCAATACCTTTTATAGTTAATGTGAAATTTGACCTAAAGCACAAATTCTAAGTTCAAAAACGGGCAACTGCTCAAACGAAATCCTTGATATGAGTTTTCTCCTCTTGTCTACAGAATAAATTCATCAGTGATAAAATAATTTGAGTTTCAAGTCAATATCTCATACAGGTAATGAGAAATTTGACCTAAAGCGAAAATTGTTAAGTTAAAAAAAGGGTAATAACTCCAACAAAATCCTTGAAAGTTACCTCTTCATGTCTGCATAATGGGGTCTGCACCATAAACGAGTATCTTGAGTTTCAATTTCATGTCTTTGATAGTTATTCAGAAATTTAATATTTAACAAAAAAGTCAGAACATTCAAAGTTGCAACTCCAAACAAGGGCAGATAACTCTGAAAATACAAATCACAGGGTTACCTGCCTTGTTGTAATGGATTACCCTTTTGATAGTAAACAAGTATTGAAAGTTTCAAATGGACACCTTTGATAGTTTTTGAGAAATGGCCACACACACAAAATGACAAAAAACTTAACCAAAAAACTTAACTAATGCAGACGCTGACGCAGACGACAGAGTGACAACAATAACTAGACTTTGTTTGAAAAGTCGAGCTAAAAATTAGACCAGTTGATGATTTTCAGTTGCTTGAATAAAGGACATAAACAAATATTTCTTTTCTTTGTTAAACTGAAATAAGCTTATAGGACCAGTATTTTTAGTATCAAATTTTCCTATGTGAGCCATAAGGTTATTTTAGTCTGGAAATATACAATGGAATACCAAAGTTCAAGCTGCCAAGTGAACCAGAGATAATGATATACAGTAATAATTACCTAATTACCACTGCAGTACAAATGCCCGGAAACTTGGGTGAAAAACAACAAAGCCATACTATTTGGACAGAAAACATATTCAATGACACACAAAAAAGATAGAAAAGATATTTTGCTTCATTAAGAGTGAGAAGGCATACATATGTCCTATGCTAGGAAACAAACAACATGTGGTACACAAGACACTGTAGTTTCGAAAACAATAATGTGTGATCAATAACAACAAGTAAATACAATGTTGACTATAGTATAACTTGCAAAGATTATAAGTTATAACTTGTTTATAGTAGCTCTATATATCTAGGGTATAAATCAAAACTGGCCATAGCTATGAAATTTATTAATCTCAATTGAGAAAACTGCACTTTTAAATAATATTTAGTTTAAGAACATTTTATGATGTGCATATAAATATGCTTGCACATTATTATGTTATTGCTTCAGATAAAATTCATTTTATGTTTTATGTTGAAGCACAGAGAAATTAAAGACGGTAAATTCAACCAATTCTGAAAAAAATACAGACACATCATTGTACTGGTGTAAAACAGCTTTTTTTGCCAAGCTACACATTACACTATTCATAGGTGAAATTTCAACAACACCGTACAATATATATATAAAGTTAATAGTACACCATGCAAATATAAATATTGATACATTACAATAAACAAAATCTTAGGCACAGAACAAAGCTGGACAGTCCAGACATATTCAAAGTTTTAGAACCACAGGCTAACAATCTAACCGCAAAAATATTTAAGCCGTCAAAAATGTTGACCTTAAGATGTTACAACAGCGGGACAGTTTCTGCACATAGTTATGTCTTACTACACAAATCAATGTTATCATATGGTTAGGAAATACAAAGTGGATTTATAAAACTTGACAACTTGTAAATACTGAACAAAATGGACATCGGTTATTGCATTTATAGAAATGAAAAGGAGCATACAAATGGGACTAGTGGTATATGAAAGGATACATTATATTCCAACTACCAATTGCATCACTGAGCGGGCGCATTTCCTTGAAACAGAAAATACCATAAAAGCAGAAAAGGTCGTCCTGGATTAGCCTGTGCGGACTGCACAGGCTGATATGGGATGACACTTTACGCGTGTGCATTAAGATGGGTTTCCCACGACACACCTCAATAATTAAATACCCTTGTTTACAACATGTATACTATGCCACTATTTTTCTCTGCTTTTTTCAATCTAGATTACAGTGACTATTATTTTCTACATTGCAAGCTAATAATGTAATAACCAATACATTAATTTGTAAATCTCAATTACATTTTTACAATTAAATATACATGTACAACAATCTTATCTCCAGATTAAAAAAATATTTTGATGGAACCAAAAAAAATTGTAATCATATGATTTTGTTATTTATTATAAATTTACAAACAAACCCATCATTGCATTTAAATTCAGCGGCAAAATAACAATACTGGTACTACATGCTATTTTATGTCAAACATAAGAAAGCAGAATATTGTAATGAGATGATGAAAGCTTTGAAAACCTCCACAATCATTCATACATCTTGAACAGCACTAGAAATATCTCCAGCACAGGCAAATGTGTATATTCCTATACAAAAAACAACAACAATACATATATCGTTATTGGAACCATCCATATTACAATAAAACAACAAGTCTATTCATGAAAATGAAGTGGCAAAGCCAATTATTCCAGGTTTTTACACAGCATTTTCCACCAACAAATTTACCCTTAAAGTTTAGAAGCTTTTCAAATCAAATTTAATGTTTATTTATTAATTACAAAATCAATTAATTTGTATTTCTAATATAATTTTAATCCAAAACTGTTTCAGCTAAATACATATTTTATGTATTGTATTGTTTGACATCACCAAAGAGTAAGTTATTGAGGTCATCTCAAATTCGCTCGCAGGCCTTTATTGCCAAGTTACCAATACTTATACAAAAGATTAACTTTCATGCACCACAATATTTGTTCAGAAGTACATTCTCACTACATTTAAAATGCCAACATTTTCTTTGAATAACTAGAAATAAAGAACATTCAAACAACTGAACATAAATGTTATTGCAATGACACATTAACTGTATATATCCAACAAAAGAAAGACAAAATTCTGAAAAAAATCGACAGAAATCTGAAATCAAAATCAATAAATTATAAAAATGTCTATAAAGGAAGTATTTGCAATAAATATGTAGTGTTCACTCATTCTAGCTCCTTCACGACTGCAGACTTAAATCCTCCCACACAGTGATTGCACATAGCATATGCAGACTGTCCATGGAACAACGATGTACACAATGTCGAGCACTGACAAAAGCATTGCTACAAAACCATCAGAGAAAGTGGAATATCCGCCTTTATTGTTCATACAAAATCTCTACAATTCTTGTTAACGCTGACGTTATATACCAAAAAATGTTTTCAATTCATAAGTCTGCTCGCTTCTTACAACATAAAGCTGCCATTCTTACATGTTATTGTTCATTGCCAACCAAAAATACCATAGACAAAACAAACAGTTTATTAAACACTTATTAGTCAAGTGTATACCCAGTAATTATTAAACATTTATGTAGTTGTTCTGAAAGTCCATTCTCCTCTTTAAACCAAACTACTACTTCTTAAAGATATCGCATGCAATATATAAAATGATGGTAGGTATGAAACAAAATAATTGATATAAATTCTGCAGCAAAAATTTACAACACAAGTTTCAGCTCCGCAAGTCGAAAATGTTTTGTTTCTGAAGTGATGTCACAATCTCCACCATGGTTGTAGAGTCGGCAGAAGCCATGAATACTACTAAATCTGTCCTCTTTATCTGTAATCGTGACTGTGAATCCTGTCCACTTACTGTGTCTTTGCCTTCGCTTTCGGGAAAGGAATCTTCGAGGTAACTCTGTTCAACAAAAGATGTTTAAGCACATTTATGAACATGTTTGTACTAGACATTTGACAATTCAAGAACATTCCTTTACCACTGCTCTGTTTGTTTATTTGGGTTTTACGGAAACTCAACACATTATGGTCATATCGTGCCGTTTACGTATGCTGATTTCAATATAGATTAGGAAATGTGAACTAAATTTGGTTATATGTATCTCTTTCAAGTACTGGATTAATGTATAAGATGGCACTGTTTGGAAAAGTTCTTTTAATGAATTTACTTTGAAATGTCTTTCGCGAATATCACCGAGCCTGTGCAATTAATAAGCATATGTTTCACAGTAAAATGTTCGTCGCTAGGTATACAATGAGGTGCTTCTTCTCTTTTTAAAAGGTACGAATGTGTTAATCTGCTTTGCCCTATTCTGCAGCGAGTTAAAACAATTTGATCATGTCGGTCAGAAAGAGTAACAGGTGTTGCTGAATCAAGACTAGGCTTAATCTCGTTTCATTTGTAAAAGGTTGCCTCATTCCAAATTGCTTGCCATTCTGGTTTTATTAGTTTATTAATTGCTGGTTTCACTATTGGGTAATTGAACATTGACAATCTGGAGACTAAGAGATTACCACTGCTCTAAAACAAAACTGCTCTAAAACGACATATCATACTTTAATGTAATGTCAAAAATGTTATTACAGCAAAATATTAATGAAGGAAACTTGAGCAATGATCTTACACAATAAACATTTCCAAATACTCATGTTTTAAATTTTGTAATTTCATCATTAGTACAATGATTTTTAGGTTAATATTTCTGAAACGTAATAGAACAGGGAATAACAAGTTAGAACTTAAGTACTTCACTGCTTTAATAAATATTTTCCTTCACATCATTTCACTCAAGACAGTAGTAAAGAACAATACATACTGGGCCATGATGTTGTTGAGTTGGTTACGGACTAGGTTCACGTTCTGGTCAATTGGCCCCTTGTACGTCTCGTACACCTTGGGCACAGTGAAAATGGCAACCACCGCTGAAAAACAGACAACCAAAATAGTTTTGGGTATGGTGCAAACAGAAACAACTGCTGAAAATATGGGGAATGAAATATAGGATATGAACATCCAAATCATCTACAAAACAGTTATTTAAAGAATATATATTAGGCGTGTCGTGGGAAACCCGGGCTTAATGCATGTGCATAAAGTGTCGTCCCGGATTAGCCTGTGCAGACTGCACTGACCGGGACAAAACTTTCCACCTTTAAGGTATTTTTGTTTCGAGGTAGGCTCTTCTAAAGATTAACCCACTGTAGGCGGAAAGTGTCGTCCCGATTAGCCTGTGTGGACTGCAACACGCCTCATATTAACTTACAGACATTTGTGAATTGATCTCACACAGTAACACAAGTATTGGAATGTTCTTTCAACAAACCTAAATGGACAAGCTTTACCATGTTTACGTGCACATTAACATGATATAATAATATGGGATACCATTGGTTTCGCAATTGATACAGTTTGCCCAATACAACTACACAAGGGTCATGGAACTGAAATGTCCTGTCCGCATGTAAATACTGCCGTAATGAACTTAGATACACAACAATTGTAATATTTGTTGAAACATGTCCTCATGTAACAATAACAGACAACTTACCTAAGATAACAAGGGTCATGCCATTGAACCAGGATCCCACATAGGTCATCAGCCACATGAGAAGTGCAAACTAAAATGAGCAAATATGTGTTAAGTTGTTAATTATAAACTTATATTTTATCAGTATAAAATAAATTGCAATTCATTATTATTAAATTATATAAACATTTTTATTATCAGTTGCAATACCGGCTCAATAAATCATTCTAAACTGTTAACAGTCAAGGTTTTTCATTGTATGCAAACAAACCAAAACAAATAGTGTGGTGTTTTTGTATTACAATCATACAATGATATTTAAAGGTATGTTTTTTCGATGACATACATGTATTTTTGTCTTCAAATTTTGGGAAATGCAAGACAAATTAAGAATGAAACCTTGAAGGAGTACAATACAATATGAAGATGACAAATTTTGTGAAAATCATGACAACATTTGAGTGTAACCTAGATTGAAAACAATACAAAGTAAAGATGATAACTTCTGGAAAATTAAAGTCACATTATGCATGTAACCTTGATGGAGTACACAAATACAACATGAAGATCACACATTTTGGGAAATTCTCAGTAAATTTTGAGTATAACCTGGATGGAGTTGACTAACAGACAATACCGTACATGAACCACAAATCTAATAAATGATCGGTAGATGAACATTGTATCGTCGATGTAGTACAATACAATGTTAAGATCACAAAATTTAAGGATATTCACGACAAAATTAGACTGCAACCTTGATGGAGTCTACGTAGTCCTCGACCAGGAAGAGTCTCCTCAGTTCTTGAGAGAGGCTGTTGACATTGTCGGCAATCTTGCCGGCGGCCGACTCCACCACCTCCTCCTTCAGCTCCAGGTCCATCTCAAGCAGTTTCCTTGAAACATCATGAGGAACAAGAATTAAGTAGTGATAATTTTCCAAATGAAACATATGGGTTTTATACTTTTTGGGATTCACATACATAAAGTCAATGCTTATTTTGCAAGCTAAAGGGTGGTCTAATATGTTACATAAATCATAAACAATGGAATAAAGTTTGCCTCGTTTTTGACTTACGATACCAAAATATTCACTCAGGGTTATTCAGAAACCTTTGACAAATGGAACGCTAGTATGTTACTAGGGATAACACCTTTAGCTTTTGGCCTGTGACCTCAATATTTGAGCCCTGAAATTTTCATTTTGACCCCTCAACATTTCAAGCTAGAGGTAATTTTACTCCCGATTTTCAATCCCTGGCAAGATAGCAGGACACTTTTTACATTGTTTCAAGTTTTGTTTGTGTTTTTGTTTGGATTCTTCGCCGTTTTTAACAGTATTTCAGTCATATCATGGCGGTCAGTTAACCTACTCACACTTTTCCTGGGCAAGTTTAGCCGATCTAAGCGGTTTACCAGTACTAAGTGCACATACCTATGCCAGTAACTGACAACTGCCCTACTTGAATCAGAGTTAGGGGGAGAATGGCCGTAGAAATAATTTCATGACCAATCTCCACACAAGTTATGTGGCCGGGCTGGGGTTCGAACTCACGATCCCCGGATTGACAGTCCAGTGCTCTACCAACGGAGCTAGCCGGGCCTAGTATAGACAATGAACATTGTTTAAAGGTAGTGTATTCAGTGGATTAAGGGCAAATTTCAACAGCAATAAACAGAATTCAAGTTGATGTATGGATCAATAATAAATGTTCAAATATTTCCAGGCCATGACAACATGCAATGTTGCACTTCTCGAAATGAAGTATGAAACGAACAGCTATGCCTGTCAGCACAGATTTAAGAAACCACGCCTGTTTTCTATGTTTAAATTTATGTTCACAACAGTTTATCGTTATTGAGAGCGTGCCAAGAGAGATATACCAAAAATTGCCTTGATTTATACATCTAAATATATATATATTCTATCAGACTTGATTTAACAAATGTTAAATGTCAGCATCGGAGTATTTAGTTCATGAAAAATTTAGCATCATAAGACATTTAGTTTTAAAATTAGATGTGCATAAATGCAGGCATATTTCTTTACAATGCGCATGAAACTGAGACAACAAAATGCTTGTCATCCATTAATCTGACCACACAAAATTGCCAAGTCATGCTGAATAAATAAGCCAAATAACCTGCAGAAGAGTTATAATAAATCCACATAATTTCTGAATTGAGACAAGGCCATTGAATAAATCCTCACTGAACAAATAGCAAGCATTTTAGATCGTTATTACTCATAAATGTACACGAGAAAAAGAGCTCTAGCTACTTAGAACTTTGTTTTCTTTAGGTCAAATTCATGTAAGATGCAAGAAGTTCTACAACCATACTCAACAATTTTCCAAAGGTAAGGCACTCTTGTGGCTAATTACTTCCAAATACTTCCAATGAAAGGCCTAAATGTCTTAAACAAACGCATTCAAGTTCTGGTTCTACCCAGGGAAATCGACTCAAACGTGTCACAATAAGCCCCTGAATTTCTACACGATCCAATCAATACGGTTAAACTGAAAAAATCAACTAAAATGCAATGTAGTTAAATGGAAAACAATCATTAACACAACTGTGCTAAAATTAATGGTTAACAAGGCTTGTCACAGGATGTGATGTATACCCCCAAAGCATATGCTTGTCAGAGGGAGGCAACACATTGTCAGTCACATGTTTGCAAAAATGACACTTCCTACTACAAGAGTTATGTCCTTGTACTCTGCACTTCCTCTCAACATTCTCTATCAATATATGTGGTATTATTTTTAAATCACTTCAATACTAACGGAGTTTGCACTGCACACGAAAATTAACTGATAGGCAATATCTCCATAAATATTTAAGAATGAATTATGGTCCTTGTACTCTGCCCTTCCTCTCAATGTCCTCTTATCAATATATGTGGTGTTATATATTTAATTCCTTCAATACTAAGGTAGTAATTATCTGCAAAAAAGGGGCAATAACTCAATAAATATTTAAGAATGAATTATGGTCCTTGTACTCTGCACTTCCTCTCAACATCCTCTTAGCAATATATGTGGTTTTATTTAAAATCCCTTCAATACCAATGGAGTTATGCTCTGCACAAAAAAATTAATACAGGGCAATAAGTCCAAAAATATTGAAGAAGGAGTTATGGTCCTTGTACTATGCACTTTCTCTCACTGTCCTCTATAATTATATGTAGTTTAATTTGAATTCCTTCAATACTAATGGAGTTATGCTCCGCACAAGAAAATTAAACAAAGGGCAATAACTCCGTAAATACTGAAGAAAGCGTTATGGCCCTTGTGCTCTGCACTTCCTCTCATTGTCCTCTATCATTATATGAAGTTTCAGTTCAATCGCTTCAATACTAATGGAGTTATGCTCAGCACAAGAAAATTAATGTTTTGCATAAGAAAATGAAACAAAGGGCAATAACTTCATAAATATTGAAGAAAGACTTGTGGTCCTTATGCTCTGCACTTCCTCAAATTGTCCTCTATCATTATATGAAGTTTCATTTGAATCCCTTCAATACTAATGGAGTTATGCTCAGCACAAGAAAATTACACAAAGGGCAATAACTCCGTAAATATTGAAGAGTTATGGTCCTTGTGCTCTGCACTTCCTCTCGTTATCCTCTATCATTATATGAAGTTTCATTTGAATGCCTTAAATACTAATGGAGTTATGCTCAACACAAGGAAATTAATACATCACACTAGAACTCCGCGAGTCGGATGTGTCGCCTGACGCCGGATAGCTTAAGAGAATCCAAATGAAGAAGCACTTAAGGTTAATGCTCAATTTTTTTTTAACAGATTTACTGAAATCTTCAAAAGCACTGCACTATGGCCAATTGCAAAGAAAAGACCAATTTAAAACCAAAAATGCGACACAAAAATAAGTGTGAAAATTTACAAAGGGCAATAACTCCGAAAGTATACGGTGCAGAGTAACGGTTCTTGTGCACTGCACTTCTCCTCAATAAGATCTATCTACCTATCAAGTTTCAAGTTGATAGCTCTCATAGTCTTAGAGTTATGCTCAGGACAAAAATTGAGTATGAAAATAAACAAAGGGCAATAACTCCGAAGTATGAGATGCAGAGTAACGGTTCTTGTGCACTGCACTTCTCCTCAATGAGATCTATCTACCTATGAAGTTTCAAGTTGATAGCTTTCACAGTCTTAGAGTTATGCTCCGGACAAAAATTAAGTATGAAAATAAACAAAGGGCAATAACTCCAAAAGTATCAGGTGCAGAGTAACGGTTCTTGTGCACTGCACTTCCCCTCAATGAGATCTATCTACCTATGAAGTTTCAAGTTGATAGCTTTCATAGTCTTAGAGTTATGCTCCGGACAAAAATTAAGTATGAAAATAAACAAAGGGCAATAACTCCAAAAGTATGTGATGCAGAGCAACAGTTCTTGTGCTCTGCACTTCTCCTCAATGAGATCTATCTACCTATGAAGTTTCAAGTTGATAGCTTTCATAGTCTCATAGTCTTAGAGTTATGGTAAGGACAACAATTAAGTATGAAAATAAACAAAGGGCAATAACTCAAAAAGTATGAGGTGCAGAGTAACTGTTCTTGTGCACTGCACTTCCCCTCAATTAGATCTATCTACCTATGAAGTTTGATGTTGATAGCTTTAATAGTCTAAGAGTTATGCTCCGGACATGCGAAAGGGGCCACCGCCCCCGACACCGCCGAGAAAAGTAACACCTATATGTCGCTTATTCAGGCGACACAATAAGGAAATAAAACAAAGGGCAATAACTCCATAAATATTGAAGAAAGTGTTGTGGTTCTTGTGCTCTGCACTTCATCTCATTGTCCTCTATCATTCAATACTAATGGATTTATGCTCAGCACAAGAAATTTAAACAAAGGGCAATAACTCTGTAAATATTGAAGAAAGAGTTATGGTTCTTGTGCTCTGCAAATCCTCTCATTGTCCTCTATCAGTATATGAAGTTTCTTCTGAATCCCTTTAATACTAATAGAGTTATGCTCCGCACAATAAAATTAATGCTTCAAATAAGGAAATAAAACAAAGGGCAATAACTCTGTTAATACTACAGACAAAGTTGATGTTCTTGTGCTCTGCACTTCCACTCATTGTCCTCTATCATTATATGAAGTTTAATTTGAATCCCATCAATACTAATGGATATATGCTCCGCACAAGAAAATTAAACAAAGGGCAATAACTCAATATTGAAAAGAGTTGTGATCCTTGTACTCTGCACTTCCTCTCATTGTCCTCTATCATTATATGAAGTTTCATTTGAATCCCTGCAATACTAATGGAGTTATGCTCCGCACAAGAAGCGTGATGGACGGGCGGACAGACAGACGGACGATGCGATTACGATATGCCCTCGAAGTTCCCTTCGGGGGCATAAAAACAAGACACTGTGTTCAATAAACACACATGCCCCCAGTTAGTGCTGGAGAGCCCATTTGAATTATTCCCAATTAGATCAAGGTCAAAGTATGATTGGGTAATATGGGTGGATTGGGGATGGTAATAAGTAACAACTGTGTCAATATCCAAGTGTTATAGTATGTGATGTTGGTGCTAGATAAAACGGTTAAATCTAGTTAACCAAGAAATGGCACTTTGGAATTATTATAAGTGCAAATTTGGTCAAGATCAAGGTCAAAGTGAGGTTGGATGATATGGGTGGATTGGAATGGTCATAAACAACATCAATATATGCCTCCCGCAGCAAGATGCTGGGGGCATAAAAACAAAAACTTAGCATGTGCTATACTTGAACGGATGGCCGTCATTGGTCTTCTGGACAGCCTGCATGACGTTCTTGTAGACGCGGAAGCTGAGTGTGACTGTGAGGACGGCCAGGGAGAGGTACGCCATCACACTGAGGATCGTGCAGCACATCAGAGACAGCAGCACGAACACCATGCTGCCGAACACGAGGCCCGTCCGCTTGACATCACGCCAGTAGATCAGCTCCAGCACTGCAATGGTATACCAGAACATGTAGTGAAACCTTTGTATATATTTCCTTTTGCATGGATAGTATATGAGATGCAGCACTGCAATGGAATACCTGAACTAATGGTGAACACTTTGTACAATTTGTACAAATGTTTGAGTTTGATTGCAAGGA
This sequence comes from Congeria kusceri, assembly GCA_027627225.1. Classification (NCBI taxonomy): domain Eukaryota; kingdom Metazoa; phylum Mollusca; class Bivalvia; order Myida; family Dreissenidae; genus Congeria; species Congeria kusceri. The sequence continues at coordinate 29,245,682 of CM051028.1, forward strand.
AATACCAGAACTTGTGGTGAACACTTTGTACAAATGTTTGTTTTTTTATTGCAATGCAATACCAGAACATGGTGTACACTTTGTACAAGTGGTACACTTTGTACAAACATTTATTTTATTATTTTTTTTGCGTGAAAAGTATATCATGCTTCAGCATGCAGGGCAATACCGGAACAGATGAACACTTCATAAGAAGTTTGTTGTTGTTGTTATTGTAAACTTTTACATGAAAAAGAAGCACTTGTGCGTAATGGCGGGATCTACAATACTGTTATATCTTCAGGTGTACTAAAATCTAGAGGGGCTCATCCGCACTCTGCACATTTGTTCATAAGCCCATCTGGCTTTCAGTATGGAATATGTATCATTTAATATATATGTGACTGTTCATCAGCTAATGATAACAGTTGTTTTTTAAAATATATAAATTGAAAGTCATCAACAGAATCAACGCCTTTACCATGTTTCCCAAATAAGACATCAATTAATTTAAATACAAAGTTTGCAGAATGAATCAAAAGGAATATTAATGTTATTATGATATCAAATCATGCAAATAATAGACAAATTGGAACCTAACTGAATATACTATTATACAATCTAAGTTGTTTTTGAATCTGTCACATGGCAGTAACAAGCTATTTCCATGCTATGTCTGTTAACAATAGCACTTAATTATCATGTCTGTCTACAGTCAAGAAAATCATATGCATAATTACAAAAAGTAAGCATTAGCTCATACCACCGAAACTCTATCATTACTGCCTGCACATTTAAAAGGTTTATACAATAGGCAAAACTGAAGACAAATGGAAATAGTACTGCATACTTGCATAAATTATGAGTATCCAGTGTCAGGTAAAGTGCAGGTTTATTCAAACGACATAAATGCTATGATTGGCAATGCAATTATTGATTGGAACAGGCTGATTGTATGACTGGGTTAAAATACACTATTGGAATTTGATACAGTCTTTAGAACAATGTCATGGACCGAACATTACTTGCTTAAAGTTGCTGTATTAAAACAACAGTAAAATCAACCCACATTATTTTCATTCATCTGGCAAAATACATTAATTTACTTTATCAGTGACACATATAAAATCAATACAAACATTTTCATTACGATGCTGCAGGACTTCAAACACCATGAAGGCATTCTGGTTGCTATAGCAGCAGAGCAACTACTTGTGACTTGTAACCTATGAGCTGTGACGTGTAACCATTGAGTCATAATGATGACACATTAGCTCTGCAGAACCTCTGTCCCCGGCCTAGATCATAGATAGTCTTACAGGAAGCTGGTTGGCTGCACTGCTGAAGTGTAGCAGGCATAGACAAAAGTATGGCCTGATAAGGGTTCCTAATTAGCTTATCTATTTGCGCAGTATCTGTATCACATAAGAATGTCTGATATTGAACATTCAAGCAAGAATTATGAACAATGTTTCCAATATCTATTATCAGGTGTTTAGCTGATAATAAATTTCGAAGAATGGATACTAAACATATTTGCTTGTCATAGCACGAAATTTCTATTTGTGGGTGTATCAGCCTTTATTCTTGCAAACACTCAATGAAAATATCAGTTTGAATAGATTTTGTATTGATATTCTTTATCGATCTCCATGATCATCCGCATATCGGATATAAACAACATCAATAAATAGCAAAGAAGAAAGAAATCATGGCAATATGCAGACTGTTTACAGGAACTATTCACAGATATTTCTGAAAATAGCCACTCAGACACCCAGAAATTTCTGCTACAAGAAGTTACCTGCGAAAAAACTTCCTACACAGTATGGATGAATACTAACAATAGCAGAAGGCTGTATCTCAGTACTTGAATCATATAAACTAAGTTCAATTTCTTAGTAGCCGTTACATACAGATCATGAAGATAAATTAATCAGTATATTTATCGCATAACTAATATGCTTTTGTACCTCATGGGGCAAGTTATCTTCTAATAGGAAACAGTTCTAACAAGAGGGCCATGATGGACCAAAGCGCTCACCTGAGAACTGGTACAGATGAAGACCATACTGTTGTGACAGGTTTGAAAATTAAGGTATCTGAACAATACATAGTGGGGGTAGGATCAATTTTGATTTAAAACATCTGTAAGTGAAATGGGCTAACTAAAGTATGAGTTGGGTAGTGGATGTGCGTTTTTTGGCTAATGGTTCTCAAATCATTGACAATTCTGGAAAATGCACAAACAGTAGATTTTGATGTCTTTTTCGCAAACAGTTTTGGAAAAAACTAGTTGCAATGCGATAATTGCGATGGCTGTGCTATAAGGTAAAGTTTTGCTTTTTCTTTGATAATTTTCTTTCCAATGACGATAAATGATGTTAATGCAGGCTCTGAAGACATCAAAGTTGGAAATCAAATTTGATAAATCAATTTTTATGGTCATGCGTAAACTGTGTAAGTTTGGTCAACATTGAATCAAAGATCGTGAGTGCAAGCCAATCATTGATAACTTGTTGATCTTTTTTTCCAAACACAAGGGGCAATAACTCTGGTGTTTCTGGCCAGATCATGCTTATATTCTACTTCACCTGTAGTCTTACGTTCATAGACAAACTGTACACGATTGGTGACGATTGGATGAAAAATGAAGTCTCTATCCTGATATATTCGACTGCACCTTCTTATGGTCACAGCCAAACTGTGCAAGATTGGTAAAGATTGGATGAAAAAGTCTCTATCTTGTATAATGTCAATTTTTGCATATTTTTTTCACAAACAAAGGGCAATAACTCTGGTGTTTCTGGTCCGATCTTGCTTATATTCGACTTCAACTGTAATCTCATGGTAATAGACAAACTGTGCAAGATTGGTGAAGAGTGGATTAAAAATGTCTCTCTCTATCCTGAATAATGTCCATTTTTGTATATTTTTTTAATAAACAAAGGGCGATAACTCTGGTGTTTGAAATACGATCTGGCCCATTTCTGACGTCTGCTGAGATCTGACGGTCATACACAAACTGTGAAAGTTTGGTTAAGATTGGATGGAAAATAAAGTCTATACATTGGAAAAGGGCACTTTTGCACTTTTTTTGCATAAAAAAGGGGCAAGAACTGTGGTGTACTGGTGTGATCTGAGCCAATAACAATCCCATCCGAGATTTTATGGTCTTTCACAAACTGTGCAAGTTAGGTCAAGATTGAATAAAAAATGTAGTCTTTATCGCGATAACGGTCCAAATTGTTGACGGCATCTTGACTACGGATGACGGACAATAGACGACGCCGGAGAGGTCCCCTATACCAATAGCTCACCGAGCACTTCGTGCTCAGGTGCGCTAAAAATAAATATTCTAAAATAATTATTAATGTGACATTATAAAATGTTTGTAATGTTTGTTTTATCATCATCATCATCATCATCATCACCACCATCAATAGAAACATCGTCATTAGTTCTGTGACAACCAGATACTTGCTTAACACAAGTCATGTTATAAAGTGAAAACATTGTAAAATGGTTTACAATTATCATTTTGAAGGCCTTAGTCTTCGTATTTGCATACTTATGTGTTACCATAGTTATGCACTGAGATATGAATGTTAATTTACCAAGCCATTGTTGCAGAATGTGTGGGCACGATAAATATCATTTACAATGAGGAATTTAAATGTATACATGATATGCATCAAGTCCAAAGCAGGAAAGTTTATGCCGTTTGTTAAACAAACTACATTAAACACAAAGTAGAGTTTTACAACATAAAACCATGCATGAACCAACATTTGAAATGCAAAGCTGAAAACAGAACATTAAAGAAGCTGTTGAAATGCGGTGTTTATTTATGAAAGTCTCAAGACTTTGGTAGTCATTTTGTATATATACTGGATTTTAATTATAACACTAGTCATGCTTTGTATATGTGAAAATTATATACAATACATGATTATTCAAGATATACATATTAAAGTGTCCATTTACCATAGATGAAAACATAACCATGAGTATAAATAAAATATTCTGCGCATTAAATGCTCAAAACAACCTGATAATAGTCGAGTTAGTCATTTAGCTAGAATATAGGCAATAGACCATTATAGCTCTGCTACTTGTACTTCAACATAAGGGTGTCAGCATCCCATTCCACTTGGACATGTTAGATACATCCTCAACATGATATTTATTCAATAATCAATATGGACAAAGATCCAACAGTCCGCTATATACTGCATGTTTATTATGTCGGACTATCTTGTGTAGTTGTTCATTCTTTCTAGATTCTTGGGCTCATTTTCAGAAGCCAATGGAGTTTATCGACAATACCGGTATAAGGTCACATGGTGTATTGGATACGGTGTTCACCTTGCAGTAAGGAAACTATGAGTTTGACTCCCATACAAGGTGCATTTCAGTGATCTTCCTGAAAGACACCAAGTACAGGTTCTACCAAGGAAACAGACTGAAGAAAGTTTCATTAAGCCTCCGACATTTGGTTTTGTCAAACTCCAATAAATATGTTAAAACTATTAATTACAACTGACTATCACAAACATGCTGAATTTTAAGTGCATACTGATCATCATATAAAAGCAACATTCCATTGCTTTTGCTTTACATGAGGCATGACCTAATACCCTTCCACCATACTGTCACTTGGTAACAAAGTAAAACTATGTCAAACAAATGTACTTAAAAACATCTACTACAGCTCCAAACTTTGATACATCATGCATGTTAATGTTTTACATGCCATTACATATGTTACTGCCAAAGACGATAATTATTTGTCTGGAACCCATGCAATCCACCATCTATGACTAACACACCTGGGTAAATTACCAATCAATAACTTATTTTCCCCAACATAATTTAATATTTATATCCTCCATATGACCTAATTATGATAAAACATTTGTGAAGGAAACCATGAATAGTAAAGTGTTCTCGTGTTCAATAAATCTGTGTAAAAAAAAATGCTGTTGTACAGGTATTAAAATTTCTGACTAAAATGAAAGAACATGCCTACATTCTCAAACTAACAGGCATAATTAATCATATCAACAAGTTTGAAATGGCTGTATAGTAACAATTGTGACTTATCAATTCACACTCCATTATCTAGTATAGCACTGTAATAAGATCATATAACACATAAAACATCATAAACTTAAATAATTACCTTCTTGAATGGCTCTTTTCACTAAAGCAGCAGCATTTTTCTTTAATAATGGATTTCGATGTCTGTGAACTGATTCTGGTTTTGTAACAGTCTTTTCAATGCTTTTACCATTAGATATTTCCATTCCATCACTTTCTTCTTCCTTAACACATTCAAGCACATCCCTAGCTTTATCCACAACTTCTTCAATATCATGCTCAAACATATACTTTTCAACTTCACTGTCATGAATAAAATGTTCCGGCTGACTGTGTAAAGTACCATCACCTTTTACAGCATGTTCTTTAAACACTTCCACAGGCTTTTCGTTTTCATCCACTGCATAATTAGTCCCCTGTCCATTTTCAGAAATGCATTCTGCAATTTTATTTACATTAGAATCCATCACTTCCTGAACACATATCGCTTTACTCTCCAACTCAGATTCTCCAGCATCAGATGCCAAAGGAAAATTTAACGAAAACTGTAGTTTTTCACTTTCGGCATTTTTATCTCCCATTGTCCCTTCCCGATGTAATTCACGAATATTTTCTCTGGCTGATAAGGAGTTTGCATTCATTACATCTTCATCGTGATCACTTATGCTTGCAAGAACTGCGTCCAGTTTTGGTTGCTCAATTTCATGAATGATCATAGATTCAACATCAGGCCTTGCTTGTCTTGTAGGAGACAAATTACTCTTTTTATCTCTCATAGTAACTTCCAATAAATCTTGAACAGGCTCTTTCATATTTTCATTTAAAGCAATGTTTTCGCAACATTCTGTTTCCATTTGAATAACCTCAGCTGTAGCTTTGGTTTCTGGTAATACATTCTCAACATCATGAATTACCATTGAATCATTGCTTTCACAACTATCTGTCATTTCATTTTCCCCAGTCAACGTTTCATCTTCATGTATAATCATAGAATCCACATCTTGTCTATCAAAACTTTCACTATTACATGAAGTATTTTCTTCACTTTCTGCATTAAATTCCTTAGTTCTTTGTTTCTTTCTTAAAACAACTTCTTTCTCATCTGAAGTATCTTTTTCTGAATGTTTATCACTGTCATTGCTAGAATACTGTATTTGGACATAACTTTGCTGAGGAAATGCTTCATCCATCACTGCAGATTCAAGTTCTGTTACAGTTTGAATTTCTGACACAGGTTGTTCTACCGGCAGTTCCTTTATTGTAGCAACAGTCATATCTTGTTTGCAGAAAGTTTCTTCTTCGCTAACAACTGTTCCAGTTGAAACGATCTCACCTTTAGCAGCTAAATGACCGATCACAGCTTTCAAATCTTGAACAACTTCTTTTTCCAAAGTAACAGAACTGCCCACATCTTCAGGTGTTTGGGGAACTTGCTCAGTTTCTTCCTCATCATCAGCAAAAGGAATATCTTCTATTTTGTTGTGTTCCAGTTCAACATCAGCATCTTTGAGTTTCTGCTCATACTCATCTGAATCGTTTAACTCATCGCTAAGTTCCACCGAAACCCTCTCAATAACTGGTGAATCTGGATCGTAAAATATCTTGTTGGTGGGTTTGTGAAAAGAAACATGCAAGTATTCCCCTGTCACAGCACTTCTGTTGGCAGGATCGCTAAGAGCTGATTTGCAATACTCCACAGGCGTATCATGAATAACTTCTATTTTCTCAGACATTTCGGCTGGTTCATCAACATCAACATCAATATTTCGCACAGGGTACAGGCTTGGATAGAACATTCTTTCATTGTTATTATCATTCACCATTGTCTCCACGTCATGCATAAGGCCTTTCACTTCATTTCTTAAGTTTTTAAGTTCAGTATCATCACTTTCAGCAACTGGATCTTTCACTGAAAATTCATATCCAGGTAAGGTATCTTCTGAAATTCTATAGTCATCTGATTGAAGATGATGTTCCCTATTCTCGTACACTGGGGACGGATTCCATTGTCCAACCTTTTCTTCATCGTCATCAGTTACATCACTATCTGTAAGCGCCACTTCATTCCCTGATGAACCATCACTATCTGTAAGCACCACTTCATTCCCTGATGAACCATCAGTGGAGTCATTGGAAGAAAAACTTGCATCATCATCATCGTGATCATCAGTCTTTCTTTCTTTCATTTCATCATCAAATTTGTATCCCATGTCATCATTATTCAGTGAAAAAGGCGGCATCTCAGCTGTATCCATACTGGTGTCAATATCTACATCTTCATCTTTGGTTAGTTTATCAAAAATACTGTCCATTTCAAGATCACTGATACCAACTTTAGCTATCATTAACTCTTGACTGGGCTCAGCAGATTCATTTTCATGATTTGCTGTATCTGTTGGGTCATTCAAAATATTTTCATGGTCACCTTCCCCATATAGCACAACACCTGATTCCATCTTATCATCCATGTCTTGTAAATGCGGAAGAGATTCACTCTGAAAATCAGTTGTACCACTTACGTTTCCAGAGTCTTCAATAATGTCATTCGAAGTATCACTTTCTTTGCTTAGTAAATCCAAATCGTCTACATTACAAGTTAACTTTTTCTTCTTTGTATTTGATTTCTCGGCGTCGAAAGTAAACTCACCAGAAGACTCGCTACTTTCAATATCCGAGCTTTCAGCTGAACTACTATACTCGTTGTCGGATGAACTTATTACTGAGTCTGAATCCTCATCACTCAGTAGATCCTTGTATGAAATGTCACAGGGCTGTGTTCCACTAGCTAGTATAAAACAGCCACAAATGTTCACATCATCAACATTTATTGGCCCATAAATGCCGAGATGTTCACATCACTTGTACTTAGCTATATTGTGCTAAACTAATAAGTAATAATCCTCAAACTGTGTATTAAATTTTCTCTATTGATGAACAAAGTAATAATCCTCAAACACTATATTAGTTTTCTCTATTGATTAACTAATTCTTAATTCAACTGGTTTTATAATTCACCTGTTCAAATATTTGAACATGTAATGCGCATTCCAGCACTGTTATTCAGTCATATATTAATGTAAACCAATGTAAAAACCAACTGACATGCTTCTATTCTAGCCAGTATATACTCACTTTTTTTTATCTGTGTACACAAGCAGTGTTTTTATGTCCTGTCATTAAAATCTGTTCATCTGCTACCATAAACAGTCCAATAAACAAACGTAGGACAGCAGGCTCTGTTCATTGCACTCCTAGCCACACAAAATGCTACTTGTGCTTAGTAACGAATACAAGTCATGTCCTATTTATAGAAATCACTTAAAAGTCAGAGAATAGAAAGAAAATCCAATTTGTATCACACTGTATCAAGCTTCCTTAGTAAATGTATAAATCAAAATCAAAACTACCCTTTCTTACAGAAATAACTATCATCCTTTTTACAGAAATAACTTGTATCATACATGAAAGACGGAAAATATTTGGTAAGAAACTTTTATGCATACGAGATCTAAAAATTACATCTGCTGTTGCACATCTAGATAGGAAAGTAAGTGAAAAGGCCTGAAGCCAGACCAAACATCATTCTGTTACAAGACCACATCCAGATACATCCATCCAGTGTCAGTTCATGCAGCCGACTACACTCCCTCCTATCCAGCTAGTTCATCGTCTGTACAACAATATGCCCAGGGTACATGTACAATACACACAAGATTTCATCTACACACAAATTATCCTATTAACCCAGCATTCCTGGGACCAAATACAAACACACAAATTATCCTATTAACCCAGCATTCCTGGGACCAAATACAATTAAATCGGTTTATGGGTCGAGAATTTGCAAGTGTGCCGAAAATAAGCAGGCATATGTAATTGTAAAACCAGAGTACCACTGATTAGCTATATATAAAATCATCATTAATTAAAGTCACAGAAATAAAACATGGTTCATTCCATAAAATACATAGTACCAATTTGTTATTTCACATATTTAATCACATTAATCTGACAAGTCATTTCTTCTAACTGAATTCCTAATAATTTGGTTTGTAAAATCTTACAATACATGTATACATGTATGTCAAAAGTGTGTAGATACGAGGTTCAGGTTTAATAGGGATAGACTGGTAGGAATGACACTGTAAAACCTCACGCACAGCTAGGATTGTCACTCCAAATTCTTCGAAACAGGATGAAATATAACTACAGTTCACAAGTGGCTGTAGACATTCAGACCATCTGACTGGCTGAATTGTGTCATTGGTCTTGCATGTGTCGGTGACACACTTCCCTGCGTGTAGGAACACAGTATCAGCTTTCAAACTGTCGGATTCATCTTTAAAGCCCACATTCATGTGATTCATTTTTGTAACCCAATACAGCCATACTCTTAATCTAAATCATTTAATAATATCACTAAACATATCATACCGGTCTAACAAACTATGGGAAACCTTTGCATGAGCTGTCAAGACACCATGATTTTTAATCAATATCTTTTATTACTACATATTCAAACCTGGCATATCGCTGATCAATGATTATACATGTAACATAACTATTTGGTTAAGACACACTGCATGCAGCTAATATTTTCAATTATTCATAAATCATTCACCAAATGTGTTAAACTAACATTTAATATGGTAGGTATTGTATTATACAGACACGTACATTTTTACGTCATAAAAGTCTTAAACATAACCATGACGTAACAAATAAGCCACTGGAATGCACCTTGAATGCTACAGGTGCAGCATACAACGTTATATTTAAATGATAATAAATATAAAGATAAACAGAATAATCATACAGTATTAGAACACATGCTAAGCTGGATATAACACTGAGACAGAAACAAAATTACACATTAACAAACAATTACACAACAACAACAAAATAAAATACACAACAACAAAATTGACTGACTAAACTACTGTAACAAGAGCTGTCAGAGGACAGCGCGCTCGACTATTCAAAGTATTTCAGTTGGTACATATTTTGGATAGTGAAAGGGGCATACATTTGTTAAAATACAATATTTTTAAGTGAAGCCCTGTATAGTTTATAAATTTTTGGAACAAAAACTTTAACCACAAAGTCTATGTAAAAAGTGGGCTAACTCTATCAAAATACAAAACAGAGTTATGGGTAATGTTGCCCCTCATACTAGAGTTGATGACAAAGGTTAGTTCCAAGTTTCAAGTGAATAACTTGCGTAGTTTTGAAGTAACACAACTTTGAATATAAACTTTAAACAGAAAATCTAAGTGAAAAGAGGCATAACTCTGTCAAAAAACAAAATAGAGTAATGGGTAATGTTGCCCCTGGTACTAGGTTGATGATCAAGGTTAGTTCCAAGTATCAAGTCAATAACATACGTAGTTTTGAGGTTAGAAAACTTTTGAATATAAACTTTAATCAGAAAATCTATGTGAAAAAGGGACATAACTCTATCAAACTACAAAATAGAGTTATGGGGAATGTTCACCCTGATACTGGAGTTGATGAGAAAGGTATATTCCAAGTTTCAAGTGAATAGCTTTTGTAGTATTGAAATTACAAAACTTTTGAATATTAAATTTAACCACAAAATCTATGTGAAAACGGGGCATAACTCTGTCAAATACAAAACAGAGTTATGGGGAATGTTGCCCTTGATACTGGAGTTGATGACAAAGGTTAGTTCCAAGTTTCAAGTGAATAACTGATGTAGTTTTGAAGTTACAAAACTTTTGAATATAAACTTTAACCAGAAAATCTAAGTGAAAAAGTGGCATATATCTGTCAAAATACAAAACAGAGTTATGGGTAATGTTGCCCCTGACACTGGAGTTGATGACAAGGTTAGTTCCAAGTTTCAAGTTAATAACATGTAGTTTTGAAGTTACAAAACTTTTGAATATAAACTTTAACCAGAAAATCTAAGTGAAAAAGGGGCATAACTCTGTCAAAATACAAAACAGAGTTATGGGGAATGTTGCCCCTGACACTGGAGTTGATGACAAAGGTATATTCTAAGTTTCAAGTGAATAACTTATGTAGTTTTGAAGTTACAAGACTTCTGAATAAAAACTTTAACCAAATTCAGATGCGGACGCCGATGCCGGGGGGGGGGGGGTAGTAGGAAAGCTCACCTATTCTTTGAATAGTCGAGCAAACAATGCATTAAAATACTCTATTTTATTCCTTTCCAGTGCAGTCTCAATGAAAATGTCAACAAGGAATGCATTTACTTGGTCTTTAAAATGAAAATTGAAGCTTTCAAAATGTCACTGCAAATGAATTTAAATGTCACACAAGCAAAGCCTGGGCAAAATCCTATATGATCAATTTCACAAGAAGTTATTAAATGTGGTATGTATTAATATAGGATGTAAAATAGGATTTCATGTACACTTATATAAATTACAACTGTGACATACAATGAAAGAATTCATGATAGCTTAGTAAATGCTATGTAAAATCATATCCCATAATCACACAGTAATATACAGTGCTCAGTAATTGTTATACTTGATATGTTTTTAGACTGTTGGCGCAAGCCAACAGGATTTAGTAGTTGTATTCAGAAATTGGTCTTGAGTGAACTACTTCTTTACTCTGCAGGCTACAAGTCAGTAAATCGATAAATTACTGTGCTTCGCTCGCTGAGCAGTGAGGCTTCCTGATACTTTCTATGAATAGATGACAAGAAATAGATCCGACTTAAACACTAATTAACATTAATAATAATCCAGTTATATACGAGTATGCACAGTCCATGTACACTAAAGTAATTGAGTTGATTTTTAGTACAGTTAACAAAACCATGCTTATTATAAATAGGTTACATCATGTTTTTATATAACTGGGACCATAATTATATTGGATAATGCTCATTTTACAGTGATCATGCCCCATGTATGTGATGGCTTATAATTACGATTTCTTTCGCACACCTGCCATGCTATACACAAACAAGCGTGACGCATAAATAGTTACCTCCATTTTCTGCCCCCGCATCAGGTTTTTTGGGGGACAACGGCTCTGGCTGTTCAGACATGCTACTCATGTCTATGAAATTAACCAAATATACCACTTTTGTAACCAAATATTAACTGGTGTTTACCATAACAAAATATCAAATAATGAATAAATAAACATAAATTAAGTTATATAATACATGTAACAATGGAATTATGAAATGATAGCTTGATGAACAATAAGATTTCAAGGAAAATCAGAAAGTTTAACACCATGTGTATGGTTGAAATTACATTTACAAATGCAAAACTGTACAACAGTATTTTGTGTTATAAAGCTCAACAAAAAACTGACACACATTCAAAACAACGGTCATTACACATTCAAAACTTAGAGGTAACACTTAATAATACATAAATATGATTCATATGATTCAAAACACAGTCTCTATATCCTTGATGAACGATAAGGAATTCACACAATATATTTTTCACACTTTCCCTCCAAAGCACAATTGAGAATTTCCAAAATATAAGCACAGCGCTTATACACATCACCTTCACCTAGAAATACAGGCACAGAATCCTGGAAGATCTCAGAAAATGTTCCTGAAAAATCAGCTGTAATGTAACAACCTGCCAATAAACATCTTCCTTGTATGTCTGCAGATAATAGTGATTTTGCAGAATCTAATATACACCTGAAATATGTCTGTTATCTATATATTCATCTCCTCATAGCCATCTCCTCACTGAAGTTAGCTACCCCAAATCTGCGGAATTATCTGGATGACCACTCCTTTGAGAAATATGAAATAATTCCTCCAATCGTAAACTAATTTTCTGAAGAATAATATGTGGAGGTTAACAAGTTTTACCAATAATTAAAAACGCTACCATGAGCAATAATGGAATAAGAGCTTTTTGAGTTGAGTATTTACATTTCACTTTTCAAATGAATAAAAAATATGTTGATAGTTAACTTAAGATAGCATTATTCAATTATACATTCATTTCTTGACATATTACACCAATATGATATGTAACACCTGCTCCACCATTATTATTTTAAAACTTGGAATTTTGTTATAGCCATGATATTTTATAGCACGTTTTACGTGCAACTAATCTCACTTCGAATATACAACATTCTTACAGCTTTTATTCATCAAACATTTCTCACAGAATCCTCCAACATTAATGTACCCTTGCAGTCATCAACAGAGAAATATATGAAAAAAAAACATTTCACCAAATACACAACCAAACAATCATGTGGAACATGCTGCAGAAGAGACTACCAATCAAAGTCACTGCAACAACAAGCTATCAGTAAGGCGTGAATACCCATTTAATGAGACTAAACGGTATTTTGCAGCCTCCAACTTTTGCTGGCCAGCATCCAAACTCTAAGTGAATGGTTATTTTCCGTTATCTCTTGAAAACATGTATACTTGGTTGCAACACATAGTCAAGTGCAAATTTCCTGATCAAATTAAGTTCAAACCATAAAGTGTCAAATAAACGCTGTTTGCAAACTTGAATTGTTGCTCTTGATTCTTTTGGTGAAGCAAAAAGCGTAGTATTAAAGTATTACAAAAGTCATAATAACAATAAGTTACAATAACTCAAGGGAGAAAACTCTAGGTTACACATGAATCAGCCATGATAGAATAGTGAATAATTTATGTGGGAGTATTACGCATTTCAGAGTGTTTTTAACCCACCCTGGGATATGTATAATCACCTATGTTTTTCCAGTCATTGGTGAAAACTAGCTGCTACATTCACAATCTCTTATTAGGTTAACGTCAGTAATGAAGACTCCTAAGCAAGCTTATCACTTATACATGGGCATGGCAATATAACCAAACAATGACAACATTCATTTTTAAATAAAATCATTGCCCTAATAATGTGATGGCTATTTGCAATACAATTTAATTTACATGCACTCCAATTCGACCATAAACAGGTGTGCAGTCACAGGTTGACAAAGAATTAAATTCATCATACGTTGGCTTCTTCATATTAAATGCACATTATTAATAATTAACTTTATTGCTCACTGATAACAGCTTGTACCTCAATTTCTGACGACAAGGTATGTAGAACAGTTGCAATGAACACAGCCATGTTGTATCATATATTAACAGTCAAGATTGTGTAGCACAATGTACCACACAATGTACTGCTCAAGGTTGTGCACATAAAAACTAGTTGCCACTTGTTCGGTTTCAGCTATGTGTTCCAATTCGTATGAAGTGCACCAGGATTCTCTCCCTTATTGCCACTCGAGACTGGTTCGTTTGATTGCGAGCAGGGTGGGGGGGGGGAGGGGGTGCGGGAATCATGAAAGAATCAAAAGGCACATGCCATGTTATAGAGACCAGAAAAGTTTTTTACAGTCTTATTTTATCAAATTCAAAATGGCATTTTGCATATGCTAGACAAATAAGCATGTGTTTGTCATGCTTGTAGAATTACATATATTTATAGGAACAGATGGCTGAAATGAATTTTTATTTGTTGCTAGCAGACAAAAAAAACAAGTATATGTACTGTTTAGTTCAAACAATCCAAGAGAACCGCCATTTCATAAAACCTGTACCTTGAAATAGGCATTCTTCTTTCAAAGCAGTAATAAACGCAAGTATGTGTAAACAATTTGTCAAGAACAGAAACAACAAGAAAAGGACACCCAGACCTCACACAATCTATAAGAACCACTAAAACTTTATCAACAAAACTCTGGAAAATCTACCCAGACATGTTACCCACAGTGGGATCTGTTCATCAAAAGTAAATAAGGACTTCTGTTTAAAAGCAACCATATCATTTGTTCAACTGCTGTGCAGCAATTATTAAAGATTGTCAATTGTTAAACATTGTTGCTTTTATTAATATTATTGAACATATACAATACGTGCTACATGTTTTGATGTATAGTCAATAATTTGCCAGAAGCTGGGTCACCATGACATTTTTTACTGTAAACCTTTCACCACTCTCTTGGTACAAATTACAAACCTATGCTTTGTGAAACCCCAGAACAAACCATAATTTTCTGGCAGACACCACTCTACATCAATTCCTCTGCCCCAGAACATAATGGAAATAGCAGAACCACTTGTGCTGATCACAAGGCTACAGAATCATTATGGCACATTCATGTACTATGTTAAGTGATCTATATGCTATGAGCCATTTTATCAGCTAGTAGTGAGTCAATAAACATTATTAATTGGTCTAATTAGGCCGGAAGGCATAATTGCAATGATATGGCGACCCAATTCATACCATTCACAATATCCAGTTTGATGTGCAAATATCTGTGCTGCAATTAGTGTGCCATTAATAACAATCTTATTCAAACATCCTTAAATTTTAAGTTTTTGTCTTAATTTGGCTGGTAACTCAAGTTACTAAGCAAAAGACTATTATTAAACTAAGATTCAGGCATGGTTATTATAACAATAGTAATAATGTCCCTCTCAACAACCACTTTTACCATTCTGATTCGTAGACCATAATTCCTGGCCTTCTGAGACTAGATGCCTGTTGGCAGAATGTTAAGCCCATTGTCAAGAAAGCAGAGTGACCTTGACATTTCAGCTGGTAGGTATGGGTCTTGTAAGTGACACACAATCTCATCATGGTGAACATTTGTGCAAAGATATTTCAAAATCCACCCTCAAATAAAGAATATCTGGTCCGGACGAGCTGTATTTGACCTTTCAACATATATGACCTACAAACCACAATGAAAAACGGTCCAGATAAGCTGTATCATGCCCATATCAGGGTTCGCGCTGGCGATCGCCACTGTCGCCAAATGCGACCAAATCGCAAAAGTTGCGACAAATTTTCAAGTTTGGCGATTTTTCTGGTGACCGCGTTCTTTGTCAGAATTATTTACTATTGAAATGACGTAAGCAACATTTGAGCCTAAGCGGTCTTGCTGACTTGGTTAACCTCGACAGCTATCGTGCATGTATTGATTTTTAGTGATGCAAGTGGTACTGATTGGCGAGTAGTATCCGTGATTTTTTAGTAGTTTTTCTTTATTTTTCAATCGCGTAAGTAATACTTTTAAAGAAAAGCTTGCTGCAGTACAAAGTTCGGCTCCTTCTGTTTACGAGGATGTAAATATCTTGTCATGACGTCATATGGTTTTTTCCATATAAGGGGCTCCAAAGGGGTAATCAATAAGCATTACTTAAAGCAATAAAACTAGTAGTATCCGTGATCTTTCCTTTCAGTTGAAAATGCGAAGTTTGTGGTACACACCTCAAGATTTTAATTGCTCTATACTGTTCTACATTATATTACCTACATCATAATGATGTAATATTATTAAATTCTATGCCAGATTAGCGGTGATAAAGCGATACTAACATAAGTGGATGCTGAAAAAATGGTCTTTTGATTACCCCTTTGGCGCCCCTTTAAAATCTGCTGATGGTTAACGGGAGATAACCATGTTAGTATCGAAGTAGACATCCCTCCTGCATTGAAATTTTGTCAAAATCGTCCCGAAACTAGCCGTATAATTGAGTAAACATTTTAAAATTGCAATTCTTTGTTAATATTTCCTTTTAGTAAACATTTTGCCATTGCAATTCATCTTTTTTTTAGAAAATCTATTTCACGAAAAATGTGTGTTGAATATATGGATGGTGGTGTTTGAATACTAAAATTGTTGTTTTATGTGAATAACCAAGCTATCACCCTTGGTAAACCGAAAACAGGGAAGTGCAAGATAAAAATAGGGGTTCAATTATGTATTCATGCGCATGCGCAAAGACGTGCGCGTGAATGCCCCGCGAGGAGTTAAGTTCTTTTGAGATTTGTTTAAACAAAAAATGTAAATATCTTGAAACATATGAAGTTGTGCAGACTTAAACTTATTCTGCGTTTGGAACAGTTGCTAGGTGATGAGTGTAAACACAACATGCAATGCTGGAGAGCTTTTACACCTTTTAATATACAAATCACGGATACTGCTAGTTCACGGATACTACTCGCCAACCAGTACAATTGAATTAACTGAAGCGTGAAACTGAATGCTTATCGATAAGGTGATAACATGCGATAAATTATATGGCCCAAGGCAATTAGAGTGGCATTTAATTGCTTGTGGAACAAACAACTTTCTTTAATCGTCAATACCCGCAATTAATAGAAGTGTGCCATGTTTGTAACAGATAATGGACGAGATCAAACGGTTATTAAAAATCAAAACATAGTAAGTATGCAGTGTTTTCAACACATACATTCATGTTTAAACAAGCAAAAGTCCGTAATTAAACGGTTTGTTAAGATAGTCGATATAAAATGTTGAATTTGAAAATGCAAATTCACTCGTCAAAATATAAAACGGTGAATTTGAAAATGCAAATTCACTTGTCAAAATGGCCAGTTCAGTCGTAAATACTCCTTGTAAAAAAAATTGTTATATTCTGATGACATCTCTTCTCCATATAAAATGCTCAAACTTCAAAATTCTCCACTAAACAGAAATTTTAAGGACTGTTCGAAGTTGGAATTCCCATTTTTTAAATGTGAACCTAAAACAAAATCTATGCTCTGTGAAGTCTGTCTGGCCTCCAAGATGAACAATTTGATCACAACTGGTTGCACAGTCATGAAAAAGGAGAACATTACTACATGTCTTCTGTATATTTTCAGTTTTCCTTTCAGTTTTTAATATGTATCATATTTATAAGTAAAATAGTAACTTTTATGCATTGTTAAATGTCTACTTTAAAAAAATAATGATGATATTAATACTCATATTCATAGTGTATTGCTTAAATATTTCTAGTAGCAACTATTATGAACCATAGACATGTACATGGAATATGCTATGTTTTGGTACTTCATAACTTGAATGTTATTGAAATAAATTGATTAAAGAGATATATGGTGCTTTGTTTATTTATTGTATTCTTCATTAGGAATAATTATTAATGCATTACAATCACAATTATATGTACAAATATAAGTTATATATAGTATAGTTATATATAGTATGCCACGCGAACGTCTCTAACATGCGACACCTGAGTGGCTTCAAGTTTTCAAATTTGGCGAAAAAAAAGTGGCGACAACTTTTCAAAAGCCAGAGCCAACCCTGCATATTTAACCTTTGACCTCTAAGTGTGACCTTGACCTTTTACCTAGGGACATGCTGACTCCACATGATGAACATTTGTGCAAAACTATGTCAAACTCCACTCACAAATGAAGAACATCTGGTCCGGACAAACTTTATTAGGCCCATATTTGACCTTTGACCTCTAAGTGTGACCTTGAAAACTGAACTAGGGACACAGGTCTTACATGCAACACGCTGTCTCCACATGGTGAACTAGGGACTATCATCCATTTGAATCAAAAATGGCCTATCAGGGATCTTTGCACATATGCTGAATGGCCCTTTTGGCAATCAATGGACGACATAATTATGTTGCGTGCGGCTATCGGGGATCGTGAGTTCGAGCCATGGCCCGGCCACACAACTTGTGAGGGGACTGGTCATGAAATTATTTCTACGGCCATTCTCCCCCTAACTCTGATTCAAGTAGGGCAGTTGTCAGTTACTGGCATAGGTATGTGCACTGAGTACAGGTAAACCGCTTAGATCGTGCACTTAGTACTGGTAAACTTCTTCGATCGGCTAAGCTTGCCCAGGAAAAGTATGAGTAGGTTAACTGACTGCCGTGATATGACTGAAATAATGATTAAGGCGAAAAATCCAAACAAACAAAAACCTTGCGTGGGACATGCTGTCTCCAAATGGTGAAAATTTAAGGCAAATTATTTTCAAATTCCCTGATGAATGACAAATTAAAAGTCCGGAAAAGCTGTATTATGCCATATTTGATCTTTGACCTCTAAGTGTGACATTGACCTTCCAGCTAAGGACACAGGTCTTGCATGCAACACGCTGTCTCCACATGGTGAGCTACGGACACAGGTCTTGCGTGTAACACGCTGTCTCCACATGGTGAACATTTGTGGCAAGTTATTTTAAAATTCCCTGATGAATGATGGACAAGATCAAATAGACGCTCGAACAGACGCACAGACTGACGCACTCACGCACATACACCTAGCCGCCATTGTGACAATTAAGTGGAGCTTACCGCAAGCAGGCTCGACAATAAAACCAACATGATACAAGATAATATGGTTGAAGAGCATTAAGACCAAGTTTGTGGAAATTCCCATAAAACAACACAATTCAATGAGTGGACAAGTGCAGCATAATGAACCCTCAAACAGCCACCATAATCAGCTATATTCCCAATAAAACAATACGAATTGTACACCAGATTAACCACCAACACTAGTCTTAGCAGTATGGTGACAGCAATAAATACAGTTCATAGATGTTCTGCAATGATCAGACCATACCTATGCTTAATTGAGCCATTTATTGATCACGTCCCAACTGGATGTACATTTTTGTCCGATTAGTAAGAATTAACATTTGCTACAAGGTCTTCCATAAAGAGACGGCTAAAACTCAGACATGCAGACAGCTGTTAAAATGTGAACTGGGTAAATTATGACCAAGAGGGCCACTATGGCCCTAGGTCGCTCACCTGATATCTATGTATGAAGTTTCATTAAAATATCTCAATAGGTTTTCAAGTTATTGAGCGAAAACTGTTTTTCCTATTTTTAGTAACAGTTACCTTGACCCCACCCACCACATACGTAAAGCAAGGTCTTGATATAAGGTATCTACGTATGAAGTTTCATTAAAATATCTCAATGCGTTCATAAGTTATTGAGCTTAAACCGTTTTTCTACTTTTAATAACAGTGACCTTGACCCCACCCACCCCATAAGAAAACCCAAGTGAGGTCTCGATATAAGATATGTGTAATAAGTCTCATTAAAATATCGTAATGCTTTCCTTATCAAGTTAGTGAGCGGACACTGCTTTTCTATTTTCAGTAAAGTGACCTTGACCCCACCCACCCCATATGCAATCCCAAGCAATGTGTTGATATAAGGTACTTATGTATTAAGTTTCATTAAAATAGCTCAATGCATTCTCAAAATATTTAGCGGAAACCATTTTTCTATATTTAATAACGGTGACCTTGACCTTGACCCCACCCACCCCATATGCAATCCAAATCGAGGTCTCAAAATAATGTATTTATGTATTAAGTTTCATTAAAATATCTCAATGCGTTCTCAAGATATTGAGCGGAAACCGTTTTTCTATTTTTATTAACAGTGACCTTGGCCCCTCCCATCTCATATGCAATCCCATGCGAGGTGTCAATATAAAGTATCTATGTATTAAGCTTCATTAAAATATCTCAATACGTTCTACAGTTATTGAGCGAAAACCGTTTTTCTATTTTTAGTAACAGTGACCTTGACCCCACCCATCCCATATGCAATCCCAATCGCGGTCTCGATATAATGTTTTAACCAAATATGAAACCTCTGGGCCTTGTGGTTTCATAGAAGAATTTTAAAATCATTTTGCCATTTACGTCTATATAAACCATGTGAGCCCCGGGGTGTGCCCTGCTTTGACCCCAGGGGCATCACTTGAACAATCGTTGTAGAGGACCACTATACAATGTTACATACCAAATATGAAACCTCTGGGCCTTGAGGTTTCAGAGAAGATTTTAAAAGTCATTTTGCTATTCAAGTCTATAACAACCATGTGACCCCCGGGATGTGGCCAGTTTTTACCCCAGGGGCATCATTTGAAAAATCTGTGTCGAGGACCACATTACAATGTCACATACCAAATATGAAACCTCTAGGCCTTGCGGTTTCAGAGAAGAAGATTTTTAAAGTCATTTTGCTATTTAAGTCAATATAAACCATGTGGGTGTGGCCAGTTTTGACCCCAGGGGCATCATTTGAACAATCTTTGTAAAGGACCACTTTACAATGTTACATACCAAATATGAAACCTCTGGGCCTTGCGGTTTCAGTGGAGAAGATTTTGAAAGTCATTTTGCTATTAAAGTCTATATAAACCATGTGACCCCCGGGGTGTGGCCAGTTTAGACCCCAGGGGCATCATTTGAACAATCTTTGTAAAGGACCACTTTACAATGTTACATACCAAATATGAAACCTCTGGGCCTTGCAGTTTCAGAGAAGATTTTTAAAGCTTCTGCAATTCAAGTCTATATAAACCACGTGACCCCGGGGTGTGGCCAGTTTTGACCCCAGGGGCATCATTTGAACAATCTTTGTAGAGGACCACTATACAATGTTACATACCAAATATGAAACCTCTGGGCCTTGCGGTTTCAAAGAAGAAGATTTTTAAAGTCATTTTGCTATACAAGTCTATATAAACCATGTGACCCCCGGGGCGTGGCCAGTTTTGACATCAGGGGCATAATTTGAACAATCTTTGTAGAAGACCACTAGAGGATGTCAGATATCAAATATGACAGCTCCAAGCCTTGTGGTTTCAGAGATTTTTAAAGTTTTCAGTTTTTAAACCTATTTTTAACCCTGGTGACCTACATATGCAGCAGACCGATATGATTTGAACAACTTTGAAATAGGGTCACCCAAGGATCATTCCTGTGAAGTTTCGTGAAAATCTGCCAAGCACTTTAGGAGGAGATGTCGATTATATGAAATGTTGACGCACGACGGACAAAAGGCGATCACAAAGGCTCACCATGAGCACGTTGTGCTCAGGTGAGCTAAAAATATTGGCATTTGACTTAAACAACAAGATCCCACATATAACACTTGAATAGACTTCTATGGGATATAACAATACACAAAAAAATCATGTTAGCACAACACAGAATTAAAATGTGAACAACAAAATGGCACCGAAATGATTGAAATGAGTTATTCTGAATGTCAATGTCTGCTTCAAAGGACAGCACAAGCTATTTCACAATGTGATAAGCAGCAAAACCCTCAAAAGCATATCTTCCTAGCATAGTTGTTTACCCATACAGTGATTACCCACTGGCAGATAGACATACAACCACTTTCAATGTCGTTTACATTAAGGATAAGCCACTTATTAAACCTCGTAGTTCTTTTACATTGTGTTACACTAAGATGGATTGCAATATGCATTTCAAGACTATGATAAGTTTCCAATCTGACAACATCAACTGTGGACAACAGATAACAACAAATTACAAACATTTGTGTACAATTATTCACCAAAAAAACCAACAAGAACACATGCAATTAAGATCAACTTGGAAAAATATGTCACATTTAATAGGAAATGTTCTGAGGTACTGGTTTCCAAGGGATGCAATTGTGAACATGTTACTTCCGGAGTAGCAGGTCAACAATTACAATTAACAACCAAGTTACAAATTGCAACGAGACACAATGATTAGAGATGACAAAACACTAAATTCTCACCTCGGGGGTCAACACTCTTCATCCAGCAACCTGAAAAAATACATAAAAGCATTAGACAGAGATACATGGAGAGGGTTCCATCTTAAACTTTGCGTTTTAGGCACTCCTTATGCGCCACAAGTCTAAATAGCATATAACATAATATTTAAGACGAAACTGATGAATTATACATTGTTTTGTCTGACACCCAGATTTTTTTTTAGACTGAAGATGATCTATTTCAGCCATAGAAATTGTACAAAACATAACAAAACCATACAAGCAAAATGTCTTTAATTCAAATGTTTTAAGACATAAAACTTATATTTACACAAGGATAGCTTACACTTATCTGAGCATACAAAATATAGCTGTCTAGAAAATCTGCAAACAGTGCACAATAATCGATCTGCGTAACAGTGCGGAAAATTAGACACGAAACTTGGAAACAGCAGGAACACAAAACATTAGCAGGTGACATGCAAAACAAATAAATGACAGAATATGACAGGATGAAGATTGATGAACCAGCTTTGGGGCATCAGCATGAATGACACTTCTCAGTCTTGAGAGTAGCAAAGCTGTTGAGTGAATGTCCGGGTACAAACATACAAGATACATTCTCAATCAGTTCTGTAGATCAACAGACGTGAAGCCTGAAGTACTGTACTTACTGGTATTAATTGTTAACAATGACGATGTTTGAGGTGATAACATGTACATGCACTTAAGATTCTAACTGGAAATGCCCAATATAGAATACTAACGGATGTCAAAACCAACCAACCATTGTTTGTTCAAATTTCAGTATTATATTTGAATGTTGAAAATAAAGCAAAAACATTCCAAAACTCATAAATTCTGTAGTTGAAATAAATCATGAGCACCTAGTGTAGTTGAAGTACCATCCTTGTACAAATCCTTGCTAATCTGCATTGCATATGTGCGATCTGTATACAATGTATTTACTTAACGTATACATTGTATACTGTGGTTCTACTTGCTCGATGGGTTGGTTAATGTAGAACTGGCACAATAATTGTTACAATATTACCTTGCATTTTCATAGACAGAGCACAGCTGCTGGCAATATGGATAGGTTGTGTTATTACATAGAGAATAGAGAATGCAGTAGTTATCAGCTGTAAGAAAGCACAGCGGATACCAGTAATCTAATCATGCATTTTGAATGTACAGTCATGACTGTAGACAAGTTAATAATTCATAGCTCTTATTTCTACTTAAATGTTTGCTGCTGCATTCTTAAATGATATTAAATATTTATTTTTAACAGAGCTCACTAATAATTACAGGCCATGTACCTTTCACAGTCAATTGTCAGACAAATTTGCAGGGAAAAGAGGGTGTCAGTCTAGATATATGGCAGACAAATGAATATGCAAGGCCAAATGTGGAATAACAGTGCAGAAAGTGTTCCGTTAGGCGATACCTACTTAGGTATTTCATACCGGGCATACCCATTACTCCTCCAGTGTATGTGTAATTAGGGCGTTCAACTGAAATTTGTGGACTTAGGATTAAGTTTTCCTGTAAATGTTAAACACTATGCCATTATACAAAAACACTATTAAAGAATTGTAATAGTCCATACATTCTAACAAATCTTATAGTACACCCCACATGGCAGTAACTAACATTATCCTTCACAACAAACAGCCATACACAGGGGTGGCAAAATCAATTTTCTGTATTGTAAAGCTTGTCCCCAGTGAACTTTTGCCAGAATTGACCAAATAATTACTGTAATCTCACAAGTGGCAAAAAGTAGTTGTCAAAAACAGACCAGCAATATAAGATACGAGCTTTTGCCACCCTTGGTTCATTTTAAGCTGTGTTGTTAGCAGATCTTTGTATAACATAAGCACAGAAATATAATACAATGCTAAACATAAAGCAGACTTCATCATTCTCAGCACCATAAAGCCCTGTACATGAAGCAAGCATAAATCTCAAGCTTTCTAAATCTGTTCAGAACAAGTCACTTCATATCTCATTAAGTATGTTTATAGGTTGTGCCCCAAGCAATACAGTTTATTTACACTAGTATACTGCCCAGAACATGTTATAATAATGTTCATGTAGTCCTTTGAATTCCATTGTTTCTAACTTTCTATGCTTGTCAGTGATTTTTAAATGTTCTATTTTGTATTTAAATCATGCAGTATGTATACCAATGTCAGTGACCGGAAACCCATGCAAAACACGATATTTGCGCATAAAATTGAGAAAAATCGCAAAGAAATGTTCACCAATGCGATTTTACTTCGCACCAACATGTTTTAGTATGAATCTAAAAATGCTGCCGTACAATACACAATGCTTGGTCTTGTTTGCAGCTGTGTCACAATGCGGGGAGATTTTATTCATAAAATTAAGTTGGCCGTCTAAAAAATCAAAATCAACCGACGCCCATGACACCTTAAACGGGAGGCGCAAGCTTCTGGGTGATGTACTTTTCTCGATTGAAACAGTTAGATGTTAACAAAATTGCTGTAAATCCCATAAAAATCAGAGGCAATCCCATAGATTTTTGTGGAGATGAGAAATTATCTCATATGGAAAATTCCTTTCCCTGTCACTGCAATGTGGGCAAATTTACATAAATATTCACATTAATTGTACATGGGCATTCAAAATAACATTCATTTTGTTTTTATAACTGCATTACTGTGGGTTATTGCAATTAAAAGCTAGACTACTACAAACTAAGGTTTAAAAGACTATTATTTAAACCTGACTTATTTCAAAAGTGAAGCTAATGCTATTATGTTCCAAATTAATGCTCTTAATATAACAGACGCTACAAATATGTACATGTACAGTATGCACCAATAAGATTCATAATACACTGTACACTATACTGGCAATGTGCTTCATGGACAAATACATTCATGCATACACCTGTTTGTACTGTGCTGGTCTTCCCAGATACACATGATTGTGTCATGGTCAAACTACACTTCAAGTTCACACTGACTGGTTGTGATAAACAAACAGCACTACAGTGTGTCATGTGACAGAGTTCAAGATCAGATTATGTACATGAAGTTCTGAATCATGAGTAGCCTTAGGCTTGCTATACAAAAAGGCAAACTATACAGACATTTATGTATATATATTCACTAGAAGAATGACTTCATTGTTGATTTTGTTTTATCAACATAAATAATGTTGGGTTGGGGCAGTTTTACTATTAGATTTCAATTAAATAGCCTATATATTAAGTTGTGCTTTTGATACAATATTTGAGTAACTATTTTGAGTAACTATTAGCAGGGAATAGATTTAAGAGCACATTTTACCTCAGTTCAGCATTTAAAAGATCTCACTTGCGATTATCTAATTGACAGACCTTGTACAATGTTCTGCAACACAGATGAAATAGCTCACATTCCTTTAATGTATTATTTCCTTTAAAATGTCCAGGTTTCCATTTGTGTTCACTTGATATGAAGTGGTGTTGTAACTTATTAGTAACATTAATATTAGCCTACATTAAATTGTACGATAATTTAATGTACCGTAAATTCCCGCGTATAGGACGCCCCCGCGTATAAGACGAAAGTAAAAATTGAGGTCGTAGTTTGTGGAAACAAAATATGCGATTAAAAAGCTTCTAAATGCTTCGTAACACATCAACATCTTAAATTTTGCGTCCATTGTTTATCAACACCGAAAATATTTTTGTCGTGAAAATCGTGGATACATTACACTAAATGTATTTTCGAGAGGTGTTGAGAAGTCTCAGTGTCAACACCTTTAATTACACAATAAGTGCTAATTGTTTGTTTGACAAACACAGAGAGTTCTGCAAGTATCATCAATGACACCGTGGTTATTGTTTGCAGAGTAAAACAAAAGGTGTGAAGTAGTCAAGTGGTGTGTTTACACTACGGTTCGTTTGACCCTGCAGGGATCTCACTAGGATTTTAAAATAGGAGTCCTGGGACTCCTTCCCCCTAAAAAGTAGGAGTCCCAAATAGAAAAGAAATAAAATTTAAGTATGTGACGCACGAAAGTGGACAAAATTTTTACAATTTATACATTTATACAATATATGACAGTTATAAATAAAATAATAATCATGATAATCATAATAATTATTATTATATATATTATTATTCTTCTTTATATTATTATTATTCTTTATATTATTATTATTATATATATTATTACTATTCTTTATATTATTATTATTCTTTATATTATTATTATTATATATATTATTATTATTCTTTATATTATTATTATTCTTTATATTATTTTTATTGGGTTATGTAATTATAATGATAATATATAAGACTTAATCATGTCTTATAAAACAATATTTTTATACCAATATTTAATTTTAAAACAGGTAAATTCTGGACAATTAGCAATTGATGGTCTAAACTGGTTGACTGCTTTGTAATGTGGAGGCCTAGTAAAATTATGATGCTGGGATTACAGTAAAGCATAAGTTACTGTCAAGTAGAGTAATTGTGAAACAGGTTAACAACACAAAAATGTAAAAAGGATATTAAACACCAAAGTGTGTGTTTGCATGTGTTTTACAAATGTTTGTGACCTGTAAAATCGGCGACGAAAATGTTTGCGAGGTCGCGAAAATATGTGACGCTGCAAAATTTTGTACTTAAATTATCGCCAATATTGTTAATTTATGTCTTGTCATAGGTGTTATATACTAGAAAGTTCCTTAATGTATGATTATTGATCGATGCTTTTATATTCCTGCCAAAATTCAGCCCTAGATTTTCGTATAAAATTTCTGTCAAAACAAAAACTATCACCATATTACTGAGATTTACAGTTGTTGTTACCGGTATTCATGAAATTGGATTGGCAATATAAATTAATAAATCAGCTTAAGCTGTTTTTCACTAATTTTAACAATGCTGTTTGTTTTAAGTTGTCAAATATGTTCAAATATGTTCAAAACTGTTCTTAATTGAGGACGCCTTTTGTCACATTTCTGCGATTTCGCACATTCTAATTGACTTGTGCACTAAAGCGCAGCAATGAGTGACAAATGTAATTTACCAATGAAAATTAACAGTAACTGTCTGGAATGGTGTGGGCGGAGCTAAGGGACTGCTGTGGGCTTTGACAGCTGCAGTGTGTACTGGGGCAGATATTGATTTTATCGCGACTACTGCCGAGTTTACTGCAGGCACTCATGTATGTGTTAAGAAACAGGGTATACGCAGTAAGCCAAAAAGCATGCGTCCCAAGGACTCTTGGCATGGGTTTGACATGCGTCCTTTTGAAAAAATATGCGTCCAAAAACGCTTGATTTTGCGTTTCTGAGATCCCTGCCCTGGCTCTTATTTCTTATGCATTCTGTATTATTGCATTTTAATTGCGTAAAAATCAATAAATAAAATATAAAACAAACAAAATTAGAACTATATATTATATTTTTAATCAATCCCAATATAAAACATCACGAAACGTATCGGGTACGAATATTTGCTTATCCATGTATAAGCGTCTTAGTGACGTCGATCGAGCATCTATTGAAAATGGTGGCCAAAATACTATGGATGATATTTGTAATAGAAACGCTAGGAGGTTTTGCTTATATCCACGTATAAGACGCACCGAAAAAATGATACAATTTTCGGATGAAAAAAGTGCGGCTTATATGCGAGAATTTACGGTAGGTACAGTCTTCGTAATAATCAACTTGCCCTAACCCTGAAACAAGTAATAATTTATGCTGGCAAATAAAAACTTTATCATGACATGTCAACCAAATTGGGCAAGTACACAACAATAATGATGAATATTAGAAAATCAATAACATCATGCATTGACAAAAAAATACAACAATTTATTTTATTTTTTCATTCTGGTTCACACTTAGAAAACTGGCATACGACACTGACATTAACATGATCAATTCATTATAATTTACACTGAACAAGTAATTGCTAATATTTTCTATTCAGACATGTTCAAAGTAATTTTAGCAAGCTAAAATTATGTGGTATATGCTCCTATGGGCAAGTCCTTCCAAAGTATTATTGTGAAGACTGATGGATGCAATAGTACACCTAATACAACAAGTTGAACTTCAATAACACTGTATAGACTACAGTTTTAGTTATTCCAGACCAGTGAGTTATTCCAGACACATCTTCATGTAACATTTGTAACATGCAATACAAATTAAAGCATCATGTTATTTGAGACAAAGTTTCCATTCGTAGAATGGTCCTACAGGACATCATTGCATTATGGCCAAATAACACAAATGTGTTTTTAACACAAAACAGTCTGTGATCATCATTACCAGTTTTGGCTTTAGACTGCCTTAATCACTACATGTGTGAGTGTATGTACTAAAATGCTGATACAAAATGTTTTGAAATACTTTATCCACTTAAACTATAAAGAACAATATGAAAATATTATTCAATGTGATTCAGTGATAACTTTAAATAACAAAACTAATGTACTATGGTCAGCCTTATTTTAGAGCAAAAAAAACCCGCTACAGATAGATAGAACATAACTTTGGAAACCACCTATCTTTAAAACTTGTATATGCATATAATCTTCAGAATGAGAAATGAGGCCTACAAAACGAAAGCAATTATGTAACTGCCTGTCGCTAAGTCAGGATTTTCAATTTGCACAATTACTTGGCGTATCCAGTGTCTACAGAAATTACAAAGAATTGTGGTGGACATTCATGGTTTAATTCCAACTGCGTTCATTCAGATACTTAGTGCCTAGTGAAGCCATGTACTTTTAGACCAATATTCAAGAAGAACATTGGTCTACCCAGAGTCTAACTGCATTTGACTTAAATCACCAAAGCTACGCAAATCAAGAAAGATGGTTTGCTACACAGAACTGTGTATTGTTAACAGAATGATGGTTTTGTATGTTTTGCTAAAACCTTGTTTAACAATTAATGGGATAAATAAATTATCACAGAGATTAAGACTAGCCAAATTCCAGTTCAAAAGTGCTAGTCCAAAACAGATGCATTGTCTTATCAGGTTTAAATCTTGTCAGACATTTGGTAAATCTGTCAAGACACATATGCTTGCTACCTGTGGAATGTTCAAATTTATTGTCAGACATTGTGTCTGACGGCCCCTTAAGGTTTGTCAGACATTGCAATTTTCGTCAGATTTGTCTGACTGTGATCGGTTTAGCAGAGTCTGAAAGGGCAATAATATAATACAAAGCTTGACACGTGGGTGTACACTCTACTTCTATCAAAACATGGAATTATACCTTGTCCAAATTCGGTGGGGGCAGAGGCTTTCTTTGAAGATACGGGTTTAAGTGGTTCTGTCTCTGGTTCCTCCGAAACAACGTTTCCTTCATCTTCTGCGAAGCTTATCAGAGGCTGTGCGCTGCTAACTTTGGCGTCATTACCATAGTCAGCACCCGGTCCACTGCCATAATCTCCAAGCAAGTCGTCATCATTCTTGCCACTGTCTATTCCAAACTGGTCCTCTTCAGCCATATCACCGTCAGGCTCGCCGCCAAACGAAGTTGATGTGACGTTCGTATCTTGGTCCGCCTGGACGTGATCGATTTTCTCGAACTCCTCAACACCATAATTTTCCGACATTTCTGTAAGTTGATCGAGTTTAATGGACTTGAGCTATAAATAACGTCGGAGTATGTGGACAGTTGTCTGGTGTGTTTTAATTTAAACAAAACTGCGTTATTCCCTATGCGAAATGTTCTGAGCACAATTCACAAATGTGCGCTTGCGCTGTTTCCGACAAACCTACTTCCGGTAAAACGTGGAGTGGATTTCGGTTACAAACCACTAAGGTGTCAGGTCAGAGCGGCCGTATTCCAAGACGGACCAAACAACGATGATACAAAGGATAGATTTACAACCGTATTATACAGTGTATAGTCTTCATTTCATACATTCTACAACATATTGTGTTATTTTTATTTAATTTATATTCAATAAAAATAATTCCTCTTAGTACTTTTTAATTTCACAGTACATGTAATAACATTAATATTTGCAAATCCCGATTGTGTTCAACAATAACTGTTGATACAGCTGGTAAATGGATTTATCCGAATCATATGTTACCAAATTGTATTTTTGCATCGTATTATTGCCGACATACTATAATACGGCAACGTTCCAGTTATCTTTGTATACATATTATATCATACTACATAGCTTTGAAGCTTACTGAATCTGTTTAATTCGTTATACATTGTGACGTAAAATAAAGTCTTGCCATACAGTAAGACGCAGATGAGTTTAACAAGACGTAATAACTGATGTATGAGTTGGTATGGGATTTGTCTTATCTGTTTCATTGACTACAAACATCACGCTTTACCCAAGAAATGACAATTGGTTTTGTTCATATTCCAGTTGCCTGTTTATGTGGGCACACAACGATCTAGCATAATAATTGCACGTAAGCTTTGACAATGGTCCAACGAATCACTTACACATATTCTAGCATTATAATACATTCTGTATCATGTTTCTTTGTAAATTTTGTTTCAAAGCTTAATGCATTTTTCGTGTATGGACTACAAGAAATATATATTACTATGTTCTGCTTTTTTCCCTAAAAAAAGTGGTGATACCGATGATAACAATTAAACACATGTCAAATCAGCACAAGTGTAAACCCAATAATTACGATTCGTGTTAATGATTAAAGGGTAATATCGACGGGGTTTCGTATAATCATAGACACCTATTTAAACGATTTTCAATTTTGTATCGAATATATTGTTCAATTAAAAATACAAAAACATTTTTCTTACACATTTCCAGTAAGATTCGAACTCACGCCTGTAAAATCGCACGAAAACTTCGATTTATACGCCATGCAATATTTTATCAAAGGCGCACGTGCTCGTTACGGTACATCATGTACATTCATTTCATGTACTAATACCGGTATATCAATTTTACTACTACTGCTACTACTACTACTACTTCTACTACTACTACTACTTCTACTACTACTACTGCTACTTCTACTACTACTACTACTACTTCTACTACTACTACCACTACTACAACTACTACTACTACTACTACTACTACTACTACTACTACTACTACTACTACTACTACTACTACTACTACTACTACTACTACTACTACTACTACTACTACTACTTCTACTACTACTACTACTACTACTACTACTACTACTATTACTACTACTACTACTACTACTCTAATTTGCCCGTGCCTGCGAAAGTTTCATCGATAACAACATTTAATATAATACGTTTTTCAACTATTTATAGAAGGAAGACCATGGAATTAAACAATGCTTCACTATTAGTTCTATACATGTAATGGATTTTAGTTTTTCCAAATGTTATTGTCGACCTTCCGTCAATAAGCCTCTTTAATGTTCCCAGTCCCGGACAAAAAGCACATACCCAGCGATTTCCCATAGTTCATACAGAAACATACGATTGAAAGTGTGTATGTACGATCTTACAAACAATTGTTAATGTTCTGCTTGCATAGGTACATGTAGTAATTATTTCTTTAGCTCAATATTAACTTCTATTTTAATTATATTAATTATAAATATTCAACATATACAGCCTATTTATCTACGTAACCTGGCCTTTTACACAACGTATTACGGCTTCTTCGTGAGATGCACGACAATGTCTGTGATTTGTACTTTATGATGCTAGGTCTTGAAATCTTGTCAACAAGAAGTATTTAGCTGATACTTGTATTAACTTCATTTCATCGTGCCTCAGAAAGTTGCAATTCTGATGCTTTGGTGAACATTAAACCATTGAGTAATTAAATTGTAATTCAATTCAATGAATATTCTCTTTTATTACTATTTAATTTGAATTGCAATGCTATGCGGTTAAAGTTTATTTACAAGTGCGTGTTTTGTGAGTAATTGTAAGTGTAAGTAAGTAAAAGGTTCAGCATGCCATTAAACCGGTTTAAACCCCCCATGCTTTTCGTTGACCGTTCCAAGGTGGGGACTCCAGTTTTAATCATTTTTATGTTTTGTGTTGTGTTGTATGTATAGTCCTGTATTGTATAGGCAATTTCACTTCAATAAAAAAAGAACCAGCGGATGGTAATAAGGTATTTTTTTTATTGATGATGTCTCTGGAGTTTCATTATTCCTATATTTACAACATATATAGTGGCATAAATACAATTAACAAAATAAAGTTACTTAACATGTATTTCTAATTAAAATGGAATAAAAGTTAAGAACAAACATTGCTTTTAAACGCACAATAAGCTAGTTTGTAATCACCAAATAGTTTTCGTCTGTACAAGCGGAAACTCAAAGACATGTATTTACGTTGACTCAAGACAGTTGATTTAGGTCACACAACACTAATAAACGATGCAAAAGTCAACACTAATACGTGATTAATTTCATATTTAAGTGTTTCCTTCACAAGTTTTCTGTTTGCTTTCAATGTTTATGTTCACTTCCATCTGCTTATTTTGAAAATAATTGATATGAAAGATCGTACATAGACACTTTAAGTAGATCAGTCAAATACGAATTTAGTATGACCCAGAGTACATTATGGTACGTAAGAGCATTATTTAAAACTTAAAAAATATACGTATCATAATATCAAGCAAATTTATTGTATACCATTCTTTGAAATACTATTTCAACTACAATTGGACAATGCTTTGTCGTACTATATGCTATATTTAATAAATGTTCAATATAAATTCATTTTTATTTCTGAATGTAAATACCGCCTAAGAAAAAACGCACAGAAATTATTTAGTTTGAACATTTATCGCTTTTTGAAACCATAGCGTTAGGGATTCAGGGATTTAGCTGACACTTGTTTTTACTTCATTTCATCGTGCCTCAGAAAGTTGTTATTATGTTGTGCTGGTGACCGCTGAGCCATTGAGTAACTAAATTGTATTTCATTTGAGTTATATTCTATTGAATCAACTTTTAATTTGAATTGCAATGCTCTGTGGTTATATTTTACTTACCATTGTGTGCTTTGTGATTAATTCTTTGCCAAGTGTGATGTTTGGTAATACTATAAAGCCGTTAAACCCTCAATGCTTTGCATTGACCGTTTCAAGGCGGCGACACCAGTATAAATTTTATAATTTTCATTTTTTTGTTGTTGCCTTGTATAGGCATTTGGTCACTTGACTCAGGTAAAGGAAATACGGTGATGTCTCTGGAGATTTTTTTATCAGATAGTTGTCACATATTTAGCTCTCTTTATGTAATTGGAAATGGAAACCATTTTAACCGTGTATTTAACCATTTGACATAATGTATTTTTTTTGCCCGAAAATAAATCTCTTACTAGTGGGTAATTTTGCCGAAATGTTTTTTCGTAGATATTTTTCTAATGTGAAACATTAGCCGTTACTTTATTGATGCAAAAGATTTTATTGCTCCCTATTTGACGACTATTTTTAATCATATATTTGATAGTGGTATTTATCCGGTCGAATGGACTAAAGGTGTAATTGTACCTATATATAAGAAGGGTTGTAAATCAAATCCCTCGAATTATAGAGGAATTACAATAATAAATATAATCGCTAAAATATTCTCACTTGTGCTAAGAAATAGGATGAATAAGTGGTGCGAAAATGAGCAGAAGTTAAACGATGCTCAATTTGGTTTTCGCGATAATCGTAGTACTGTTGATAGTATATTCATCCTGCATACTATAGTACAGAAAGTTCTTGCTAATAAGTTAAAACTATACTGTGTATTTATTGATTATGAAAAGGCTTTTGACACCGTTATGCATGTTGCATTGTGGATAAAATTAGCTAATTCCCATGTAAGTTGTAAAATGTTAAAAATGCTTAAATCTCTATATTCAAACGTTAAAGCTTGTGTTAAAAATTCTGAACACATGCCGTATTCTGAACTGTTTGACATAACACTTGGTGTCAAACAAGGAGAGCCTCTATCTCCTTTACTGTTTATCTTATTCATTAATGATATCAAGGATTATATTGATGTGTCTAAAATGTCTGTAAATGATATTGAAAAGTTATCACTATATATGTTACTATTTGCAGATGATATTGCTTTGTTTACGACTGATCCCAATAGTTTGCAGGCCCAGCTAGATTGTGTAAACCAATATTTTTCTAAATGGGGCCTCAAGATAAATGTAGCGAAAACAAATATATGTATATTTGAACGCAAAAAATCTAGAAATAATTTTACATGGAGTATAAACAATATTAATCTTGAGATTGTTGATAGTTTCTGCTACCTTGGTATGAAATTGTATTATACCGGAAGTCTTGCTAATGCTGTAAAAGCACTAAATGAACAGGCTCTGACGGCATATAATGGCCTTATATCACTGTTTACTAGAGTATCTTTAGATATTAAAACAAAATTGTTACTGTTTGATTCGACTGTTTCACCTATTATTTTGTATGGTAGTGAGATTTGGGGCATATATGACTTCAAGGAGGTAGACAAAATCCATATCAAATTTTGTAAGCATATTCTTGGCATGCGTACTCAAACATCCACAGTTGCCGTCCTTGGTGAATTAGGTAGATTCCCACTTTCGGTCATTTGCAGGGAAAGAGCCTTAAAATACTGGTGTAAAATTATGAAAAATCCGGAATCACTTCCAGGCAAAATATTTATAGAACATATTTTAGATAACAGTTTTAATTCATTGAATTTCAAAAATAGCTGGGGAAAGGCGGTTAATAATGTATTAGATATGCTTGGATATGGCTACTTATGGTATATGTTTGATATTAACTGTTGCTATATACCCATGTTAAAGCAAAGGTTGCGTGACCAATATATACAGATATGGTCGGAAACTGTGAATTCTCAAAACAAATTAGAGTATTATAAAAAATTCAAAACTGTTTTTAGGTATGAAACATATTTAGATGCTATTGACCAGGATAAATATAGCATTGACTAGGTTACGATTATGTTCACATTCTCTTGAGATTGAAACAGGAAGATACAATAATGTGGATAAAATTAATAGACTATGTAAACTATGCAATTGCAATGTTGTTGAGTCAGAATTCCACTTTGTACTCTGCTGTCCCTTGTATCATATAAAATTTCAAATGCTTTTAGTACTATTAATAAATTTGTTAATCTCATGTCATCAAAAAAAATTGGTTTGTTAAGACGACTTTCAAAATTGACGTACTTTGCGATGTTACGACGTTAGCAAACTCTAGATAGAGTTGCTTCTTAATCTACTTATAAAATAAGTTAATCAATCCACTTTATAGATAGATATGTTTTTGTACAATATTTTTATAAAGCCTGCTTTGTATAATTGGAATTATGTATTTTGAACTTGTAATGTTGCTAATGGCCATCTTTCATGATGTGTTTTGTAAATGGCCAAAGGCATTGCTCATGCCGATTTGCCAAATACACCAGTAAACCAGTAAACTGAAAATGTTTCATGTATCGACAATGCCCATCAATGTCTGGTACTCCGATGACGTACCACACTGTGTGTCGACCGCATCGGAAGATGCTATGAGGTCAGAGGTCATTATTGATAACAAAAATGGTTGCTCTGGTGGATGGTAAAAATGGATCGGTTCCATTAAACGGCAAAATTAACGGAATACACGGCAAAGCAAATGGTTGTTTAAAGAATGGAACATTAAATAAGGTATTTCTGAAATTTATATGATTTATTTTATTAATTTGATGGAATATATTATAAGTTGAACATATTCTTTGTTAAAGAAATCTATTTAAACCAGGAAAATGGAATGCTTTTTCGCGACGCTGTTATTTTAAAATATTATTTCCAAATATATAGATCTAGGTGGAGGCTATGCTTTTTGAGGATGTAAACCTGCTTATAAATATATATCACTATGATACTTATGCTTATTGGAATACAATGTTCACTAGTACAATAAAACTTACAAAAAATAAAAAATAAAAGTTATTGGAAACGCCCATTTGTAGTGTGATTTATTTATGTAAATATTTATTTGAATTATGATAACATGTTTGAGAACCTGTGCCATTAATTCTTTCCACTATATGTAATTGCTTGCATTTATCACCAGATTATATGCAATATATTTGAGGCGCATTGTGAGAAAACCGGTCTTAATGCATGTGCATAAAGTGTCATCCAGGATCAGCCTGTGCAGCCTAGTGAAAGATCTAAAACGAAATAGCAGGGTGCTGCACCCTGCTCCTTTTTGGTTTTCCCCTGCTGCCCCTCTGTGCTGGTCAACACAAAAATGATGATTATCTTTTAAAATTCAATTAATTTTTGCAAATAGTCAATGACAAATGTATAAACTATGATTAAAGCTATAATTAGAAGCATTTGACTAATGAAAAATACTGGATATGGCAAACTATTATAAAATGTCAACAGAGGGGTACGGGTTTCCACCCTGCTCCTTTTTAGCAGCACCCTGTACCTTTTGTGATCGTAGATCTTTCTCTACATATACCCAGTATTCAGCAATTTCAAGTTCAGCTTTGTTTACATTTTGAGATAAAGACTTGGTTCACTTGAGACGGATTTGAATTTTATCTGCATCAGACCATACGATTGCTTTCCAGTATATATCTGCTGATAAGGAGAAGGATCAGACCACCAATTTAATCAATGAACTATAAATATAACAAAACCAATTTTTATACTGGATATATTTTGGCGGGCAAACCAATTCAGTCATTGCGTTGGGATATCCCCAGCTTAACCCTTAACCTTATTTACTCCAAAGAGCTTTTGGCAAAGCTTGTGAAGTGCTTGCAAAGCTATGTTAATGGAACTTGTCCGTTTTACCACGGCTGAGGTCTGGTTAGTGAATATGTGAACGATTTCTTTCCCAAACAGTAACACAGAGTGTAACAATTAACAGTTTTGTTCTGAAATCAGATATCATTCATGTGTAAAATAGCATTTAAATAAAAACACAAGATAACATTTCAAAATTGTATTTCCAGTCTACAACACTCCCAGAGGAAGGATGGAAAAAAGATTATTGGGAGTCTTTTGAAGAGACACCGCTGCACGCGGCAGTGTTCACTTACATTTGCTACGGGCTCGTAGTGTTGATCGGGCACATTCGAGACTTCCTAAGTAACATAGGTCTCCTTAAACTCAATACCAGTCTAGAACCAAGAATTCCGGTAAAAATTGTTATATGTACTTACATGATGATTTTGATTGATGTGGTTATTATTGGTTTTATTATTTTCATTATTGTTGCTATTTCTATTATAAGTTGTAGTGGTTACCGTACTCGTGGAAGTTATAGTGAAAGTATTGCTACTCGTACCAATTTAAAAGAATATTTTTTAGTTTGTTTGTTAAAAAAATCGTCTTGTTTTTTTGTAACCACTATTCCACTAACACTAGAAAAATAGTTAACTCGTCGGTGGCTTAAATTTGAATCAGACTTCAAATTGTTAAAATAACAGTAAAAGATCTTGATATTCACATGATTATTCACTTGAAAATAACGGCATTATACATTTAAGGTTACATGCATATTTGCGTGTAATCGTGATAAATATTTCTTTATAGCATTCAGTTACAGACAGTCATCTTACCATAAGTAAAGATGCAAGTACATGTATAATGCAAAACAGAACTTTTAAAAAGATGCTTTTATTGTTATATAATATGAACATAATTATTTCATAAAAAACATTTCTGAAATGTATTTTTTTTTATTTTTTATTTTTATGAAATTCAACAAGTACCTTCAAATGGATAATACAGTTTGTTAGGACTAATCGGGTACACAGTAAAAAAACATGGTTTCTTGGTCTTGATGAACTATCCGTTATTTTACAAAAATAAACAATGTAAATTTATGTAACAGTTGCTTGACTATTAGCCTTTGTTCAAATGTTATAGTTTAGCTTGACTGTCGTGATAGTCTGAGGCTTGTTGAGACACTCTAGCCCCTCTTTCTTGGGTAGAACTAGTACTTGTTTGTCTTTCTAGTAAAATCACTTGAATGCATTCCGAGTAGGGATCAAACTCACAAACCCGATCGCAAGATGGACACCATATTGATAAAACTTTTATAACGGTGACCTTATGAGCTTTTATCTTCATATCTTTATATATTTTTTTAAATATTAATCAAAATTGCTAGTATTCACTATTAATTACATATTTTATAACTATGAATGTCTTAGATCGCAAGGCGTACTCAATATCCATCACACTGCTGTGACCATAACTCTCACCCTCACTCTATATCATTGTTTCAAACGTGGGAGTGTTTCTACATGGGTGTCTGTAAGCTTTGTTGTGTTGAAAGCCTACACTTATTGGAGCTCTTTTTAATCTTTATCCTGTGTGTTATTGATGGCTTAGTTACTGCCTTCACCAGGGCTTCGTACCGTTGTTTTCCACGTGGGAGAGTTTCTACACGCGACATGTGTTCCGGCGAGTGTCAGACAGCCTCAGCAAGCCAGTGGGTGGGGTACCGGCAGCAAGGATGGACCTTGTTCATCGAGAGACGCATGACTATGGATGGACGTATGAGTATGCATTTTTCTGCGCTCAGTCTGGCTTATGGTAGCCCTGCCAGTGACTCAAGTGGCCCATGACAACTCACATTTATTTAATTATTTGAAAAAGAGTCATGACAGTACTTTCACATTTTCTTTGAAATGTTGTTTTTAATGACAGTTTCGTATATTTATTCTTGGTTTTGTTTGTGCTCATTTGTCACATGTTCATTAATGGAATATATATAGGATCTTAAACGAGTTGTCATTTCATACCATATTTTATTAAACGAGTTCAGGAATTTTGTTAGTAAGCGAGCCTTTGACGAGCTTATTGGACAAGTTTAATAAATCACATGCTTTTTTTATCACATGCTTTTAAACGAAAAAAAAACCCCATCTAATTTTACCAAAACACGTTGATAAATCGTAGAAGTTGTGTATTGGATTGACATCATTTGATGCTGACAACGTCATTTCACCAAAATAACATCATGCAATTGGTAAAAGAATATCTAGCCAATGAAAACGTTCAGAATGTTATCTTACACATGTGTAAGATAGAAATAATCCTAATGGTTGTATTACATGGGAGGCAAGGTATAGCATGTGATAAAACTGTTTTCAGTGGAATACGTGTACCTTGATCAGTGGAAAATGCAGAGTTGTTTAAAACTGGTTGACAACTTTGCTGTGTAGCTATTTCATTGGTTGCATGACTTTGTTCATTGGTTGTAGTATGGCCATGACTTTGTTGATTGTTCAGAAGGTCTGCTGAACGTGATCTGTTATACAAAGTCTTCAGATCCTTACAGCAAAAAGTTTGTTTGAGCGAGCATTAGAATTTGATTTTAGTGAGATTGGTTTGTTCCAGTACTCACTAGTCTTTTGGCAAAGTGATGTGCCATATCGGTGTCATTTGTGTCACATGCATGCATAGGTTTGGTCATGTTACAAGCTTATAACGGTACATGAATTTGAAGCAGGGGATTTAAATACCAATTGTTAAGATTTGTGAAACCAAGGGGAATATTACAAAGGTTTAAGTGGGGCTGTTTACTTAAATACTTAAAATCCATAAACAACTATTGGAAGGTACATTGTACATGTCTATCTAATGAAAAACATTTTTTGCATAGACATTGAGGGATTATGATTTGAAATTTTAAAAAAGTTACAATTAATATTTTGATGTGGTTATTTTGAATAGTATGTTTTTAAAATTTGATTTGAGAACATAAAAGCTCATCTTTAAAAAAGAAATATAGTAACTTCATCAAATTTAATGTTTTTTTTCAAATGATTTTCACAAAAAGTCATTATATCAATAATAGAGCAATTCAACAAATATAAAGTCAGACAATCTCCTTTTTTTAAATGCATGTACATTTTAACTAAAACTTAATTGCAAGCCCATTGTGTGCATCAGCAGCTTTTACAATGAATAATGTTATCAGTCAATCCCCTTTCTACAGTGAAACTGTGTTCTTTTGAAATGTTTGACACAGTGAAATATCCATGTTGCACCCAGACTGTGTTGGTGACCAGATAAGATGTTATCCCCAGGTTTATCATGCTTTTATCTTGAAATTCACCAGATTTAATGACAGGGCTGACATTGTGTTAGGAATGATTGAGTGAACTAAATGCCAATACCCTGTGTATTAACATTGGCATGTTTGGTGTATCTTGGTCTGATATTCTGTTTCATTTTGATCATACTGATAAGAAAATATTGATTTATTTGCAAAAAAGATTGCATCTAACATGTCTAAGGCGTAAAAAAAATATATGTTTGTTCAGGTAACCCAACCTACCCTAAAAAAAGGCCCCGACCCTAGAACATTTTATTGGGTTTGTCAGATTTAGTTTTGGTTTATTTGCCTTTTTCAATAATTAAATGTGTTTTTGGATAAATAAGTGTTTTGTTTTGATAGTATCCACTTATAAACAATGTTTAAGGATATTACTGATACGTTTTGAATATTTATTCAGTTTTAGAATCTTCAAGTTGACCATTTACCAAAAAAAAAAGAAAAAAAAATCTCTACCTACCTACCCTAATTTTTTTTAGCATGTTACCTGAAACAAACATTTTTTTCAAGTTTTTACAACTAAGCAGTGCACTTTCTATGAAATGCTGTCAAATACCACAACATTGCACTTACTCCAGTGTCTCTAATAAATGCTTTTTGATGCAATAAAATTGCAATTTACTCAGTTTTGAATCGAGAACACAATCAGCCTGGCATCGTTTTGATGTAAATGTTTCCTGTTTGCCAACTTCAAAACACTAGAAAATAACATTTTTATCATACAATTGGTAATGTTTGGCAAAATGCTTTAACTTTATTTACAGAAATTACCATTAAAAAAATGTACAGAAACAAACGTCCTATGACCAGTGTTTTGACCCCTTGAAATTTGAAGCCTTGATTTATTATGCATCCCTTCGAAGAAGTGGGCGTATATTGCTTTGCACCTGTCTGTCGGTCGGTCGGATGATCAGTCTGTCCATACACCAGTCCGCACAGGCTTCTACAGGACGGCACTTTCCGCCTACAGTGGATTTATGTGTAGAAGAGACTTCCATAAAACAGAAAATACCATAAAAGCGGAAGTGCCGTCATGGATTAGCCTGTGCGGACTGCATTAAGCCCGGTTTTCCCAGGACACGCCACAAATCATTAAATGAAGTCCACTCCTTAAGACTTTCATGGTTTGAAGAGGTTTTGAATGCCATGACTTACTGAGCTTTATGAATATGGGCCCAGAACAATGAGTGTGAGCTATTATTCATGGATTTTAGTAGAATTTGAAAACCAGGAGTCAAATGACCCCTGGCTTGAAATTTTGAGAAGTCAAAATGAACATTTAAGTGGTCAAAATACTAAAATCACTGAAATTTTGTCTCTGCTAGTCTGCTGAATACTCTGCAAAAGGCAATTTATGTACATTAACTTAATGATTAAAGTTAAGAACTTTGAAAAAAACAAACACCATAAGTATGATAAAAATATTTTTTTCTTGTGCTTCTGTAGTTGACAAACAGAGAACAAGTGCATTATTTGCTCGAGTCAAAACTGAGAAAATTGCAGATTAGCATCAAGAAGCAGGATTTTGCAGATCTGTGAAATCCCTGTGCATACATGTATTGCATTATTCATCTGCCTTATTCAGTTTCGTGTTTGTTACATAAGTCCTTAATAATCGAGAATTAATCCTAATGTATTATGGTATTTTCAGGCTGCATAAAGATAAGATTTTCAATGTGTTGAACATGGGCTCTTACAATTACCTGGGATTCTCAGACAACAAGGGCCCGTGCGCAGAGGACGCATCCAAAGTCACCAAAGAATACGGGCTCGTAGCTTTCGGCAGCAGACAAGAGCTCGGTACGCATGAGTGTTGAGAAATAAAAACGTGGAGATGTTGTTGTTGTTTTTCCAGACGTTTTAGATTGGGCTTAGGTCTTAAGATTATATGTGAAAATAATTGGGTAAAGGGAAACTCAAATCAAGACTTTTGGGGAATCGTGCATGACTTAAAAGAAAGTCTGCTTTGTAACACGTCCCTGCTATACTTATAAGGTAAAAAAAAAACAACGGGTAAAGCTTTTGACATTTTGGAGATAGCAATATACTTTTGTGTCATTTCACTGCAGATCCGTTATATCGCAATCCGTTATTTCGTTATATCCAATATATCGCGAGTCGGTCGTGGATCCCGATTGGTTTCATGTACTTCCATATTTTACTAATACACGGCATTCATAAATAAATCTAGTTTGGTCCAGATTTTCGCGCCTACATCGCTACTCTTTCATTTACATTCTTTTAGTGCGACAAACAATAACCCCACCCGCTCAACATCAAAGAGTAACAGTTTAATGTCATCAGCTTACAACGCGCATGCCACCGATGACAACGTCCTTTCACTGCTGTCGCTTTAATTAGCAGCCGAAGTACACGCCTTCCACGTGGAAGGTGTATACAATAACCGTATGTCATAGATCAAAACTGACCTATCTGAACGACAATAACGTTATCAATACAGTGAAACTGTTTCTTTTTTTGTTGAAGAGGAAATGCTAACTGCACATCGTTCACGATATAAATAACCGATTTTGTTGTTATGCGCTACGAAACTTGTATAGTTTATACAAAAGTAAAGATCTAATATTCTCAGCGCTACGAAGTTTT
Organism: Congeria kusceri; assembly: GCA_027627225.1. NCBI lineage: Eukaryota > Metazoa > Mollusca > Bivalvia > Myida > Dreissenidae > Congeria > Congeria kusceri. The sequence goes on from CM051028.1 coordinate 29,288,819, forward strand.
TATACGACAATCATTACACCAACGCTTTTCATGCGGACGACAACAATGAAAAGGTGAGTTAATTAACGTTTATGTTTTGAGATCGTGAAAATAGGCCAGTGTATGCATGTATATCTATATTTACATAGATGACCTGACAAGTTATATCGCGATCCGGCTATATCGCGATCGCGATCCATGGACCCGCGAACCGCGATATAACGGATCTGCAGTGTATCAAGAAATGTAAGCCGTCGAAAGCATAAAACAATTTTTTACGGTTATTATTTTAAAATTATGTTGCCAACTGTTTGCATTACTTTTCTGACCACATGATTTTGCTTGAGATAGTCGATATAGAAGTTGTTCTAATGTATTTCTGTATGGCATATACAGAGCCCGTATTCGCCAACCTATTCTTAGACTTAAGGCTAAGAGTAAAGAATATTCTTGAAACTGTTTGTGTTCTCCGAGTGCTTTAAATTTGAATCTTACTTAGTATCCAACGACTCTAATTACAGCATTCTGTATTTACAACGATTTGCACTGACATAGTAAACATTAGGGCTCAGAATATTTGCAAACGCAGAAGTATATTTTCTTGAAGATAAGTCTGTTCTGTATTCTTAAGTCAAGAATGGGTTGGTGAATACGGGACGAGCATTTCATGGCATTAATGTGCTTAAAATGCAGGCTTTCATGTTTCTGGCTTTCAGGGCTTTATTATTGTTACTATCGTCTAACATAATCATAATTATGTGAAGTTAGAAAGCTGTATAGATAGCTTCTTTTCATGGAACAGATTTTAAGCATCAGCACTTAGCATCTGCAAGTATGAATTAAATTGCCATGTACTGGAGGTCAAAATAGTGCATTAATAAATTGAAATGGGTTATATGAGAAAAAAAAAGTTATATTATTCAGGACTGTTTGGTTTGACCCATTCGATGTCATCAGAATATTGAGCATCTTATACAGCCATAAATTACCCATTTATTAACTCCGACAATAAGTGTATATGGTTAAATCATAGTAAGTCATCAATGGTTCTTAGGCTCCTTCCTCACGAGTTAGAATCTCTGGAATAAACCGTATTGGTATAAGTGTTGATTTTTGTTATCTGTATTTAATTTTTGAACAAATTTCTCAAAGTGTAATACAATTAATTTCTTTATTATTTAATGTAGAAATCTTTGTGTTATTAATTCCTGAAATTACAGAACATTTATATCGATATAGGCAGAGACACTGACATGGATAAGTCCCATTTATTGTTCAATCATTTTATTTCTCAGTGGTCTAATTTTCTCATATTTGACAGTCCAAACAGAGTGCGGATTTAAGACCCCACATAAATTTTCTTTTTCATGAGAAAATAAAAAAAAAATATTGAAAATGAAAAATGCGCGAATTTAAGACAATGTAAATTAGCCGTTTTTCAAGAATGGGATAAATTTGAACACCGACAAAACAGACAAATGCATTTTTTTTCCCATAATAATTGAAATGTTTGCTATGATTTCCATTTAGGTATACTAGACATCCACAAACAGTTGGATGACCTTGTAGCGGAGTTCCTGGGAGTCGAGGCGGCCATTACTGTCCCAATGGGCTTTGCAACTAACAGCATGAACATGCCGTGTCTCGTCAGCAAGGTGAGAATAGATCAGAAAAATGGCTGCCATCCTGGATAGCATGCTTTGACGCTGCCCACTGTTTAAAGGTCTTGTGCAAAGTGTTACATGTCATAGTTCAAAAAATATTTTTTATCATTCATGATTGAAGAAAACAACTAATTATTGTATTGAAGGTTCTTTTTTCATTAAATCTTGCAAGTACATATTGTATGTGCATGCATTACTGTTTTCAGAGATGAATAATTATGAAAGGAGGTAAGATGTTGTCTATCATACATATGTGCGTTTACCTAACATGTATGCATCATTTTGGGGGACCTAACATATTAAGTAATTGAGGCCACTATGAATCCACAACAAAAGTAGTAGAGTAGTGGTGGACACCATTGTAAAATAGTTGGATCACAGATTCACTTGCTTCTTTATACAAAATACACAAACCGTAGACAAAAATGTTTGTTGTGAACATGATTTTACTCACAGTCATTCTTGGACAACCATGTATGTGTGTGCAGTCGAGTTCTCTTCTGATAAATTTCTTCTTTTTATAAACCATTTGTATGTCTTGGGTAGTTAGTATTAATCAAAATATTAATGCCTTGAATTATAAGTGCTGAAATAACACTTAATTTTAATTAACTCATTGAAAATATTATTTAATATTTAAAAAAATATCAATATTACCATGGAAAATATACTTATAATTCAATATAAATGTAAGCAAGGAGATAATCATCACTTTTTGAATGTATGTTTGAATAAATTTTAGAAATGGTTTCATAAATGGAATGTTTTTTAAATATTTATTGAAAAGTAAATATAGAATACATTTGTTTACATTTATTTTAAATATTCCCGAGAAAATATGTGATTTAACGGAGGGAAGATTTCAATATTATGGGTTATTTTATATTGTAAGATACAAAGCATTTAGATTTTGCGACATAGTAATATACATTGTCAGGTGTTGTATTGAAATGAGCAACAATAACACCATAATGTTTGTCTTACATCACCTCAGGTGTACTTGAAATTTATGGGTACAATTGATACGGGCAATTGTTTTTCAGGGCTGTTTGATTCTGAGTGACGAGCTCAACCACGCCTCCCTCGTGTTGGGTAGCCGACTTACTGGCGCAACTATCAAAACATTCAAACATAACAGTAAGTGACACTAGATTGGTGCTAAAAAGTTAAAATTAATAGCCAAATTCTTAAAAAAAAAAAAACATCCCACTTGGAAAGAATTTTTTTAGACTATGTAAAAACATGCCTCATTAAAAAATACATCTGTCGTTATTATGTTTTTTTAATATCGAGGTGTTGATGCCTGTTGTAAGTTGTAGCAGGTCAAGACCTGAGACATTTTTTTATATTTCATTATGTTATCTCTGATTTACAGTTCAATATATTTTAGATGCACTAATTTTGAGAAGTGTATATTTGGACATTCCAAAATTTGGACTATGTCGAAGTCATAACAAATTCCCGGCGACTTCAAAATAACAAAGTTCAGCTGTACAATCTTTATAAGGTCCGAAAGGCCCCTCATTGTACCCACACACACTGCAGCATCTAATATTAGCAAACACTTTTCCAGACATGCAGAGTCTAGAGAAGCGCCTGCGTGAAGCAGTGATTCATGGACAGCCACGCACTCACAGGCCATGGAAAAAGATTCTTATCGTCGTGGAGGGCGTCTACAGGTAATCAGAGATAGCAGAAATGTTATATGTAATAATTCGGGCGTAATCTTATGTCAGGCGCGTAGCTGGGCTTACGCCATGTGTAATACTATTTTCGTAAATCGTCAAAAACAGAAGTGAAATAAATGCCAAAAAAGCATTAAAAGCGTTGTACAGGTGGGTTAGGGGTATTGGTTGGCCTACACTGCATGAAGAGATATATTACAGGAATACAAGGGTGGCTATTCTTAATAACATCGACCTGCGTACAATGAGTTACTATTTTCAACCAATCAATTCATCTGGAAATTCCAAATTCCAGGAATACAAGGGTGGCTCCATATTCATTTACAATGATAATAGATTTACTTCCCTTTTGGTCTGATGTGTGGGAAAATGTATAAGTTTAAAGGCATCGTTTCAATAATATCACTAAGTCTGTCAGAGAAGACTTCATAGAATTTGCAGGGCGTGACTCAACCACAGGCCAATCACTTTCACAAACCTTTGTGGAAAACTTACCGAAAGCAGGAATCAACACGGAACAAATGATAGGCAAGGTTATGATAGTGCCTCGAATATGTCATGAAAAATTCTAGATATCCAAGCACGAGTGTGCCAGTCCATACCCGAAGCGCTATACACACACTGCAAAGCCCACTGCATAAATCTAGTGATAATGCTTTCATCCAAAGAGCCAGTGGTTCGGAAAGTGAACAGCATGGTTCAGGAAGTTGCATTCTTGTTCAACTCATTGGGCAAACGGTTGTTGCAATTCAAGAAAGCCTTTAGGAATGACAAGGAAAGCAGATCTCAGATGGAAAGGTACAGTCTCTTTGCGAAACAAGATGGACGGCAAAGGGTGATGCTTTCAGTGCGTTCAAGTGTTCATATACATCTGTTGTTGAAAGCTTAGCTGTTCTCAGTCTATATTTCGGTGATGACAAAGCTGCATGGCGCATATAAAGTGGTAATCACTCAGTTTGGCTTTATGATTGGTCCCGTTACGATCGAGCACCTGCAGTGTGAGTTATATCAACTCTCATAAATGTTGCAGAACAAAGCGTGCGATAAGCTGTAGCCATCAAGGAAGCCAGAACTGTAGTTTGACACTTCGAGTCTGAACGTATGTTTGAACGGCACGAGATGCTTTGTATGACAAGTCATTGCCAATACAGTAGGTGTTGATCTGTTCCGCCCAAGGACAAACAACAATCTCCGTCAGCCACATCGTAAAAATGTGTTTATACCGCTGTATCTGAATATTAGAAATTAAATGTGTATTTGTGGACCATTTTGTCACGGAATTGTCTGATCCGCCTTATTGAGGACGATATAAGGCTCAATGCGCAAAAGCTTGATCCAAAAAGAGAAATGAATTACTTAACAAATGACGTTGAACATACTTGTTTGCCATTTTGAGCAAGATCTACCAGCAGTGTATGTGGAAGATTTCCAAAGAGATGTTTCCCGTTGGAAATCGAGATGTACAGATGCTGATCCCGTTTGGGTATACCTTGGCAATATCGACAGCAAGTTGTATCCTAACGACGCATTCTGCTTGGGAATACTGCTGACAGTGCATGTTTCAGCCGTTACTGGTGAGCACATTGAGGCGGGTAAAAACAATGAGGCGGTTGAAAGCGTACCTCACATGTACAAAACATGATTTTATTGTATTTGCCCACCCACTTTTTTTCGCCAAATCTCAAAATATACAATGAAAGATTCAAAAATCAAAGATTAATATATGTATAAATCGTCTTTATTAATTTACCTATATAATCTTATCCCCAGCATATATAAAAACCTGTATCACTACAGGGAAATTAAATATGTTCTAACTCATAAGAGAACTTGATCATTACTATCATTAAATTTGTTTTGTGAAAGCCATGTCAGATGGTTACAACAAAAGTGCTAACAACATTCCGAAGATTCCATAAGACACATCGTTTGTTGTTTCCAAATAATTTAATGTCATATAGAATTATACGTTTGAAAACATTCTTCATTTAAAATTGTCAAATTACTACAATAGTTTCAGTGGTCGTATAGTAGTTATATTAGTGGAGTATTTATAAATTAACAAATAGTTCTTATTTTTCAGTTCTAATTTAATATAAAACCTAAAAAATTATTTACAAATAGTCACTTAGAATAATTTTAAAATCCGACACAAAGTCTCCGACACTGCTAACTTGGGAATGCACTTGTGCTATTCTCTATAGGACTTATTTCACCCGGTATTTATTACATGTTTAATCCACTAGTGCTTAGTAATGCTTACGTGACCATCGCGGTGCAACAGGTGTTCTAATCTCAACACCATGATATATATTTAGACTGTTGGCGGAAGCCAACAGTCTTTTGAGAGGGTAATTTCCAAAACCGGTATCGCGGAAAACTACTTTTCTTTGCAGGGTACGATTCAGTAAATCGAAACCTGCAACTAATGACACCCCTATTTTCGCTATTTATTCTTATGTAAACGAAACATTAACCTTGGTGTCCTTGAATAAGTCCACAAAATTAATGCGCTAAGTCGGTTATTTTTGACTTGTTGCGAAAGTGTTATTTCTCGTTACCGATTCTTATTCTGAATATTTTGGCAACAAATAACTGCAATGTACTAATTTTAAACTGTAAATCAGAAAATTGAGAACCCGCATCATATGACGTACTTTTTGCTCATTAGGCTAAGAATCACTAACAATCGATGCTCCTAACTACCACGCTTCATCGTTTTGCATGGCTCGTTGCAGATTGACTTGTTAACTGGCATAGATATAATTCTGTTTGCATTAGATAATTAGATTGAAAAATATTTGTTTATTAATAACAAAATAATTTTTATTATGATGTTGTATACTATTGAATTAGATACCATATTATCAAGTTAGGAAATTGAACTTCATTCAAACACATGTTTACTTTTTAGCAAATATGAACTAATCATTCACATACTTTTAGCTGTCAGCGTTTTGATTTTACATATGAATTAACTATTCTGTAGGGTTGACTGAGTTAAGAATTCAAAATAAACAGCCAATTGCTTAAAACGCAATTTCAGGGAGTTCATAGAGAAGTGAATCCTATGCCAAAAGCCCTCTGACCCTGGGAAACGGTGCTATATGTTTATTCTAATCAGGCTACCTTCGGTGAGCACAAGGTTAAATAATTGCATATGTTATGGAAGCAAATAAGTCAACCGTGCCACATGTTTATCCTGATCAGGCCACTTACTCTGGGGACCTACGTTAGGTTACTACTTCTATTATTAAAATAAACATGTCACCTGCCCAACCCGAGGTTAATAATTAAAGAAGCGTCATAGAAATGGATCAACTGCCGCATGCTCTGGGAAAAAAGTTTTACAATATTAGATCTACTTATTGGTTATCTCAACTCTACTTTTGAACACTGTATGTGTGCTAGATCTAGTTTTGAATTAGTTGTTTTCAACTAAATGTTAAACAATATATATACAATATCATTTTTTATTTCTTTATTCCGAACATGGTAGAATATTACAGGGCTCAGCCTAGGGACACATTTTTGGGAGAAGTCACTTCTCCCTCAGTTCAGTTTAGGGAGAAGTGAGGCCACTTCAAGGAGAAGTGTTTTTTCAAAAAGCGCTTAACCATAATTTTGCTTGTTATTACCATCATCAGACCATATCAATCATTATCATAGTACCAAGTCCATCATCATCATCATCTTCAGGTCATCATCATCATCATATTCTCCATAAATTAATAGCAAGATATATTCAAGTTGTATTACATTATTCTATTTTTTTTTCAAAGTTTCCATTCTAGCAATACACACATCAATTAAGGTTTAAATTTAAATATTTTTTAAATATGTTTTTATCTAAACATTCACAATGCATCATAAAACATTGTTTTTCTGGAAATCGAAAAAAATTAATTACATATTAATTATATTGTGTTTGTTATTAATTCATTTTTTTTATCAATAAAACACTTAATTAAAATTACCTTGCAATTATTTATCCAATTTGAACAAACCATAAAATCCGTTAAAAACACCAGTCATTAATAATAACACGTGTTAAATCTAAGAGTGACAGCGTGACGTCATCAATTAGATTGGGCTTTCAAATCTGCAAGCCATTAGCAACAGCTTATAGCAAAGGTGTCGGTTTGACTTCAAAAAGTATTTGATGAGACTGCCGAGCTGGGGCCATTGTCTAGCAGGTTGTAGAACTAAGCCTGTAACATGATTAGCATGTGGTCAGTGAAAAAAGCATCAATCGATACCACTGTACCTGAACAATGCAAGCACTGTCCATAGAGCATTAATGAATTAGCATTCTAGAGAAAATGTCAAGGGTGTGAAAAAAAATCAGACAGTCGTTTTATTGCATTGAATAAAATTGATATTTAAATGGGGTGATGAAAAACACATCTTGGAATTAAAATAGAAACTGTGTTACCAGGGAAATTATTGGATATTAACATGAATATTTGCATCAAGTATGGATTGATATGTGTTTTGCGTATCAGGTAGTTATGTGCGTTTTTTAAATTTACTTTCATTACGTTCTCTTTTTTATGGAAGTAGACTTCAAAGCTTTTATGACTGGTGTTTGATAGATAATTATTACTATGCGAACTTTAAATCAGACGGCGAGTGGATTTCTCCTTGATCAAATTTATGGGCGATGTCAATAGCTCCAGGGCGAAGTTATCGCCCACGTCGCCTTCACGGTTATGCCCTGTATTAATAACAGTAACATAAATATGCAATTTATTTACACATTTAACTTGATATATCCTGTTGTAAAGAGTGGAAAAGATATAGTACACAACTATTGATAATAACTGATGATCACATCGGCTGAACTGGTCGATTATATCGATTGGTCAATTTCAACCGATTCGCCCATCACTACCCCCTAGAATGGTGCGTAATCCTAATTTGGGTCCAGCTACTCTAATGTTGTTCATAAAAATCCTTTGGACCCAAATTTGTAGCCAAGTGTTACAATTAGATATTAGTCAGATTCATGTCGACTATTGTTGAGCTATAAGAAATCTTAATAAGTGGTTTACCTTAAAAACATCTTATTTGTTAAAGTTATCTAAACAAAGCATTGTTGTGCGCACATTGTTCAACATATTAGGGCTCCCGATGGCTTACAATTTTTGTTTAGCCAAATTGTCCGTACTTTGTTGAAATCCTGCTCATTTTGGGTATTGAATTGTGTTAAATGAAGAAAATGTTAAAGCAAAATGGACATTTCTTTAGCCAAATGTTGAAGTTTGTAGCCAATGTCTAATTTGGCGAATGGCAGAGTGAGCTATGCATCTGTTTAAAATTATGTGTCCAGATTATTGTAAAACATTTTCCATTACTGTCTTCAGTATGGAGGGTTCAATAGTCAAGCTACCAGAAATCATTCGCCTCAAGAAGCTGTACAAGGCGTACCTGTACCTGGACGAGGCCCACAGCATCGGGTCCATGGGGCCGAGGGGTCGGGGCGTGGTTGACTACTTCGGGCTTGACCCTCACGATGTCGACATCATGATGGGGACATTCACCAAAAGTTTTGGGGCTGCAGGAGGCTATATTGGGGGTTCCAAGGTTTGTAGAATAATGCTGTATTATTCTTGCTTTAGTAAAGCGAAATTTCCCATCAGTCATCATAAAATTGTGATATAAACATATAATAATTAGCAAATAAGTTAAAAATAGTAAGAGTGAGTATATAAAATCAAAATTTTGCAAAAGATATAACTTTGATATAACAAGGATTATAATACATATAATACATGTACTTCTAACATTATTGCCTAATTACTATGCCCCCCCCCCCCATTGAAGATGGCGAGTAATATTGGTTTGACAAACTAAACAACTGGAGACCTTTAAGTTTATTAAATATTGATTACAAAATAGCAACCAAAACAATAGCAAACAGAATGAAAAAAGTAATTTCGTCCATAGTTGAATCAAGGCAAACTGGATTCATAAAAGGCAGATATATAGGCGAAAATGTAAGGACAATATTTGAAACTATACATTATCTTAATAATAATAACAAACCAGGCTTGCTCTTCTTTGCAGATTATGAAAAAGCATTTGATAGTTTAGATCATGACTTTATGTTACATTGCCTTACACAATTTAATTTTGGACCAGAACTTATACAATGGATTAAATTATTCTACACTGACATATGCACTATAATTATAAATAATGGGCATCTTTCTGAACCAATCTCTATACAACGAGGTGTAAAACAAGGTTGTCCCTTGTCAACCACACTTTTCATACTAAGTATAGAAATATTGTCAAATTTTATTGAAAAAAATGAAGATATTAAAGGAATAAAAATAAACGAACACAAACTAAAACAAACACTTTTTGCGGACGATACAACATTTTTTATAGATGGAACGCTTAATTCGTTCTCTGCATTGATAGATGCCATTCAAGATTTCAGTGAAATATCTGGGCTTAAATTAAATATACAAAAATCAACAGTAAAGTGAGTTGGTTCACTTAAAGCTACGAAAACTATATTTAACAAATACAAACACTTTTTTTGACCTCTGACGAAGCCAAAACGCTTGGCTTTTACTTTACAAATGATGAAAATCTCGATATAGCAAAAAACATTCAACCAAAATTACAAAACTTCACAAATTGCTTAAAACAGTGGCAACACAGAAAATTAACACTTCTTGGAAAAGTTACAGTAGTTAAGACATTTGCCTTACCGAAGATTATGTATGCATTGTCAATGCTTCCCACCCCCAAAATTGATACAATACAAACAATTGTCAAATCAGTATTTCAATTTGTATGGAATGGGAAACCTGAAAAAATTAAAAGAACAACTCTTGTTAAACGAATAGAACAGGGTGGACTTAAACTCACAGATATTACTGCTTTTATACATGCAAATAAGGCCAGTTGGGTTAAAAGATTAACAGACAAAAACAACAAAGACAGTGGAAAATTTTCTGCCAGAAAGAGCTCAATAAATATGGTGGAAACTTTGTTTTCGAATGTCCACTTAATGAAAAACATGTTGTTTCTAACTTTAAAAATGAATTCCTCAAAGATATTCTTTTATCGTGGAATAAAGTTAAATTTAATGAAAAAGCAGGACAGATAAATAAAACGATTATATGGAATAACTCAATAATACAACTAAATAATCAACATACCTTTTTTTACCCAAATTGGTTTAATAGGGGCATTAAATTTCTAGAACATCCATTTGACTTCAGGACAAAATCATATTATACATTTGAAGCATTTAAAAACATGTATGATATACCTACAAGCGATTATCTTAAATATTACACACTGATTAATAGTATACCAGAAACTTGCAAAAACAACTATCTGAAACAGACCTTTTTAATTTTAGCAACAGCACATTACTTGAAAAAGTGCACAAAAACAAACACTGTGTGTAAATATTTATATAATCTTCAACAAACTTTTAATGAAGTTAAAACCAAACAGCAACAGAAATGGGAAATTATAATGACTTCCTATAATCAAAGTATTGAGTGGAAAAACACATATTTAATACCATTTAAAACCACCATAGATAATAATTTACGCAACTTTCAGTATAAGATTCTACATTGTATATTACCCACTAATGCATACCTGTATAAATGTAAGCTAGCAGCTTCTAACCTTTGTACATTTTGTGCAAGTTATAAAGAAACTATTACACATGTTTTATTTGAATGTAATATTGTACAACCCATCTGGCGGGACCTCACAATTTATTTAAGCAGTAAAGAATTACATATTGATCTTAATGTAAAAGATATTATCTTTGGAACACAAAAAGGTGGCGCTAATAATTCAGTTATAAACTATATATACTCATTCTGATGAAGTCATATATATTTAGCGTTAAATCAAGAGCCGAAAATCCAAATATCGAGACTTTCAAAAACGCTCTCAGAATGAAAATACATTTAGAAGAGCAGATCGCTTTTGAAAAAAATAAAACTGATCTGCATTTTAAAAAATGGCAAAAATGTGCACATCCTAATACTTTGAAGTGAATCTTGCCTATTCTGTCTTGTTTCCCCCCTCTTTTCATAGGATTTTTATTTTCCTTTTTTCTTTATTATTTTTTTTCCCATACCTTAGGGAAGCTGTTGTGTATTTGTGCCAACACATGTGCCTTCCCATAGCAGTCTTCCAGTTTTTGAAAACAAGCACCTCATGTCTATTAAAGGGAACACCTTGACTTTTTATTATCCTCTTTCCTTTTTAGTTTTTTTTTTGTAAATCACTTTTTATATCCAGCATCATCTCAAAACTAAAAATTGAAACGAATATTTTCTAGAAACAATTTATTTCGCAAAATACACATAAATGAATGTATTATAAATACTGATTTTAGTGTATTAATATTGTATATTTACATAACTTGTACTTGTATATATTAACATTGTGTAATGGAGATGTATGTATAACTTGTACTTTTATATATTAACATTGTGTAATTGAGATGTATGTTGAAAAATGAATAAAAAAAAAAGTAATATTGGTTTGCTAATATCAATCTGTCGGTTGGTCTATCAGTCTGTCAGCAGACCACTTTCTTTTCTGCTCTCAAAGTTCAACAGTTTTCATCCGATCTTCACCAAACTTCATGAAAATGTTTGTGGGCATAATGTCTAGGTCAGGTAACATAATCAGCCAAATCACCCCAGGAAATGTGGAGATATGGTCCTTGAATTATCTTATATTTTCCTTTTTAGTAGTTTCCGATTTCTTAGTTCAGCAAAGTTGTCATCCGATCATCACCAAACTTATGAAAATGATTGTAATAATAATATCCAGGTCAAGTTAGATAATCAGCTAAATCGCCCCAGGATTTGTGGTGTTAAGGCCCTTAAATTATCTAAAATTGGCCTTTTAAGCCGTTTCCGCTCTCTTAGACCAACAGTTTTCACCACAATTTATGAAAATGTTTGTAAATCTTGGTAAGGTTGATAACCGGTCAAATCACCTCAGAATTGTGGAGTAATGGCCCTTGAATTATCTAAAATTGGCCTTTTGAGCCGTTTCCGTTCTCTTAAGTCCAATAGTTTAAGGCCAATCCTCACTAAACAGTGTACAAAATCTTTGTGGGGGTATTATCTCGGTTAAGTTCGCTTATCAACCATATCATCCCAGCAGCTGGGGAGATATGGCCCTTGATCACCTAAAATTAGCCTTTTTAGCTATTTTAACCTCGAGGGGGAAAACTGTTTTACAAACAGCTCTTGTTTTGTTATGATTTTGAATGGTAGTGGCCTTTAAATTTAATTGTAAATAGCTCAGGGATAAAATCTACATCCAAACTGATCCCCATATTTTTGTTTACTGCCCCCTATATTGTTGTTTACGTGCATATTTGTCATTAGGTACTTGTTACTGGATAAAAAATATATAATACATGCAATTTGTATGTACATTAAAAAAATATTGCAAATACACAAAACTTAAAAAAAGCATTTGAAAACTGCTTGAATGTATTTCAGAACCTCATTAACCACCTGAGTCTGCACTCGCATATGTCAGTCTACTCGCCCACCATGCCCCCGCCTGTGGCCCGGCAGGCGATCACGTCCATGACCATCATCATGGGCAGAGACGGAACCAATGAAGGTACGCTAGAAACCTACATCACATCAGGATGCCATGGGCAGCCTTTTGTTTTCTGATTTCAGAAGAAATTATGATGTTCGGAAATTCGGATAGGCAATAGTGAACTTTGAATAGGGTTGTGATTTTAAATTTCAAAACCATTTTGGTATTCAGTTACAAAGCTTAAGCTCTTTTAAGTACAGAAACACAGTTCCTGGCTGCAAGAATTTCTAGTTTTGTATTAATTTATTTTAAAAGAAACTAATTGATATGAAACAATGGTTTTGAATCCCATTATTAATGATCCAACAGTTGTCCACAAATATTACCATCCTTAAACTTGCCTGTGATTCTGTTTTGTCCAGGAAAGAAAAGGATCCAGCAGTTGAAGTGGAACTGCCGCTACTTCCGGCGCAACCTTCACGAGAGGGGTTACATCATATACGGCAACAAGGACTCCCCGGTCGTGCCCCTGATGCTGTTCATGCCAACCAAACTAGCGTATGAAACTTTATTTCATGCTATGCTGTGAAATAGTGGAAAATATCAGTGGATGATAACATGATCTTTTCACTCTGGGTTATATAAAGGAAAATAATTTATTTTTGATTAAATAAAGCATGAAGAAGAAAGAAAATTTGTTGATAGAAGTGTACGATCTTACTTTATTTCATTCATGGTCAGTAAAAATTGACCTTTTCACTTGTGGCTGCACATGTCCACTTGTGAAAATACGTTTTCTCTGACCTCTCATGAAAGAAAACATTCTCTAACACTGAACTCTACAGATATCCACTATTTCATATGGTTCTTATGAGATTTGTTGGTAATTAGCAGTATTTGAAAGAAATTGAATGTACTTTGCTTGAAATATGTTTTGTTTCCTAGTTAGCCTTATAACAAATGCTTGGAAATAGTATAATGAAAAAGTTACAATAATGCAAAGAATATAATTATGTGCTTGATACTCATGTTCTAAAATAATATAGATTTCCATTATTGAATTTAACAACTGGCAAGTTTGATTATTAATTAATTTTACAGTTCTATATCTAATACCAGTAAGCTACATTTCTGTAAAATGAATTCATTCAAACACAACCTACAAATGTTCCCATTTTCAAAGAGTGTTCGCTCATTCCAAGGTTTGTGGCTCAGGTTTTCTAATCCTCACGAAATAAACTTATCATTATTAAACACTAGCCTAATATTCGCTATATGAATGCCCTTATTTCTCACAGAGCATTCAGTCGCGAGTGCTGCAAGCGGGGCCTGGGCGTCGTCGTGGTAGGATTTCCCGCCACTCCAATCACCAAGACCAGGGCCAGGTTCTGTCTGTCTGGCGCTCACACCAAAGAGGACATTGATGAGGTAAACATTGGAAATCCCAGTATGTCTGATTCTCGTGATTTTATTGATAATGTTGACTATGTATTTGGTCAGGGCTGTTCCAGGAAAAAAGGTGATGGGGTGGCGGAACGCCGATGTAATAAAAATCGGTGTGTGTGTGTGGTGGTGGGGGGGGGGGGGGGGGGGGTGATAGAGGGGATAAAATTGTGTTCGCTAGGGGTATTTTTTCAACTATAATTGTTTTGTATGGGGTTAGTAATTTTGTCACAAAGACCGATATTTTCGAATTGAAACTTTCATAAAACAGCCGGCAGTCGGGGCTTTTTATTACGAAGTGCGAATTATTTAATTATTTTATGTGGTACGATAATTGATGGGTACGAAAACATGCTGTAAAAGACCATGTATTACGCGCACAATTTTACCCTAACATTTGGCTATGAAAAGTTGGTGCGCCTTATACACGGTAACAGTCATTTTTAGTATACATGCAGCTGCCATACGTCCCGGTCTCGCCGGGATCGTGCCGATTTGCGAGTTTTGTCCCGGCGTCCCGTCAGATGCATTTTGTCCCGGTTAATCACAAAAATCGATGTTAGTGTGCAATAAAAGTTGAATTGGGACGACAATTTACTTCCTATCGCCAATCCCTTAATTGGTCCCTATGACAACAATGCCCGCTAGCCGCGTGTCAAAGAGGAGCAATAATGATAACCGAAACAGCGGTGTATTGTCGTTGCTAATTGCTGTTAGTCATCACGTGAAGGGTGTACTCAGGAACTGTATGTCATAGATCAATACTGACCTATCTGAACGACAATTACGTTATCTGTTCGGCTGTTTTGTTTTTTATTGTTCAGGAGGAAGTGTTACCTGCATATGTTCACCATACAGATACCTAATTTTGATATTATGCGCAACGAAATTTTTATTCAAAAGTAAAATCTCACAGTTATCTGCACTTCAAAGTTTTTGAAGGCAATCAATACACCCACGCTTTCCATGCCGATGACGTGACGTTGTGCATGCCAGCATAATTTTTGCGCGCTTTTCTTGCAGAACAAAGGATTTTCATGAAGTACAAAATGTATATGTGCATTTTAACTCTATACATAATTTGTATTTAAGTCACATGAACAGTAATATTCGGATATGCGTTTTGGATTTGACTTTATTATACGCGTCGTTATAAAGCAATTTGAATCTATTTAACCAGTCACGTTTCCTTCTACCGAAAACTTAACACCTTTGTGTGTATTACTCACACCTCTTTGGTAACTATACAACATTAAGCAATTACCACAGTATAATGCTCTATGCTCTATGCAGACGGTTCTGAACATTTGACGCACGTATGCAAAATTTCCCGCCGTTTTTGCTAAAACAAAGCATATATTTTAGACATGTTTTAAAGCAAGATTTGTATACTTCATTAATTATCCAATCAGTACTACGAGTTCAACAATGGTATACATGTATTATGTACATGAATGAGTTTACAAGTAAAGTTGCGATCGCGATCCATGGACCCTGCGACAAAATAACAGTATTAAGGTGTCCCGCTAAAATGTAAAATGTCCCGCCGATTTTTTGTCAATGTCCCGTTTTGGCCTGAAAAAATTATGGCATTTATTTTCAGCCATGTTTTGTTTTAAAATTTTATTTATATTTTCGTTATTTTTATTTTATATTTAATTCATAATTTTCCTATTAACAAAAAACATTGCATACAATTACCTTGCATCATATTTGCAATTTAAATAAACAATAAAAAGACAGTCATTGATAATAACACCTGTTACAACTGAGAAGAGTTAAAGCGCGACGTCATCAATTAGCCAGGTCCCTTAATCTGCAAGTCATTAGCAACACCCATAGCAACAGTGTCGGTTTGAATTCAAAAACTCTTATGATGTGACTGCTGAGCTGGGGCCATTGTCTAGCGGTTTGTAGCACTAAGCGTGTAACACGATTAGACCGTAGTCTGTGAAAAAAGCATCAATTAATGATGCTGTACCTAAACAATGCAAGCAATGTCGATAGAGCATTAATGAATAAGGTTTATAGAGGAAATGTCAAGGGTGTGAAAAAAACAACAGACAGTAACTGTTGTTTTGTTGGTGGGGATAAATTAGAGATTTAAATGGGAGTGACAAAATATACACTTATTGGAATAAAAATGGAATTGTGTTGCGGCATAACACTTACTGAATATTAACATGAATAGCTGCATTCAATTTGGATTAATATGCGCTTCACGCACAAGGTAATTATGTATGCGTATCTGAATTTACACTGATTACGTTTTTTTATGAAATAAAATTTAGTACAATATTCCAGAACAACAACAACAAAAAACATGGACAAAATTTGGTAAAAATAACATCAACAGACATTAACCAACAACAGCTGTAAATTGTTTCCAGTTTTTTTACCTCAAAAATCGAAGTAGTCAAATAAAGAAAATATATTCGTACCGGTCTATTACTATCGCCCAAATCAGGTTTGTTCTTGCACGGACCCATGGATTCTCAATTACTGTTTCCCCACATTAAAATAATGAACATGCCTCATACGTTGTGATTTTGCGACTGATATATCTGTATCTCGGACTAACATACACGGATAGCTTGAATGAATCAAATTGAATGAGGGCAGACAAAAAAATCTGCCTCTGTCGTATAAGAATAAAAAAACTACATATTAATAATTTTATTTGTATTGGTGGTGGCTGTAAAGCCTAATACTAATGTGGTGCTGGGGGGTATCTGACTTTTTCCAATTCTGTTGGTTGGGGGTTGAAAAAACATAAAGTGGTACCCCATTGTTGGACTGGCGTTCCGCCGCCCCCCCCCCCCCCCCCCCCCCCGCCCCATCACGTTTTTTTTTCCTGGAACAGCCCTGAGGGTAACATTGGAAAATCCAGTCTAATTCTCATAATATATCGTTCATTTTGCAGTCTGTTATAAGTCATTTTCATGCAATACCTCACCTTAAAGAGTTGAAGGAACATCTTTCAGAAGAAGGGTGTGATTAAGACATTAACAGTAGCATACAAAGGTGGAGTTCAATTCTAAAGTCACTGACAATTTAACCATTGCTGTTTTGCTAATGAGTGTTCAGTGAAAGCTAGGTTTTGAAAGAATGTGTATTGTGTGCACCTTTTATTTGTAATTTACTCCTTTCACGTGACTTTAACCATTATGTATTTACTCAACATTTCATTGGCTACCTTTATAATTGACTAAAGAACATTTTACTTGGCATAAATGTTTATCTTTCTAAAAATACAAACAGTTATTTGTAGACTTTTGATACTTAAGTCATCATTATTACAGTATAACAACTAATAGAAATTGTCCTGAATAGTAAGAGACTGATTAAGTCTCGTGCCGTTTTGAATTATGGGTATCTAATATAACTTAAATTACTATTGCACCCTGCATGAGACTGTGTAGTTATGGGTATCTAATATAACTTAAATTACTGTTCCACGCTGCATAGGACTGTGTAGTTATGGGTATCTAATATAACTTAAATTACTATTCCACGCTGCATGAGACTGTGTAGTTATGGGTATCTAATATAACTGAAATTACTGTTCCACGTTGCTTGAGACTGTGTAGTTATGGGTATCTAATATAACTTAAATAGTAGGGATTTAGCCAGACTAAAAAAATGGCAGGGGGGGGGGCCTGAAAAAGGGCAAGGGGGGGGGGGCATTTTCGCGAAAAAGTGCAGGGTTATTAAATTAATATTAATATCCAAACTAATATACTAATTAAGCAATCCTCCTTACTTTTCATTTCAAAAGATAGAAATACTGTTATTATTATTATTATAATTAAGACGATTTTTTCATATATATTATTTACATACTTAAATGCCAGTGGAATGTGTTGTCTTTTTTTTTAATTTTATTTTTATTTTCATATTTAATTCATAGTTATTTCATTAAAGAAAATCATTGCATCAATTCCTAATTACCTTGCAATCATATTTCCAATTTGAACAAACAATAAAATCCGTAAAAAATACAGTCATTCACAATAACACCTGTTACAACTGAGAAGAGTGAAAGCGCGACGTCATAAATTAACCAGGCTTCTAAATCTGCAAGCCGTTAGTAACGTCCTTTAGCAACTGTGTCGGTTTGACTTCAAAAGTCTTTGATGTGACTGCCGAGCTGGGGCCATTCTCTAGCGGTTTGTAGCAGTGACAAAAGCATCAATCAACACTACTGTACCTCAACAATGCAAGCACTATCGATAGAGCAGTAATGAATTAGCGTTTTAGGTGAAATGTCAAGGGTGTCAAAAGAATCAGACAGGTAAAACACCTGTTGCATGGGATAAAATGGATATTTAAATGGGAGTGACGAAATATACATGTATTGGACTTAAACTGGAGATTGTGTACAGCATCAACCTTATTGAATATTAAAATTCAATTTGGATTAATATGTGTTTTTTCACGCAAGGTTATTATATATGCATATCTGAAATTTAGTTGCATTGATAACGTTTTTTAAGAAAGTTAATTATTATATTAAGTAGAAAATGCCAGAACACCAACAACAATAAAATGGATAAATTTTGGTAAAATAACATAATTAGACATTAACAAACAACAGCTGCAAAAAATCCTTTACAGAAGCACCGCAATCGGCACTAAATTACCTTTAATTCGGTAACTGATAATTGATGTCGCATGGTCATGACGAGCTGACTAATGATACATGTCGCGACGATACGTCAATGATCATTTAGGCCAAGATGTGTTTGCCAAGATGCGCAAGTAACCAATTAAATTGCGTTAGGGCGTGTCTGTGCTGACACAAATTACAAAAAGGACACAGGAGGGCGGGAAAATGTTTTAAAGGGCGGAGGAACAGGGCAAGAGGGCGGGGCTAAAAAATGGAAGGGCGGGCCGCCCTGCCATTCCGCTTTAGCTAAATCCCTAAAATAGGGAAAGACCTAGTGCTACACCCTGCTCCTTTTTGGTTGCCCCCCCCCCCCTGCTGCCCCTCTGGGCTGGTCAACACAGAAATGTTGAAAATATTTTGAAATTCAATATATTTGTGCAAATATTTTATGAAAAATGAATAGACTATGCTTCAAAACCTTAACCAGAAGCATAGGAACTCATGAAAGCTCTGGACTAAGCAAAATATTATAACATGTCAACAAACTGGTCCTGCTTTCCACCCTGCTCATTTTTAGCAGCACCCTGTGTTTTCTACCCCACAGGCCCTGAAGATTATAGAGGAGGTCGGGGACCTGATACGCCTGCGGTACTCCCGGATGCCTGTGCCACCCATCTCTGAGAAGGACATCGAGCTGATTGAGGTAAGGGCATCACCATTACATTTGGACTCCTGGTCCCACGTTCACAAATCAAGTTACGCCTGATTTTCTGGTTTAGGATGAACTTGTGCCAGATATTTAAGCAAGAGGATCAGCCTCAAAAATGATGTTCACAAAAAAATTGGATCAATTTAAACTGTCAATTACATTGTGAACACAAACCTGGGCTCGTATCCATGAGAAATAACTGAATTAGCAAGTGTGTGATTTTACTCCTCTCAGCAGATTTTCTCTGAATGTCAAATTTTATGGCAAAATATTAAACAAACATAAAAAGTTTTGGTGAGACCCTAAAGGGGTTAGGGTAATTTCCTCCTGTAAAGTGTTTCATAAAGCACTGCCCTGAAGTAGATTTCTTAAAATAATGATGTATTGAAATTCTTCAATTTGCGGCTGTTTTATTTAAATTTTATGTTCTAATTAAATAATCATCAATTGCTTCATATTGTATCATATTTCAAACGGTCAAATGGGTTTGAAGTTTCCACTAAAGATTTACCTCAGGGCTGGTCCAGGAGAAAAGGTGATGGGGGGTGGGGGGGAGAACGCCAGTCCAAAAATGGGGTACCACCAACACAACTTTATTTTTTTTTCAAGTCATTTATATTCCGTTTGATCCCCTCTATCACACCCCACCCACCGAATTTTAATACATCGCCGTTCCACTCCCTCGTCACCTTTTTTCCTAGAACAGCCCTCTTGAGCATTATGGATATGGCTCCTGGCTTATTTCATGGCATCAAGCATCAATTTACCTTTTAAAGCTGTACTTTGTTTTTGCCATATGCAGTTTGGTAAAGGACAAAATATAAATCATTGTTTTTTAGCCTAGGAGCATTTCCTTGACATTAAATGTTTATAGATCATTTATCCCATCTTCATGCAGCCAATGATGAAATTACACCCCGTGGGATAAACTTAGCTGTATTCCACACTGGGAAAATATACTTGTCGCGTGCACGAACTATATATACGTTTTCACGATACAGTCGCATTGTTTACTTTTGCAGATCGCATTTTCTGTCAGTCATTTGAAGATAATTTTTTGATGGGGGGGGGGGTAATATAGGAGTGAGCTTGTCGGTCTGTTGGTTTTTGGTTTCCGGATGATAACTCAAGAAAGGCGTGACATATTCAAATAATTTTTTAGTACACATGTGAAACATCATAGAATACAGGTCAAGTTCGTTGTTGGTTACAGACTTCTAAATTTTGACAGAGTTATGGCCCCTTTTCGACTTAAAATTCCCTAAAAACATGGTTTCCGGATAACTGAAGAAAGGCTTGTCATATTCAAATAAATTTTGGTACACACGTGTAACATTGTTGAATACAGGTCAAGTTCGATGTTGGTTACAAACCACTAAATTTTGACAGAGTTATGGCTCCTTTTCGTCTTAAAATTCCCGCAAAACATAATTTCTGGACGATAACTCAAGAATGGCTTGACGTATTGAAATAATTCTTGGTATACATGTGTAGCATCAATAGTACGGGTCAAGTTTGACTTTGGTTACAAACCACTAAATTTTGACAGAGTTATGGCCCTTTATTTGACTTAAATTCCCTAAAAACATGGTTTCCTGACGATAACTGAGCAATGGCTTGACATATTTAAATAATTATTGGTACACATGTGTAGCATCATAACATACAGTTCGACTTTGATTACAAACCACTAAATGTTGACAATGTTATGGCCCCCCTTTTTGACTTAAATTGCCGAAAACATGGACAACTCATGAAAGGCTTCACATATTTAAATATTTTTGGTACATAGGTGTAACATTATAAAATACAGATCAAGTTCGACTTTGGTTACAAACCACTAAATGTTGACAGAGTTATGGCTCCTATTGAAATTAAATTTTTCCAAATACTCTTGTTGACCATTCACAAATTAAAGTATTCTCTCTCTGTCCATTTCTTTGAAATGGATGCCATAGTTTTGTGGCAAGGCCATATTGTGGAGATATATCCGTCACTCATGTGACAATTCTAGTTGTGTATTGATTCATTTATAGATCATAAATTGAAAGGATCATTACGCAGTTGTGTCTTTGTTGATTTTAAAGGTCCTTTTCATTGTGAAATTTACTATTTGATTATTTTTGAAGTAATAACACAAACATGTATAATAAAAACTGTTAACAGCCTAAGTTTTGTTTATTGTATTTCTAGAATCTTGGGACTACTAGATTATTACAATTCGTACATGTTTTATTGAACACTAGTAAAAGCAGTTGTACGACCAGTGAAATTCCACGGTTAAACATTTGTTTTTATATAGTTTGGAAGAAAAAAAGATGGGATAAATAGAATACTAGGATTAGTGTTGAATATGGAGAAGTTTATCTTGCCCGGCTCAAACATCGGGAGCGCTCGCCAAGGCTCGCGCTTCCGGTGTTCTAAGCCTCGCAAGGTAAACTGCTCTATATTCAACACTAACCTTGTATTCTCTATAACTTCAATATAATATGATCATGTGATTTCTGAAATAAGGGAGGTAATTCAAATTCCATGTGTAACAAGCTTGTGTGCATTGGTATCCCTTGTTTACACCTTTCCGTCATTCCTTAGGCCCAAAAGAAAAATTCTGTGTTTCGGGCAAGCCGACCCTACGTAGCGTCCCCCACCCTTCCATTTAGACCAAAATGTCCTACCTAGCGACCCCCTCCCCCATTTAGACCAAAATTTGTCTTTAAAAAAGGGTTTATACAAAAAATCAATCTGACTTTTTTGGAGACTATTGTCCGTAACAGAATTATTTTATTTGTTTGCCTTATGTATATTGAAGTTTGTTTTCTTCTTCAGTAAACGCCTACAGATGTTATTCTCTCCATGCAGAAAGCAAGATTTGTTGTGGCGCTAACATCACTTTGAAGATTTTTAGTGAATCAGCTTTTATCCTGCCAGAACCACATTAAATGGACTGAACAAATCCAAAATATCAGGGAATTTTAGTTTAAATGGACTGTTTACTTCTTTACGCTTTTGCCATGTTAACGTTTAAAACCAGAACTATGGCCAAATGTTTATAATAACAATTGATTGTGTGTGTTTTAGTATATCTATCTATTGTATCTATTTTTTATACAATTTTCATAAAATGTTGCTAGGAAGACAAAGACGTTTTTGTTTGAGCAGATGTACCAACAATTATTTCATTAGATGTTTTTCGTTGATTTTCTTGTCATTTTGCTTCATTAATTTAAACTTAAAGTTATTCAGAACAATGTTCGGTGTTGAAGATTTAGTATTCAAAAATGTTTACATGAAATATTTTTATAGTTTACTTATCTCTCTCATTTGGTGATAGTGGCATTTAACATAGCCTTATATATTGTATGTTAGTAACTATTTTTTTGTGTTATTCTAGACCTACATTAAAACTTGCCATACAAGAATCGGAACATAAACTATTTTATTGTAGCATTATATTTAGAATAAACACTTATGTAATATGTGTAAAACTTACTGTATGTAATATCCTTTTCACATAGTTTTCTGTTAAATGTTGTTTGTTTTCCCCAAAGTGCTTACCAGATACATTGAAACATTATTACCAAATTCATATATTTTTGGATACACACTACATTATCTAACTGCATAAATGTGTTTTTCCAAATTGTCGATAGAATTTTAAATCCCACGGTATGTTTTCGAAAACCATTTGAATTAATCTGTTGTTTTTTATCATTTAAGGTTTATTACAAGTTTTATTTCTAAGTATGTATTGAACAAATGCCAAATATTTTGACATTTTTGTGACTACAAATTATTATTATTTACTTAGAATATGTCATCTGATATTCACATACAACATATGGTCTGAATATTTTCAATAATGTTCAGCTAAACGTAAGATTTTACTTAGGAGCATATATAACTTCCAGCCCTGGTTTCGGTATAATTTTGTTGCAGTATGTACGGTTAGGAGACTGACAGAACCATCTCATTTCAAGGTGGTCTGATGAGTCTCCTAACCGTGGTATGGTAATTGTATATTTATTATCTTCCCACAGACTTTCTAAATTTACAGTGTTCAGTGATAGTATTTTGACTTATACTTTAGGTTGTGCCTGACATGGTGAAATGCCTTATGCCATAAGAAAATGTTGCACTTAAAACAGCACTAGTTTTGCTGTTGATATCTACTTTTGGAAAATGATGTTAGTTAATACACTGTCCATACTGAACTAGTTTTCTGTACTACGAGTACAGTGTATTAAATGTTTAAATTGTAAATTGTTTATATGCTTATATTCTGACTGTAATCAAATACGTTATCCTCAGGCTTAAATATATTTTTTTTCTCATTGATTTTAAGATATATTTCTGTCAAAGCATGTGTTAATTCATTTTAATGTTAACATTAAGCAATCACTTTATTCATGTTAACAGTAAGCAATCACGTTATTCCATCCCATTACGGTGTTTTTTTGCAATTTGGTTTATTTTAAAAAATCTATATTTTACAGTACTGTGTTTTCAGGCAATGAAAAAAGTGACAATGTTCATAGGTTCAGCGAATTTTTTTTTGATTTTTTGTGTGTGCATTTATATAGCAGTATCAGTACTAATGTAGTATATGTTTCTGTTTCTTGATTGGGTACTTAATAACTGTGTGGTTGCTATGGTAACGCATCATTTTACTGTGGTGTGACATCTGGCGGCTATGACAGTTAACCTGTATGACAGATGCATGGAACAGTATACATCTTTCAAAGAGCCAGTTTTTTTTTTAGCTCAGTGTATTTTTTATTCAATCAGAAGTCTGCTAGTCAGTATTACTTTTATTGTATTAATTGATTTTAAAGTTCTTTTCTATTCAGAGTTTTATTTCGTTTAGTATGTTATTTAATACACAAGTCTTAAGTTGTCAGATCAAATTTTGGTATAGGTAAAGTGGTAATTACCGAACACACACGCAGTATTGGAAGACTTTTTTTCGCATTCATAACATCAGTTTTTACATTAGAACAGAATTGATAAAACACATGCACAGACAAGCACATGGTCTTGACCTGGCCATTTTATCTTGGACAAGGTAAAATTGACAAGCTCTGTTTCAGGTAGATTGACAGATACCGTGTATTAGAACAGCAGTCATGGCTGAATGACAGACATGTGCTCTATGTTCGCTTGTGATGTGTAACAATCGGGAAATGAACCTGTTTTGTCGGAATGTACAGCATGGGCTACAATCATTATCTTAGGTCAAATAGTAGCCTTTTTTCAGTTTTTGCAAAAATATGTGCTAATTAGCTCACCTGAGCACAACGTGAGCACTTTCTCACCTCAGCACTTTCCGCTTTTATGGTATTTTGGTATTTTCTGTTTCGAGGTAGTCTCTTCTAAACATAAATCCACTGTTGGCGGAAAGTCCCGTACTGGATTAGCCTGTGCGGACTTCACAGGCTAATCCGGGACGACACTTAACGCACATGCATTAAGCCCGGTTTTCCCACGATACGCCTCATGTGTTCATTTGAACACATAAGCCATTTTTCATGACACATTAATTGCAATTATCATTCTTGCAAAGACAACAAGAGAAACAACGATCTGATTGCTGCCGATGAAATCTAAATACGCTACAACTTTTTGTTCATAACCATTGATCAAGACATCCTAGTGTAAATATGATGTTGATGCAAAATTCCACAGAAATTCAAACAGGTAAAACAAATTTATACATGTATTAGGATAACCAGTAGCCAAAATACCCAACAGCTACTAAAATTCTGGAAATGATTTGATAATGATGTATATTTGATCAATTTCTGGCAACTTTTTAAAACAAGAGGGCCACTCAGTAAAAATATATGCGGCGAGTCTTGGGAAAACCAGACTTGTGCGTAAAGTGTCATCCCGGTTTAAGACCGGTTTTCTCACGACGCGCCTCAAATGTGTATTTGATCACAGTTGTTTGTCTCCTTATTCATTTTAGTCTTTGTTTAGTTTTTTATGTAACAAAACTTCCCTTCTTTGACATACTAAGTATTGAAGGCAATTTTTACTTATAGGATTGGGATTTTGTTTACATGAATACAGGTGCTTGTATATTGTCGTCCGTATTGTTGTAGTCATTTAGGTCAAAACAACTTCTGTTTTTGCTTACTTTTATACTTAATATTGCATGGGCATATTTCATTATGTTTTTCTTACTTAATATATGTATGCTAATAAACGTGTGTATTGCTAGATAGTAGATAGTCTTGTGCATTGAAAGTTGTAATGAACAGCGTGTTATATGTTTTAGTTTAAACGTATTTATTTCTTTTGGCAAATACAGTGTATATCAAACATGCACAATACAGTCATTGTTAGAAAAGGATTGAAACGAAAGAAATAATTCTTATATAGTTTCTCTCCTTGGAGTAATATTTACACAATAAATGGCAGTGTTTTAAAAATACGTTTTCATAGAATATGCCAGAGATAAGAACTATACATGATAAATATGGAAAGTGTTGAAAAACAAATTTAAGGATGAAGGATTGTTCATGCAAGGACTAGAACATGAGGCAGCAACAACTCGTGACAGAGTCAGTAACAGATTGTTAGGAAAATCGCCTGGATTCGTTGATATATTGTTGGACACGTAGAAATATTTGAGAATTTTCTTTTTCGTCGAGATACGTACATCCAAAAAGAAGTGTATCGAGATCAACGTCGCTGGTTATACTCAAAATGTTGTTAATTATTGTAGTGCGAATTTCATTATAATCTGGACATATGAAAAAGAAGTGATTGTTAGATTCAATAGCTCCACACGAACAAAGAGGCGACGCAATTATATTTTTCGCATAAAGGTGTTCATTTAGCGCACTTGATTTGGTCCTTAAACGCGTGTGAATTATTTGAAAATAACGTTTACCTACATAAAAGTACGATGGTGTATTAACTAAGCTTCTATTTAGTTTACATTTAAAGATATTCAACGATTCACTACTTTTAACATCGTCTGGTAAGATATTCCATTTTCGGATAACTGCGGGTAGGAATGAATTATAGTAAAGGGTTGTTCTAAACTCGGATGTTCTTAAGTCATTCGCATTTCGAAGATTATACCTAGCAATAGATCCAACATGTCGGGGTACAAGGTCGGTCAAATACTGAGGGCTAAGTGAGTTTTGCATTTTATAAAATAATATGAGTTGGTGTTTATCGCGTCGGTCTTGCAGGGGTTCCCAGTTAATTTCTTTTTGCAATTCATTTGTAGACACTAGTTTGGATGCTCCGCAGGCAATTCGCGCTGCTTCGTTATGAATTTTGTCAAGTTCATGTTTTTCTGCTTGAGTACAATTGTCCCAAATTACATCAGAATATTCCATTAACGGGCGAATAAAGGATATATAAATGATTTCTAGCGATTTTCGATCAAGCTTAAGTTTTAGTTTGCGCATAATATTAATTCTACCCCATGCTTTATCAGTTATATATTTGATATGTATGTGCCATTTACAATCGTTCGACAGGACGACTCCTAGATGTTTGTGGGAGCTAACAACCGGTATTTGTTTGGAAAGCATTGTGAAGTTATATTGATTCGGTTGTTGTTTTCTGGAGAATGTAAGTGTTTCCGATTTAGAGGGATTAAATAAAACGTGCCATTTTGAGGCCCAATTGGATATTTTGTTGATATCATTTTGTAATATTGAATTTGAATGGTAGGGCTCGTCTATAATAATGTAAAGGGATGTGTCGTCAGCAAAAAGACGAATATTACTTTGGATGTCGTTAACAATATCATTTATAAAGATTAAGAATAATAGGGGCCCTAGTATAGAGCCCTGGGGAACACCAGCCTCTAGTGAGGCCCAGTTAGAAACGGCGCCTGGAAGCACTACACGTTGACGTCTACAATTTAGGTAATTTTTAATCCAAAAGTGCAACTTCCCGCGGATACCAATAGCGTGGAGTTTAAGTAAAAGACCTTGGTGCCAGACTTTATCAAAGGCTTTACTGATGTCAAAAAAGACAGCTTTAACCTCTAATCCATTGTCAAGGGCTCTGCAAAACGTATCATATATATAAGTGAGTTGGTTAGTGGTCGAGTCTCCTGGCAAAAATCCAGACTGAAATGAGGTGAGTATTTTGTTACTTACAAGGTGATTGTACACATGTTTAAAAATTATTTTTTCAAACACTTTTTCCATCGTGTTAAGCAGTGAAATTGGTCGGTAGTTACACACAACTTTGGGATCACCTTTTTTAAAAATTGCACTGACATTAGCCTCTTTCCAACAGTCTGGCATTATACATTTGTTAAGTGAGAAGTTAAAGAAGTCACTTAAGGGAATGGACAGTTCAGCTCGACATTCTTTTAGAATATGGTTACTTATACCGTCAGGTCCTGATGCTTTGTCAACTGAAAGTGACTTTAGAATGTCATGGACATCAGAAGGTGTAATAATAAAAGTCTCTAGTGAGTTAGCAATTGGTACATAAGTAAGCTCCGGTGTGTCCTCGTTGTCAATGTCAAGGACTGACTGACTTTGAAAGAATTTATTAAGAATGTTCGCCTTTTCAAAACAATCAGTAACAGTGGAATTGTCGACGGGGTTTATTAGTGCAGTATTAATGTTATTATTTGGTTTATTGATAAATGACTTGAGAATTTTCCACCAGTCCTTAGATGTGTTATTATTTTGTTTAAGTTTTTCGCTTAGACTGTCGTAGTACTGATCTTTCGCTTGTCGAATTAGTGATATTGTCTGGTTTCTAATTGTACGAAACTTAGACCATTGATAATTACTGTTTTTGGATTTCGCAAGTCTGTAAACCCGTTTGCGTTTTCTTATCATACGACGTATATGTGTATTGAACCAAGGAGCATCACGCGGTTTGATTTTTATTAACCTATTTGGGATACATTGTTTGGCATTACGAGTAATAGTGTCGGTGATATTAGTGCAATAAGTGTCCACATTAGTACTTTTAATTGTATTCCAATTTAATGCAGAAAAACTTTCACGTAGCAAAACGTAGTTACCATCCTTATATTTCCATATATGACGCTCGTATGCTTTCGCATTTGGCTTATTATATTTAAATAAACCATATATAGGACAATGGTAGCGCTGTTGTTGGTCAAGAAAAGGATCACCAACACCTGATAATATCAAGCTGTTGGGGTTGCTTACTAGCAATAAGTCAAGAATTGACGAGGATCTTTCCGTAAAATGCGTTGGTTCATTAATAACTTGAACAAGACTGTGCTCAAGGCACCAAGAGTCAAGTTGTCGTACTAATGTTGGCTGACTGTTATTCATATTAAAATCACCGGTTATTATGATGTCAGATATCCCGGTTTCGATTGCTAGACCAATAGAGTCATCAATTAAGTTAGTATATGATGCATCTGCGTTTGGTGGCCTATAAAATAAACCAAATAAAACACGCTTCTTACTCTGCAGGTAGAGATCAATCCAAATGCATTCTAATGCAATAGGTTCAAGGTCAGGTCTACGATCGTAATGGATAAAATCTTTAACAAATAGCATAACCCCACCATGGCTATCATGTATTCGATCTTTTCGTTCGGGGCAGTGATAAGAGGGGATAAGGAGTTCGTCAGTTTCAATAGAGTTGTTAAGCCACGTCTCAGTAAAAGATAATACATCAAAATTTGAGAGTTCTGCTGTAAGAATTTCTAGTTTGTTCCGTATACTCTGCACATTATACTGAATAAACGAAAAGTTATTAGGCATTGCTAAAAGGCAATTCAGTGTGTTGTACTCCGTGGCGCTGGAGTCTAGAGAACTACTCGTTACAGGGCCTGGGTTTAATTCAATATCCCCAGAAAGCAACATAATGACCTTAAGCCAGCCATGTTACCAAAATGTTATATGTTTTTGTCTGTAGTGTCATATCTATTGTATGGGCAATAAACATTTTACTTGGTTGAGAACTGTTTGTTGTTTCTTTGCTTAAGCCGTGCATGAACTGACATGGACTTTTTGATTCACACTTGTACATAAATTGAGGATTTTTTGAATTATGGGGCCATATTCCACAATATGGCCCAGAAACATCTTAAGTTTATCTTACATTTTGTTTACCTAAGTTCCAAATTTAATATTTTTAAAACTACATATAAATTAATGAATCCAATTACAGTTAAGTAAATAGTACTTAATAATAAGTTGATAATTTTTTAACATTAGGCAGAATTTCATGCAGTCATGGAATAAAATGCTTAAGAAAAATGACGATTTTAAGGCTAAGGATAAGATTTCACTTGAGGTGTTTCTGGAATACGACACATGACCCATGTTTGTCAAAGAAATATGTTTGTTTTCATTTCTAGCGATATTTTATTCTTACTTGCATTTTAATGCAGTTTGGTACGCTTTGTTGGTGCTGTTCCAGGCAAAACAAGGTAGATAACTGCAGACAGGTTTGAAAACTAACAAAGGGCAACAACTCAACTAAATCGACAATTGCAATGATCTCCCCTGATATATTGTCCCCGCAAAGTAAGGCCAATAACTGCAGATTAAATTGAGAAATGCAAAATGTACTTCGACATTTATAATACAATCCTGTCAAACTAAGGGCAACAACCTTAGTGGTGTTACACACAGATCCAGTGGTCCCTTACTAAGCATGTTTGATACTAAGAACGAGTCAAGACGACCTTCAAACCAGTGTTGAATGAGTGTGAAACCATTATATTACCCCTGCACCATCCGCTAAAGTTGGTGTAACAGGAGTTATTCACATAGCTGAGCGAGTGCAGATCTGCTTTTAGCTTGTTCGAAAACACTCTTTAGTTGCTTAACATTGAGGGTCTAGCAGAAAGAGATGCTTGAAAAGATTGTTCTGGATATTCAGGATCTGTTGATACATCATGCACACTATAAAACAGTTTGTGCCGCTACATTGTTTGAGTTGCTATTTCGATCGTCGACATAATAATTATATGTGTGCTCGTTTAAAATGAACTTAAAAATACCGGTACTGTCTCCAGTTTTACATTACAATGAAATCACACAGGTAAAATAATCTGTACATAATTAGTTTGATGATTTTCAACTAGGAATCTATGCTTGATAAGAATCACTACGCACGTAAAAACCCTGGTATTACAAAACACGAGGGCCACAAGACCCAGGTCGCTCACCTGAGGGGCTAATGCACTAAACTGGCTAATGCACTAAACTGCTCTAAGCAAGTTTCATGAAGAATCGGATAAAAATGTGGCTTCTATAGTGTTCACAAGCTTTTTTTTCAATTTAGCATGCAAATTGATCATGAAAGTGGAAGATATCACAGTACGTGTAGTTAAAACGCACGTCCACATAAAAATGCTTGATAAAGCATTTTTTACACAAACGTCAATTTCCTGTTTGATCAACGTGGTAAAAGGCCAGACGAACTGTTTAATACGTCTCGGGCAGGCAATCATGTAACACTTTAGGCACTTCGTCAACCTGGCTGTTGCGTAATTAATTAACAGTTCTGTAAACAAACTTAACAGGTTGTGTAGTTTGTAATGAGTTTGATATCCAAATACCGGTAGTTATTATTTCGATGCACGAACATTTCGTCTAGCTGTCTATACTTGTGCAATATGGCCTGTCGCACTTGAAGTGAATCCTAATATGTATACCAAAAATATGATTCCATTTGTAGAATGTGATTGACGTTTGATTATCAACGTGACTGGATGTTCAGCAAATAAGTATCGAGTCGCAGCAATTATTCCCGATGGATACAGAGCGCCCGTTTTTTTGTTTTGTACGCCATACGTGCACAGCATTGTTTATGTACAATCGTTGGTTAGAAACAAATGTCTGCCTAGCGCAGTGGTTGGCACACTCGCCTCTCAACTAGTCGACATGGGTTCGATTCCCACCAGGCGCATGTGAGTTTGGTTGGTGGTCACCGGACTGGTGGGTTTCATCCGGGTACTTCGGTTATTTCCAACAGCGCTTGTGAAACCGCATACAAATCAAGAAGTATTTTAGTAAAACTAGAACTCCGCCAGTCGGATGTGTCGCCTGACGCCGGATAGCTCACGTGAATCGAAATGAAGAAGCACTTAAGGTTAATGCTCAAATTTTTTAAAACAGTTTTATTGAAATCTTCAAAAGCACTGCGCTCTGGCTAATTGCAAAGAAAAGACTAATTAAAACCTAAAATGCGACACAAAAATAAGTATGCAAATAAACAAAGGGCAATAACTCCGAAAGTATGAGGTGCAGAGTAACGGTTCTTGTGCACTGCACTTCTTTTCAATGAGATCTATCTACCTATGAAATTTCAAGTTGATAGCTTTCACAGTCTTAGAGTTATGCTCCGGACATACATAAGTATGAAAATAAACAAAGTGCAATAACTCCAAAAGTATGAGGTGCAGAGTAACGGTTCTTGTGCACTGCACTTCCCCTCAATGAAATCTATCTACCTATGAAGTTTCAAGTTGATAGCTTTCATAGTCTTACAGTTATGCTCCGGACAAAAATGAAGTATGAAAATAAACAAAGGGCAATAACTCCAAAAGTATGTGATGCAGAATAATGGTTCTTGTGCACTGCACTTCTCCTCAATGAGATCTATCTACTTATGAAGTTTCAAGTTGATAGCTTTCATAGTCTTAGAGTTATGCTCCGGACAAACATTAAGTATAAAAAAGGGCAATAACTCCAAAAGTATCAGGTACATCGTAACGGTTTGTGTGCACTGCACTTCCCCTCAATAAGATCTATCTACCTATGAAGTTTCATGTTGATAGCTTTAATAGTCTAAGAGTTATGCTCCGGACAAGCGAAATGGGACGCCGCCGCCGACGACACCGCCGACGACACCGCCGACGACGCCGCCGCCGACACTTATATGTCGCCTTTTCAGGCGGCACAAAATAGCTGGAAAATGCAGCTATGAATCAAATATTATTTTGTCGCAAATTTTAATATTTATAAAATAACAAAAACGAAATGGGGTTGGGTTGAGAGGGACACCAATAACGCAATCTCATTAAAATCAAATCCTAACAATGTTAGGATCTGAAGACATCGTATAACAGGTCACGTTCAAATGACCTTTCGAACAATAAAAGATCATCCCTGCTGCGCCCAATGAAATTGCCTTTTGCACAGCATTGTTAGGCCGCGCTTTTTGAAAAGTGATGCATTTCCAGCTGATCCTCGGGAATAAATCATTTCAAGTTAATTTTCACGCAGATAACAATGGATATAGTGGTACCTTACGCGAGTAAACATCCAAAGTTCACGGTAATTTCGTGCTTAGCATGTGTGCTTTATATATGAAGCTATACCACAACATTCTGAAGGCAACAGTTTGATTGGCTCCTGAAAGTGTCATCTGAACGTGAACCCTAATGAGAAGTCATCAAATCTAGTCAGCGGATAATATAGTAGCGTCAGACTGGAGATTATTTTAATGAGATTCACAAAGAAAACTACGGAATACACATACAGAATAACAATGTTTAATCAAATAACATCACGCCCATTGATTTCTCAATTCTTTCTTATTCATGATCATTACTCCACATCATATCGCACATGAAACTAAAGAAACATTCAAAGATTACTACAAAGATAAAATTGGCAATGAATACATACAAGTAGAGGTGTTAGAACGTTCTTGTTGGAAATTCAGCGATTATTAATACCGGTATCTTTCATACGTAACATACCATCGATTTCGTAGTAAAAATATTAGTGGGGAAAAACGTACTTGTAAGTGATGGTTTTATGAATGGAAATTAAGTAGCAAATGGGTCTGATTCTCATGATATATGGTATTAAAAGTGTGTTAAAACAATGATTAAAGCTATGATTGAATTAATGGGTATGTATTAGAGTGCATTCAGTTTCCAGGCACAGTGTAGATCTATACGGTAATTGTATTTGACCAACAATCGAGCCTGTATGGCAATAGTAAATTAATACTTTGCACTGTGGCAATTAAATTTGTTGCATTTTAAACTCGTCATTACTCGGGAGTTTACGTCACGGAGAATGCAACTCTGCTCCCGTCGGTCACGTCGGTGGGTTGTTTCATCATGTCCACGCAGACTGATTGGGGACAGAGTTTCCACGTGTCTGTTTCCGATAGCACGCGCTGGAGACGTAAACAACCGACCACCACTATAAAAGCGTGCATGGGTTTTCTATTTTTCACATAACTTGCAGTTGGTGTTATGTTTTGTATACAATTAAACGCGGATATGTCGTCTGCTTGCTAAGGTTCAAGGCAAAGGGGGCACTATACAGTTTCTCGGGCTTCGGACTCGGCCTGGTGGGGTCTGGGTTCGAGCCGTCTTGCACACACTGATAATGTCAACACCTGAAAACAAACCAAACATCATTTCAATATTTTTGTGGCTGTGGCTTCACAAAAATGTAGGGAAAAGAATTATGCACACAGTTCCACTATAATTTTAACATGCATGATCAGCAAATTTTGGGGTTCAAATGTCACCAGTTTTCGCGACCATTTCGGTGATTTTCAACATCAATTTGCAATTTTCCTGCGAATGCGAGCACCTCAAACACTGCATGCCTGTCTGCGTAACTTACCAGGTACTTGATTGCAACTGAGCAAACTGGGGGTCAACCATTCAGATTTTCCAATAAATTCCAATGTATGTACGCCCTTTTAAATATCATGCCAAAATGGCGTTCAGAGCTAGGAATCCTCATTTACGAATTTTATGTGCAAGGTGGCTCAACACATACACTGGCTTTAAATAGGTCATATTTTCGAATTCACTATGCATGCAATGAAAAACTCCAGCCCTTAAATCTGATACTTACAACTTCTAAAACACTCAAAATGCTGCTCAGTTGCACTGTATCCCTATTTATAAGAAATTTCTCCCCTGCCAATTCGGCTGAAACTGTATAGTGTCGCCTTAAGCGAAAATCATATTGTTTTCTTAAGAGGAACTTATACTATTGCATGAAGTATACTCATTTATGAACATGTACAGTACAATTTGGAAACTTGTGATGACTCGTGTTCTTTTTATGCATGGTTTAGTACGCATGCCGTTTCTGTCATTTTGACCACTGTTTCCCACTCAAAATGGGGTGTACAACAGACACAGGAATAGGACTCACATAACAATTAATACACACCACATCTTGCAATTTTTGCTCTGAACACATGGAAAAGACGATGGTTAATGAAAAAACTAGTCATACATTGTGGTAAAGGGCATAGGTGCTAATAAAATACATAACATTCATGGCAGAAAGGGTCATATATATATTTTTTTTAAGTTTTCTCTTAGAGAGAGTTCATTAATTTGGATTAAAATTTGTTCACGTGCATACCAACCACTGAATCTGCTTCTATGTGACAGGACCGGACTACCGACGTTTGTTTCTATTTGTTGAGTGTAACCTCATGTAACCTTTTTAAATAGCCTTTACTGTGAGGTGTGGTTTTATACGATTTATTCATTGCACGCGCCAAAGTTCTGAGTCGAGCGCAATCGTTTGTTGTGAGAGGACGCATCTGGTTGAACATTGACGGTAGTGAGTGTAAATATCTTTTTCTTTTCCATTTGCATTTGTCTATCATTCATATCGTCTTGTAATTGGGCTGTCCATGCATTGATTCGTATGCATCCTGATTATATTTCTATTTTGATATTGACATTTATTCAGTCCGATGCAAAATGGCAACTTGTCTTTACTTACTCTTTTAACGATCACTTGAAGATGCATATATTTACACTTAATTCTTAACTTACAGTTTATTTAACCTCACACTGGGAGAGACGCGTGGAGAGGTGTAGGTGAAAGTCGAATCCACAATTTGGTAAGATAGGTGTACATGTCAATGTTATGATGTAAATTGTTGTTTTATATGTTTGTACCATGTATCATTGTCTATGTTATTTATTGTATGTATTGAAGGTTTTCTTATTTTATAGGATTGCTAATTGTTAAATTGTTAATATATATTGGCCACTAGTATCAGCCTTTTATATTGCAATTATAACATGTCTAATATATTCTTCTCGAAGAATTAATGTTACTGTACTATTATGTTTGTTTGGTAACGAGACGCTGTTACATTTAATCCTTGTTATATTTTCAGAATTCACTGAATTACTTCACTGAATTACTTCATTGAATTACTTCTACATCGTTACCGTCATCTAAATGTTCAAGAACGATATTAAAACGTAAAGAATCAGTTTGCTGCATTGCAGTCTGTGTTTCACCCACAAATACTACCCAAAAAATACCCAGAGTTACAAACATACACTGTGTACCTGACAATGTAATCGTTTATATAAACTTGAAATTGCCTGCCCAAATGGCCTAAATAATGCATGACCAACAGAACAAGGGAGACAATCCAAATGTCAAAGAGAAGACCCCTGTCCAATCTTAAAAATAAACATGAGTAGATACAGCACATGGGGTAATAAGAACCCCGACACTATTCAGATAGGATAACACAAAACCCTGCAAAAACAAAGAAAGTATTTTCACTAGCATAGGAGAATCCTGGGCTTTGTACATTTTAATTAACTCTGCTGTGGTCATTTTATGAAATCAGATGTGTCTATTAGTATTGTTTTATTGTGTGAACAGAAAACATTAAACAATGGCTAAACTAAGCATCAGAAGAACTTATACAAAATCCAGGGGAAGGAAAAAGTCATGGTTTAAACATGGAAATGTTGGACTTAGACAAATCTCACAGGACACACCAAGTCAGTCGGCAACCGCAGTCGAACCTTCTCAGAACCAACGGCTATCTGTAAGCGAGGCGGAAGACGTTCAACATGCCACAGGGGACACAAACAGCACCACTATTGCGTATTAACTGCGGCCAATACCAGAAAGAGAAGAAAGCAAATACATGGCAGATTTAGATGAAAATAACATAGTTAATATGTACTGTTTAAGCAACCTAATTCAAGAAGTGCACAAACAATCTTGCAGCAAACCAAGTGTTGAAGTCAAAATAACAAGAAGAATGGGCCTCTGCATATCAATACAAGTGAAGCGCAGCAGCTGCCATTATCAAACAATGCCTTTGGACTTGTCAGACACTAAGAAGAAGTCACACGGTCCACCGGCCGGTGTCATTAATGACATGCTTGTGCTTCCCATACTAAAGTCAAAACTAGGAATGGCGGATGTAGCTCTGGTGCTCTCTTGCCTAAACATAAAGCCTCCAAGTGACGCGCTTCTACAAAGGAAGGTAAACAACATGTCTGATACAGTGTCTCGGGTCAACGAAGCAGAAATGACAGGCAACCAGCTGTATGTTAGCCGAGTTCTGCAGCTCTCGGGTACAGATTCTGCGGCTGACACACAGTTCGACACCTCTTTCTCTGCTAGACCCCAGGGAGGTTTTGCAAAAGCAAAACAAAGTTTTGCTGCTATTAATGAACACAACACCAAGAAAAAACTAGTGCTATCAACAGCGGTTGCTAATAAACTTTGCGCCATCAGCAAATGCGACCATACAAATTGCTTAAAGACCTTCAATAGTTAGCAATCGATAGCATCAAGCGAGCGACATTTACTACATGAAAATCTAACCAACCTCACCAAGCAGAAGATTGTGAAGATCCGATCGGTCACCGCAGACGCCAGTGCTCAAGTTGGCAAAGCACTTAGGGATTTTAACTGTGAAAGATCTCTGAACATTACACACTAGCATTGCTTTATACACAAACTTCGAACACTGGAAAAAAGATAAGAAACATTAAACTGGATTCCAAACTTTTAGGCACACAAGACAAAACAAGTTTCATAAAAATGCTGGCAAGTGGTATACGTACGCGTGTAAGAAACTAAGAATGGAACTTCAAAATTTAAAGAAAATTAAAACAAGTGATACAAATAATATCTAAACAAAAAGTTCACAGGCTCCTGCAAACATATTTCCGTGTTTCAGTAACGATCATTCAAAGTGCTCCAAATCATCTACCGTGTGCCAACACCACATGATGAACCTTGGAAGTACAGCGTGAAACGCCTGCCATATGGGCAGCATTTCCATCTTTCGAATAAAGATAGCAATTGTCTCCAAGACATTATTTTAAGTACTTCTGATACCGAAACACTAAACTATGTTGGCAAACTGTACAATACAAACAGATGTGAGAGTTTGCACTCCACAATTTTTAACTATGCCCCCAAATTCACATGTTGGAAAAGAAATTTTTCTGGCCTATGTCATTCTGCGGCACATTCTCGATCTATGACGAAAGGTCTTGCCACAGTCATTTTGGCACGGGCTGTTGGTATTAAAGTTAAACAGCTTTCGCAGATGTACAGAAATTTAAATCGTCTCGATCAAAAGAACACGTATCATTCACGGCAGAAGAAATCTTTGCAATATAAGCAAACCAGATACTTTCTACGTAAAAGAGTTTCTAACCTTCCACTACTGAAAGACTCACTGTACGCTTGTCAGCCTTCGTCTTCACCATGAGACCACAGTTATGAATTACGTATTAGATCTGTTTGTAATGTGCAGAATTGCCAGCAGCCTTTCTTTAAACAGTTACGAACTTGCTGAAAAGTGATCAATGAACAATTTACCTTTATAGAATACACTTTGAGTAACCATGATGGCCAGTGCATTCTTTTGTTGCCAAGCACCTTTTTCTAGAATTATTAACAGATTGGGACTCATAAGGCAAATGTTCAACATTAACGCACAATTTATTGTGACATGTATGCGAAACATTCATTGTGTCTGTCAAAATCATAGTACCCAAGTAGTGCAGGAAGTATGCGAGGCGGTGAACCAGGAAGTGCAGGCGCTTGCCATTAACTGTGGCGCGCAGCTTACCATACCCATAACGGTCACGGTCGCCCACCTATAACAGACAGGCACCTGCACTTACAGACTTGTTTTCAATTGTGTTTTTACGTTTCTGAACTGTTTGCAAGGGGGGGGGGGGTGGGGTGTGCTCGAATAAAATGCACTGGCCATCAATAGTGCTGAAAAGGCATAAAGTATTGAAATTAATCACTAAAAACTTTAAATTTTATTTATGAAATGCCTTACATTGTTATTTTCTTAATTGTCTAGCATATGGACCTCTAAAGCATGTGTTGATTGAGCAATACAGTCAATATAACGTGTTGGGATCCATGAATCTGCATTTTTGCAAATGTCAACAAATTCAGATTTTGAGTTACCTCCCTTTGTTGGAGCCTTAAAATCCAGATGTTATGGTATTCTCTTAAAAACATTGTCCAAAACAGTATGCAGACAAGTAGAGCAACATATTTCACTGCAATTTAAGGTGTTGGGTGTTTAAACAAAAATTGAAAGTTTACGTTAAGGGGGCACTATACAGTTTCTTGGTCTTCGGACACGGCCTGACGGGGTCTGGGTTTCAAGTCGCCTTGTCGTCACAGATAATGTCAGCACATGAAAACAAACAAAGCATCGTTTCACTATTGTTGGGGCTATGTCTTCTAAAAAATATAGGGACAGTTCTTCTATATTTTTACCATGCAAGATCAACCAATTTTGGGCTCTAAATTTACCAGTTTTCGCGACCATTTCAGTGATTTTCAACATCAAATGACAACTTTCCTGCGAATGCGAGCACCAAAAACACTGCATGTCTTACTGCGTAACTTACCAGATACTTGATTGCAACTGAGCAAACTGGGGGTCAACCATTCAGATTTTCCAATAACTTCCCATGTATGTACGCCCTTTTAAATATCATGCCAAAATGGCGTTCAGAGCTAGGAATCATCATGCACGCATTTCATGTGCATGGTGGCTCAACACATACACTAGCTTTACATAGTCCACATTTTCGATTTCACTAAGCATGCAGTTCAAAACTCCAGGACTCAAATCTGATACTTACAACTTCTAAAACAGTCAAAATGCTGCTCAGTTTCACTGTATCCCTATTTATAAGAAATTTCTCCCTGCCAATTAGAATTTTTGGCTGAAACTGTATAGTGCCGCCTTTTCTAATGTGAAACATTATCCGTTACTGAAAATGTTTCATGTATCGGTAATGCCCCCATAAATGTCTGGTACTCCGATAACGAAACACGCTGTGTGTTGACGCTTGGTCGACCGTTATTATTAGTAACACTCTCGGAAGATGCTATGAGGTCAGAGGTCATTATTGATTACAAAAATGGTTGCGCTGGTGGATGGTAACAATGGATCGGTTCCATTAAACGGCAAAATTAACGGAATATACGGCAAAGCAAATGGTTGTTTAAAGAATGGAACATTAAATAAGGTATTTCTGAAATTTATATGGTTTATTTCATTAATTTGATGGAATATAGTATAAGTTGAACATATTCTTTGTTAAAGAAATCTATTTAAACCAGGAAAATGCGGTTACTAGATTAACCGAAAGCGCACGCTTTCGGTAAAAGTACCGAAAGCGCAGTGGAATAACCGAAAGCGCACTGGATAAAAGCGTTACCTATACAATATTAGTAGCATGAGCTATATACTGTTAATAAATATGTTTAAAGCCACGTATTTAAATGTTTTATGATATTTTTTTAGATAAAGTTGCTATGTTGTTGAAGTTTATTAAAATGCAAACTCGTTATTTTGATTTATAAATCTTGTTCCATCCTGTCACTGTATTCATTGTTTCATGCAGTTGAAAGTGTGTATTAAAGCAAAACGACTGTTAATAAATATGTTTAAAGCTATGTATTTAAATGTTTTATGATATTTTTCAGATATAGTTGCGGTATAACTAGTTATGGTATTTGAAATAGGAATTGAATATGAAAAGTATTTGCTGTTTATAACTATTATATGTCATAATTTTGTGTATTCATGTCAAATGTAAAAGTTTTTATAGTTTATTTATGAAATGAATATTGCAGTTATGAAACGAATAAATTAATTGAACGTTTTAATTTGTTGTTTTATTTGTTTTCACTCTTTTGCACAATGATAGAAAAAAAATCAACCATCCACATGCATTGTATGAGAAAAATTCACACCTTCAAAAACCTAAGGGATCACACACTTTCACAAATACAATTAAAATTGACACATAAAGTTTGTAACGCTCTAAAGAAATTATTCTCCACCCACCACAATTAATTAGCGCCGTCTTTAATGATGGAGACCTCTATTTAAAGAACAGATTACTAAGAACTTAATAAAAGAAAACCAAACAATTACAATCATACCATAATTACACAATTATAATATTGTTTCCAGTAATAACAGACCATGTTTGCAACAGTGAAATCTGAAATAAAACAGAAAATGCCGACAATATTTTTACAGTTTGAAGCGGCATTACAACTCAAAGGCAACTCAAAGGCAGACATATGTATATAAGTTTCAAAAGGTTTTTGTTTTTATTACAACGGATAAGTGTGTTTCTAAACATGGTGGAATATCCTTGTTCTGTGTGTTCACAAGAGTGTGCAGATGGATCTATCCAGTGCCATTACTGTAAAACCTGGTCGCATCGTCAGTGCTGTTACATGTCGGCTAAAGACCTAAAATCATGGTCTCCATCGTACCTTAAGTTTGTGTGTCAGAAGTGTGGATTTCATAATGGAACGTACGACGGCGAAGCTGCGCTCAAGAGGTATGTACACTTGTTTCAGTTTCCGATGGTGATCCATTCTGGCTAGAGCCGATTTCATTTAGTTTTCTTTAGGACGCCCGTAAGTTTATAATATATTGATAAAAAAAAACTTTCTACTCACTTGTACAAATAAGTTATGCAAATGTATAACAACGTCAATGACGTAAGAACAGATCAGACAGTTTATTGATATTACTTGAACCAGTCAGTAAGTCCTTTTTTGTGCTCTTTCTTTCTTTTTGCCAAGTAAGTATTGCAGTATTTTCTTTTTTTTTCAGGCTGTGCGTAGAACATGCTTTGGGCGGCCACAAAAGCTTACATCAAGCGAAATCCGAGTCCAAACTGTTGTTAACGTACAAAGTGGAACTTCCAGTGAATGAAAATCTGATGTTCAGCACATCGGACGTCGACACTGAGG
Organism: Congeria kusceri; assembly: GCA_027627225.1. NCBI lineage: Eukaryota > Metazoa > Mollusca > Bivalvia > Myida > Dreissenidae > Congeria > Congeria kusceri. The sequence goes on from CM051028.1 coordinate 29,330,479, forward strand.
CAGTTAAGATATTACGCATGTACCAGCCTGAAATGAATGCAAACTTCTGCCCTTTGACAACAATTGGTGATGGAAACTGTCTGTACCGAACTGTGTCAAAAGCATTAACCGGAGTGGAGGACTATCACGTACTTCTTAGACTGAAGACGGCGATAGAAATGATATTAAACAGGTCTTCTTACGACACTGGGCTTCCTAGAAATGACTTCCTAAATGAAATTGCAATTTCTACCAGTCCGTATGCAGATTTGGTAAAAAAAGCAGTGACTATATACGCCTACTCGGAAATGGCTCACTTGTATGCAATCAGCGCCGCTTTGAAGCAGCCTATTCAGTCGTATTTCCCGCCCCAACAGATCAGGGAGATGTCAGCGGCATTCACTCGTACCGTACGAGGAAGGAACGTGGATCAAAGCTTACATCCAAAAGCGACCGTGATGTGGACATCAATGCGCGCGCCCGAATGTCCTACTGACTTCAAGTGTAACCATTTCATCCCGCTTGTGTCTCTAGCGCATTGTTTTGATATATCAAGACTTGCTGATTGCGATCCGATGGACATATCATTCAGTGCTAGTGACTTGGAAACCTATGACGACAATGCGTGTGAAATAGACATATTAGCTGACACTAGCTGCATAAAAATCATGTCTGATGTATGTTTAACCATACAACATGCTTTTTGTGTCCTTGTCATTGGTACTGTATTGTTACATGTTGCAATCTTGAGGTCGAAATGATAATAAAGAAAACTAAAAATATTCCAGTCGTTTTGCTTTAATACACACTTTCAACTGCATGAAACAATGAATACAGTGACAGGATGGAACAAGATTTATAAATCAAAATAACGAGTTTGCATTTAATAAACTTCAACAACATAGCAACTTTATCTAAAAAATATCATAAAACATTTAAATACGTGGCTTTAAACATATTTATTAACAGTATATAGCTCATGCTACTAATATTGTATAGGTAACGCTTTTATCCAGTGCGCTTTCGGTTATTCCACTGCGCTTTCGGTACTTTTACCGAAAGCGTGCGCTTTCGGTAAATCTAGTAACCCAGGAAAATGGAATGCTTTCTCGCGACGCTGTTATTTTAAAATATTTTTTCCAAATCTATAGATCTAGGTGGAGGCTATACTTTTTGAGGATGAAAACCTGCTTATAAATATATATCACTATGATACTTATGCTTATTAGAACACAATGTTCACTAGTACAATAAAACTTACAAAAAATAAAAAATAAAGATATTGGAAACGCCCATTTGTAGTGTGATTTCTTTATTTAGATATTTATTTGAATTATGATAACATGTTTAAGAACCTGTGCCATTAATTCTTTCCACTATATGTATTGCTTGCATTTATCACCAGATTATATCCAATATATTTGAGGCGCGTTGTGAGAAAACCGGTCTTAATGCATGTGGGTAAAGTGTCATCCAGGATCAGCCTGTGCAGTCCGCACAGGCTGATCCGGGACAGCACATTCCGTCTAAAGTGGATTTATGATTAGAAGAGACTTCCTTGAAACAGAAAATACCATAGAAGCGGAAAGTGCCGTCCGAGATTAGCCTGTGCGGTCTGCACAGGCTAATCCGGGACGACACTTTACGCACATGCATTAAGACCGGGTTTCTCACGAAGCCCCTCATTTTAAGGATAACATGTCGAAATGTAAAAGGTATTTCTTAAAGTTAACGATCATGCAGTATTATCTGCAATAGTGTAAAACATCTGTCCTGTTTGACTATAATGATAATTGATATCATTTTTGTTTGATTAAAATGATATTTTTTTTTAGTTTAATTTTGTTGTACTCATATTTTTGTTATAGGTGGTCTATGATATTTATAAAAAGGCACATAATTGTATCAGTATCTACATGAATGTTGCATTTACTTTCGCAAAGAGCTTTGCTTTAATCATTAATAATAAGACAGGATAAAAAATAAACAAAGCTTGCATATTGATGACTGCCTCAATGTGTCTGCCATTAATTTAAAACTACACCTTGTACAGATACTCAATTTTTTTTATTTTTATTATGCTAGGAAGCTTGAATCAAAGAATGTTAGGGAAAAAACTCTACAGAGAAGTGCTACATATACTGGGGAAAGATCTAGAACAAAATAGCAGGGTGCAGCACCCTGCTCCGTTTTGGTCTTCCCCTGCTGCCCCTCTGGGCTGGTCAACACAAACATGATGATTATCTTTTAAAATTCAATTTATGTTTGCAAATAGGCAATGACAAATGTATACACTATGATTACAGCTATAATTAGAAGCATTTGACTAATAAAAAATACTGGATATGGCAAATTATTATAAAATGTCAACAGAAGGGTCCGGGTTTCCGCCCTGGGCCTTTTTAGCAGCACCCTGTACCTTTTGTGATCCTAGATCTTTCTCTACATATACCCAGTATTCAGCAATTTCAAGTTAAGCTTTGTTTACATTTTGAGATGAAGACTTGGTTCACTTGAGGCGGATTTGAATTTTATCTGCATCAGACCATACGATTGCTTTCCAGTATATATCTGCTGATAACGAGAAGGATCAGACCACCAATTTAATCAATGAACTATAAATATAACAAAACCAATTTTTATACTGGATATATTTTGGCGGGCAAACCAATTCAGTCATTGCGTTGGGATATCCCCAGCTTAACCTTTAACCTTATTTACTCCAAAGAGCTTTTGGCAAAGCTTGTGAAGTGCTTGCAAAGCTATGTTAATGGAACTTGTTCGTTTTACCACGGCTGAGGTCTGGTTAGTGAATATGTGAACGATTTCTTTCCCAAACAGTAACACAGAGTATAACAATAAACAGTTTTGTTCTGAAATCAGATAGCATTTAAATAAAAACGCAAGATAACATTTCAAAATTGTATTTCCAGTCTACAACACTCCCAGACGAAGGATGGAAAAAAGATTATTGGGAGTCTTTCGAAGAGACACCGCTGTACGCGGCAGTAGTCACTTACATTTGCTACGGGCTCGTAGTGTTGATCGGGCACATTCGAGACTTCCTAAATAACATAGGGCTCCTGAAACTCAATACCAGTCTAGAACCAAGAATTCCGGTAAAAAATGTTATTTGTACTTAATTAAATGATGATTTTTATTGATGTGGTTATTATTGGTTTTATTATTATTTTCATTATTGTTGCTATTTCTATTATAAGTTGTAGTGGTTACTCGTAGTAGTAATAGTAAAAGTATTGCTACTCATGCCAATTTAAAAGATATTTTTGAGCTTGTTTATTAAAAAATCATCTTAGAAGTTTGTTTTTTTTGTAACCACTATTCCACTAACACTAGAAAAATAGTTAACTTGTCGGTGGCTTCAGTTTGAATCAGGCTTCAAAATGTTAAAATAACAGTAAAAGATCTTGATATTCACATGATTATTCACTTGAAAATCATGGCATTACACATTTAAGGTTACATGCATATTTGCGTGTCATCATGTGATAAATATTTTTTTATCGCATTCTTGTCAGTTACAGATAGTCATCTTACGATAAGTAAAGATGCAAGTACATGTATAATGCAAAACAGAAGTTTAAAAAAGATGCTTTTATTGTTATATTGTAATATGAACATAATTATTTCATACAAAGCATTTTGTAAATATATTTTATGTTGTTGTTTTTTAGCTGACCTAAGCACGAAGTGCTCGGTGAGCCATTGGTATAGGGCACCTCTCCGGCGGCGTCCGTCGTCAATCGTCCATCGTCCATATGCCGTCAACAATTTGGTCCGTTATCGCGATAAAGACTACATTTTTGTATTCAATCTTGACCTAACTTGCACAGTTTGTGTATGACCATAAAATCGCGGATGGGATTGTTATTGGGTCAGATCACACCAGCAACACCAGAGTTATTGCCCCTTTTTCATGCAAAAAAGTGCAAAAATGCCCTTTTTCAACGTATAGACTTTATTTTCCATCCAATCTTAACCAAACTTTCACAGTTGTGTGTGACCATCAGATCTCAGCAGTCGCTAAAAATGGGCCAGATCGTAATTCAAACACCAGAGTTATTGCCCTTTGTTTATTAAAAAATACACTTAAATGGACATTATTCAAGATAGAAACTTAATTTTTCATTCAATCTTCACCAATCTTGCTTAGTTTGTCTATTATCATGAGATTACAGCTGAAGTCGAATATAAGCAAGATCGGACCAGAAACACCCGAGTTATTGCCCTTTATTTGTGAAAAAAAAATGCAAAAATGGACATTATTCAGGATAGAGACTTCATTTATCATCAATCCTGCACAGTTTGTCTATGACCATAAGATTAAAGGTGAAGTTGAATATAAGCAAGATCGGACCAGAAACACCAGATATATTGCCCTTTGTTTGTGAAAAAAATATGCTAAATGTTATAGTTTATCTTGAATGTCTTGATAACCTGAGGCTTGTTGAGACACTCTAACCCCTCTTTCCTGGGTAGAACTAGTACTTGTATGTATTTCTAGTAAAATCACTTGAATGCATTCCAAGTAGGGATCAAACTCACAAACCAGATCGCAAGATGGACACAATATTAATAAAACTTTTATAACTGTGACCTTATCAGCTTTTATCTTCATATCATTATACATTTTGTTTAAATATTAATCAAAATTGCTAGTCTTCACTATTACTTACATATTTTATAACTATGAATGTCTTAGATCGTAAGGCGTACTCAATATCCATCACACTGCTGTGACCATAACTCTCACCCTCACTCTATATCATTGTTTCAAACGTGGGAGAGTTTCTACATGGGTTTCTGTAAGCTTTGTTATGTTGAAAGCCTACACTTATTGGAGCTCTTTTTAATCTTTCTCCTGTGTGTTATTGATGGCTTAGTTTACTGCCTTCACCAGGGCTTCGTACCGCTGTTTTCCACGTGGGAGAGTTTCTACACGCGACATGTGTTCCGGCGAGTGTCAGACGTCCTCAGCAAGCCAGTGGGTGGGGTACCGGCAGCAAGGATGGACCTTGTACATCGAGAGACACACGACTATGGATGGACCTATGAGTATGCATTTTTCTGCGCTCAGCCTGGCGTATGGTAGCCCTGCCAGTGACTAAAGTGGCCCATGGCAACTCACATTTATTTAATTATTTGAAAAAGAGTCATGGTTGTCATTTCATACCATATTTTATTAAACGAGTTCAGGAACTTTGTTAGTAAGCGAGCCTTTGGTGAGCTTACTGGACAAGTTTAATAAAATATGGTATAAAATAAAAACGAGTGTCAGATCTTTTTTATTACATGCTTTTAAATGGAAAAAAAACCCGTCTAATTTTACCAAAACACGTTGATAATTCCTAGAAGTTGTGTATTGGCATGACATGATTTCATGCTGATGACGTCATTTCACCAAAATAACGTCATGCAATTGGTCAGTAAAAGAAGGTTATCTTACACATGTGTAAGATAGAAATATTCGTAATGGTTGTATGACACAGGAGACAAGGTATAGCATGTGATAAAACTGTTTTCGATGGAATACGTGTACCTTGATCAGTGGAAGATGCAGAGTTGTTTAAAACTGGTTGACAACTTGGCTGTGTAGCTATTTCATTGGTTACAGTATGGCCATGATTTTGTTCATTGGTTGCAGTATAGCCATGACTTTGTTGATTGGTTGCAGTATGGCCATGACTTTGTTCATTGGTTGCAGTATGGCCATGACTTTGTTCATTGGTTGCAGTATGGCCATGACTTTGTTCATTGGTTGCAGTGTGGCCAATTTGTTCATTGGTTGCAGTATGGCCATGACTTTGTTCATTGTTCAGAAGGTCTGCTGCACGTGATCTGTTATACAATGTCTTCAGACCCATACAGCAAAAAGCTTGTTTGAGCGAGCATTAGGATTTGATTTTAGTGAGATTGGTTTGTTACAGTAATCACTATTCTTTTGGCAAAGTGATATGCCATATCGGTGTCATTTGTGTCACATGCATGCATAGGTTGGGTCATGTTACCAGCTTATAACGGTACATGAATTTAAAGCAGGGCATTTAAATATCAGTTGTAAACATTTGTAAAACCAAGGGGAATATTACAAAGGTTTAAGTTGGGCTGTTTACTTAAATACTTAAAATCCATAATCAACTATTGGAAGGTACATTGTACATGTATATCTAATGAAAAACATTTTTCGCATAGACATTGAGGGATTATGATTTAAAATTATAAAATTTTTACAATTAATATTTTGATGTGATTATTTTGAATAGTATGTTTTTAACATTTGATTTGAGGACATAAAGCACATCTTTAAGAAAGAAATATAGTAACTTCATCAAATTTAATGTCTTTTTGGAAATAATTTTTCCAAAATGTCATTATATCAATAATAGATGTATATTTCAAAAAATATATAATCAGACAATCTCCTCCTTTTTGAAATGCGTGTACATGTTAACTAAAACTCTTAAAAGCCCATTGTGTGCATCAGCAGTTTTTCCAATGAATAATGTAATCAGTCAATCCCCTTTCTACAGTGACACTGTTCTTTTAAAATGTTTGACACAGTGAAATATCCATGTTGCACCCAGACTGTGTGGCTGACTAGATAAGATGTTATCCCCAGGATTATCATGCTTTTATCTTGAAATTGGCCAGATTTAATGACAGGGCTGACATTGTGTTAGGAATGATTGAGTGAACAAAATGCCAATACCATGTGTCTTAACATTCACATTTATCTTGGTCTGATATTCTGTTTCATTTTGATCTTACTGATAAGAAAATACTGATTTATTTGCAAAAAAAGATTGTATCTAACATGCCTAAGCAGTGCACTTTCTATGAAATACTGTCAAAGACCACAAGACCACATTGCACTTACTCCAGTGATACTAATAGATGCTTTTTTATGCAAGAAAATTGCAATTTAATCATTTTTGAATCAATAAAATAATCAGACTGACATCATTTTGATATAATTGTTTCCTGTTTGCCGACTTCAAAAGCACTAGAAAATAATATTTTTTATCATACAATTGGTGTTTATTTTGCAAAATGCTTAAACTGTATTTACACAAATTACCATTTAAAAAATATACAGACACGAACCTTCTATGACCAGTGTTTTGACCCCTGAATTTTTAATTTTGACCCCTCGAAATTTCAAGCCATGATTAAATTCACTCCTGGTTTTCAAAAACGAGCGAAATATTTGTTACAGAATTCTCCATGTAGCCATATATTTTAAGTTAGTTTTTTGGACTGTCAAATGTTGTATAAAAATACTTCTCCAGTTACAAGTGTGCTTGTGGGCGATATGTAAGCAACATTCCTTCATTATGGATAGTGAGGGAAAAACTATTGTTTGAACGGTGAAATTAATTAAGGCCATGTAACCATCTGTTATAAAGGATTAGCGTGAAGTTTTTGTCACAAGCTAAATAATTCATTTATTACATTTCAGTAGGAAAACTGCGCATGGAATACAAATGTATTTGCATAAAGGCTGGAAAAAGAAATTAATCCATAGTCTAGTCATGTTGACCTTATTCGTGTTCTGTCATTAAACTTTCCTGCTATTTGAATATTATCGGTATATTAAACAGAAATTTAAAAACAAATGTACATGTATATATTTTCTGACTGTTCGATAAGTTGTCTACTGCAATGTGTCTGAAATTAATTGCGACACAATAATATTGAGACAAATGTGCAAAACAATTCACAGACCTTGAGTTTGTGGTAAATTTTCAGTATGAAAAGATTGTGTCTGCCTGATAACTGTCACGTATAGTTTGTCAAGATGTTTGGTATAAAATACGGTAGTGACAGCTTTGAGGTGTTGTAAAAATCACACAGTTTATTTTCTGACCTGATATAAAGGTTAAAATCTCTGCTGTCCAGGGAATTCAAGTTTAATTTTTACTGGGTAGTATTTTCTTGAAGGTTCATTAAAAATTTTTATCCTCTAGCCCTGCGTGTATTCTCAAATGTTCATTTCAGGGGCCATGATCATTAAGTGTCATAATTATGCGAGATTAAAATCAGTTATATTTAACTTAAAATCTCAAATCAAAATTGCCATATTAAATGTTGCAAAGATTTAGATTTTCCAAGTTTAAATATAGCAAACTTCAAGCTTTACCGTAATAAGTCAATAAGTAAATTGAAGTATAAATCATTAAATGAAGTCCTTAAGACTTTCATGGTTTGAAGAAGTTTTGAATGCCATGACTTACGGAGCTTTATGAATATGGGCCCAGAACAATGAGTGTGAGTTATTATTCATGGATTTTAGTAGAATTTGAAAACCAGGAGTCAAATGACCCCTGGCTTGAAATTTTGAGAGGTCAAAATGAACAATTTATTGGTCAAAATACTGAAATCACTGAAATTTTGTCTCTGCTAGTCTGCTGAATGCTCTGGAAAAGGCAATTTGTGTACATTAAGGTTAAAAACTTTGCAAAAAACACCATAAGTATGATATAAATATTTTTGTTTGTGCTTCTGAAGTTGGCAAACAGAAAACAAGTGCATCAAAATGATGCAAGGTAGATTATTTGCTCGAGTCAAAACTGAGAAAATTGCAAATTACTTGCATCAAAAAGCAGGATTCCGCAGATTTGTGAAATCCCTGTGCATACACGTATTGCATTATTCATCTGACTTATTCAGTTTCGTGTTTGTTACCTAAGTCCTTAATAATCGAAAATTAATCATAATGTATTTTGGTATTTCAGGCTGCATAAAGATAAGATTTTCAAGGTGTTGAACATGGGCTCCTACAATTACCTGGGATTCTCAGAGAACAAGGGCCCGTGCGCAGAGGACGCATCCAAAGTCACCAAAGAATACGGGCTCGTAGCTTTCGGCAGCAGACAAGAGCTGGGTACGCAGGAGTGTTGAAAAATAAAAACGTGGAGATGTTGTTGTTGTTTTTCCAGATGTTTTAGATTGGGCTTAGGTCTTTTATGGGAAAATAATGCAACAAATTTGGTAAAGGGTAACACAAATCAAGATCTAAACGTTTGGGGAATCGTGCATGATTTTAAAGAATGTCTGCTTTGTAACATGTCCCTGCTATGCTTATAAGGTAAAAAAACAAACTGGTAAAGCTTTTGACATTTTGCAGATAGCAAAATACTTTTGTGTCAGTACACTGCAGATCCGTTATTGCGCGATCCGTTATTTCGCGATATCCAATATATCGCGAGTCGGCCGTGGATCCTGATTATTATTTTCATGTACTTCCATATTTTACTATTACACATTCATAAATAAATCCAGTTTGGTCCGGATTTTCGCGCCTACATCGCTACTCTTAGTGCGACGGACAATAACCCGACCCGCTCAACATGAAAGAGTTTAACGTCATCAGCTTACAACGCGTGGCACACCCATGACAACGTTCTTTCACTGCTGTCGCTTTAATTAGCAGCCGAATTACACGCCGTCCACTTGGAAGGTGTATACAATAACCGGATGTCATAGATCAATACTGACCTATCTGAACGACAATAACGTTATCAATGCTAACTGCACATCGTTCGCAATATAAATAACCGATTTTGTTGTTATGCGCTACGAAACTTTTATAGTTTATACAAAAGTAAAGATCTCAATGTTCTCAGTGCTACTAAGTTTTTATACGACTATCATTACACCCACGCTTTTCATGCGGACCACGTGACGTAGATGTCAACATAATTTTCGCGCGCTTTTCTAGCAGCACAAAGCATTTACACGAAATACATGTGCAGTTTAATTGTAAATAGAAAACATGCTTACGTCATGTGAACAGTAAAATTAGGATAGGCGTTTGGGATTTGGAATTTATTATACGCAATTTGAAATAAATTATAAGGAATAATATTATATTTTTATATAAAAATGGAATATTTTACATATGGATATAACACATTGTGGATGTTAACAACAATGAAAAATGTGAGTTAATTACGGTTATGTTACAGTTTTGAGATCGTGAAAATAGGCCAGTGTATACATGTATATCTATATTTACATAGATGATCTCACAAGTTATATCGCGATCCGGCTATATCGCGATCCATGGACCCCGCGAACCGCGATATAACGGATCTGCAGTGTATCAAGAAATGTAGGCCGTCGAAAGCATCAAAACAGTTGTTTACGGTTATTATTTTTAAATTCTGTTGCTTACTGTTTGCATTACTTTTCTGACCACATGATTTTGCTTGAGATAGTCGATATAGAAGTTGTTCTAATGTATTTCTGTATGGCATATACAGAGTCCATATTCGCCAACCTATTCTTAGACTTAAGGCTAAGAGTAAAGAATATTCTTGAAACTGTTTGTGTTCTCCGAGTGCTTTAAAGTTGAATCTTACTTAGTATCCAACGACTCTAATTACAGCATTCTGTATTTACAACGATTTGCACTGACATAGTAAACATTAGGGCTCAGAATATTTGCAAACGCAGAAGTATATTTTCTTGAAGATAAGTCTGTTCTGTATTCTTAAGTCAAGAATGGGTTGGTGAATACGGGACGAGCATTTCATGGCGTTAATGTGCTTAAAATGCAGGCTTTCATATTTCTGGCTTTCAGGGCTTTATTATTGTTACTATCGTCTAACATAATCATAATTATGTGAAGTTAGAAAGCTGTATAGATAGCTTCTTTTCATGGAACAGATTTTAAGCATCAGCACTTAGCATCTGCAAGTATGAATTAAATTGACATGTACTGGAGGTCAAACTAGTGCATTAATAAATTGAAATGGGTTATCTGAGAAAAAAAAAGTAATATTATTCAGGACTGTTTGGTTTGACCCATTCGATGTCATCAGAATATTGAGCATCTTATACAGCCATAAATTACCCATTTATTAACTCCGACAATAAGTGTATATGGTTAAATCATAGTAAGTCATCAATGGTTCTTAGGCTCCTTCCTCACGAGTTAGAATCTCTGGAATAAACCATATTGGTATAAGTGTTGATTTTTGTTATCTGTATTTAATTTTTGAACAAATTTCTCAAAGTGTAATACAATTAATTTTTTTATTATTTAATGTAGAAATCTTTGTGTTATTAATTCCTGAAATTACAGGCCATTTATATCGATATAGGCAGAGACACTGACATGGATAAAGTCCCATTTATTGTTCAATCATTTTATTTCTCAGTGGTCTAATTTTCTCATATTTGACAGTCCAAACAGAGTGCGGATTTAAGACCCCACATACATTTTATTTTTCATGAGAAAATAAAAAAAATATATTGAAAATGAAAAATGCGCGAATTTAAGACAATGTAAATTAGCCGTTTTTCAAGAATGGGATAAATTTGAACACCGACAAAACAGACAAATGCATTTTTTTTCCATAATAATTGAAATGTTTGCTATGATTTCTATTTAGGTATACTAGACATCCACAAACAGTTGGATGACCTTGTAGCGGAGTTCCTGGGGGTCGAGGCGGCCATTACTGTCCCAATGGGCTTTGCAACTAACAGCATGAACATGCCGTGTCTCGTCAGCAAGGTGAGAATAGATCAGAAAAATGGCTGCCATTTTGACCTGCATGCATTGAATGACTCGATTAGAATGGCTGCCATCCTGGATAGCATGCTTTGATGCTGCCCACTGTTTAAAGGTCTTGTGCAAAGTGTTACATGTCATAGTTCAAAAAATATTTTTTATCATTCATGATTGAAAAAAACAACTAATTATTGTATTGAAGGTTCTTTTTTCATTAAATCTTGCAAGTACATTTTGTATGTGCATGCATTACTGTTTTCAGAGATGAATAATTATGAAAGGAGGTAAGATGTTGTCTATCATACATATGTGCGTTTACCTAACATGTATGCAGGAGGTATGATTCCAAACTTCCGGTGTAAACAGTACACAACAAAATGTAGAAACTATTTTTAAAATAGCGTATGCAATCAGTGCGATTTAGAGTGTGAAAAGTGTGAAAATTGTGAATATAATGGACTATACTTCATTGAAAATGTACGTATGAAAATATATGAAACAAAATAAGTATTTTGATGAACAGTTTGTTTTCAAAGCTAAATACGCCGGGTGGGGTATATTTATTTTTTTATTTTTTTTTGAGCGGGTCTGAGCGGGTTTGAAAGTACCGTTCATCCGTCACGCTCTACGTGACAAATCAGTCGTCACGCTTGAAGAAGCAATACTTGTAAAATTACCAGTGTAAGCAAAGTGGTTTAGCAAACTAGTATAACTAGTATAAGCTGCAACATTTACCGTAATTTATAAGCCCCTATTTCGGGCCAGTGAAAATGAATACAGGTAAGCGAGCACTTTCGTCTACTGCAAGCGAAGCTTCTGCAAACACAAGTTTGCTAGAAACGTCAGTGTTCGAAAAAAGTGAAACTACAACCAAAAGTAACTCTCAACCCAAAAACATGAAAAATAAATCAAAACCAGATCCCAAAAAACAGAAAACAATGACAACTTTTGTCGCCAATGTGCCAAACGAAAATCGCGACACAACTGGAATATTAATATCAATTGAAATTGAAAAACGCCTTGATGAAATAAATAATAAATTATCCCAAGTGCTTACCAAAGAAGACTCCACATTTATAAAAGAAATTATAAAAGAAACTGTGGAACAGTTAAAAGAAAAGCTCCTGGGGAACGTCATTCGCCGCATCGAAATCCTCGAAAGTGACGTTTTTGAACACAAATGTGCAATTGACTTACTTAAAAAAGAAAGTGCAACCAAAAGCAAACAAATCGAAGACCTAAAATCACAAAATGAAACTTTAGAACGTGAGAAATCCAGTGAATCTATAAACCACGACGAGTTTGCAAACAACACCGAGCAGTATAGCAGACGAAATAACCTTAGAATAGCCGGTGTTCCAGAGGACCAGGACCGTCAATCCTCGGTGTCGGTGTCAAACAAAATCGTCACGCTTGTGAATGCACATCTGGGAATCTCACTTGAGCCTAGTGATATAGACATAGCCCACAGGCTAGGAAAATTCAAACCAAACACAAATCGGCCTGTTATAGTGAGATTCGTCAGACGACAAACTAAGATTGACATTCTGCGCAAAGCGAAGCTTTTCAAAGGGTCTGGCATCTTTGTGAACGAGGACCTTACGAAACTCAATGCAGAGGTGCTGGCGTCCTTACGCCTGAAGCAGCCTAGCGCCGTTGAAAAGTCATGGTCTTTTGAAGGGAAAATATTCGCGTTGTTCAAAGGTAACCAACATGCTACGCAAATAAAACACTCAGAGTTCAAAAACTGGTTAGAAAAGCCGTGGCCGAAAAAATCTTATTCCGAGTGTGTAGAGAACCCCGCTAGTGCAAAAAACAGAGTATCACCACGCAAGTCATAAATAGTTTGAAGGAAGTGTTTATCGAAGAACATTTATTCCCATTACACTTATGTAGCAACTGCTTCATCGTGTGCTGTATATCAAGAGTTGTGCTTAATTTACTGCTGTCTAAATTAACATCTTTTTTTAGCAAAAATAATATATATTGAACAACAAAGTAAAAGTAACACGAGTAATGGTTAAATAAAACACTGTCTCTTCGTGTCAATTATAGTCAATTATTAGGCTACGCACATGCATTAAAGCTGTTCGTATAACATAGTTACGTCCCTTGTTAACAAAAATGTCATGATTCATAATGTAAACACGGTATACATGTATAATGCAAAATTGAAGATAACTTTTCTTTTGTATTTATGTATATGCCTGTGTATGTTTTATGTACTTGAATACGCACATAAATTAAACAATCCAATTTTATTTTAGCACTTAGGATATATACTGATGCTTTCTACCACGCATGTAACAAACATTTATTGCTAACACTTTATAAGCACTATTTTTCTGTTTTGTTTGTTTTATGTTCAGAAGTACATGTATTTTTCTGTGTGTATATAAACCTACATATAATAATGTTATATGCATGGTAGTGGTAAGATTTTATATTCCTACATTATCTAATGCACGTTACACGAATCCAGAGTAACTGCTTAATTAAGACTAATCAACATATTTGAAAAAGTATATGCATATGACTATGTAATTCGGGATGACTTTATTCTAAAATATCAAGTTTGTGTTTTTGTACATGCTGAAAAAATATCTGGTTATTGTCGATTTTAATTCAATACCTCGACAGTCAGTGTAACCCCTTACTTAATAATTTATGCACTTAGATACCTTCAATGCCAAGGGTTCTATTATATCAGATAATGTGAAAATAAACTATGTCTTGAAGGTATTAAAAGTGGTGAACCTAAGATCATCTGGGAGATTTCATTTAGCACTTTTAACCTGACCTTTCTTTCTTTATATTTCAAAATTCCTGCTTCATTTTCGCTTTCATATGAAGCTTTTTTAAGGTGTTAAGTGAAAAATAGATGTTTAATACAATTACACTGTCTGATTCAATATCCTTGTATATCAAGAGTTGTGCTTAATTTACTGCTGTCTAAATTAACATCTTTTTTTAGCAAAAATAATATATATTGAACAACAAAGTAAAAGTAACACGAGTAATGGTTAAATAATACACTGTCTCTTCGTGTCAATTATTAGGCTACGCACATGCATTAAAGCTGTTCGTATAACATAGTTACGTCCCTTGTTAACAAAAATGTCATGATTTATAATGTAAACACGGTATACATGTATAATGCAAAATTGAAGATAACTTTTCTTTTGTAGAATGATTTTGCCATACAGAGTTTTGCTTTGTTTTACTATGAGGTTTGCTTTCATTCTTCCGTTCGTTAAGTTGGCTCTGACATTCTAGAAAAGCTCAGTAGAAATAAAACTAACCATCTCTTTTATTTTTCACAATTCATCATGTCAAAGCCTCAAAAACATATATCTTTACTTCAGTTAAGATAAATTTGATCATACCTTAATTGTGCAAAATATGCTAAACCAAAATAAATTTAACACTCATAAATGTTTCCTGATATATCTCTACAATGAATATAATGGGTATAAAATTATGAATTATTCTATCAATACCCAAGGTATATTGGGAATACAATTATCAGAAAAAATAAAACTTAAAGACTAAATACATTTTAAGTGTGCTTGTATAAACTGCCTTTTAGTTCATAACATGCTTCGTGTTCTCGAATATAATTTACTATCCTTTATTATGAATATTATCTATAGTGCTAACTTTCTGTTCATGTTTATGCTTGTGTTTTTGTGTCATGTTGTGAGAACTTGAATATGCACATAAATTAAATAATCTGATTTTCATGTTTGCAGTTTAAATTTATATTCACACATTCTATAATGCATGTAAATGGCATTATTTTTAATACTCTATTATGATTTTTTTTCTCAGATAAGAATAATCTTATTGGCAAACTTTCCATTTAAGTATATGCCTGTGTATGCTTTCTGTACTTGAATACGCACATAAATTAAACAATCCAATTTTATTTTAGCGCTTAGGATATATACTGATACTTTCTACCACGCATGTAACAAACATTTATTGCTAACACTTTATATGTACTATTTTTCTGTTTTGTTTGTTTTATGTTCAGAAGTACATGTATTTTTCTGTGTGTATATAAACCTACATACAAAAATATTAGAAATAGTAACATGCTTGTCGAATGTATGTTTATATAATAAGATTTAGGCTACAAATTAATTGATTAATTACAAAAATATTAGAAATAGTAACATGCTTGTCGAATGTTTAATCTCTTCTGTATGTTTATATAATAAGATTTAGGCTACAAATTAAAACTTATTAAGGTGTTTATATACTTATATTAATGCAACAAAATTATCACTGCTATACTTTTTATGCTTCTAATTAAACTCTTTCAGTAGAAAGCTTAAATTATGATGCTTCTAACCACCTCTATAAATAGCATGAGTACTTTTATTACATAAGTCAAAACTAAAATAGATGTTGTCATTTCTGCCTTAGTGTTTTTGACCAAAATGAAAGTCTTTAGTATTCTTTTTAGTATAGTGACATGCGTATCAAACTTATGTCTGTCCTGCGTGTATCTGTTATGCAACATAATCAAAACTACTTAGCGGCTTCTGATAAACAACTGCTGTTTATATTAACTTGTGCAAAGCTTAAAACTACATGCGTGGTACCAGTTTTATCAATTTTATTTAAGTTAACTGATTTGCATATGCTATTTTATCTTTTGTTATGTTTAGCCAAGCTGCCACAACATATATTGTTATGTCTTCCTTTTTTCTATGCCAATGTATTTATTTTGTCTTCTCACCTTTCTCAAATCTACAGGTCTTGCGTACACGTGTCACTTCGTCGTGTAACCCTACTTTTTGTAATATAGAGCATATACTATACATGTTAACTCATTTATGTATGATTGTTATTTTAAATGACTGACAAACTAAAAATTGTATCTTTAAATTGTAGAGGTCTAAATGGTTTCAAAAAACGTGTAAAGGTTTTCAACTTTCTGCAAGAGCTCAAGTCTAATATTTACTGCTTGCAAGATACACATTTTACAGAAGACATGTACAACGTCATCCATGCTGAATGGGATTGTGAACTTTTTTTAAGCTATGGTACATCACAATCTAGGGGTGCTGCAATTTTTATAGCAAAAAACTTTGAATATAAAGTTCATAATACTGTCACCGATGAAAATGGAAATTTTGTAGCGATTGACATAACCGTCACGGGAACACGGTTTACCATATTATGTATTTATGGTCCTAATTGTGACACTCCGTCTTTTTACACAAATATTTTTAAATTAATAGAGGACATTGGAAATGACTCTTTAATAATGTGTGGAGATTTCAACCTGGTATTAAATACAGAACTTGACTATAGTAATTATAAAAATATCAATAATCCTAAGGCTCGGAATATACTGTTGGAAAATATAAATAATTACAATCTCATTGATCCTTTCCGCGAAAAATATCCGTCCTTAAAGAGGTACACGTGGCGAAAATCTAATCCATTGCAACAAGCTAGACTTGATTTTTTTCTTATGTCTTCAAATATGTTTGCAAGTTTTGAGTCAACGTCAATACAACCTAGCCTACAGTCTGATCACTCATTGATATTGTTAGAATTGGCACTTTCCAATTTTTCACACGCATCAGGCTTATGGAAGCATAACAATTCACTTTTATATGACTTAAACTATGTAAATGAAATTAATCACAAGATTGATCAGATAAAAGAACAATATGCTGTTCCAGTGTATAATTTGGTACAATTAGGGACTATTCCTGATAGTGAATTACATCTCACAATAAGTGATCAACTCTTTCTTGAAACTCTTCTTATGGAGATAAGGGGGAAATCTATCTCTTATGGTTCATATAAAAAGAAATTAAACACCTTAAAAGAAAAAGAATTATTGGAAAAAATAAATACTTTAGAACAAAACCTCTCACAGGAAAACATTGAGGACTTACAAAAGTTAAAACAAGAACTTGAAATAATACACGAGCATAAGTTAAAGGGATATTTAACACGAGCAAAAACAAAATGGATTATAGAGGGTGAAAAGCCATCTCGCTATTTTTGTAATTTAGAAAAACAATGTGTTACAAGCAAAACTATTTACCAACTGCAAGATGATGATGGGGTTGCTTAACTAATCAAAAAGAGATTTTAAAGAAAACTGCATCATTTTATGAAAATCTTTATTGTAAGAAAAGCGAATGTAATGATTCGGATTTTTTAAATTTTGTTGAAAATGTTAATTGTCCAAAACTAAGTGACAAGGAAGCACAATGTCTTGAAGGTAATATTACATTATCTGAAGCATCCATTGTATTAAAAAAAATGTCTAACAACAAAAGCCCAGGTAGTTCTGGATTTACTGCCGAATTTTATAAAATGTTCTGGAATAGAATTGGTACTTTTGTGGTAAGATCTCTTAATGAATCTTTTGCCCTGGGGAATTTATCCGTAACTCAAACACACGGAATCATTACATGTATCCCAAAAGGCGATAAATCAAGACTTATCATAACAAACTGGAGGCCAATTACACTTCTAAATACCGTTTATAAAATAGGCTCAGGTGTTATTGCAAACAGAATGAAACATTGCATGAATAAACTTATACACAATGACCAAACTGGCTTTATCAAAGGACGCTATATTGGAGAAAATACTCGACTGATTTTTGATATTATGCACATTACAGAAGAACAGGATATTCCTGGTCTGCTGCTACTAATTGACTTTGAGAAAGCATTCGATTCGTTATCTTGGTCCTTTGTGCAGAAAACACTTTCATTTTTTAACTTTGGACCTGACATTAAACGTTGGTTTGACATTCTTTATAAGGATGCAAAATCAGCTATAATTCAATGTGGCTACCTGTCTAATTTTTTTCCCATTCAGCGTGGATGCCGCCAGGGTGACCCACTTTCCTGTTACAGTTTTATTCTATGTGCTGAAGTACTATCTCTTAAAATTAGAAATAACACACATATAAAAGGTATTACTCTTAAAAAAGTAGAACATAAACTTACACAATTTGCAGATGATACAACTATTATATTGGATGGAACAGAACAATCCTTACATGAAACACTGCATACTTTAAGCAAATTTTCTGCCATTTCTGGATTGAGCGTTAATTTTGACAAAACCAAAGTAGTATGGATTGGGAAAAAAAAGTTCAGCTCAGAAAGCATAAAAACAAAATGGAAACTCCAGTGGAACCAAGATGGTTTTCAAATGTTAGGTATACATTTTCATGTTGATTTACCAAAGATCATACAACTTAACTATAGTGACAGGCTTACCAAATTGGAGAATATACTTACAAGTTGGAAAAAAATATTTTTGACACCTATTGGCAAAATAACTGTAATAAAAACTCTTTTGATTTCTTTGTTCAACCACTTGTTTATATCACTTCCAAACCCACCACATTCTTTTATTAAACACTTAAATACCATTTTTACTAACTACATATGGAATGGGCAGAGTAGAATCAAATTATGCGTTTTAACCAACGAATACTGTGATGGTGGCTTAAAAATGATAAACATTGAAGCTTTTATCCAATCTTTGAAATTAACTTGGCTTAAACGCGCTTACAGCACAGCTGGGAAATGGCTGAGTATAGCAAATATATATGTTGATTTTAGCAAACTTTTCAATTGTGGAAATCATTATCCTAAAATATTATCAAATAAGATTACAAATCCCTTTTGGAAAGATGTTTTACTCAGTCTGGTACATTTCCAAAAGCAATTGCCTTTTAATGCAAAAGATATTCTGCATCAGCCACTGTTTTATAATGAAAACCTTTCCATAGGAAATACAAGTATATTTTTCAAAGCCTGGTATAAGGCAGGCTTACACTATGTATGTGACCTATTTGATAAAAATGGAGACTTCTTAAACATGCATATAATCAATGAAAACTATAATCTTAAAATTGACTTCCTCTTGTATAACGGTATTAAAAAGGCTATCTTTGCAATGTTTAAGAAATTAAATGTTGAAGGAAATTACCAACAGTATGCAAACATACAAAGGCCTTTCATACCTCCTTCACACAGAACACTATTTATGCCTGTTTCCGGAGCAAAGCCAATGTATACAATATTAAATAAGACCGAAAAATGCTTACCAATAAAACAAAAATGGTCAGGTAAATTAAATATTGAAATTACTGACAATGTTTGGAAGGATATTTTTTTTCGTGAACCATTTTCTATAACTAAAGATGTGAAAATGCAATGGTTTCAATACAGAATTATACACAGAATACTTGGAACAAATAGTCTACTTTTTAAAATGAATCTGAAAGACTCTCCCAAATGTACCTTTTGCAAAAGTTGTGAGGAAACGATTGAACATTTTTTCTGGGAATGTCCTATTTCAAAAATTATTATTGAAAACCTTTTCCCCAAACAGTTGTTTCCATTTTGTAACATATATACTTTTCTTCTGGGATATATAGAAAAGAATAGTGATGCTATCAACAATGCTTTTATTTATGCCAAGTTTTATCTGTATAAATGCAAGATGTCTTCAACACAACCAACGGTTGAAAATGGAAGACACTTTATGAAATCACAATATGACAGTCTTAAAGATGTAGCAATATATGAAAAGAAAGTTGACAGTTTACTTGCTTGGAAAGATATTTTGAATGTCAATGTATCACAGAACCACCTCTTTTTGCAGTTGACTGAAAACACTTCATAGCACTATCTAGAGTATTTACGTATGTTTTTTTTTCTCTATACATATACGTGCTTGTTTTGTAGAAACGCTTTCCATAACAGTTCAACCTTACTCAATAATACATTTTCTATGTGTGTTACATGAATATAGCCCTGCATTTATCCACCATGCGTTCCTAAATACTAAAAAACCTCTACAAACTACAAACTTTATCCAAACATATCATATGTCCAGTGCTCAATAGACCCAAGTCAAAGCAAGACCTGTTACCTTTCCCTTCCCCCCTTCCCACACTTATTATTTGATTCTTTAATCCTATGTTGTTTTTTTTCTTCCTTGTGCATGTGTGCATCTCTAAAAAGCGTACTTTATTTACCTTATGATATCTACTTTATGTGTGTGCACTTACATGAAATAAAGGTATAATTTTGAAAAAAAAAAACAAAAAAACATGTATGCATCATTTTTGGGGACCTAACTTATTAAGTAATTGAGGCCACTATGAATCCACAACAAAAGTAGTAGAGTAGTGGTGGACACCATTGTAAAATAGCTGGATCACAGACGCACTTGCTTCTTTATACAAAATACACAAACCGTAGACAAAAATGTTTGTTGTGAACGTTATTTTACTCACAGTCATTCTTGGACAACCATGTATGTGTGTGCAGTAGAGTTCTCTTCTGATAAATTTCTTCTTTTTATAAACCATTTGTATGTCTTGGGTAGTTAGTATTAATCAAAATATTAATGCCTTGAATTATAAGTGCTGAAATAACACTTAATTTTAATTAACTCATTGAAAATATTATTTAATATTTAAAAAAATATCAATATTACCATGGAAAATATACTTATAATTCAATATAAATGTAAGCAAGGAGATAATCATCACTTTTTGAATGTATGTTTGAATTAATTTTAGAAATGGTTTCATAAATGGAATGTTTTTTAAATATTTATTGAAAAGTAAATATAGAATACATTTGTTTACATTTATTTTAATTATTCCCGAGAAAAAATGTGATTTAACGGAGGGTAGATTTCAATATTATGGGTTATTTATATTGTAAGATACAAAGCATTTAGATTTTGCGACATAGTAATATACATTGTCAGGTGTTGTATTGAAATGAGCAACAATAACACCATAATGTTTGTCTTACATCACCTCAGGTGTACTTGAAATTTATGGGTACAATTGATACGGGCAATTGTTTTTCAGGGCTGTTTGATTCTGAGTGACGAGCTCAACCACGCCTCCCTCGTGTTGGGTAGCCGACTTACTGGCGCAACTATCAAAACATTCAAACATAACAGTAAGTGACACTAGATTGGTGCTAAAAAGTTAAAATTAATAGCCAAATTCTTAAAAAAAAAAAAAAAAAAAAAACATCCCACTTTAAAAGAATTTTTTTAGACTATGTAAAAACATGCCTCATTTTAAAATACATCTGTCGTTATTATGTTTTTTTAATATCGAGGTGTTGATGCCTGTTGTAAGTTGTAACAGGTCAAGACCTGAGACATTTTTTTAAATTTCAATATGTTATCTCTGATTTACAGTTCAATATATTTTAGATGCACTAATTTTGAGAAGTGTATATTTGGACATTCCAAAATTTGGACTATGTCGAAGTCATAACAAATTCCCGGCGACTTCAAAATAACAAAGTTCAGCTGTACAATCTTTATAAGGTCCGAAAGGCCCCTCATTGTACCCACACCACACTGCAGCATCTAATATTAGCAAACACTTTTCCAGACATGCAGAGTCTAGAGAAGCGCCTGCGTGAAGCAGTGATTCATGGACAGCCACGCACTCGCAGGCCATGGAAAAAGATTCTTATCGTCGTGGAGGGCATCTACAGGTAATCAGAGATAGCAGAAATGTTATATGTAATAATTCGGGCGTAATCTTATGTCAGGCGCGTAGCTGGGCTTACGCCATGTGTAATACTATTTTCGTAAATCGTCAAAAACAGAAGTGAAATAAATGCCAAAAAAGCATTAAAAGCGTTGTACAGGTGGGTTAGGGGTATTGGTTGGCCTACACTGCATGAAGAGATATATTACAGGAATACAAGGGTGGCTATTCTTAATAACATCGACCTGCGTACAATGAGTTACTATTTTCAACCAAACAATTCATCTGGAAATTCCAAATTCCAGGAATACAAGGGTGGCTCCATATTCATTTACAATGATATTAGAATTACTTCCCTTTTGGTCTGATGTGTGGGAAAATGTATAAGTTTAAAGGCATCGTTTCAATAATATCACTAAGTAGGTCAGAGAAGACTTCATAGAATTTGCAGAGTGTGACTCAACCACAGACCAATCACTTTCACAAACCTTTGTGGAAAACTTACGGAAAGCAGGAATCAACACGGAACAAATGATAGGCAAGGTTATGATAGTGCCTCGAATATGTCATGAAAAATTCTAGATATCCAAGCGCGAGTGTGCCAGTCCATACCCGAAGCGCTATACACACACTGCAAAGCCCACTGCATAAATCTAGTGATAATGCTTTCATCCAAAGAGCCAGTGGTTCGGAAAGTGAACAGCATGGTTCAGGAAGTTGCATTCTTGTTCAACTCATTGGGCAAACGGTTGTTGCAATTCAAGAAAGCCTTTAGGAATGACAAGGAAAGCAAATCTCAGATGGAAAGGTACAGTTTCTTTGCGAAACAAGATGGACGGCAAAGGGTGATGCTTTCAATGCGTTCAAGTGTTCATATACATCTGTTGTTGAAAGCTTAGCTGTTCTCAGTCTATATTTCGGTGATGACAAAGCTGCATGGCGCATATAAAGTGGTAATCACTCAGTTTGGCTTTATGATTGGTCCCGTTACGATCGAGCACCTGCAGTGTGAGCTATATCAACTCTCATAAATGTTGCAGAACAAAGCGTGCGATAAGCTGTAGCCATCAAGGAAGCCAGAACTGTAGTTCGACACTTCGAGTCTGAACGTATGTTTGAACGGCACGAGATGCTTTGTATGAAAAGTCATTGCCAATACAGTAGGTGTTGATCTGTTCCGCCCAAGGACAAACAACAATCTCCGTCAGCCACATCGTAAAAATGTGTTTATACCACTGTATATGAATATTAGAAATTAAATGTGTATTTGTGGACCATTTTGTCACGGAATTGTCTGATCCGCCTTATTGAGGACGATATAAGGCTCAATGCGCAAAAGCTTGATCCAGAGAGAAATGAATTACTTAACAAATGACGTTGAACATACTTGTTTGCCATTTTGAGCAAGATCTACCAGCAGTGTATGTGGAAGATTTCCAAAGAGATGTTTCCCATTGGAAATCGAGATGTACAGATGCTGATCCCGTTTGGGTATACCTTGGCAATATCGACAGCAAGTTGTATCCTAACGACGCATTCTGCTTGGGAATACTGCTGACAGTGCATGTTTCAGCCGTTACTGGTGAGCACATTGAGGCGGGTGAAAACAATGAGGCGGTTGAAAGCGTACCTCACATGTACAAAACATGATTTTATTGTATTTGCCGACCCACTTTTTTTCGCCAAATCTCAAAATATACAATGAAAGATTCAAAAATCAAAGTATAAATCGTCTTTATTAATTTACCTATATAATCTTATCCCCAGCATATATAAAAACCTGTATCACTACAGGGAAATTAAATGATATGTTCTAACTCATAAGAGAACTTTATCATTACTATCATTAAATTTGTTTTGTGTAAGCCATGTCAGATGGTTACAAGAAAAGTGCTAAAGTGCTAACAACATTCCGAAGATTCCATAAGACACATCATTTGTTGTTTCCAAATAATTTCATGTCATATAGAATTATACGTTTGAAAACATTCTTCATTTAAAATTGTCAAATTACTACAATAGTTTCAGTGGTCCTATAGTAGTTATATTAGTATAGTATTTATAAATTAACAAATAGTTCTTATTTTTCAGTTCTTATTTAATATAAAACCTAAAAAATTATTTACAAATAGTCACTTAGAATAATTTTAAAATCCGACACAAAGTCTCCGACACTGCTTACTTGGGAATGTACATGTGCTATTCTCTATAGGACTTATTTCACCCGGTATTTATTACATGTTTAATCCACTAATGCTTAGTAATGCTTACGTGACCATCGCGGTGCAACAGGTGTTCTAATCTCAACACCATGATATATATTAGACTGTTGGCGGAAGCCAACGGTCTTTTGAGAGGGTAATTTCCAAACAGGTATCGCGTAAAAATACTTCTTTTCTTTGCAGTTTACGATTCAGTAAATCGAAACCCTGCAAATAATGACACCCCTATTTTTGACTTGTTGCGAAAGTGTTATTTCTTGTTACAGATTCTGATCCTGAATATTTTGACAACAATTTACTGCAATGTATTAATTTTAAACTGTAAATCGGAAAATTGAGAACCCGCATCGTATGACCTACGTTTTACTCAGTAGGCTACGAATCACTAACAATCAATGCTCCTAACTACCACGCTTCATCGTTTTGCATGGCTGGTTGCAGATGACTTGTTAACTGGCACGTATATAATTCCGTTTGCATTAGATAATTAGATTGAAAAATATTTGTTAATTAATAGCAAAATGATTTTTATTATGATATTGTATACTATTGAATTAGAAGCCATATTATCAAGTTTAAAGGTGGGAAATTGAACTTCATTGAAAAAAATGTTTCCTTTTTTAGCAAATATGAACTCATCATTCACATACTTTTAGTTTCTTTATTGGCCAACAGTCTTTCTGTGCTGTCAGCGTTTTGATTTTACATATGCATTAACTCTCCTGTAGGGTTGACTGCGTTAAGAATTGAAAATAAACAGCCAATTGCTTAAAACGCAATTTCAGGGAGTTCATAGAGAAGTGAATCCTATGCCAAAAGCCCTCTGACCCTTGTGAAACGGTGCTATATGTTTATTCTAATCAGGCTACCTTCGGTGAGCACAAGGTTAAATAATTGCATATGTTTAATATGGAAGCAAATAAGTCAACCGTGCCACATGTTTATCATGATCAGGCCACTTACTGTGGGACCTACGTTAGGTAACTACTTCTGTTATTAAAATAAACATGTCACCTGCCCAACCCGAGGTTAATAATTAAAGAAGCATCATAGAAGCAGGATCAACTGCAGTGTGCTCTAGGAAAAAAGTGTTACACTATTAGATCTACTTATTGGTTAACTCAACTCTACTTTTGAACACTGTATGTGCACTAGATCTAGTTTTGAATTTGTTGTTTTCAAGGAAAATGTTAAACAATATATTTACAATATCATTTTTTATTTCTTTATTCCAAACATAGTAAAATATTAATAACAGTAACATAAATATGCAATTTATTTACACATTTAACTTGATATATCCTGTTGTAAAGAATGGAAAAGATATAGTACACAACTATTGATAATAACTGATGATCACATCGGCTGAACTGGTCGATTATGTCGATTAATCGATTGGTCAATTTCAACCGATTTGCCCATCACTACCCCCTAGAATGGTGCGTAATCCTAATTTGGGTCCAGCTACTCTAATGTTGTTCATAAAAATCCTTTGGACCCAAATTTGTAGCCAAGTGTTACAATTAGATGTTAGTCAGATTCATGTTGACTATTGTTGAGCTACAGGAAATCTAATAAGTGGTTTACCTTAAAAACATCTTATTTGTTAAAGTTATCTAAACAAGGCATTGTTGTGCGCACATTGTTCAACATATTAGGGCTCCCGATGGCTTACAATTTTTCTTTAGCCAAATTGTCCGTACTTTGTTGAAATCCTGCTCATTTTGGGCATTGAATCGTGTTAAATGAAGAAAATGTTAAGGCAAAATGGACATTTTTTTAGCCAAATGTTGAAGTTTGTAGCCAATGTCTATTTGGTGAATGGCAGAGTGAGCTATGCATCTGTTTAATATTGTGTGTCCAGATTCTTGTAAAACATTTTCCATTACTGTCTTCAGTATGGAGGGTTCAATAGTCAAGCTACCAGAAATCATTCGCCTCAAGAAGCTGTATAAGGCGTACCTGTACCTGGACGAGGCCCACAGCATCGGGGCCATGGGGCCGAGGGGTCGGGGCGTGGTTGACTACTTCAGGCTTGACCCTCACGATGTCGACATCATGATGGGGACATTCACCAAAAGTTTTGGGGCTGCAGGAGGCTATATTGGGGGTTCCAAGGTTTGTAGAATAATGCTGTGTTATTCTTGCTTTATTAAGGGGAAATTTCCCGTCAAGGTCATCATAACATTATGATATAAACATATAATAATTAGCAAATAAGTTAAAAATAGTAAGAGTGAGTATACAAAATCAAAATTTTGCAAAAGATATAACTTTGATATAACAAGGATTATAATACTTCTAACATTATTTCCTAATTACTATGCCCCCCCCCCCATTGAAGATGGCGAGTAATATTGGTTCGCTAATATCGGTCTGTCGGTTGGTCTATCAGTCTGTCAGAAGACCACTTTCTTTTCTGCTCTCTAAGTTCAACAGTTTTCATCGGATCTTCACCAAACTTCATGAAAATGTTTGTGGGCATAATGTGTAGGTCAGGTAAGATAATCAGCCAAATCAACCCAGGAAATGTGGAGATATGGTCCTTGAATTATCTTATATTGGTCTTTTTAGTCGTTTCCGCTTTCTAAGTTCAGCAAAGTTTTCATCCGTACTTCACCAAACTTATGAAAATGTTTGTAATAATAATATCCAGGTCAAGTTAGATAATCAGCTAAATCGCCCCCGGATTTGTGGTGTTAAGGCCCTTAAATTATCTGAAATTGGCCTTTTAAGCCCTTTCCGCTCTCTAAGACCAACAGTTTTTATCTGATCTGCACCAACATTTATGAAAATGTTTGTAATAATAATATCTTGGAAAGTTTGATAACCGGTGAAATCACCTCAGAATTGTGGAGTTCTTGCCCTTGAATTATCTTAAATTGGCCTTTTTAGCCATTTCCAAGTCCTACCATGTTCATCCAATCTTAACCAAACTTCATGAATATGTTTGTAGGCATAATATCTCAGCCACATTTGATAATCAGCCAAATCACCTTAGGAATTGTGGAGTTATGGCCCTTGAATTATCTAAAATTGGCCTTTTTAGCCGTTTCCGTTCTCTTAAGTCCAATAGTTCGTAGCCGATCTTCACTAAACAGGGTAAAAATCTTTGTGGGGGTATTATCTTAGTTAAGTTCGATAATCAACCATATCATCCCAGCAGCTGGGGAGATATGGCCCTTGATTACCTAAAATTAGCCTTTTTAGCTATTTTAACCTAGAGGGGGAATAACTGTTTTACAAACAGCTCTTGTTTTGTTATGATTTTGAACAGTAGTGGCCCTTAAAATTTTTATTGTCAATAGCTCAGGGATAAAATGTACATGCAAACTGATCCCCATATTTTTGTTTGCTGGTTACTGCCCCCTATAATGTTGTTTACGTACATATTGTTATAAGGTACTTGTTACTGAATAAAAAGTATATAATGCATGCAACTTGTTTGTACATTTAAAAAAAAAAAAGCAAATACACAAAACTTTAAAAAGGCATTTGGAAACTGCTTAATTGTATTTCAGAACCTCATTAACCACCTGAGTCTGCACTCGCACATGTCAGTCTACTCGCCCACCATGCCCCCGCCTGTGGCCCAGCAGGTGATCACGTCCATGACCATCATCATGGGCAGAGACGGAACCAATGAAGGTACGCTAGAAATCTATATCACATCAGGATGCCAATGGCAGCCTTTTGTTTTCTGATGTCAGAATAAATTATGATGTTCGGAAATTCGGATAGGCAATAGAGAAGTTTGAATAGGGTTGTGATTTTAAATTTCAAAACCATTTTGGTATTCAGTTACAAAGCTTAAGCTCTTTTAAGTACAGAAACACAGTTCCTGGCTGCAAGAATTTCAAGTTTTGTATTAATTTATTTTAAAAGAAACTAATTGATATGAAACAATGGTTTTGAATCCCACTATTAATGATCCAACAGTTGTGCAGAAATACTAGCATCCTAAATCTTGCCTGTGATTCTGTTTTGTCCAGGAAAGAAAAGGATCCAGAAGTTGAAGTGGAACTGCCGCTACTTCCGGCGCAACCTTCACGAGAGGGGTTACATCATATACGGCAACAAGGACTCCCCGGTCGTGCCCCTGATGCTGTTCATGCCAACCAAACTAGCGTATGAAACTTTATTTCATGCTATGCTGTGAAATAGTGGAAAATATCAGTGGTTGATAACATGATCTTTTCACTCTGGGTCATATAAAGGAAAATACCGGGTAATTTATTTTTGATTAAAAACAAGCATGAAGTAGAAAGAAAATTTGTTGATAAAAGTGTACGATCTTACTTTATTTCATTCATGGTCAGTAAAACTTGACCTGTTCACTTGTGGCTGCACCAGTCCACTCGAGAAAATACGTTTTCTCTGAACACTCATGAAATAAAACATTCTCTAACACTGAACTCTACAGATATCCACTATTTCATATTGTTCTTATGAGATTTGTTGGTAATTACCAGTACTTGAAAGAAATTCAATGTACTTTGCTTGAAATATGTTTTGTTTCCTAGTTAGCCAAATAAATGCTTGGAAATAGTATAATGAAACAGTTACATTAATGCAAAGAATATAATTATGTGCTTGATACATCACTTATGTTCTAAAATAGTATAGATTTCCATTATTGAATTTCACAACTGGCAAGTTTGATTATTCGTTAATTTTACAGTTCTGTATCTTATACCAGTAAGCTACATTTCTGTAAAATGAGTTTGTGGCTCAGGTTTTCTAATCCTCACGAAATAAACTTATAATTATTAAGCACTAACCTAGTATTCGTTATATGAATGCCCTTATTCCTCACAGAGCATTCAGTCGTGAGTGCCTCAAGCGGGGCCTGGGCGTCGTCGTAGTAGGATTTCCCGCCACTCCAATCACCAAGACCAGGGCCAGGTTCTGTCTGTCTGGCGCTCACACCAAAGAGGACATTGATGAGGTAAACATTGGAAATCCCAGTCTGTCTGATTCTCGTGATTTATTGATAATGTTGACTATGTATTTGGTGAGGGAAACATTGGAAAATCCAGTCTGTCGAATTCTCATAATATATCGTTCATTTTGCAGTCTGTTACAAGTCGTTTTCATGCAATACCTCACTTTGAGTTGAAGGAACATCTTTCAGAAGAAGGGTGTGATTAAGACATAAACAGTAGCATACAAAGGTGGAGTTCAAGACTAAAGTCACTGACAATTTAACCGTTGCTGTTTTGCTAATGAGTGTTCCGTGAAAGCTAGGTTTTGAAAGATTGTGTATTGTGTGCACCTTTTATATGTAATTTACTCCTTTATTGTGACTTTAACAATTATGTATTCACTCAACATTTCATTGGCTACCTTTATAATTGACTAAAGAACATTTTACTTGGCAGAAATGTTTATCTTTCTTAAAATTCAAACAGTTACTTGTAGACTTTTGATACTTAAGTCATCATTATTATAGTATAACCACTAACAGAAATTGTCCTGAATAATAAGAGACTGATTAAGTCTGGTGCCGTTTTTAAATAATGGGCATCGAATATAACTTAAATTACTATTCCACCCTGCACGAGACTGTGTAGTTATGGGTTTCTAATATAACTTAAATTACTATTCCACCCTGCATGAGACTGTGTAGTCATGGGTATCTAATATAACTTAAATTATTATTCCACCCTGCACGAGACTGTAGTTATGGGTATCTAATATCACTTAAATTACTATTCCACCCTGCACGAGACTGTGTAGTTATGGGTATCTAATATAACTTAAATTGCTGTTCCACCCTGCACGAGACTGTGTAGTTACGAGTATCTAATATAACTTAAATTACTATTCCACCCTGCACGAGACTGTGTAGTTATGGGTATCTAATATAACTTAAATTACTATGCCACCCTGCACGAGACTGTGTAGTTATGGGTATCTAATATAACAAATTACTGTTCCACGTTGCATGAGACTGTGTAGTTATGGATATCTAATATAACTTAAATAGGGAAAGATCTAGAGCGAAATAGCAGGGTGCTGCACCCTGCTCCTTTTAGGTTTCCCCCTGCTGCCCCTCTGGGCTGGTCAACACAGAAATGTTGAAAATCTTTTGAAATTCAATATATTTGTGCAAATATTTTATGAAAAATGAATAGACTATGCTTAAAAACCTTAACCAGAAGCATAGGAACTCATGAGAGCTCTGGATTAAGCAAAATATTAAAACACATATCAACAAAATGGTCCTGCTTTCCACCCTGCTCATTTTTAGCTGCACCCTGTACCTTAAGTGATCTTAGATCTTTTCCTCTTAAATTACTATTCCACGCTGCATGAGACTGTGTTTTCTACCCCACAGGCCCTGAAGATTATAGAGGAGGTCGGGGACCTGATACGCCTGCGGTACTCCCGGATGCCTGTGCCACCCATCTCTGAGAAGGACATCGAGCTGATTGAGGTAAGGGGCTGGGCATCACCATTACATTTGGACTGCTGGTCCCATGTTCACAAATCAAGTTACGCCTGATTTTCGGGTTTGGATGAACTTGTGCCAGATATTTAAGCAAGAGGATCAGGCTCAAAAATGATGTTCACAAAAAAATTGGATCAATTTAAACTGTCAATTACATATTGTACATATCTATGAACATTTTGTAGGTGTACATTTGCGTTCTGACATGATGATTCTAATAAGAACCTAACATCAAATTGTGTTATTTAATCTAGAAAAGAAGTTATTTCAAATTTAAATATATTTGGAGATCTGCTCAGCTGAGCTACATCAATAATAGCTAAGTTGATCCTTTGTGAACACAAACCTGGGCTCGTATCCATTAGAAATAACTGAATTAGCAGGTGTGTGATTTTACTCCTCTCAGCAGATTTTGTCTCTCTGAATGTCAAATTTTATGTCAAAATATTCCTAAAAATTTCGGATCTATTAAACAAACATAAAAAGTTTAGGTGAGACCCTAAAGGGGTTAGGGTAATTTCCTCCTGTAAAGTGTTTCATAAAGCACTGCCCTGAAGTAGATTTCTTAAAATAATGATGTATTGAAATTCTTCAATTGGCGGCTGTTTTATTTAAACTTTATGTTCTAATTAAATAATCATCAATTGCTTCATATTGTATCATATTTCAAACGGTCAAATGGGTTTGAAGTTTCCACTAAAGATTTACCCCAGGACTGGTCCAGGAGAAAAGGTGATGGGTGGGGGGGAGAAGGCCAGTCCAAAAATGGGGTACCACCAACACAACTTTATTTTTTTTCAAGTCATTTATATTCCGTTTTATCCCCTCTATCACACCCCACCCACCGAATTTTAATACATCGCTGTTCCACCCCCTCGTCACCTGTCTTCCTAGAACAGCCCTCTTAAGCATTATGGATATGGCCCCTGGCTTATTGCATGGCATCAAGCATCAATTTACCTTGTAAAGCTGTACTTTGTTTTTGCCATATGCAGTTTGGGAAAGGACAAAAAATAAATCATTGTTTTTTAGCCTAGGAGCATTTCCTTGACATTAAATGTTAATAGATCATTTATCCCATCTTCACGCAGCCAATGATGAAATTACACCCAGTGGGATAAACTTAGCTGTATTCCACACTGGGAAAATATACTTGTCGCGTGCACGAACTATATTTACGTTTTCACACGTGTGCATTGAATCAGAGTTTTTGAAAACGAGCAGAAAGGTCACGGTCATTTATTATACCCCCACAAACGAAGTTTGGGGGGGGGTATATAGGAGTGAGCTTGTCGGTCTGTTGGTTTTTTGTTTCCGGATGATAACTCAAGAAAGGCTTGACATAATCAAATAATTTTTTAGTACACATGTGAAACATCATAGAATACAGGTCAAGTTCGTTGTTGGTTACAGACTTCTAAATTTTGACAGAGTTATGGCCCCTTTTCGACTTAAAATTCCCTAAAAACATGGTTTCCGGATGATAACTGAAGAAAGGCTTGACATATTCAAATAATTTTTGGTACACATGTGTAACATTGTTGAATACAGGTCAAGTTCGATGTTGGTTACAAACCACTACATTTTGACACAGTTATGGCTCCTTTTCGACTTAAAATTCCCCCAAAACATGATTTCCGGATGATAACTTAAGAATGGCTTGACGTATTCAAATAATTATTGGTATACATGTGTAGCA
Organism: Congeria kusceri; assembly: GCA_027627225.1. NCBI lineage: Eukaryota > Metazoa > Mollusca > Bivalvia > Myida > Dreissenidae > Congeria > Congeria kusceri. The sequence goes on from CM051028.1 coordinate 29,362,906, forward strand.
TCATAAAATACGGGTCAAGTTTGACTTTGGTTACAAACTACTAAATTTTGACAGAGGTATGGCCCTTTATTTGACTTAAATTCCCTAAAAACATAGTTTCCTGACAATAACTCAACAATGGCTTGACATATTTAAATAATTATTGGTACACATGTGTAGCATCATAAAATATAAGTCAAGTTCGACTTTGGTTACAAACCACTAAATTTTGACACTGTTATGGCCCCCCTATTTGACTTAAATTACCGAAAACATGGACAATTACTCATGAAAGGCTTCAAATATTTAAATATTTTTGGTACATAGGTGTAACATCATAAAATACAGATCAAGTTCGACTTTGGTTACAAACCACTAAATGTTGACAGAGTTATGGGTCCTATTGAAATTAAATTTTTCCAAATACACTGTTGACCATTTACAAATTAAAGCATTCCCTCTCTGTCCATTTCTTTCAAATGGATGCCATAGTTTTGTGGCAAGGCCATATTGTGGGGATATATCCGTCACTCATGTGACAATTCTAGTTGTGTATTGATTCATTTATAGATCATAAAATGAAAGAATCATTACGCAGTTGTGTCTTTGTTGACTTTAAAGATCCTTTTCATTGTGACATTTACTATTTGATTATTTTTGAAGTAATAACACAAACATATACAATAAAAATTGTTACCAGCATAAGTTTTGTTATTGTATTTCTAGAATCTTGGGACTACTTCTTTATAAAAATTCGTACATTTTTTATTCAACACTAGTAAAAGCAGTTGTACGACCAGTTAAATTCCATGGTTAAACATTTGTTTTTATATAGTTTGGAAGAAAAAAAGATGGGATAAATAGAATACTAGGATTAGTGTTGCATATGGAGAAGTTTATCTTGCCCGGCTCAAAAATCGGGAGCGCTCGCCAAGGCTCGTGCTTCCGGTGTTCTAAGCCTCGCAAGGTAAACTTCTCTATATTCAACACTAACCTAGTATTAGTATTATCAATATATGATCATGTGATTTCTGAAATAAGGGAGGTAATTCAAATTACATGTGTATCAAGCTTGTGTGCATTGGTATCCCTTGTTTACACATTTCCGCCATTGCTTAGGCCAAAAAGAAAAATTCTGTGCTTCGGCAACCCGACCCTACCTAGCGACCCCCCCCCCCCCCCCATTTAGACCAAAATGTGTCTTTCAAAAAAGGTTTATACAAAAAATCAATCCGACCTTTTTTAAGACTATTGTCCGAAACACAATTATTTTATTTGTTTGCCTTATGTATATTGATGTTTGTTTTCTTCTTCAGTAAACGCCTACAGATGTTATTCTTTCCGTGCAGAAAGCAAGAAATGTTGTGGCGCTAATATCACATTGAAGATTTTTAGTGAATCAGCTTTTATCCTGCCAGAACCACATTAAATGGACTGAACAAATCCAAAATATGAGGGAACTTAAGTTTAAATGGACTGTTTACTACTTTACGCTTTTGCCATGTTAACGTTTAAAACCAGAACTATGGCCAAATGTTTATAATAACAATTGATTTTGTGTGTTTTTGTCCATCTATCTATTGTATCTATTTTTGTATACAATTTTCATAAAATGTTGCCAGGCAGACAAAGACGTTTTTGTTTGTGCACATGTGCCAAAAATTATTTCATTAGATATTTTTCGTTGATTTTCTTGTCATTTTGCTTCATTAATTTAAAATTAAAGTTACTCAGAAGGCTGTTCACTGTAAAAGATTTAGTATTCACAAATGTTTACATGACATATATATAGTTAACTTATCTCTCTCATTTGGTGTCAGTGGCATTTAACATAGCCTTATATATTGTATGTTAGAAACTCTTTTTTTTTGTTATTCTAGCCCTAAATTAAAACTTGCCATATAAGAATCAGAACATAAACTATTTTATTGTAGCATTATATTTAGAATAAACACTTCTGTAATATGTGTAAAAATTACTGTATGTAATATCCTTTTCACATAGTTTTCTTCAAAATGTTGTTTGTTTTCCCCAAAGTGCTTACCAGATACATTGAAACATTATTACCAAATTCATATATTTTTGGATACACGGCACATGATCTAACTGCATAAATGTGTTTTTCCAAAATATTAGTTAGCCTTTAAATCCCAGGGTATGTTTTCTAAAACCATTTGAATAAATCTGTGGTTGTTGATCATTTATGGTTTATTACAAGTTTTATTTCTAGTATGTATTGAACAAATGCCAAATATTTTGACATTTTTGTGACTACAAATTATTGTTATTTACTTACAATATGTCATCTGATATTCACATACAAAATATGGTCTGAATATTTTCAATTATGTTTAGCTAAACGTAAGATTTTACTTAGGAGCATATATAACTTCCAGCCCTGGTTTCGGTATAATTTTGTTGCAGTATGTACGGTTAGGAGACTGACAGAACCATCTCATTTCAAGGTGGTCTGATGAGTCTCCTAACCGTGGTATGGTAATCGTATATTTATTATCTTCCCATAGACTTTATAAATTTACAGTGTTCAGTGATGGTATTTTGACTTATACTTTAGGTTGTGCCTGACATGGTGAAATGCCTTATGCCATAAGAAAATGTTGCACTTAAAACAGCACTAGTTTTGCTGTTGCTATCTACTTTTGGAAAATGATTTTTGTTAATACACTGTCCATACTTAACTAGTTTACTGTACTACGAGTACAGTGTATTAAATTTTTAAATTGTTTAAATTCTGACTGTAACCAAATACGTTATCCTCAAGCTTAAATTTATATTTTTTCTCATTGATTTTAAGATATATTTCTGTCAAAGCATGTGTTAATACATTTTAATGTTAACATTAAGCAATCACTTTATTCCATCCCATTGCGTAGTTTTTTTGCAATTTTTTTTTTTTTTTTAATCTATATGTTACAGTACTGTGTTTTCAGACAATGAAAAAAGTTACAATGTTCATCGGTTCAGCAATTTTTTTTGTGTGGTTTTTTTTGTGGTGCATTTATTTAGCAGTATCAGTACTAATGTAGTATATGTTTCTGTGTCTTGATTGGGTACTTAATAACTGTGTGGTTGCTATGGTAACGCATTATTTTACTGTGGTGTGACATCTGGCGGCCATGACAGTTAACCTGTATGACAGATGCATGGAACAGTATACATCTTTCAAAGAGCCAGTTGTTGTTGTTTTTAGCTCACTGTATTTTTTATTCAATCAGAAGTCTGCTAGTCAGTATTACATTTATTGTATTAATTGATTTTAAAATTCTTTTCTATTCAGAGTTTTATTTCGTTTAGTATGTTATTTAATACACAAGTCTTAAATTGTCAGATCAAATTTTGGTATAGGTAAAGTGGTAATTACCGAACACACACGCAGTATTGGAAGACTTTTTTTTCGGATTCATAACATCAGTTTTTACATTAGAACAGATTGATAAAACACATGCACAGACAAGCACATGGTCTTGACCTGGCCATTTTATCTTGGACAAGGTAAAATTGACAAGCTCTGTTTCAGGTAGATTGGCAGATACCGTGTATTAAGAACAGCAGTCATGGCTGAATGACAGACATGTGCTCTATGTTCGCTTGTGATGTGTAACAATCGGGAAATGAACCTGTTTTGTCGGAATGTACAGCATGGGCTACAATCACTATCTAGGTTGGCGCCAAGAAAAGATCAAATAGTAGCCTTTTTTCAGTTTTTGCAAAAATATGTGTTAATTAGCTCACCTGTGCACGTGAGCACTTTCTCACCTCAGCACTTTATGGTATTTTCTGTTTCGAGGTAGTCTCTTCTAAACATAAATCCACTGTTGGCGGAAAGTGCCTTACTGGATTAGCCTGTGCGGACTGCACAGGCTAATCCGGGACGACACTTTACGCACATGCATTAAGCCCGGTTTTCCCACGACACGCCTCATATGTTCATTTTAATACATTTTTAATGACACATTAATTTCAGTTATCATTCTTGCAAAAGACAACAAAAGAAACAACGATCTGATTGCTGCAGGTGAAATCTAAATACGCTACAACTTTTGTTCATAACCATTGATCAAGACATCCTAGTGTAAATACGATGTTGATGCAAAATTCCACAGAAATTCAAACAGGTAAAACAAATCTATACATGTATTAGGATTACCAGTAGCCAAAATACCCAATGGCTACAAAAATTTTGGAAATGATTTGTGGCACGTCGTGGGAAAAGCGGACTTAATGCATGTGCGTAAAGTGTCATCCCGATTAGCCTGTGCAGTCCGCACAGGCATTAGCCTGGACTACCAGGACGGCACTTTCCGCCTACAGTGGATTTATGTTCAGAAGAGACTTCCTTGAAACAGAAAATACCATACAAGCGGAAAGTGCTGTCCCGGATTAGCCTGTGCGGATTGCACAGGCTAATCCGGGACGACACTTTACGCACATGCATTAAGACCGGTTTTTTCACGACGCGCCACATTTGAAAATGAGGTATATTTTATACATTCCTGGCAACTATTTAAAATAAGAGAGCCACTCAGTAAAAATATATGCTACGAGTCTTGGGAAAACCAGACTTAATGCATGTGCGTAAAGTGTCATCCCGGTTTAAGACCGGTTTTCTCACGACGCCCCTCAAATGTGTATTTGATCATAGTTGTTTGTCTCCTTTTAAATGTTAACTTTGTTTCATTTTTTATGTAAAAAAACTTCTCTTTCTTTGACATTTTAAGTATTGAAAGTAATTTTTACTTATAGGATTGGGATTTTGTTTACTTGAATACAGGTGCTTTGTATATTGTCGTCCGTATTGTTGTAGTCATTTAGGTCACAAAAACTTCTGTTTTTGCTTACTTTTGTACTTAAGTTTGCATGGCCATATTTTATTATGGTTTTCTTACTTAATATATGTATGCTAATAAACGTGTGTATTGCTAGATAGTAGATAGTCTTGGGCATTGAAAGCTGTAATGAACAGCGTGTTATATGTTTTTGTCTGTAGTGTCATATCTATTGTATGGGCAATAAACATTTTACTTGGTTGAGAACTGTTTGTTGTTTCTTTGCTTAAGCCGAACATGAACTGACATGAAATTCTTGATTCAAACTTATACATAAATTGAGGATTTTGTGAATCATGGGGCCATATTCCAGAAACATCTTTATCTTACATTTTGTTCACCTAAGTTCCAAACTTTTGTAAGGTAATATTTTTAAAACTACACATAAATTAATGAATCCAATTACAGTTAAGTAAATAGTACTTAATTATTATTAGGCAGAATTTCATGCAGTCATGGAATAAAATGCTTAAGAAAAATGACGATTATAAGGCTAAGGATAAGATTTCACTTTAGGTGTTTCTGGAATACGACCCATGTTTATCAAAGAAATATCTTTGTTTTGATTTCTAGCGATATTTTATTCTTACTTGCATTTTAATGCATTTTGGTACGTTTTGTTGGTGCTGTTCCATGCAAAACAAGGTAGATAACTGCAGACAGGTTTGAAAACTAACAAAGGGCAACAACTCAACTAAATCGACTTAATTGCAGTGATCGCCCCTGATATATTGTCCCCGCAAAGTAAGGCCAATAACTGCAGATTAAATTGAGAAATGCAAAATGTACTTCGACATTTATAATACAATCCTGTCAAACTAAGGGCAACAACCCAAGTGATCCAGTTGTCCCTTACTAAGCATGATACTAAGAGGACCTTCAAACCAGTGTTGAATGAGTGTGAAAGCATTATGTTACCCCTGCACCATCCGCTAAAGTTGGTGTAACAGGAGTTATTCACATAGCCGAGCGAGTGCAGATCTACTTTTAGCTTTTTCGAATACACTCTTTATTTGCTTAAGACTGAGGGTCTAGCAGAAAGAGATGCTTGAAAAGATTGTTCTGGATATCCAGGATCTGATGATACATCATGCATACTATAAAACAGTTCGTGCCGCTACATTGTTCGTGTTGCTATTTCGATTGTCGACATAATATTTATATGTGTGCTCGTTTAAAATGAACTTAAAAATACCGGTACTGTCTCCAGTTTTACATTACAATGAAATCACACAGGTAAAATAATCTGTACATAATTAGTTTGATGATTTTCAACTAGGAATCTACGCTTGATACGAATGACTACGCACGTAAAACCCCTGGTATTACAAAACACGAGAGCCACAAGACCCAGGTGGCTCACCTGAGGGGCTAAGGCACTAAACTGTTCTGAGCAAGTTTCATGAAGATTCGGATAAAAATGTGGCCTCTATAGTGTTCACAAGCTTTTTTTCAATTTTGCATGCAAATACATCATGAAATTGGAAGATTTCACAGTACGTGTAGTTAAAACGCACATCCACATAGAAATGCTTGATAAAGCATTTTTTACACAAACGTCAATTTCCTGTTTGATCAACGTGGTAAAAGGCCAGACGAACTGTTTAATACGTCTAGGGCAGGCAATCATGTAACACTTTAGGCACTTCGTCAACCTGGCTGTTGCGTAATTAATTAACAGTCCTGTAAACAAACTTTACACGTTGTGTAGCTTGTAATGAGTTTGATATCTAAATACCGGTAGTTATTATTTCGATGCACGAACATTTCGTCTAGCTGTCTATACTTGTGCAATATGGCCTGTCGCACTTGAAGTGAATCCTAATATGTATACCAAAACTATTATTCTATGTGTAGAAAGTGATTGACGTTTGATTATCAACGTGACCGTGATGTTCAGCAAATAAGTATCGAGTCACAACGGATAGAGAGCGCGCGTTTTTTGTTTTGTAAGCCATACGTACATAGCATTGTTTAAGTACAATCGATGGTTAGAAACAAATGTAAGGATGTCTGCCTAGCGCAATGGTTGGCACACTCGCTTCTCAACTAGTCGACATGGGTTCGATTCCCGCCAGGCGCATGTGAGTTTGGTTGGTGGTCACTTGTGAAACCGCATCAAAATCAACAAGTATCTCTTATTCATTATCATTAATCCACATCATATCGCACATGATACTAAAAAACATTTAATGAAATAAGACGGACAACCTTATTTTTCATTCGCGGCGCTCGCCGTAATTATATAAATCACCAAGTAAGTTATTAATAAACCACAAAGTCATCACAACCTTGAACCGTACAATTCAACGGGTTTGTTAATCAACAATTAAATGCAAACGTGATGACGGAAACATGAGTTATGACAATAAATAAATAAATTAGTTCACGTGCAAACATAATCAGCGATGTAGATTTCGCATGCTGTTAAGGCCAGTGGGACGACATTATGTATTTTGCAGCTGATGTCGATCATTCGCATAATTTCACACATGTAGCAATCCCTTTGAAGTGTTGAAGTGCAGAACATCATTAGTACAGTCAGTATTACAAAGTCAACGATGAATGTTGTATAGTGCACCTATCAACGGAAATTCGACACGGGGTCCCGGGAAATGGACTGGTTAAATTAGTCAAGTTCGCCTGGGTCAGCCCGCCCACCCACCCCCACCCCTCCCTGGGGGAAAATATTGATAGATGCATTACCATAATAGTACAGATAAATTGATCTTATGCGGCTAACTCTATGACTGATTGTGTACATTGCTACAGTATGATCTGTACTCGACAGTAGCATTGATTTTAATATTATTCGGCGTAGCTGTCTAAGATCACTTTTGACCTTGATTTCTTGCGATAATTATGCAGCGGGAAAATTGAATGCCAATAGAATTGGGCCAATTTTCTAATTTTAGGGAATGCAAACTTCAAACAATGGTTCAACGTATACCAATAACTGTTGCATACTTTTGGGGATTAAAATTTACATAATTGTTTACATAAGCGGTTAAAATAAAGTTATAAACATATCTTCGACATACACTCTAGAAATGAACATAAATTATGAACAATTTTACTCATTGTATGTCATGTTCAGAATGTTATATTCATTCACATAATGAAATAACTATATTGTTCAGCCTACATAATCGGCGCGCTCTATAAATAGCAATTACAATGCTACAAATCACGGAGACGACAGTCGGTCACAACGTTCAATGTTGCCTGTTGAGCTCGCAAACACAAAATATAAAGTGGTACATTTCTGGTATTTTTCTGATAAATAAGCAAAACAAATATTAGCAAATTTGATTGAGCTTATATTTCCTGTTATGTTATCATTATGTAAAAATATGACTGTACGTAACCGACTGTCGTCCCCGTGAATTAATTCTAGCCAGTACAACTCCAGCACGAGAATCATTCTAAAAATAGCGCGCGGTTAAGCTGTGTACACACGAATCAATTAGGGTCTGGAGAATCATAAACCCGAGAATTTCAATAAACGGGTACTTTATAAACTTACTGCGTATAGTAATTGATATTTGAATTGTGGTTGCGTTTTATTAAGAATTATTTATGATTGCACCTTTCTAGAATTATTTATGATTGCACCTTTCTATCAGCTATCTATAAAAATGTTAAACATATTTCTATCAGTAAATGTGGTGAAAGAAGTCTCGTAATACGTCGAAATGTTATTCATGTTACTTTAACTTCATTTTCGTAGAATGAATACACTATGTGCAATAATAATGACAAACTCCTCGCAGCGGTTACCTCCCCTATCGGTTAACGGTAAACACTGCCATCACAAGTAAAATCCTTCCAGATCTGGAAGGATTACGTGTTTGTAACTTTTACTTATTTAATGCAACTCAGAGCAATTTTCTACATAATTGGGCTTTTAATATATCGTTTGCAGCCAATAATGAAAAAAACAGAAAAAGAAAATAACTCATTCAAACCATAAATAATATCTAGAAGATTTAAATCGATCATCATCACGTGATTTGTTATGACGGCAGGGATTTGATTAGAGCTATGCTTGGAACCAGTCAAATCTCTGCGCGGAGGTTGTAATAATGATGCATATAGTATATTATTTAACATAACTGATCTATATAATAATTTTCATTCATTCCCGTGGTTAGTTGTTAATTTGTTAAATTTGCCTGACAAATTCATGTATCAATTATGTTTGGGTCCGATACGTTTTCTTATGATGTCCGAAACATCTAGTGTCCGAGATGTCTCTTTAGTAGGGACAAACAAATCTGGGGTCTGAGAAGTCTCTTTAGAAGGGACCGAAACATATGGGGTCCCAAACTCCTCGCGGCGGCAACCTCCACTATCGGTTAACGGTAAACACTGCCATCACAAGTAAAATCCTTCCAGATCTGGAAGGATTACGTGTTTGTAACTTTTACTTATTTAATGCAACTCAGTGCAATATTCTACATAATTGGGCTTTTAGTATATCGTTTGCAGCCAATAATGAAAACAGAAAATGAAAATAACTCATTCAAACCATAAATAATATCCAGAAGATTTAAATCGATCATCATCACGTGATTTGTTACGACGGCAGGGATTTGATTGATGCTATGCTTGGAACCAGTCAAATCTCTGCGCGGAGATTGGTGGGGTCCGTGAAGTCACGTAACCGATCATCTTGGTCCTCCTGTATTATATTTAGGGCAAAAAATGACATCTCAATATTAATTTCAACACCGACTGTCTTTTTTTTAAAGACATTTCTTGTATTATATATGATTAATTTCGTGTATAATGTAATTATTTTCAAGATTTCTACAAAGATAAAATTGGCAATGAATACATACAAGTAGAGGTGCTGTTAGAACGTTCTTGTTGGAAATTCAGCGAATATAGATACCGGTATCTTTCATACGTAACATACCATCGATTTCGTGTGCATACGTAACATACCATGGAGTTCGTAGTAAAAATATTAGTGGGGAAAAACGTACTTGTAAGTGAACGTTTTATGAATGGAAATTAAGTTGCAAATGGGTCTGATTCCCATGATATATGGTATTAAAAGTGTGTTAAAACAATGATTAACGCTATGAATGAATTAATGGGTATGTATTAGAATGCATTCAGTTCCAGGCACAGTGTAGATCTATACGGTAATTGTATTAGACCAAAAATCCAGCCTGTATGGCAATAGTAAATTAATACTATGCACAGTGGCAATTAAATTTGTTGCATTTTAAACTCGTCATTACTCGGGAGTTTACGTCACGGAGAATGCAACTCTGCTCCCGTCGGTCACGTCGGTGGGTTTGTTTCATCATGTCCACGCAGACTGATTGGGGGCGGAGTTTCCACGTGTCTGTTTCCGATAGCACGCGCTGGAGACGTAAACAACCGACCACCGCTATAAAAGCGTGCATGGGTTTTCTATTTTTCACATAACTTGCAGTTGGTGTTATGTTTTGTTTACAATTAAACGCGGATGTGTCGTCTGCTTGCTAAGGTTCAAGGCAAAAGTGCACAGTTATAAATGTGAAACTATTTATACGTGGAATTAATCTTTTACTTCCGTTTACTCACGGTCGAAACAGATGACAAGTTTACTGGATAAAATGATAACGATACGCATGTGAGTTTTCAGACATTTTTGAAAACGGGTGATAACACAGGATTGGTAACAAACTTAACGCGTATTTAACGTAACGCCTAATATAAAACTTACAGTAACGCGCATATCGTGCACGTATTACCGGTAATTAAAACTTGAGCATTATGACGACAAAGGTAGTGACAAGTGCAAGCGTACTCATGCAGTTTTCGCGCAGCTATGCCACAAAGGGTGGCATGAAGCACTACAAGGTGTTGGTCGCCGGCGGGGGGACGGGAGGCCTGTCGGTGGGGGCGCGTGCCAGACGATCCCTGGGGGCGGGGCAGGTCGCAGTGGTGGAGCCGTCCAAGGTAATGGAAAGGGGAAGCATTTGTTGACGATATGCAGTTGGGTCTTTTCTACTAGTATTATTTAGGGGGCGTACTCGCCATACTGTGAAATATACCCGAGGTTTCTTATACATGTCGAGACGTGCATTACCTGCAAAACATAAAGTATGAAATCAACGAATACACATGTAGTGACATTCTTCTGGCTGTGGGTCATTGCATGTTATCATAGAATGCTATTGACACTGGATGTGAATGCACTGATGTTCACCCTTGGTTATGATTGACATCTACTCGCTACAAGACGCTAGTCACTGTGAATATATGGCAGATCCAGGTTATAATAGACACTCGTCACACTCACTGTGAATACATGGCAGACCATGGTTATGATTGACGCTCACTGTGAATACATGGCCTACCCAGATTATTATTGATACTCACTGTGAATGTGTGGGAGACCCAGGTTATGATTGACGCTCACTGTGAATACATCGCAGACATAGGTTGTGATTGAAACTTACTGTGAATACATGGCATACCTAGGTTGTGATTGACACTCACTGTGAATACATGGCAGACCTAGGTTGTGATTGACCCTCACTGTGAATGTATGCCAGACCCAGGCTATGCATAATTGACAGAGAATGTATGGAAGACCTAGGTTCTGATTGACACTCACTGTGAATACATGGCAGATGCAAGTTATGATTGACACTAAAAATGGATACATGGCCTACCCAGATTATGATTGACACTCACTGTGAATGCATGGCAGACCCAGGTTATGATTGAAACTCACTGTGAATACATGGCAGACCCAGGTTATGATTGACACTCACTGGGAATCCATGGCAGACTCAGGTTATGATTGACACTCACTGTGAATACGTGGCCGACCCAGATTATGATTGACACTCACTGTAAATGCATGGCAGACCCAGGTTATGATTTACACTCATTGTGGATGTATGTAAGACTAAGGTTCTGATTGACACTCACTGTGAATGCATGGCAGACCCAGGTTATGATAGACACTTCCTGTGAATGTGTGGAAGACTCAGGTTATGATTGACACTCACTGTGAATGACAGGAAGACTAAGGTTCTGATTGACGCTCACTGTGAATACATGGCAGACCCAGGTTATGATTGACACTTGCTGTCAATGTATGGTAGACCCAGGTTGTGATTGACACTAACTGTGGATGTATGGCAGACCGAGGTTATGATTGAAACAAACAATGAATGCATGGCAGACCCAGGTTATGATTGACACTTGCTGTCAATGTATGGCAGACCCAGGTTGACACTCTTGAATATATGGTAGACCCAGGTTTTGATTGACTCTGAATACATGGCAGACCCAGGTTATAATTGACACTCACTGAGGACGCATGGCAGACCCAGGTTATGACTGACACTCACAAGTGGATGCATGGAAGAAACAGGTTATGATTGACACTCACTATTAAATTAATAGTATTAATGTATGGCAGACCCAGGTTGTGATTGATAATCACTGTGAATATATGGTCAGTTTACCTACTTGCACTTTTACTGAGAAGCTTAGTCGATCTAAGTGGTTTACCAGTACTAAGTGCACATACTTATGCCAGTAAATGACAACTGCCCCACTTAAATCAGAGGTAGGGGGAGAATGGCTGTAGAAATAATTTCATGACTTAACCCCACACAAGTTATGTGGCCGGGCTGGGGTTCGAACTCACGATCCCTGGATTGACAGTCCAGTGCTCTACCAACTGAGCTAGCCGGGCCCAATAATGTGAATGTTTGGAAGACCAGGTTATGATTGCTACTCACTCTGAATACATGTCAGACCCAGGTTATGATTGACATTCACTGTGAATACATGTCAGATCCAGGTTATGATTGACACTCACTGTGGATGTATGAAAGACCAAGGTTGTTATTGACACTCACTGTAGATGTATGGCAGACCCAGGTTATCATTGGCAAACACTGTGGATGTATGACAGACCCATATTGTGATTGACACTTACTGTGAGTGCATGGCAGACCCAGATTATGATTGAAACTGACTGTGAATGTATGGCAGACCCAGGTTGTGATTCACGCTCACTGTGAATATATGGAAGACCCAGGTTATGATTGCCTCTGAATATATGCAGGCAGACCCACGTTATGATTGAAACTCACAGTGCATAGATGGAAGACACAGGTTATGAGTAACACTCACTGTGAATGAATGAAGACGCAAGTTATGATTGACATTCATTATAAATGTGTGGCAGAGCCAGTTTGTGATTGAAACTCACTGTCAATATCTGGAAGACCCAGGTTATGATTGACACTTCCCGTGCATGTATGTAGGCCTTGGTTGTGTTTGACACTCAATGTGGATGTATGGCAGACCCTGGTTATGATTGTCACTAAAAATAAATGCATGGTAGACCCTGATTATGATTGACACTCAATCTGAATGTATGGCAGACCCATCTTATGACTGACACTAAAAATGAATGCATGGTAGACCCAGGTTATTATTGCTTTCACTCTGAATGTATGGCAGACCCATGTTATGATTGGAACTCACTGTGAATAGATGGCAGACCAAGGTTATGATTGACACGCACTCAGAATGCATGGAAGACTTAAGTTATGATTGACTCCCACTGTGAATACATAACAGGCATAAGTTATGATTGGCACACACTGTGGATGTATGAAAGACCTAGGTTCTGATTGACACTCACTGTGAATGCACGGCAGACCCAGATTAGGATTGAAACTAGCTGTGAACGTACGGCAGACCCAGGTTGTGATTGACACTCACTGTGAATGTATGGAAGACCCAGTTGATTATTGACTCTGAAAAAATGGCAGACCAAGGCTATGATTGACACTCACTGTGAATGTATGGAAGACCCAGGTTATTATTGACTCTGAATACATGGAAGACCCAGGTTATGATTGATTCTGAATAGTGAATACTTGTCAGATCCAGGTTATGATGGGCATTCACTGTGAATACAAGTCAGACCCAGGTTATGATTTACATTCACTGTGAATGCATGTCAGACCCAGGTTATGATTGACACTCACTGTTAATACATGGCAGACCCAGGTTATGATTGAAACTCACTGTCAATACATATTGCAGACCCAGGTTTATATTGACACTCACTGTCAGTACATGACAGACCGAGGTTGTGATTTACACTCACTGTGAATGCTTGGCAGATCCAGGTAATGATTGAAACTGACTGTGAGCACATGGCAGACCCAGATTATGATTTACACTCACTGTGAATACATACATGGTAGACCGAGGTTATGATTGACACTCAATGTTAATACATGGCAGACCCAGGTTATCATTGGCACACACTGTGGATGTATGGCATACCCATATTGTGATTGACACACACTGTGAAGGCATGGCAGACCCAGATCATGTTTGAAACTGACCGTGAATGTATGGCAGACCCAGGTTGTGATTGACACACACTGTGAGTGTATGGCAGACCCAGATTATGATTGAAACTGACTGTTAATGTATGGCAGACCCGGGTTGTGATTCACACTAACAGTGAATGTATGGAAGACCAAGGTTATGATTGCTTCTGAATACATGGCAGACCCACGTTATGATTGACACTCACAGTGGATAGATGGAAGACACAGGTTATGAGTGACACTCACTGTGGATGAATGAAAGACGCATGTAATGATTGACATTCATTATAAATGTATGGCAGACCCAGGTTGTGATTCACACGCACTGTGAATATATGGAAGACCAAGGTTATGATTGGCTCTGAATACATGGCAGCCCCAGGTTATAATTGACACTCAGTGTGGATGCATGGCAGACACTTGTTATGATTGACACCCACTCATAATGTATGGCAGACATAGGTTGTGATTGACACTCCCTGTGAATATATGGAAGACCCAGGTTATGATTGACACACACTGTGAATGTATGGAAGACCCATGTTATGACACTGACTCTGAATACATGGCAGACCCAGGTTATGATTGACTCTGGATAGTGAATACCTTTTTCATCCAGGTTATGATGGACATTCACTGTGAATAAAAGTCAGATCCAGGTTATGATTGACATTCACTGTGAATGCATGGCAGAATCAGGTTGTGATTGACAATCACTGTGAATGCATCGCAGACCCAGGTTGTATATGACACTCACTGTGGATGTATGACAGATCGAATTTATGATTGACACTCATTGTGAAGACAAGGCAGACCCAGGTTCTGATTGACACTCACTGCGAATGCATGGCAGAGCGAGGTTATGATTGAAAACTCACTGTGAATGCTTGGCAGACCCAGGTTATGATTGAAAACTCACTGTGAATACATGGCAGACCCAGGTTATGTTTGACACTCACTGTGAATGCATGGCAAACCCAGGTTATTTTTGACACTCACTGAGAGTACATGGCAGGCCGAGGTTATGATTGACACTCACTGTGAATGCTTGGCATACCCGGGTTATTATTGAAATTCACTCTGAATGCATGGCAGTCCCAGGTTATGATTGTCGCTCACTGTGAATGCTTTGCAGACCCAGATTATGATTGACACCCACTGCGAATGCATGGCAGAACGAGGTTATGATTGACACTCATTGTGGATGTATGGAAGACTTAGGTTATAATTGCCACTTCCTGTGAATACATGGCAGACACACATTTTGATTGGCACACATTGTGGATGTATGAAAGACTTAGGTTGTGATTGACACTCATTGTGGATGCATGGCAGACCCAGGTTATGACTAACACTCAATGTGAATACATGGTAGACCCCGGTTGTCATTGGCACACACTGTGAATGTATGACAGACCTAGGTTATGATTGACACTCACTGTGAATGTATGACAAACCAGATTATGATTAGCTCTCACTGTGAATGTATGGCAAACCCAGGTTGCGGTTGATACTCACTGTGAATGTTTGTAAGACCCTAGTTATGATTGACTCTGAATACGTGACAGACCCAGGTTATAATTGACACTCACTGTGAATGCATGGCAGACCCAGGTTATGATTGACACACTGTGAATGCATGCCAGACCCAGGTTATGATTGACACTCACTGTGAATGCATGGCAGACCCAGGTTATAATTGACACTCACTGTGAATGCATGGCAGATCCAGGTTATGATTGACACACACTGTGAATGCATGGCAGAACCAGGTTATGATTGACTTTATAGCGAAATCATGTCAGATCCAGGTTATTATTAACATCCACTGTGAATACATGGCAGATCTAGGTTATGATTGACACTCACTCTGAATGCATGGCAGACCCAGGTTATGATTGACTGTGAATAATGAAATCATGTCAGATCCAGGTTATTATTGACATTCACTGTGAATACATGTCAGGTTATGATTGTACCTCACTGTGAATGCATGGCAGATCCAGGTTGTGATTGACGCTCACTGTGATTGTGTGGCAGACCCAGGTTGTGGTTGATGCTCACTGTGAATGCATGACAGATCCAGGTTGTGATTGACACTCACTGTGAATGAATGGCAGACCCAGGTTGTAATAGACACTCACTGTGAATGCATGGCAGACCCAGGTGGTAATTGACACTCACTGTGGATGCATTGCAAACCCATGTTATAATTAACACTCACTGTGAATGCGTGAAAGACCCAGGTTATAATTGACACTCGCTGTAAATGCATGACAGACCCAGGTTTAGTGTTTTATCCAGACCTTATCAGCGCGGCGCAGTGCCACGCCCCTTTATTGTTCCGTCACCCTGCTCTTTTCAAAGGCAATTAGCACCTCGCGCCCTTTTTATCTATCGCCTGTATTGCCCTTAACGAGGGCCCTTTGTGATGGCATGGTTTGGCATACTAATTAATCTGTGACCAACTGATAAAATCAGAGGTAGGGGCAGTGAGATTAAGAGTTTCTGTCCAGATACAATAAAAACATGCTGATTTTGTTTTAAAAAAATGAGCATAAATAGTCTGCTTTTAACAGCCTCGTTTTCACATGGAATTTCTAACATGTTTTTGTTTTGTAAATTTTTATGATTAATGTAATAATACAGGGCAGAATGCATATAAATGTAGACTCAATGTGGTATTAGATCATACATTATGATAAAATACATATATTTCTTACAATCACAAACAAAACTCCCAGAAAAAACGAATTGCAAAACGAGCTATAATTTCGGACAAATATATTCGGAAAAAATCATTTTAATCCGAATTTCAGTGTTTGTTTTCTAAATTTTCTACCTTGACTTAAGCTTTTGATAATTAATCAAAATATTGGTAGCACTGTCATCATCAATAGCAACAACAAAAACCATAATGGTGAAATCAAAATATTTCCTACAATAAAAAAGATGAAAAATAATAATAATACCAGGGTTTAAGTATTTTACCATTAATAAGCATGATTTTAACTTGCCAGTAAATAGTTTTAGTAGACAGTTGTTATGTTTGATTGCCCATTGAAAATAAATAAAAATAAATAAATATTTGTTCTGATCTTTGTAATAATGTAACTCAATAATAAGAAGACGCTATATTGGAAAATAAAAATTTGTTAATACTGGAAGATCTAATTTGACTTAAAAAATCATCAAACAGATAAAAGGAATCAGTCAGAAATACTTTAAAAAACTATTTTAAACCTAATGTGCCCTTTTTAACAGTGTCACCACGTACACAATGCCCGTTTTCCAAGTCAAGCGCCATGCTCCTCTGTCCGTCTAGATTAAACACTACCCACATTATGATTGACACTCACTGTGAATGTATGGCAGACCCAGGTTATGATTGACTCTGAATAGTTAATACATGTCAGATCCAGGTTTAACATTCACTGTGAATACATGGCAGATCTAGTTTATGATTGACACTCACTCTGAATGCATGGCAGACCCAGATTATGATTGACTCTGAATAGTGAATAGATGTTAGATCTAGGTTATGATTTACATTCACTGTGAATACATGGCAGATCTAGGTTGTGATTGACACTCACTCTGAATGCATGGCAGACCCAGGTTATGATTGACTCTGAATAATGAATACATGTTAGATCCAGGTTATGATTGACATTCACTGTGAATTCATGGCAGATCTAGTTTATGATTGACACTCACTCTGAATGCATGGCAGACCCAGGTTATGATTGACTCTGAATAGTGAATACATGTTAGATCCAGGTTATGATTGACATTTACTGTGAATACATGGCAGATATAGGTTGTGATTGACACTCACTCTGAATGCATGGCAGACCCAGGTTATGATTGACACTTACTGTGATTGTGTGGCAGACCCAGGTTGTGATTGACACCCACTGTGAATGCATGGCAGACACAGATTATGATTGACACGTACTGTGAATGCATGGCATATATAGGTTGTGATTGTACCTCACTGTGAATGCATGGCAGAAACAGGTTATGATTAACACTCACTGTGAATGCATGGCAGATATAGGTTTTGATTGTACCTCACTGTGTATGCATGGCAGACCCAGGTTATGATTGACACTCACTGTGAATGCATGACCGACCAAGGTTATGATTTACACTTACTGTGAATGCATGGAAGATATATGTAACGGGGTGTTGAATGAGGTCAACTCGTTGTAAAGTTTCGATATTTATTCCAGTATTTTAAATATAAAATAATAAACCTGAAAAATAGAAATTATGCATTAAATATATTACATGCAATAATTAATATGCATTAAATATATTATAAATTGCATAACTTAATTATACAATAAATTCAACAATACAATTCATTAAGCAAATAAGTTAACTGCATTAAGTAAGAGAACAAAATACAGTAAGACAAAAATAAAATACAAATCTGACCAAGCAGGGCAAAATTACTTCAACAATATTCCTTTGAGGATACTATTTCTAAGTATGTAATGACTGAAGTCTCTGGTGACAAACGTAAGAATGTGCTGGGTTTCTTGTTAGAAAAAGGGACGTGTTAGCTAATTGATAGCTTGGTATGGGGATTACATTAAAATGTGCTCATAACCATTTAGGACACTGAAAACTTCATTCACACATCACCTTACACACATAACTGTACGCTGGTTACATATATGTTGTGATTGTACCTCCCTGTGAATGCATGGCAGACCCAGGTTATGATTGACACTTACTGTGAATGCATGGCAGATCTAGGTTATGATTGACACTCACTGTGAATGCATGGCAGATCAAGGTTATGATTGACACTCACTGTGAATGCATGGCAGATCAAGGTTATGATTGACACTCACTGTGAATGCATGGCAGACCCAGGTAATGATTGACACTCACTGTGAATGAATGGCAGATCAAGGTTATGATTGACACTCACCGTGAATGCATGGCAGACCCAGGTAATGATCGACACTCACTGTGAATGCATGGCAGATATTGGTTATGATTGACATTCACTGTGAATGCAGGGCAGATCTAGGTTATGATTGACACACACTGTGCAGTGCTTTTTTATGGCCAATTTGGGGCCGAACTTTGGCCCCATTCCCCTGTTTAAAAGGTATATATTTGTCCCCTATATTTACCTTACAATTCCCCTCAGAATGTAAGCTTTATTTTGAAAAAAAGACCAAACTTGGACAAAAATTGACTAAGATAGGGAATTTTCATAAAATATCCCAGCAGTTTTTCATCAAACCAAGTAAAAACAGTTATCATTGGTAGCAGAACAATTGATTAAATTAACAGAATATAAACATGTAAATGTACTACTAATGCTTTTCTAAACAAATCCCCTTTTGCTGTAAAATTCCCCATCTGAAGGGCCCCACCACCTTTCCCCTGAAGGTAAAAAAAACACTGCTGTGAATGCATGGCAGACCCAGGTAATGATTGACATTCACTGTGAATGCATGGCAGACCCAGGTTATGATTGACTCTGAATAGTGAATACATGTCAGATCCCGGTTATGATTGTCATTCTCTGTGAATACATGGCAGACCCAGGTGGTGATTGACGCTCACTGTGAATGCATGGCACACCCAGTTTGTGATTGACGCTCACTGTGAATGGCTGGAAGATCCAGGTTGTGATTGATGCTCACTGTGAATGCATCGCAGACCCAGGATATGATTGACACACTCACTTTGAATGCATGGAAGACCCAGGTTATGATTGACACTTTCTGTGAATGCATGGAAGACCCAGGCTATGATTGACACTCACTGTGAATGTACCTTCCACTATTTAATAGGCCTGTATTAGGTTTGAGCCCAGATGTTCTGTCGATTTCAGGAACATTATTATCAGCCCATGTGGACCCTAGTTGGTGCTGGAGCGAAAAGGCCCGAGCAGTCAATGGCCCTTATGAAGGACCTGATCCCTAGTGGCCTTGACCTGTTTGAACACGGGGTGCGGGAGTTTGATCCAGAGAAGAATAACATCACTCTCACTAATGGAGACAAGGTTTGTTAGCTTATGGTTGGTGTATCCCGCCATGTGTAGTAAAATGTTGCTAAAAATAGGAAGACCCGCGAATGTTTGTGTATCGTGGCATTTATTAGTAGACTTAGTAACAGTTTTGATGATTGAATTTCAAAAATAATTCTAATTAAGTATGTTATACACAGACTGAAATGCTCATGCAAAATGTTTTAGCTAATTTCAGTAGTTTGTGTATGCACTTTAAGATGAAACTCGAGATCTGCTTTGTTCAACATTTGTTGAACTAGTCTCCTGTTTGTCTACTTAGTTACATACACTTGTACAGTCATTCAAACTGCATGCTCGTAACATTTTGTTGTAAATCTTCGAGGTTTAAAAGTGTCTCAACTTCAATTGTTCGTAAATAGATGATTTTCTTATAATCTGAAGCTTCACTGTGTTGTTCTAAATGTTCAAATATGAAATTGTATTCTGTTGAATTGTAATCTTGTTATGCACACTAGAATTGATAACATAGAACATTCTCATGATATTGGCTGGTGCACATTCTGTTTATTATCACTTGATGTTAACACATGTTGTGCAAGTATATAACAAGTTGGTTCCCCTCGTAAATTGACAAAGTGTTCATATATTGAGGGTTCAGTGTGTATATGTGCGGCCTCACGATTTGTTGGTGCCTCCAACAGTCAATATTAAACAGTACAATTATATAAACAATTTTCTTAGGCTTCCTTGCCTTTGATTAATTTAACTAAAAAGTAATCAAGTCACGAAAATATATACAGATGCGATAATCTGGGGACTAATGCCTCCGTAAAGCTCCTTCGTCAAGCTTCACGCTTCCACGAAGCCTCCGGCCTTCAAGACACCAAGAAGCCTATGCTATGGCTTCTGTTACAAGGCCTTTCACCTGCCTTGTTAACCTTCGGAATGCCTCCGAAGAACCCCTCGATTCCTGAACAAGAAACGCTGAGACCCGTGCAGCACCGTTTGAAGCACTGAAGCTAATGTTAACACCCAAAATGCCGCAGAATCCTTTCTGAAGCGAGAATACGATTTTAAGCCCTTTTCCACTATGTTGATTCGACCACACGAGCTGGAGAACTTCCTGACTAACGCGTTCACTGGCCTTTATATACCAGTGAACAGAGCGCCACCTAGTCAGTACTCTTACGGAACCTACCGTAATCTAACGAGGATTCCCGATCATTTATTTGTAATTATTCTACATGAAAATCAGCCGAAAATATTAGAACGATGTTAAACAATATATTCGTCATCTATCTACTGGTCTAAAATATATTATTTCATGCTTATTAACTCATACAAAGAAGAACATAGCTTACTTTTGGAATGACAAATCCTACCTCCGTGTTGTTTACTACGGCAGATTTAAAACTAAGGGAGGTAACTCTTAAATGTTCATTACAGAAACGGGAAACAACTATTTTGACTTTTTCGTATCTAAACCTTTTGCCACACTGTTGTATCTGCTTAACATTTCTGTATCAGGTATAGTACTTTGATGCCAAACCATTGAACTATGAGATAACTATTTCTATTCCTGGGCTGTTCACCAAACAATACTTGGACTTTAAAATAAAGAATTATAACTTAGACTCAAGAAATAAAAATTGTTCGTTGGCACATTTGCCTGATACCTATGCCGCTTATGGCATTAATAAATAATTCAGAATAATGCTAAATTTTGCGTAGTTGGGTACCAAGTAAGATTCAAATTAACACCGTACTTAGATAAGAGCAGTTTCAAAAATATTCTTAAATTTATTCGTAAGTCTTAAGTCTAAGAATGGGTTAGTGAATACGGGCCCTGTTCCAGTGTTGCAGGGCTCATTATTAGAAACAGTCAAGCCAAAGTTTAGATGGTTCATAAACACCTTATGAGAAGGATGGCAAAAAATACACTATCATATATTTGAACTTGTTTGGGCTAACATAGAAAATAATATATTTTGAGGTTGGTACATGTATGGTGTATGTAGAACGTGTTCAGTTGGAGCTTGACATGAAACTTGGTTGATGAGTTTGCGATTACAACTATTCTAGTTGCAATTGACATTTAAGTGTGAGTGACAGTAAATAGGCATCTAGAAATACGTTGTGTGTTATTCATAAACTATGGTGGCATAGAATTGCCTTTCGATGACAACTTAAAGTTCACGAAAATTTTCGTGTTACCACTTAAGTTTTGTGTTATTTATCTTATATCTTTATAGCGTTTGCAAATTTTTTCGACGTAAGATATTTATTTGCTTAATGAAAAACAGGCCTGAAACTGCCCAGAACTGACATCAGAATTTCAGGTAAATTTTTTTATGTGGTATCACAAATATTAACTAGTGAACATTTTAGTTGTAAGATAATTATCATGATAATATTCGTGTTAGATAACTGGCAACACGAATTTGTTTGCGAATACATTTGCGATACCTGAAAATTAAGTGGTATCACGAATATTAACGTGTTAACATTTGCGTTGTAAAAAATAATTATCGTGATAATATTCGCGTTAGTAAGATAATGCGGAAGACCTCGCGCCAAATTAAGTGGTAACACAAATATTATCTAGTTAAGATTTGCCTTGTAAGATAATTATCGTGATAATATTCGCGTTAGTAAGATAATGCGGAACCTCGTGCCGAATTAAGAGGTAACACAAATATTGTGTAGTTAACATTCCCATTGTAAGATGATTGTAAGATAATTATCATGATAATATTCGTGTTAGTAAGATACTGCGGAAAACCTCACACACAAATTAAGTGTGAACATGAATATTATCTAGTTAAGATTTGCGTTGTCAGATATTTATCATGATAATATTCGTGTTAGTAAGATAATGCGGAAGACCTCGCGCAAAAATTAAGTTGTAACACAAATATTATCTAGTTAAGATTCGCGTTGTAAGATAATTAGCATGATAATAATTGTGTTAGAAAGATAATGAAGACCTCGCGCCGAATTTAGTTGTAGCTCAAATATTATCTAGTTAAGATTCACGTTGTCAGATAATTATCATGATAATATTCGTGTTAGTAAGATAATGCCAAAAACCTTGTGCACAAATTAAGTGGTAACACGAATATTATCAAGTTAAGAATCGCGTTGTAAGATAATTATCATGATACTATTTGTGTTAGTACGAAAATGCGGAAGACCTAGCGTACAAGTTAAGTGGTATAATGTATATTAACTAGTTAAGATTCGCGTTGTAAGATAATTATCATGATAATATTCGTGTTAATATGATAATTCGGATGACCTCGCAATCCCAAGAATATGTATCTAATGTCAGTTCTCGGCACTTAAAAGCCATTAAAAATAATAATAAAATATCTTGCAGAAAAATATTGGCAAACGCTATCTTAATATCCAGATAAATATCATAATAAATAAGTGGTAACACGAATCTGTTCACGAATGGTCAGTAGTAAAAACAAAAGTTTTTGCGAACCTTAAATGGTTATCATATGGCAGCTCTATACCACCAAACTAAACAGCTGAAAGTTTGGAAACCACATCTTGCACATACCAGATGAGCTCCTACTGACAGAACTCTTCTATACTTTCCGGCTGTCACATAGGAAAACAAAAATATATGAGGGCTTAATGCATGTGTGTAAAGTGTCATCATGGCCTAGCCTGTGCAGTCCGCACAGGCTAATCTGGGACAACACTTTCCGCCTACAGCGGATTTATGTTTAGAAGAAACTTTCTTGAAATAGAAAATACCATGAAAGCAGAAAGGGTTTTACCTGACGACACTTTACGCACATGCATTAAGCCCGGTTTGCCAATGACAGGCCTCATTATTTAGTTGGTAATTGTTGGTCGACAATTTTCATTATCCAGTCATGATTATTAACATGTATGTCCAAAATGCCACAGTTTTGGTAGAATACCTTCGTAACAATTATATTACATAGTTATTACTGTCAGTAATCCGAACAGTTGACTAATGTCAAATATCTTCATAAAAGCTAATGTTCGTTATTTATTTGATTTACTTTGTAATGTAAGTTATCATCAAAACGTAACATAATGCTAATAATAGCAGCAAACCATGGTTATTTTGTATCAGTATTTAATATAAGAGTGTCACTATTATCAACAGTGATGTTTCTTATGTTTCATGTCATGTGAATCACGCGGTTCCACAGTGACTAGCATGGAATTTCCCAGAGAAATAAATCACGGTGATGCATGGAATTAGGCAAAGGCCTTGCGAAATGTAGTGTACCTTACTAATGTCATCTGTTATACTATTATGCTATCAATATCAGTATATAATCAAGGATGTGATTTCTATTTGCAGATCAGCTATGATTATCTCGTAGTGGCTCTTGGAATACAGCTCGATTTTAATAAGGTATCAGTTCATATATTCATGCAGTTATGTGACAGTTCATATTCATGCAATCTGCAGGTCAGATCCATGTGTTCCGATTTTTCCGAGACAGAGTATTTCTTAAACACATATTTAGATCAAATGTGGAAGTATAGTCTGACCTGTAGGCATTAGGAAATAAAAAAATTATTTACAGCATTATATGTATTCAGCAGTTTCATAAGTGTTGACCAGGGTGGTATTTATTTAGCATATTTCTTTTGGTCTGTTATTATTATTAGCTGGACTATTCACAGAATAGTTCGAGCTATACTACTCACCCGTTCGTGGGTGTCGGCATAATGCTTTGGATTTGCCAGCAACAAGTCCATATCTCTTTAACTACTACAGATATTCAATTGAAACTTCACACATGTGTTTGGGGTCATTATGTGAGGTCACTGACCAAGGCCCATAACTCTGACCTGCAATTTAACAGAATTATGCGTGCAATAAGTCCATATCTCTAAATCTACTACAGATATTCAATTGAAACTTCACACATGCCTTTAGGGTCATTATATAAGGTCACTGGCCAAGACCCATAACTGTGACTAACATTTTAGCAGAATTATGCCCCTTTTTGTACTTAAAACAAGTCAGGTTAAGGTTTGCGTGCAAGAAAAATTTCAGGTTAAAGTTGGCAAGCAACAAGTACATATCTCTGTAACTACTACAGATATTCAATTGAAACTTCACACATGTCTTCAGGGTCATTATATAAGGTCTCTGAACAAGGCCGATAACTCTGACCTGCAATTTAGCAAAATTTTGCCCCTTTTTGTACTTAGAAATTCAGGTTAAAGTTTTCGTTCAACAACTCCGTATCTCTATAACTCGACAACGGATTGAGCTATTGTAATTCAACTTCATACATAGATACCTTACTGCGGGGCCTCACTTGGGATTGCATATGGGGTGGGTGGGGTCAAGGTCAAGGTCACTGTTACTAAAAAATAGAAAAACGGTTTCCGCTCAATTACTCGAGACCTCCCTTTGGATTGCATATGGGGTGGGTGGGTCAAGGTCAAGGTCACTGTTACTAAAAGTAGGAAAACGGTTTCCGCTCAATAACTTGATAACACATTGAGATATTTGAATGAAAGTTAAAACATAAATACCTTATATTGAGACCTCGCTTGAGATTGCATATGGGGTAGGTGGGGTCAAGGTCACTGTTACTAAATATAGAAAAACAGTTTCCACTCAATAACTTCATAACGCATTGAGATATTTAAATGATACTTCATACATAGATACCTTATATCAAGACCTCGCTTTGGATTGCATATATGGTGGGTGGGGTCAATGTCACTGTTACTACAATTAGAAAAACGGTTTCTGCTCAATAATTTGCGAACGTATTGAGATATTTTAATGAAACGTAATACATAGATACCTTATGTCGCTTGGGATTGCATATGGGTGGGGTCAAGGTCACTGTTACTCAAAATTGAAAAACGGTTTCCACTCAATAACTTGATAACGCATTAAGATATTTTAATGATACTTCATACATAGGTACGTTATATTGAGACCTCGCTTGGGATTACGTATGGGGTGGGGTCAAGGTCACCGTTACTAAAGAAAAAATTTGTGTGCGTTCTAATGCATTTCGTTAGAAAAATTTGGTTTGCATGGAATTTCCACATTTCTTGTTTGTAGTGATAAAGGACCATAACTCTGACAAAGCGGTTGAATAGTCGAGCGCGCTGTCCTGAGACAGCTAGTTATTTTCATTAATTGTTTAGTTCATTTTGTTCTTCTTATTTATTCATAAATATTCATCCTGTCATTCCACTACTGAGATATGAAACTTGGCTGTTCAAAGATTTTTACATAAAATACACAAAATGAAGAAGAAGAAGAAATTAGTAACACATCAAAGGCAAACATAATTATGTTTAGATGTTTTATATATAGCAACACAACGTTGTTGTTAATGTTTTATCTTGCTACTTATTCAGTTTGCGAAATCAGTTTAAATGTGGCTAATGGGTATTTGAATTAAGTTACATCCTGGGGATAATTTTTTGTCTACTTTGTGCGTGTTACATGCATATTTTTGGCAAACTGCATTTATGACCTTCAAATTGAAAAGTGACATTTAAGACAGTTTACTGATTGCAGATAATTTAAATATTTGTTATGCAAACCAGACCATATTTAACCAAAAGTCTTGTAGCAACAAGTAAAAGTAGAATGCCCAGATATTTGGGGTATTGAGGGACATCTTTGATAACAAAAATTGACAAACACTGTATTATGTGAAGTTAGAATTAGTCATCAAACATAGAATGGACATGATTTGTGTTCTTTTTTCACATAAAACTGAGCATTTCATGTCGTTTATGTGTGTTTGTTGTATTCTGTCAATACTTTTGGTATAATTAGCGTTTTTAAGTGTCTTTTTCATTAAAACTGATTGTGGATTTGATCATTTTTACTGTATTTATAAACTGTGTTCATGCATGCATGGACACATTTCAGTTTTTTGGTGAAAATTTTGTAAATGCATTCAAGTATACAATTTTGCGGTAAAATCAATTTTACTGATGTAGTTATATAATTTATGAAGGTGTCTAGTGCACTAATTACTCTGCAAAATTCTTAAATAACAAATGGTAAACTCCATATAAAACATTGCTGTAATAAAACAGTTTATTCTATGTTTGACGTCTTATTCCAACTTCACATAATAGTGAAAAGATCTCAGTGAACTTAAAATAATTAGCAATACAGCCAATATAAAGATAAAAAATACTCCTTCATTGATGTAAGGAAAAAATAACGCAAGTTGTCAAATTAATGTGCATATTCCTACAAAATTGCATAGGAATGCAGATCAGATCATCTTTCATGTTGTCAACAGTTGTGCATGTACTTACATGCATTACAAGATGGGATCAGTTAACATTTATAGATTGCAACGCATGTTGTCGTGAACAATGGTTTGAGCATAAACGAAAAACCATGTTGTTCTTTGTTTTATTATGTTCTGAAGAAATTTATGTTACCATTATGGTAAAAGTATAATGAAGATTTTCCTGAATACAAAAGAAATTGACAATACAATTTCATCACAGACTTTTTAATGTTTTTACTTTAAGATTTACACCAGAATGAATGATAATCAGTTTTCAGTGTATTTTTGTGAAAAAAACAAGAATTCAGTTCCCCACTATTCTAAGTGTGTTAATATCATTGCACAAATCACAAAATTTTTAGAAATTTAACTTTTGCTATAGTTATATATAGTAATGTCCAACAATAAACATTTAACAGAACATTAAATCATTACGAAACATAAACAAAAACAAAAGGCTGTGCAGCATAAGTCAAGGATAGTAATCGTTGTGTGTGTGTTCCATAGTTGGCAGACTGAGACTGTTCTATGACCAATCCAACAACTGAAGTATTGACGCTGTTTTTGCGCCACAAATTGATATTAAAGCCACAGTCCATAGAATATAATTCATTATGTCTTTAGTTGGCCATTTCTAATGAACGTTAATGTTGAAAAACGCTTGGTAAGAACGTAATATACACTAATGTTCATTCTGATTTACTCCAGAGGCATCACCAGCTATCGCATACAGATAGTTTTACAATAAAACGTTACCACACGTTATTATTTTACCAATTTCAATGTGTTTTTTTGTATTTTGATCAGTAAGATGTCCATTAGAAACAATTTCTGCAAAGATTTATTTTTATTAACATATTTCTGGACTGCTGCTTTAAGTTGTTATACTGCGAAACTTTTAATCTAAAATCAGATTTTCACAATTTCTAAAAAAAACAGTGGTTACATCTCAAATTCTGAATTACTGTTATAACAATGATCATTTAATGGAGGGGAGCTACATTCTTACTTTGCGCAGAATATGCCTGTCTCCTGTTCCCCGATATTCTGTGAAAATCACAATTAACCATCAAAGCACAGTATGTCAACTTTGGAATGTGCATGCATCGATTCACATCCTTGCAAGTATTTGATATATACATTTATTTAAGGTAGAGGGATTGGTGGATGCACTAAAGGCAGACAAGTCTGTGTGCTCAAACTACCACCGTGACTACGTAGTGAAGACGTTTCCAGCCATACAGAATTTTAAGGGAGGTAATGCAGTCTTCACGTTCCCCAACACACCTATCAAGTGCGCGGGTGCACCACAGAAAATCATGTATCTGGCAGAGGACTACTGGAAGAAGGTATGAAGCTTAAAATCTGTTTTTGTTATTATAATGTGTATGTTTTTTTAATGAAAATAGTTTCAAGGTTGCAGTGATGTAATGGATATGGTGTCTGTGTTGTGATCTAGACATTGTGAGTTCGATCCCTACTATGGAAGCGTTTAAAGGATCTTTCTCACTACAAAACACCAAGAACTGGTTCTACCCAGGAAAGGGACTCGAAGTGTCTAAATGAGTCTATGGCTTTCAGCACAGTCGAGCTCATATAAGTATGTTTGAACTAAACTAAACTACTGAAAATGGTTTGAAACTTGAAGTCCCTTTACCGTAAATTCTCGCGTATAGGACACCCCTGCGTATTAGACGCATTTTTTACATGTACAGGAACTCCAGTCATGGTGTATATTTGTTGTGTGGCTTTGTGCATAAAGTATGTTTGTATTTCACTCTTTATTTTAACTGGAAACAACGTATCAGGTTGAATGTATTATTAAGCATAAACATTTAAAGAGAAAACTTTTATACCAAACAATAATGGAATATAATTGGTCGCCAGTACAGTCTATCATGGTCCGGTTTTTTACCTTCACCCCTACCAAACTATAAACTTTACAAAATTATACTGGCTTTCAATTGTTTATCACTGACAATAAGTGTGTTTAAATGGAGTCAAAAGTTTTGTAAGCGAGGTAATAATAACAGGACAGAACACAAAACTGGATAAAGACCACTTAATAATGCTATATATCGGTATGGACATTCATATTGCAATATTTTATTGCAGAAACAAATATTGCAATAAACCAACATACCGGTATATTGTAACACCCCTAGTCTCATGTAATGTAATGTAATCAACATTTTTGTCAGCCTTAGGTTACTCGTAGGTATAAAGACTGCAATTTAGATGTTAAATATTAAGTGAATGTCCTTTTCTGAATTGCATTTGCATTTATAAATATTTCTTTTAATTAAATTTACAAAACACTTAAAACTGATATACTAAAAATACGTCTTCAGGATCTGTGAAAATTTACGAGTTGATTAGCTTAAAGCAGCAGTCCAGAAATATGTTAATAGAAATAAAACTTTGCAGAAATCGTTTGTAATGGACATGTTACCGATTAAAAAAAAATAAAATGCATTGAAATCGGTAAAATAATCACGTTTTGGTAACTTTTTATTGAATTGTTATCTGTATGCTATAGCTGGTGATGCCTTTGGAGTAGATCAGCATGTACATTAGTGTATATTCCGTTTTTACCAAGCATTTTCAAACATAGACATTATAAAATGCCTTTCGTAAATAAGAAACAGTCTTCAGTCGAAAAAACATCATTGACGTTCATTAGAACTTATGGCAATTTAAGATGTACTGAATTATATTCTATGAACTGCGGCTTTAAACTTTGCATTTTTTATTG
Source organism: Congeria kusceri (assembly GCA_027627225.1). Classification (NCBI taxonomy): domain Eukaryota; kingdom Metazoa; phylum Mollusca; class Bivalvia; order Myida; family Dreissenidae; genus Congeria; species Congeria kusceri. Next base: position 29,393,154 of record CM051028.1, read on the forward strand.
TAAATTAAAAACTTATGGAGTGTTTGTCGTAAAGACGTTCGCAACATTTTTTTCATTTTTTTTCCAACGACAGATTTTCTTAAAAATTTGCCCTAACATGTGTCAATGTATCCTAAAACTAAAACAGTCTTAAAAAATAAGGGTCACCGGCCTTGTTCCGGAAATAATGGGGTTAAAATACGGTACCTATCGAAGTCGTTTTTTTAAGTTTGTGTGACTAGCAGTGTTTAATTATATAAAGCGTTCATGTTCAAACAAAGACGGAGATTTTTAAATGCATCTTTGTTTAATGTTTTGTTTGGCAATATACAAGTGCAGATTAATGATAAAATGCGCTTTATCTATTGTTACCATTTAAAAATGACTTAATGAAATCTTAAAGAGGTTAATTATGCATTTAATATGCCTTTGAAAACGTCAATAAATAATCAAATATACAAATATTTTTGGTTCCAAACGACAGATTTTGTAAAAAAAAATCAATATACCTGTGTCATTGCATGCTGAAGCTAAAACAGTCTTAAAAAATAGGGGTCACCTGCCTTGTTCTGGAAATATTGGGTTTTGAATACGGTACCTGTCGAAGCCCCTTTTTTCAGTTTGGATTTTTTATCAATGTTTAAAGTATATAGGAAAGCTTTTTTCAAACAAGGTTATGTTTCTTTAAACTGATGTTTTACATGTCTTTGTTTGGCAATACACAAGTATATTTTGGTAATAAAAAAACGCGTTACCTACAATTACTGTTAAAATGATAAATTTGACTGGACATTGAAGTAGGTCAAATGGGTACTAATAATACCTTCTAAAACGTCATTTATTATGCATCAATATATTTTGTTCCAAACGACAGATTTTCTTAAATTTTCGCACATACATGCACCAATGTATACTTACACCAAAACATTAATAAAAAGAATGGGTCACCGAACTTGTTTGGGAAATTTAGGACTTTAAATAGGGTACCTGTGTAGCCTTTTTCATGTTATGTGTTTACGTAAACAACGTATGAAATGCCAAAATAGAAAATAAATATATTTTTATGGATCTTTTTTTAACTAATTTGTTCGGCAATACATTGTATACGTGTGTTTTTAATTATAAAAATGCTTTATGAACTTTTAACCATTGACTGGCACTTAATGACTTAAAAAGATTTATATTTATTGATTGAAATTAGTATATTGTAACCTATATACAGTAAAGAAATCATGAAGCAAAGGGAGAAATTAACCCAATTATTTTCTTTTTGTTGCGAACGTCTTTAAAAGGACCTATTCACAAAAAATTTGCTAACTTTTTGTCACAGTTTCCAAAAATAAAAGAATATTATACATAAAGGAGCGAAATAGCACTACTGACATAGAAATATATTGGAAATAATATTTTGTTAATGAGTAATCATCAGTTGAAATGGATTAAATTATACAGCGTTTGTAACACAAAACTACTGAATGAGGCCGAGAATAAAATATTGTTTGTTTCCCCTCCCGCGACCCATGCTAATGAAGGGTGGGGCAGTAGGTTGGAAAAATATTTTATTTGTATACACAATAAGTCATTTTCATTCATGTTTTCCTTATGTTCGAAATGTTACAAACAAGAGCGTTAGTAATAAAAACCTGTTAAAACTAAGGAGTATTAGCGTGACGTTGCAATTTGCCGGGCATCCAAAACAGAACTCTGTTAGCAACAGCCATAGCAACGGTGACTGTCAAACTGCAGCTAGCAGTTTGTATGTGAAAAGCGTGTTACACGGTTAGCACGTGGATAGTGTTTAAAAGCGTCAATCTGTAATACTGTATCTGAACAACGCAAATGCTAGAGCATAAATGAATTAGCATTCTATGGAAATAAAATCAAATAGGACTTTGTTCATGAATAAAAAGAAAGCAACACAACATTTTTGATAAATTAAAATAAAAAGAAAAGTCGCTGAAGTTTATTTACTTTAATTTTTTACAAGGACTTTAGTTCTGCTATCTTTCATTCAAATGTTGCCTCAGCCAAAGTGTTTGCATAATTCTAATCCGTGTGCAGTGATGAGTTTGAATAATACTTTCGTTAATTATTACTAGATCTAGTGATTTTTTTTTAAAAACAAAATAAGACTTTTGACGCAATCAGTTTGTTGAGTTAAATGACGTCGTAATTAATGTTCTTAGTAAACGGTTCATTTCACCACAGTTCACCAAAATTATTATATTTATTTATAATTATTTATTTATTTACTATTTTAATTTGTAATAATTTATTACAAACGCGGCTGTTTAAAACACGCATATCTATAACAAAACACATACCTAATGCAAATGTGTTACAAATTACTTGCACCTTTACCAATTAAAATTAGAATGAGGGCGTGATAAACTTTCTAATGACGACGCTCATTTGCATATTGAAAATTTTATGCATTCTCATTGGCTGACTGTTTGGCTCTTGTTAAGCTGACTCCTCCTGCATCAAGATTTTATCGATAATAGACACTTGGTGTATAAAGGCGAGTTTGTTAAATGCCGGTGGGCATTCTTTGTCTTTAAAAAAACATGCATATGCGAGCGGAAATGGTTGCGCTGTAGAATCTGGCACTGAATGTTATGGCGTCCTTTCTGTGAAAGCATGCGTCAAAATAGGCCGAAATACATGTTACCGAGAACTGTCAGTTTAAAGTCATTTTATAAGCGTCTTTTGAAAGTAAGATTTGTTATCGATATTGGATTCTTTTTAAGGATTCGCACCCCGCATTTTCACACACAAAATAAAATATTGTTTTCTTTGGTCTATAAAATTTTTGCGGTCGCAGCCATTTTGCTGGGTCGGTCGCGGGAGGGGAAACAAACAATATTTTATTTTAGGCCTAATTTGGAGTATTTCAGTTGTTTTCGTTGAAATTGTTGAATCCCTTACATATAGTAAAAATACATGTACAACTATATAAATCAGACTGGCCGAGATGTCAACACATCAGACTTGTGATTCGGAGTTTGTAGTATCGAGCTGTGGAGGAGGCACATTTATAAAAAAAAATATGCTTTTCTTATTGTATTACTTGAGCTCTTTATTTTTTAGGCTTTTGTTTTTGCAGTTTAGACATTTAATGGTGTATATAAAAAATTAAGATCTGTGATCAGGTCCCTTTAAAAGACATGTGGAAACTATACCTTTCATGTGAGATAATTTTCCAGAAGCAGTGAAACTGTTAACTTCAAATTACAAAGCAGACATATCTACAAAGATTCAGTATCATGTAACAGAAAAAACCAGAATGTTGTAAAACCAGTGATACCCTAAAAATAAGTTAAGTTAGTATGCCGTTGGATGATTGTCTGTAAACTGTAGCATTTTTTAAAGCAAAAGACTGCTTGTTTAAACATCACAGAAATACTTTGTAAACATTACTTTTAAAGTGTTGCTTTTCTTGCAACAGAAGGTTTTATCTTAAGTTATGTACTTCATAAAGGGTATTGATTTATAGTCCTGTGACATAATGTAATGTTAAAGGGGTCATTTCAACGGTATTTCACAGAAGCACATACAACTATTTTAAACAAGATTATTTCCTTCTATCTACAAATACTGATTAGCAACATTATATTGATAGAAGGTTTAAAAAATATAAAAAAAAATAAAAAAGTCTCATTGAAAATTGTCCTGGGCTTTACTATTGTTTTGTATCTTTTTTGCCTTTGTGTTGTTATGTAGGATAATTCTGATGTATATCTTTTAAAAAAAATCTAATACTATCACTTTCTATACGCCCATCCATATTATGGGAACGCCCGAGCAGGCAGGCGGGTTGGTGGGCAGGCGGGTGGCGGGAGATCCTTGTCCGGAGCATAACTTTGTCCAGCATGGATGAATTTTCAAGTAACTTGGCAGAAGTGATAAGCGTGATGACACGGCGTGTCGCGCGCAAGAACCACGTCCCTAGGTCCAAGGTCGAGGTCACAATTTGAGGTCAAAGGTCAAATACAGGACATCAATCCTTGACTGTTTGTCCGGAGCAAAATTTTGTGCAGCATCGATGAATTTTTAAATTAATAGGCATAAGCGACATGCATGATGATACGGAGTGTCGCACGCAAGAACCAGGTCCCTAGGTCCAAGGTCAAGGTCAGGATTCAAGGTCAAAGGTCAAATATAGGAAATTCATCCTGAACGCTTGTTCAGAGCACAACTTTGTTCAGCATGGATGGATTTTCAAATAACTTGGCAGAAGTGATAAGCATGATGAGACAGAGTATCCGCGCGAGAACCAGGTCCCTAGGTCCAAGGTCAAGGCCACAATTCAAGGTCAGAGGTCAATTATAAGAAATAAATCCTTACCACTGTCAGGACCATATCTTTGTTTGGCATGGATGAATTTTCAAATAACTTGGCACAAGTGATAAGCATGGTGAATCGGAGTGTCGCGCGCAAGAACCATGTCCCTAGGTCCAAGGTCAAGGTCACAATTCAAGGTCAGAGGTCAAATATAAGAAATAAATTCTTTCCACTTTGTCCGGAACATATCTTTGTCAAGCATGGATGAATTTTAAAAAATATTGGCAGACGTGATGAGCATGCTGAGACGGAGTGTCGATAGTCTAATTCATGAGACATGCAGCGAATTTAGTGTTACTTTTTGTATAGGGCTAAATTCGCAGGAACGTCTCTTTGCCAAAACCATTTATGTGATGGAAACCTAAAAGTTTACATTTTCTTAAAATTCCATTATTTGCGACAATAAAGTTATATATCAACGTATTTTACTTAAACAACACCTACACTGATTACCCTAACATGTGCCTAATTTACCTAGGAAATGCGTTAAATTCCGATTTAAACTTGTTTTCATCTATTACGTTTATATACAGACTGCCATTCTTTTGCCTTGTTTACACCTTCATCAAAAGCCTCAACCAGTTGGATGACGAATGTATTTATTAATAGAATCGACAGACCAATTGAAGTGACGCAATCCATTCAGCGAAGCAGAATATTTATTAAACTTTACACAGTGGAGGTCAGCAAGATTATTCAAAAATGCAATAGTGTGTAGGTTTAAATGGCTCAGGCATTCAAAATGAAAATTTTATAACACAAATGTTAACATTAAGTATGCCCCCCGCCAAATATGGCGGGGTATATTGGTTTGCTACTGTTGGTCGGTCCTTCTGTCGGTCGGTCTGTCAGTTGGTTGGTAGACCACTTTCGTTTCCGCTCTTTTATTTCAACAGTTTTCATCTGATCTTCACCAAACTTCATGAACATGTTTGTGGGCATAATATCTAGGTAAAATTTGATAATCAGTCAAATCGCTCCAGGAATTGTGGAGTTATGGCCCTTGAATTGTCTGAAATGGGCCTTTTTAGCCGTTTCCGCTCTCTAAGTCCAACAGTTTTCATCCAATCTTCACCAAACTTAATTAAAATGATTGTTATAATAATAATTAGGTCAAGTTTGATAATCAGCCTAATCGCTCCGGGAATTGTGGAGTTATTGACCTTGAATTATGTGAAATGGGCCTTTTTAGCGGTTTCCACTCTCTAAGTCCAACATTTTTTATCCGATCTTCACCAAACTACATGAACAAGTTTGTGGGCTTAATATCTTGGCCAAGATTAATAATCAGCATAATCGCCTCAGTAATTGTAGAGTTATGGCCCTTGAATTACCCAAAAAAAATTTTAGCAGTTTCCGTTCTCTTAGTCCGACAGTTCCTAGCCAATCTTCACCGAATTTGGTGAAAATCTTTGTGGGTGTATTATTTTGGTTAAGTTTGATAATCAACTAAATTGTCCCAGTCACTGTGGAGTTATGGCCCTTGATTATCTAAAATTAGCCTGTTTAGCTATTCCAAGACAAGAATTCCTAACAAGAGCTATTTACAAACAGCTCTTGTTAGGAATTGTTTCTCTGTCCAGGTATGTAAGTTTTATTGCAATCTGTTCATAATAACTATGTAATTTCGGGACGTGAAAGTAGCGTTCAAAATCCGGTCGCTACTCTATAGACATATAGGGAAATATTTCCACAATATAATTGGTATTTCCCCAGTTAGGCCCTATGGCCAATATTGCCCATATAAAAAGTAGCTCAATATTGGCACAGGGCCTAACTTGTTATGCTAGAGTGTCGCATGCAACAACCAGGTCCTTAGGTCCAAGGTCAAGGCCACAATTCAAGGTCAGAGGTCAAATATAAGAAATCAATCCTTACCACGTAATGAAACTGATACCGTTATCATATCTTTCTCCATTCTACCACCATCATTATTCGTTTAAAGTATGTAACATTTATCCCCTATTTCAGCACGGGGTCAAGGACAGGAGCAAGATCATGTACCACACTGCCCTGCCGGTGATTTTTGGGGTGCCGAAATATGCTGCCAGCCTCATGAAAGTTGTTGAGAGAAAGTAGGATACTGCTTAAAGTTCAACTTATCTAAGGCCTATAGTCAATGAACCTATCTTGAGGCTGTTTTTTGGGTAGAACCAGTACTTTGTGTCTTTGATCAAAGCTATACTAATACCAGTTAACACTGTACTTTTTCTTGAGAAGGTGACATCTGAGATCGATTGAACAATATTAATAAATATGTTTTCTTAATCATCACTCATTATATCAGACAACTCTTTGTTGTTAAGTGCAGTATTTAAAACATATTGTATTTTTCTTTAAAGCTAATCTTGTAGTCACTATCTACTGCAGAAATACATTAACAAGACACCAATCTGTTTGCATTAAAACAACAGACATAGTGTTGCTATCAGTATACCATCTTGTTAACTGCTTTTAGCAGTAAAATACAATCAGTTTATTCACTATAAGGCCGTCTAGTTTTCAGATCTCCACATCATTTGTCAGTTTGTATTGGCGCTTTTATGTTGAAGTATGAACTTAAATTACACACAAAAACAATAAATGTAGTATTTTCTAGTGATTTCAGTAGCGTTCAGATTCTTAGAAATAAGAAGTATCAGACGTAAAGCAAAAGGTTATTTATTCTGCAAATCTTATGACATATAAGTGAGTTGTAATAAAAGCAAAAAGGGTTACGTCCAACTATTTCTCAATACATCACAATAATGATGGCAAAAAAGTATACTGTTGTGTTGTTTGTTTTATCTTTATGTAATTACCGTGTATCTATGACATGTATGTTTTCCATTATTCTTTTAACAAACAAAATTTAATCAGTTCAATGCAAAAAGTATTGTTACAAAATTCAATTTTGAATATCTCACAATGTTGGACAGCACTCGTGCAGTTTGCAAACATGTCCAAAACAGTGTGTCGTAATCTGGATGGCATATGTCTGCTGTTTCAGAAATATTGCTTTAAACCTTCGACATAGCCTGACGTCAGTAGACCACGTGAAGAAAACAGCAACATTTGACCTGCTGGACAAGCAAGGCGAAAAGGAAACAGTGAATGTAATTAAATATTTAACTTATTTTTGGTTTCTTCTGGGTGAACATATATGTGAACAGAATAAGTATTTCAACAACAATTTAATAACATTTAATATGAACATGCAATTCATATATTTGCATGTGGCCAAACATGCATGCTTTTTATACATATGAGGGGCGTCGTGGGAAAACCGGACTTAATGCATGTGCGCTTTCCGCTTTTATGGTATTTTCTGTTTCAAGGAAGTCTCTCCTAACCATAAATCCACTTTAGGCGGAAAGTGCAGTCCTGGATCAGCCTGTGCGGACTGCACAGGCTGATCCGGGATGACACTTTACGCACATGCATTAAGACCGGTTTTCTGACGACGCGCCACATATGTATAAAGGCTCTGAATAAATTGCAATTTCCTAGACGCATTTAGGTTTTCTTGCATTCTTTATAAACTAAATTCATATAATGTTCAGGCAAAAAATAAATAAAATGTGTGTTTTGGGCAATGGTCTCAAAAAGGTTAGGTAGGGTCTGGATCAGGGATCATATTGCTGTCGGTTTTGCCGGTCTGAGATGGACTGGGTTTGAGACGGACTGGGTCTGAGACAGACTGGGTTTGAAAAACACAAGCAATCGGTCCGACCAGTTTTCTGAAATTTTTCTATTTACTATAAAAAATCATGATAATTCCTCGATTTCAATACACAATACCCACATTTTATGGCCCCAATCTGTAGGTGTGAAAGCCGGATCAGTGATGCTTGATAGACCACAGTCGTGTCTCTATCGATTGATAATTTTAGAGTTTTTGCTGCAGTGTGTTGACTGTATTATATAACTGACACCGCTCGGTCTCTGATGTTGACATCAGAGTGCACTTCTCCATGATACAATCATGTCCAGCTACTATAGAGACTGAGCATAGCAGCCGCACATATAATCCTCGTGGAAAACATGCATTTCCTGAATCATTGTACTGCGTTCATAATGAAATAAAATATGCAATAGTGATATGAAAACCTTACTGAAAATTAAAACAAATCGTAGTAGAAATAGTTTTCAATAAAATTGAAGTGTATTTGCTAGTTAGTTTAATTGAGGTTCATTACGCCATGTTGTTAAAGTACATCAGTACAAAGTGACCGTATTATATAACTATCATATATCAGCGTGTGTGACATTGATATTGTCAACCCGAGGGCAGAATGTCACCTGAGGCGAATGCCGAGTGGTGACATTCTGTTTCGAGGGTTGACAATATCTGTGTCATACATGCTCCCATATGATATTTATTTTATTAATCGAACAAAATTGAGTAAAAAAAGGTAAATATGTGCTTAATTCTGCCCATCAAGATTGAAGAATGCCTAAATCTTCGCTCATCTTCAGAAATACTTGCAAACTGTTTTTTTTTACAGTTAACTTTGAAGAGAATCGCTTGTTTAAACATAGAATAGTGACGCCATGACTATATTATGTTACGACCAGGGAGGTAATATTTTAATGATGCAGCTAAAAAAAACTAACAATTACATGCCCTTATATGACATTCAAAATGTCAATGCGGTCACATGACCTGACAGTCACTTTTCGCTTGATCACGTGTCAAAAAGGTTGAGATGTTTTTGACAGTCAAAAATATCTCTTTCTCGAGTAAAGGGAATATTTTGTTGTAGACAAAATATAATATGTTTAACTACATTATATTTTAAGTTTAGTTAAGCAAAACTGATATAACAGACCTAGAAATTAATTTTATTGAAGTTAAAGGTGTGGAAATTTAGTTTATATCAAAAAATTTAAAAACACATTTTCGGCCATGCTATGTTTTTGGATACACATAATTCGGATACAGAATGGTCGTTCTTATTGTATTGCATTGTCTTTAAACTTCCGTGCAGTTAAAAACTCATAATAGACATGGAAATGAAAACTTATTGGAGTTTAAGGTGTGAAAACTGTGCAGACAATAGTTATACTTTATAATACATATTTTTTAACTTGCATCATTTTCGGATACACATAATTCGGATACAAGATTAGCGTGACCTGAGAACCGATTAACTTTCCAGAAAAATATGATCCCTGGTCTGGATTGAGTTTGTTGATTATTGAAAATTATCTAAATCTGACGAATACGGATTTCACGGAAAACAATCATTGCTAAAAAATTTAGGTGGGGGGTGGCTTTCGCTTGGTAGGGTCGGGTTGCCCGAAACACAGAAATTATGTTTTTGGCCTTATCAATGTGATTTGACTGATATAACTGTTTGCATACAGGTATAACATTTGCATGACAGCAACTGTAAAGGTCAGCTGTTAACCTGAATGGCATTTAAGTCTAACAACATGTAACTTTCATAAAGCAAGTACATGTTTGATGTGACATTTTATCTTTTCGTGTCCTTCAACTTGCTGTCAGTCAAAGATATTTACGTTGATTGAAGATAAGACTTTTTAGCTCACCTGAGCACGAAGTGCTTGGTGAGTTCTTGGTATAGGGGACCTCTCCGGCGTCGTCCGGCGTCCGTATGCCGTCAACAGTTTGGACTGTTATCGTAATAAAGACTACATTTTTAGCTCGACTATTCGAAGAATAGGTGAGCTATCCTACTACCCCCGGCGTCCCCGTCTGAATTGGTTAGAGTTTTTATTCAAAGTCTTGTAACTTCAAAACTACATAAGTTATTCACTTGAAACTGGGAATATACCTTTGTAATCAACTCCAGTGTCAGGGGCAACATTCCCCATAACTCTGTTTTGTAATTTGACAGAGTTATGCCCCCTTTTCACTCAGATTTTCTGGTTAAAGTTTATATTGAAAAGTTTTGTAACTTTCAAACTACATACGTTATTCACTTGAAACTTGGAATATACCTTTGTAATCAACTCCAGTGTCAGGGGCAACATTCCCCATAACTCTGTTTTGTAATTTGACAGAGTTATGCCCCTTTTTCACTTAGATTTTCTGGTTAAAGCTTATATTCAAAAGTTGTATAACTTCAAATCTACATAAGTTATTCAAATGAAACTTGGAACTAATCTTTGTCATCAACTCCAGTATCAAGGGCAACATTCCTTATAACTCTGTTTTGTATTTTGACAGAGTGATGTTCCTTTTTCACATAGATTTATGGTTAAAGTTTATATTCAAAAGTTTTGTAACTGCAATACTACACAAGCTATTCACTTGAAACTTGGAACTAACCTTTTTCATCAACTCCAGTATCAGGGTGAACATTCCCCATAACTCTATTTTGTATTTTGACAGAGTTATGCCACCTTTTTCACTTAGATTTTCTGTTTAAAGTTGATATTCAAAAGTTTGGTAACTTCAAAACTACATAAGTTATTCACTTGAAACTTGGAATTAACTTTGTCATCAACTCCAGTATCAAGGGCAACATTCCCTAAAACTCTGTTTTGTATTTTGACAGAGTTATGCCCCTTTTCACATAGATGTTCTGGTTAAAGTTTATATTCAATGGTTTTGTAACTTCAAAACTACATAAGTTATTCATTTGAAACTTGGAACTAACTTCTGTCATCCACTCCAGTATCAGGGTGAACATTCCCCATAACTCTATTTTGTATTTTGACAGAGTTAGCCCACTTTTTACACAGACTTTGTTGTTAAAGTTTTTGTTCCAAACATTTATTAACTATTCAAGGCTTCACTTAAAAGCGATGTATTTTAACAAATGTATGTCCCTTCTGCTATCCAAAATATGTACCAACTGAAATACTTTAAATAGTCGAGCGCGCTGTCCTCTGACAGCTCTTGTTTATTCAATCTTGACCAAACTTGCACAGTTTGTGTATGCCCATAAAATCTTGGACGAGTTTGATAATGGGCCCGATCGGACCAGGAACACCAGAGTTATTGTCCCTTTTTTTGCCCCAAATACATCTATTCCTGAATAACTCAACTGGTAAACGGAGGTAAATGCAGTATCAGGAAGATAAGTGCCATAAATGTGTTATTTCACTTTAGTCACAGATATAACCCAGATAGTGGAGTCTGCTTATCAGTAAAATCAATACATCATTCTGAGTCAACATGATACTTCTATTTTATATCAGCATCATTACACATAGTAATACATGTATAGCCTGCTTCTGACCTATATTTTGGCTGTGTGTGCAGCGGTAAATTTTTCCAGTCTGTCTTCGCATCCAGTTAGAAAAAAGATGTCAACAACAATAAATAGCTAAAATTCATGTTGTAAACAGAATATAGGATTAATATCATGTGATCTAGTACCTGAAAGGGTTAATTATTTTCTGTAGTTTTTGGACTGTTTAGTTAGTAACTTATTCAGTATCATTTAATCATGTAACTTTTGGACTGACTTATACATTTGGAAACTCAAGTAATTATCTGACATGATTTGTGAAGCTGATTTATTATTTCTCCTTAATTGAAAAATACCTCTACCCTGTTTTGACTCAAAATTGGTGTGATTATTAGTAAGTTTTTACACAAATCAACTGAAAGGTTGCATAGTTATTGATAATTTAATCTGACAATGTTGATAGGTGTATGGTTCTTAATGTTAACAATGAGTATTCCTATATAACATACAAATTTCCCTTTTCCTAAGAGTACATTTGGGAAGTTTGTTTTTGTGGGTGTCATTGACTCAAAATTATTAGTAAGTTTTTATGCAAAACAACTAAAAGGTTTTATAGTTAATTACAATTTAATCTTACAATATTGATAGTTGTATGGTTGTTAATGTTTACAATAAGTATTCCTATGTAACCTAGAAATTTCCTTCTCCTAAGAGTACATTTGGAAAGTTTGTTTGTTTGGATTTTTCACCTTATTTACCAGTCATTCAGTGATATAATGGCGGTCAGTTAACCTGCTCACACTTTTTCTGGGCAAACTAAGATGTAAGTGGTTTACCAGTACCAAGTGCACATACTTATGGCAGTAAATTACAATTGCCCTACTTGAATTAGAGGTAGGGGGAGAATGGCCGTAGAAATTATTTCATGACCAATCCCCACACAAGTTATGTGGCCGGGCTGGGGCTCAAACTCAAGAACCTTTGATTGAGAGTATAGCGCTCTACCAACTGAGCTAGACGGGCCCGCAAAGCCAGAATAATCTACTTGGTTTGTTACATTTATATGGTGCTGTTATGATGATATTTAGGAAGTTTTCGTAGAGTGTAGTAACTATAGAGTGTCACTGTATGTACCAGTTTCGAACCCGTAAAGGTTTATCATTGCAAAAACATTTAAAACCTTTTTGAAAACAACAATACACAAAGTTGAACTGACATCAAATCAGTCTGTGTACTGGTGTTAATAAATAATGTATTATTTTAATTCAAACATATACCGGTATGTGAAAAAAAGATGGTAGTATTCAATCATAAGCTCTTTATGTATTTTTATAGAAGTATTTCCATGTTTTTTTGTATCGCCCCTATATGTTAATGCCATGCGAAATGGGTTTTAATATTACCGATAATGCGGGTATTTACGTGTACCTGTTGCATCCCTAATAGTCGCCATTGTTCTCAGACTCAGGTGAGCGCTTTGGGCCATCATGGCCCTCTTGTTAATACTTGTCAATACTTTAGAGTTAGTTTCATTCCTGGTCACCTGTGCTTAAATTACGATCTTTAATCTCAAGTAATTAAAGATTGATGTAAAAAGGAAGGAGCCACAGAAAACAAATGCAAACCACAAAATGTATTACTTAGTTACATTTTTTGAATTTGATATTTACCTGTATATAATACTCAATAGCACATTGCTTTTTCTATATTGAATTTTACTATTCACATGTTGGTTAAACATTGAATAGTTGTTAAAGTTGTCTATTATAATAAATGAAATAAAGATTTAGCATTACACAAGGGATATTACTCCTCCTTGCTTAATATGATGCAATTGTTCCAAACAGAGTTACCTTCCTTGTGGACATTCATATTGTAGTTCCAATATTTATGAGGACAGAAATAAACTTGTTTAAGTTTGAATTGTATTACTTTGTTTGTTAGTAATTGTTACCCTTTTAACTTGAAATTGCAATTAAATCTATAATGCAATGAAATCTTAAGTTTACAAGACATGCTATGAAATATTACAGATTATAGCTCACAATATATTGTTGCAATTTTTGGGCAAAAAATTTCGATGGAGAAAATTTGGTAGAATACATTATTCTACCAAATTTTCTCCATCCATGTTTTTTGCCCATGTTTGTTTCAGTATGATGTTTTAGACCATGTTCGTTTCAGTGTGAGGTTATTAACCATATTAATCAAAATGTAAGAATATTACAAACAAAATAAACATTTTGTATTTCTTTCTCGTAATGAATTTTACAAAAAATTCTTCATCCATTTTTTGGCAATGTTTATTTCAGTATGATTTTCAGACCATATTAGTCAAAACACACAATATAATATTGCAGTTTCTCCACATATTTTTGTCCTATTTTTGTCCCATGTTTGTTTCAGTATGATTTTCCGACCAAATTAGTCAAAATGAGTATAGCACATAATATAAGATTGCAATATGTTCTGGTAATGACTTTCACTTAAATTTCTCCACCCATTTTTTTTACCCAATGTTTGTTTCAGTATGATTTTCTGCATGTTGGGCCGCCCCAGTCTGCCCCAGATGTGTTACGGAACTCCACCACACCCATTGTCGACGTCGCTGGGTTCCTGGACGTCAACATGGAAAACTGCCAGCACACGAAGTTCCCCAACATCTTTGGCATCGGGGACTGCACTAGCATACCAACCTCAAAGACTGCTGCTGCTATCGGTAGGTTTTGTAGGCTGCTGGTGTTCCTGTCACAGCTTCACAAGGCGTGAATATTGTGTCTCATATCAAGGTCTCTCACATGGAACCAGTTTCTCTCAGTTCTGTCTTATTGGCCCACACCTGCTCTTCAATAAAGGGACTTGTTTACAGATTTTTTGTGTTTTTGAAAAAATATCATTTAAATTTAAATTTAGAAATTGGCCTTCACCGGGAGTTGAGTCCTTTAAGATCAAAATCCCATGCGCTAATCACTCGGCCATTCGGACGTATACATTGCTTGTGTATTTTTAACGCTATATAAGTGATACACATGTTTTCCAAAATACCTATGAAAAGCGTTACAAATGCTTTATAATTTTATCCATTTGAATTGATAATTATCGATAGACAAAATGATATTTTCTATGTATTTCTTAGTAATGAGTGTAATTTCACTTGTTTGTATATAATATATAATTTCTTTTTGAAATCTATGACAATTTTTTTGAAAATTTTCCATTTGCCAATCTGTGAACAGGTCCCTTGAAGTAGCACCCTGTTTACAGATATGAAAAGACGGTGCAAATATGCGTGTTGTTTATATTTTTGCAAACTTCGGCAAGATATTTTGGAACTAATGAAAACCATTTCCTAGGATAATTTTTAATTGTTTAAAACCAGATTTGCTTCGTTAATTGTCTCACAAATGACAAGGGATGATAAGGGCCGATTTTGCCTATAAAATTGACGATTTTTAAATTTGAATTCCAAACACAATACATCATGCATATAGCTTAACCATGACATGCGCTCGCGTACAACGTCACATGGACAATTCAAACAACGCGCGTTTGTTTGAAAACAACCATTTTTACAACTTTTTATCACTTTTGTTGTCAAATTTAACAAACAGCACACGCGTTAACCAAAATAAATTTTTGAAATAGGTATGTAATTTTAACTTGTCTGTTTGAATTCAATAAAAACATTTTGGTTAACGCATGTGCTGTTGTTAAAAAATAAACTTTTGTCAGTGCTGGTTTTCAAGAAAATTGCTTTTGAATTTGTTATGATATTCAGGAATCAAATATGTCCATACTCTAGCAGATTATAGCCAGTACTGACAGTAGTGTATGCACTCAACACCAGTACACACGACAGTATGCGAGAGTGCATTCTATCGTGTCATTCAACTAATCGCCCGGATGTTCTAAACTGACCGACTGAGATCATTGCTAAAACACTACTTTAATTTATATACTTGTATATATACGTCTATGGTAAATAGGTAAATAAATCGACTTTCAACAAAAAGTAATATGAAAAATCTTACCTGATATCTGCATAATGCAACATTTATAATATTTCCAATACACAAGATATTACTTATGTATTACTAGATCCACTTTCAATTAAAGCGATATGGTTGCCCTAGCTCCAAATGCTGTATTTACCAGCACATTCCAGACTGCATGGCCGCGCTTGAAATACAACATATCGAATTATCTAGGTGACGCATTTAACTTGTCTTAAAACTAGTTCTAAACTCTACACACATATTTTTCAGGAAATTAAGGAAATCCACATTTGATTGCATATTTATGCCCACATGCTTTAACGTTTATATTAAAGCGTTCTTTTTATATATTCCAAAATTCCATGTCACAGTGTCTTCAGATACGTGTTTAACTAGATCTACACATCCTATCATTTCCTCAAAACTTTTGTAAACTCGATTGATCTACGTCACAACTTATTTTCAAATAAATGCGAGGATTCTATTACGTCATATAGCTGCAGTGTAATAAGGGGCATAGCAAGACTTCTTCTGGTTATAGGAACTGAATCGATCAAACATTGGCAAGTTTCAACCCACGTGTTCTTGAAAAAGCTCAATAGGTAATGTCTAAATAATATTTCAATTATTATGATTATGATTTAATTCAAATTCAATACATGTTTGTTATAAACAGGTTCCACTTTGGGCAGTGAGTTTACCAGAGTCCTTCGTGCTTGTTGGCATAATATAATTTCATATCTTTGCCCTAAACAAACCGCTGATGTTTGATCATGGATGGTTTAAACGTTTTAACAGGAAACAATGAGAAACATGAGCTCATTCAATCCATACCAGTGACCCGCGTCCGTAATGCTGATCCCTTTATTTGTTTAGATCTACTTTAAAACTGACGCTCTCGTACGTTTTATCTAGTTCTGTAATGCTAGGTTCCCGCTATCACGATTCGCGGCACCATTGAAATCGTGGTCCTAATCATGGACCAATCATGGTGGTCCTATCAGATCTTGAGGTCAGTCGTGGCAATCGTCTTAATCGTAGAACAAATTTTAACGGTTCCGAAATTGTTTACAATTAACTCGATCCATCGGGAGCATTGTAGCAGATCGTATTGCATCATAACAAAGCGCAACAGATCGTATCTAATCGTGCTTCGAAATCATGGTGATCGTGGTCGATCTTAGGCAAAACAAGCACCAAGCTCTGTTGAAATGTGTTACAATCGCAAGAATCAATGAAATCAATAGTCAGTCGGGCTGTACTTATATCATTCGGGTCCGGTCGTAGCTCAAATCATGATCACCATTGATCTTAATCGTGAAAGACATTGCGACCACAATCGTATCCTATGGTAACTGAGTGCATTTATTCATGATACATGTATCGGAACTTATCTGCATGTACTAAAACGTCCCTGTTGGGGGAGCCTGACCGTGATGATCGTTACAGATTGAGACCCAATCGTGGACTCGATCGAAACAAACCCAACGTAACGTATATAATCGTATCTGAACTGAAGATCAGACAGTGACAGATCGTGACACCTGTAATTGACAAATCGGGACCTGATCGCAACCTAGCGCAAAACATCGTATCACAACTCGGATCGCATCGAATCCAAGCCAGAAATCTCAGAGAAAGACCAAGATCAGCTACAAGTGGCCAATCGTGGCATTTGTTACGGGTCACACGAAAGTGGGAACCTAGCATGAGCATCGTCAAAAAGTTTAAATATCGAAGTACTTTAAATATAGATAACATTTATTAAGGCATTCCAGCTCTATATTTGATGTAACATAATCAATGCTATATTCTATAATGAAAATTGTGAAATGGAGACATTTACATGTTGAACAACATATAGCCCATGTTGAAATATAATGTGCCTTTCCCATTTAACCACAACAGTGTTTGTATCACGAATGAAGAAGAACTGACATGTAATGCGCAAACTTAAGCCGTCTGCCTTGTAATACAATTATGAAGATTTGTCATTAAACATTTGTTGTATATAACCATTCCTGACTAGTGCATTTACATGTACAAGTAATAAGGGAAAAATTGCTGCAAAACAGGGCGCGTCTGAACCCCATTCCATTCTGTTCTCCTGTGCCCTCAATGCCCTCGGCCTTATGGTAGGTCAGAAGAAGAATTATAGTGATTTTGCACAAAGAAATTAAATGCCTGTTAAACATGTTCTTTTAAAACTTTCAAGCAATTCAAGAAACATTAGAGACCAAAAATAATAAGTATATCATTATGAAGAATCTCAAAAATAACTTGTTGCTATAAATGAATAAAGACAACCTAATGTTTTAAGATATTGCGAGTTTTAAAAATCCAATATTGGACAATTTTAGAGATGGCGTACGCTGCTTCCAACCACCTCAAAATCCGCATATGATATGTGGGTCTTGTTACTCTACTACCCTGAATATGGTCTTGTAGAGGTCAACCTTTTATAAAGTTTAACAGCATCTACTAAATATTTACGTTCATTGTATTTGATAATGGCTGTTTGTCCATGACCAGTTCGATCTGCTTTATGGAAAATTCTCTGACTGATTAACAATTGTTTTAGCAGATTTAATTATTTTTACACTTATATCATACGTATAGACCTGTACATTTTAAATCTCACTAGACTCAAACAGTTCACTTCAATAAAAAGAACAGAATCTTTGTGAAGGAGTTTGTTTATGCGTGCTCAATTCATATACGGATACATGGATAATGCATTAGATGTATATGGACAACGCAACAACATACTGACGGCTGACGGAATATACAATGCATTATAATATTGTTGCTTTTTCATAATAAATACATAGTCAGCTACACTTCATGCCACATGCATGAGACACACCATATTTTGAAAATAAGCGGACTATCTCACCAAGTATATACGGAAGCTGTTAGGCGTTCTATGATCCAAAGTGTGTTCGTAGATCTCGTACTAGCATAGCGGATGTGGTAGCAATTAGTGTGACCAAAATAATTTCATATATGTATGGGTAAACTATACTGACATTTTTTATTTATTTTTTTTCTTACTCGTATTGCATACATTGTAGATATACCAATTAAGGTCTGGTTGGGATAATGAATGCATTATACCTTAAAAAGTATTGTGTTGTAAAGAATAAAACTACGTTTTCAAATCAAAACAAAACTTTGAAACATATTGTTATAAAAAAATAAAAAGAATAAAAAAGAACACAAAGTTAAATGTGCAGTTATAACAAGCGGAACATACAGTAATGCTCGGTCCGCATCAAAGTGTCTTATACAGCGTCATAATATTATTTTTTATGTTACTCAAGAATTTTACTTCACATGTTTAAAATTCTGTAAGACATATCGTTCAGAAATCATGTGATTAAAGTATCACCGTGCAAGTGTTTGTAATGATTCAACCTGCATAAAACCCACAAAAATTCAATATTTTATTTCTTAAGCGCGGGATGCTCAGAACGGCCTGTACTTTTGATGTGTTACTGCAACGCCAACATTTTCAAAATGTAACAAAAATAAAATTGTTGTTTTTTTACACGCACATTTTTTTAAAGATCAGTTTCTCTTAACCTGAAGTCTTCATTGTCAGACTTGTGTTGTTGGCTGGAGGAAGTGTACACATCACGCAGAAGTTAAACAAAACATAACGACGTCAACTTATAACAGTAACGTCAAATGACGTGAAAACGCTTATACAGTGGTCATGTTTGATGATGTGACGTACAAATATGTTTTCGTTTATGGTTTGAAAATATTCAATCCTTGAAGTGTAAACAACGATAAATTCAGATATATAAATTGTGTGCATTTTTTAAAAGGGGCAAAAATCGGCCCTTATCATCCCTTCTCCTTTAGCTCTGAGACAACACTGGTAAGCTGATAAATTGAAACTGATTAAGACATTTTACCAAGTACAAGTGTTTCTCAGATTAAAATTGATGAAGATGGTAGATATTTTTAATTAAATCGCTATCATTGCTGAAAAAACAACAACTATAGTTTCCCCTTATTAAAGGTACTTTTATAATGTTTGCTAGCATTGAGCTGAGAATATTAATTATAAGAACTTATAAACGGCAAATCCGTGTCAGAAGTGGTTATTGGCACGATACACCTGTATTAGCACTAGGGCTTTGCTAATACAGGTTTGGAGTGCCAATAACCACTTCCCTTACGGCTTTGCCTTTTATTGAGTTGGTTATTAAATACCATTGCTAAATTGCTTCCCTTGTACATATACAATGTATACAAGTGACATCACTGTTCAATGTGTACACAACAAACATGTGATGTCACTATACACCAACGTCACTATAATCGTTGTTGATGCTTTGAAAGTGTTGTGAATCTTCCTTATTTTAACATTTTCAACTTCTAATGTGATATTTTTAAAGCGGTCAAATCTTTAAAGTAGATTTTAGAAATGATGCGATTTAGTTTGTCATAATAAAATAAATATCATTATGAGAGATTGGGTCATTACATGCTCATGAATTTTGGCGAGTTATTTTGTACTCTTGCAAATAACCGCAACTACCTGTATTAATTGTCATGATAGCTATTAAAAGTTATTGATATTTTTCATGTACAAATTTGTTACTATTTATAGTAAGGCATATAATAATATATTAAAATGCGTGATTTGCTTCAGGCAGGAAATTGATCTGCTTTGATTGTTTCTGTCTGAAATTATTTCTACCATTAATACCTTTAATCTTATCTTAAATATGGGTACTGGTATATGTATTTTTTTTTGGTATTTAAATTATATTTATTTTTAATGTAAATATATTTGCAAAATTAACAACATCACTTAAAATGGCAGAGAAAATAGGAATTGATATTGCTTATAATTCCTACCATATGTTATTAATTTCTGAATGTATTACAACAATTCAGTAATTCGGAGATTTTGAAATCTAGAAAGTTGTAATTGCAAACTGAGCAATATTTCAGCTCCCCAGACAAAGATTGTGATGCAAGGCATACAGGAAATGATGGCCGGCAAACCGTTGTCAAGCAAGGTATAAAATACATGGCATCTCTATGCTAACAGAAGCAAGAAATAATATTTGATTATGAGTTGTAATGCGTAGGAATTAAACCACTAGTGCATTAGCCCGAGTTTATGCCATGAAGAAATGTGTACAAGATATATATCTGCTTCAAACAATGATGTTATTAATATGTAAATGACAAGATGTGCCTGTTAGATATATAGGATCTTACACGAGTAGTCATTTCATACCATATTGTATTAAACGAGTTCAG
This sequence comes from Congeria kusceri, assembly GCA_027627225.1. Classification (NCBI taxonomy): domain Eukaryota; kingdom Metazoa; phylum Mollusca; class Bivalvia; order Myida; family Dreissenidae; genus Congeria; species Congeria kusceri. Next base: position 29,413,903 of record CM051028.1, read on the forward strand.
GAATTTTGTTTGTAAGAGAGCCTTATAATTTTACCAAAAGATGTTGATAAATTCTAAAAGTTGTGTACTGATGTGACGTCATTTCATGTTGACGACGTCATTTCACCAAAATAACGTCATGAGATTGGTCAGTCAAAGAATATGTAGCCAATGAAAACACTCAAAATGTTATCTTACACATGTGTAAGATAAAAATATTCGTAATGGCTGTATTACATGGAAAAACAAAGTATAGCATGTGATAAATTCGTATTGATCCACTTCTTCTGTTCAACCGTCTGTCTCTGTCTCCGTCCATCCAGGATAAAATTTGGTGCAATTTATTTTTCAGTACAATGGCTACACATCCTGTCCACTGTTGACAGACTACAACCACTGCATTCTAGCAGAGTTCGGATTCAACGGGATAATCCTTGAGACTTTTCCAATAGAACAGGCGAAAGAACGACGGACCATGTTCTATCTGAAGACATATGTTATGCCTCAGATCTATTGGAACATGATGACAAAGTATGCAAAGTTGTTTCAGTTTCAGTTATACTGCTGCAGTTTAGTATATATATGACATGCTTATGTACCGGTAGATGCTTCCATTTTGTTTATTTAGTAAATAAGTTCAGAATATTTTCCTTTTTCATATTTAGCTTGTCTATTCATTGAATAGTTCGAGCTATACTACTCACCCGTTCATCAGCGTAATGCTCTGGTTAATGTTTGCGCGCAACATGTCCTGTCTGCGTAATGCTCTGGTTAATGTTTGCGTGCAACATGTCCTGTCTGCGTAATGCTCTGGTTAATGTTTGCGCGCAACATGTCCTGTCTGTGTAATGCTCTGGTTAATGTTTGCGCGCAACATGTCCTGTCTGCGTAATGCTCTGGTTAATGTTTGCGTGCAACATGTCCTGTCTGCGTAATGCTCTGGTTAATGTTTGCGTGCAACATGTCCTATCTGCGTAATGCTCTGGTTAATGTTTGCATGCAACATGTCCTGTCTGCGTAATGCTCTGGTTAATGTTTGCGCGCAACATGCCCTGTCTGCGTAATGCTCTGGTTAATGTTTGCGTGCAACATGTCCTGTCTGCATAATGCTCTGTTTAATGTTTGCGTGCAACATGTCCTGTCTGCGTAATGCTCTGGTTAATGTTTGCGCGCAACATGTCCTGTCTGCGTAATGCTCTGGTTAATGTTTGCGCGCAACATGTCCTGTCTGCGTAATGCTCTGGTTAATGTTTGCGCGCATCATGTCCTGTCTGCGCAATGCTCTGGTTAATGTTTGCGTGCAACATGTCCTGTCTGCGTAATGCTCTGGTTAATGTTTGCGTGCAACATGTCCTGTCTGCGTAATCTCTGGTTAATGTTTGCGCGCAACATGTCCTGTCTGCGTAATGCTCTGGTTAATGTTTGCGTGCAACATGTCCTGTCTGCGTAATGCTCTGGTTAATGTTTGCGCGCAACATGTCCTGTCTGCGTAATGCTCTGGTTAATGTTTGCGTGCAACATGTCCTGTCTGCGTAATGCTCTGGTTAATGTTTGCGCGCAACATGTCCTGTCTGCGTAATGCTCTGGTTAATGTTTGCGTGCAACATGTCCTGTCTGCGTAATGCTCTGGTTAATGTTTGCGTGCAACATGTCCTGTCTGCGTAATGCTCTGGTTAATGTTTGCGCGCAACATGTCCTGTCTGCGTAATGCTCTGGTTAATGTTTGCGTGCAACATGTCCTGTCTGCGTAATGCTCTGGTTAATGTTTGCGTGCAACATGTCCTGTCGGCGTAATGCTCTGGTTAATGTTTGCGTGCAACATGTCCTGTCTGCGTAATGCTCTGGTTAATGTTTGCGCGCAACATGTCCTGTCTGCGTAATGCTCTGGTTAATGTTTGCGCGCAACATGTCCTTATCTCTGCAACTACTATAGATATTCAAATAAAACTTCACACATGTCTTCAGGGTAATTATGTGAGGTTACTGACCAAGGCCTATTAATCTGACTTGCAATTTAGCAGAATTATGCCCCTTTTTGTACTTAGAAAATCAGGTTAAAGTTTGCTTGCAACAACTCCATATCTCTATATCTACTACAGATATTCATATGAAACTTCACACATGCCTTCAGGGTCATTATGTAAGGTCCTGCAATTTAGCAGAATGATGCCCCTTTTTGAACTTAGAAAATCAGATTAAGGTTTGTGTGCAAGAGAAAATTCAGGTTAAGGTTTGCGTGCAACAACTTCATATCTCTATATCTACTACAGATATTGAATTAAAACTTCACGCATGTCTTCAAGATCGATATATAAGGTCACTGACCAAAGTACATAACTGTGACCAGCATTATAGCAGAATTATGCCCCATTTTTTTAGTAATAAAGACCAATAATTCTGGCAAGCAGTTGAATAGTCGAGTGCGCTGTCCTGAGACAGCTCTTTTTAAATGACAAGTATTATGGTGCTATGTTCATTTGTGGAATTTATATCCAAATAATTATGTTCATTGGTGGAATTTTATTCAAATAGATTGAAGTTATGCCTTAATACCTAACAGCAAATTATACTACACTTGCCATATGATTAATTGTATTCCTATAAAATTAAATTGTGTTTTACAACAGTCTGAACAGCTATGAACAGTAACTCGCCAGAATTAATTTTTTTTTAGTATGAAACATTATTAATTATTATTACAGTAACATTCACTTTATTTGTACATAATAAAATGCATTTCTGGGTACATGAGATTTTCTAAATGATCCAAATTGAAATTGTTACCATTTAGCCAGTCTTAGAGTAGAATCCAATCATTTAAAACGTGTTTTCAGGGGCATGTGGAATGGTCCAGCGACCTACAGATACATCATGCATCTGGGAATGTGCTGCTAGGGACAGGAGTGATAATGGACAGATATGACAGCTTGTGACGTGACAGAGGCGTACATTACAATATTAAATTGGGGTGCTGCAGTTTGTAGAAGACTGCAATTTGAAGATCATAACAGGCACTTTGCCGTCAACAAGTCAGTTGTCAGAAAACAGCTTTGAAGATTTTGAAGAAATCTGTGTGTTTGGATATATCAAAGATATATTAACAAACAATGTACTTGTAATAGATCGATGGTCCTGTAAGTAAATGTTTTGGTAATTAATTTAGTGTAAAATAGAGATGTATACAACTGGTATGGAGTAGATATAGTTAACATTAATTTCATTGAAATATAGGTCCTTTTGCGCACAACTTAAATTCAACATTAGGCTTACAGCCGTTTAACTTTTGCTCCATGAGCAATCTTTCTGTGTAAATTGTTATGTGAATTCAGACTGTATTCAGTCTATTCAAATAGATTTTTCCATGAACAATTTTAATTTTAATATGGCATATAGTTGATTTTCAGGGCTGTTTGCCTATTTGGCTGTTGAAACTTTGAGCATTGTGACCCTACAGATGTGATTCGTAGCCCAGTGCATTGTGATTTATCGTTATTTAACTGGTTTATATGAACATCAAACATGGAGTATCAAATGGGACTCTGAAAACTTCAACAGTGGACTGTATTATAGGACAAGATTTATCACTGCTGCTAAACAACACAAATGCTTATATATTGACAAGGTTTTTCTTGGCGGAAAAGAACAATGCAATATACTGTAAGAAGTGTGAGCAATCAAGTGCTAATTAAGAATAATTTATGCTTAGCATGAATATAACCCAGGCCCGTATTCACCAGCCTATTCTTAGACTTAAGACGAATGAATTTATAAAGAATATTGTTGAAACTGTTCTGTTTTAAGAACGCTGTTAATTTAAATCTAACTTCGTACTGGATTTCACCAATGCAAATATTAGCATTCTTTGTTTAGAATTATTAATTACTCAATTGACATTTGTAGTCTGCATATTTGTGAAGCCACAAAGTATTTTTCTTGAACCTAAGCCTATTCTCATCTTAAGTCTGAGAATTGGTTGGTGAATATGGGCCCAAATATGATAACAGAGATACCGTAAAATATGGGCCCAAATATGATAACAGAAATACCGTAAAATATGGGCCCAAATATGATAACAGAGATACCGTAAATATGGGCCCAATTTTGATAACAGAGATACGTAAATATGGGCCCAAATATAATAACAGAGATACCGTAAAATATGGGCCCAAATATGATAACAGAAAAATACCGTAAAATATGGGCCCAAATATGATAACAGAAAAATACCATAAAATATGGGCCCAAATATGATAACAGAAAAATACCGTAAAATATGGGCCCAAATATGATAACAGAAAAATACCATAAAATATGGGCCCAAATATGATAACAGAAAAATACCGTAAAATATGGGCCCAAATATGATAACAGAAATACCGTAAATATGGGCCCAAATATGATAACAGAAAAATACCGTAAAATATGGGCCCAAATATGATAACAGAAAAATACCTTAAAATATGGGCCCAAATATGATAACAGAAATACCGTAAATATGGGCCCAAATATGATAACTGAGATGCCATAAAATATGGGCCCAAATATGATAACAGAAATACCGTAAATATGGGCCCAAATATAATAACAGAGATACCGTTAAATATGGGCCCAAATATGATTACAGAGATACCTTAAAATATGGGCCCAAATATGATAACATAGATACCGTAAAAGACCATGTATAATGCGCGGCCATGTATAACGCGTGGCCATGTATAATTGGTTGGTGAATATGGGCCCAAATATGATAACAGAGATACGGTAAAAGACCATGTATAACGCGCGGCCATGTATAACGTGCACCCATTTTTTTCAGTGAAAAATCGGGAAAAAAAGTTCTAATAAGTTTTTCTTTGGTTTCAATAAAGAGTCACCGCTTACCAGCACCGAGCAGAAATCACCTTCGCGACGAAGAGCGACGGTTAAATTACACTGATTTTTGACAGTTTTTGAGAGATTTCTTTCATAACAAATGGGTAGCCGTGATAATGGCCGTTCCTTTGGTACTGTATTACTAGTATTATTTTGGTATTATAAGAGCTTGAGAATTTACATAATTGTTTTACGTCTAATGTTGGAAAATCGTATTTCAATAATTTTATATATGTTTGCATACAAAACGAACACATATTAATGTTAACTTCACCTGTATAGCAAAAAAAGAGCAACATAAATAAGGTGAACTACATCGTGTTCGTCACTGGACTTTCAACATCAAATGTTGGTCAAGTGGTAGTTATAGTCTTTTGCGACTGAAAATTGGCATAAAATGCATTATGAAGATATATCATTGTGTCACTTCAACATGCGTGTACAAATGTGTATATTTCGGTGACAATAAAAATATAACATGTGTTGCATGATTTTGATTTGATTAACAGCTCCTTTATTAAATACATGTTCCAAAAATAAAATGCCACCAATTTCAACCAATAACACTGAACTTGTGCCATGTGCGGTAACATATAGTTTCTGCAAAACTATATTGAGAAGTGGACGTAAAAAACGTGGTTCTTTTGTTTAGTTTATACCTATTTGTTTAGCTCTATTGGATCGAAAGCCATAGGCTTATAGAGACATTCTCGAGTCCATTGCCTGGGAAGAACCAGTGCTTGGTGTCTTTGGAAAGATCTTGAGAACGCTCCAGAGGGGGAATCAAACCAGGGACCTCCCGGTCGCAAGGCGGACACCATGTCCACCACACCATTGCGACCTTAGGCGTAAAAAAAATATGTTTGTTTCAGGTTACCCGACCTACCCTAAAAAAATGCCCCGACCCTAGAACATTTTATTGGGTTTGTCCGATTGAATTTTGTTTAATTTACCTTTTCAATAATTAAATGTGTTTTTGGATAAATAAGTGTTGTTTTTTTTTATAGTATCCACTTATAAACAATGTTTAAGGATATTACTGATATGTTTTGAATATTTATTCAGTTTTAGAATCTTCAAGTTGACCATTATACCAACAACAACAACAAAATCCTGACCTACTACTCAAATTTTGTTGGGCATGTAACCTGAAACAAACATATTTTTTTTTACGCCTTATATTGACCTTGCATGTGTTTACAGACACTGTCAGCCTGTTACAGCTTAAGCTGATTTCAGATTTCCTATACATAAAGTGAACACTTAAGTAAAACTTCATATTTTAAAATCATCAAATTTCTTTAGTCTGTGCCATGGCTATGCATTCAAACGTATATTTTGTAACAATTTTCCAGTAGTATGGAAAAGAATTGTTGGTGGTTGCTTAATTCACCAAACTTCAAAAATTGAAATACTGGTTTTCACTTTAAAGGAAAAAAATATCTTTGGAAAATTGGACATACATTAATATTTCCCAGAGAAGCTTTGAGGATATGGCTACAAATGAAGCATGTGGTGGGAAACCCGGGCTTAATGCATGTGCGGAAAGTGTCCCAGATTAGCCTATGCAGTCCGCACAGGCTAATTTGGGATGACACTTTCCGCCTACAGTGGATTTATGTTTAGATGAGACTACATCGAAACAGAAAATACCATAAAAGCAGAAAGTGTCATCCTGGATTAGCCTGTGCTGATTGCACAGGCTAATCCGGGATGACACCTTACGCACATGCATTAAGCACGGGTCTTCCACGACACGCCTCATATCTATTTATTTTAGTTTGTGTCCAAAGCCAAAAGTTTACTGGACACTTTCAAGCCCGTTTCCTAGGTATAACCAGTGCATGGTTTCTTTGTGAGAAAGGTCAGTGGAACGGTCTTCAGTTTTGGATCGAATTCACAACTTCCCAATCGAAAGGTGGACACTATATAAATATGGATATTATTAATATACAAAAGAAGTGTACATTAAATTCATTAATCAGGAGTTCATCTTGCACGTGCGGAGTTCCAACCTGAGCTCGTTCCGCGGGTAGGGAATTTATGTGGTCGCGCAATTTAGGTGGGAATATAACATGTTACTATGGAGACATCTGGGTCGTGGATGTATGCCTGGCATAGTATTGCACGGTCTGTAATCAATGGCGCCACCTCTTTTTAGAGATGCATTGGAAAAAGAGCCAATTATACTTCCGAGGTGGCGCTAACAACAGGAAGTAGTATGAAAAAGTAAACAATGATAGAAGGTTAGTAGGTTTTATATGGGTTTTTTTGACAATTTTACACAATGTTTTAAAAAGCAGACAATGTAGTGCGATTCGGAAATGATTTTACCTTCCAACAATGTAGAGAAGTATGAAGTCACAACGCATTTCAATACATGATGACTTCTAAGTCGTGACATGGTGAAAATTGAACCAGCTAATTGATGAATTTGAACGTGTAAAGACATAATTTACACACTTTTAGAGCATTAATGGCATAAAATAATTCCTTTCGACATGTATTATTTGCTGCGTTATCAAAAATGTTGGTTTGAGGTCGATAAAACTTATTTTGCATTTTTTTTTAGTAAGAGGTGGAGCCAAAGCATTGGAGGTGGAGCCAATGTACGATATAATCCTTCCAACGCGTATACCTTCTTTTTATCCATAAAATACTCCCATTTGTAAAGTTGAAATGAATATGCAATACTGGCAAAATATACAAGATAATCCAACGGGGTTGTTACCATTTAGTTTGTACTAACAAGCTATATGCATGTAATATATTCGGTATAGTGTAGCAAGCAGTTATGACAAAATTTCTTAATATGAGCAACAAATGTCTCCAAAGCAATGTCGGGACGGGCGGAAGCTAATACATGTACACAGACAGGCGGATTGGCTGGAATACTGTACATACTATGATGTCAAGCAAATTGATATCAACCAAATTAGTATATTATTAGTTTGTTCTTGTTTTTATTTGTTATTATATTTGCTCTATCACAGAAGATGTACATTATTTATCAGTTAAAAACACCTGTTTTTAGATTAAGTATGCGCTATGATACCTGTCAACGACGAGCCAGGAATATCATACAAATCAGAAAGTAGTGTCCTAGCTGTTACAGTGGAAACCTTTCAATAAATTCTTATTTTTATTTACTCTTGCTACAAATAATAAATACAATACTTATATAACTATTAGATTTCATATAATATTCAACACAAAGTTTGGAAAATGAGAACTCTTCGTAGGAATAATGTTTATAAGGTTCAAATGTCTTCGATTTCTATTCATTTACAAATCCTAAAAGAGTCGTACAACTTGCTTGAATTTGCAGACGTGTTAATATTAACACATGTACTACAAAAGATACTGCTTAAGTGATATTTGTGACAATTTAAATGGTCAACATGATTATAATGCTTATCACGAAACGTAGAATGAAACGTTAATCAAAGTATGTCAATTCTTCAAACTGTATAATATGCATTGGCTCCACCTCCTGTTGTGAGCGCCACCTCCATTGCTTTGGCTCCACCTCTTACATGACAATGCACTACATTGTCCGATTTTTAAAACAGTGTGTAAAATTGCCATAAAACATGTCAAACCAACTCATCTTCTATCATTGTTTACCTTTTTCTACTACTTCCTGTCATTAGCGTCACCTCGGAAGTATAACTGGCTCTTTTCCAATGCATCTCCAAAAAAAGGTGGCGCCAGTGATTACAGACCGTGTATTGGCAACAGCTGGCGTTTCGTGCTGTGCTCTTAACATAGAGTTCTCAGTGTTCATACACTTAACTGATTTGTGTAGGCGTACTAGAAGTCATTGAAACCTGAATGCTTCACATTCCAGTCTCTTGCGTCTTTGAAATAAAGTGCGGATTAAGATGCACCTATTAACCACGGCCTCTAATGCTGAGGAATAACATAAACTGCTCGTCACACACACACAACAGAATTTTGTTTAAGAGATACTAGTATCAGAAATCAGAATGACGCGTGTCCGTTTTTGCTAATGGAACATTAAGAGACTTCCAAACGTGACCATTAAGGCCACTTGTACAGATTTGCAATTACTAGTAGTTTAAACTGCTTGTTCACGACATCTTTTCTTTATGCATCCGACATGTTATGTGCATGGAGATGCGCTTAACTGGTTGTTGCCGACCAATTCAAGAACGGGTCACGTCTCTAGCTATATGGACCACACAGGGATTAACACATTTCTTCTCGACATTTTGGATTGCTGTTTTCGAAAACTCTGTCTTAAAATCATATATTCGATCATTTTATGGGGACATTAATTCAGAGTGCAACAAAAGGTAAAACAATATTCAACAATGTTTTATTTTTTATCTGTTGTTTAGGAACACATTTTCAAGCATCAGCCCGTTTATATTGCGAATACTATTGCTTATAAGCTGCAGAGCAGTTCTTGGGGAAACGACGAGCAGCCTTTGCGGATGTTTGTGCGCTCCGAGTACTAATGCACCGATCAATGTTTTTCCCCAGGGGAGTAGCGGCGGGCATATACGGGACTTTAGACTGAAGGCGATTCCCGACAGGCGGGAATTTTACATTCCGAATGATTCCGGGTCCCGGGGTAATAGACTTTTGTCGGATTTTAGATCCCGGTAATACAGGCCCCGGGCCATTTCGATAGACATAAAGCAGTTCCCACTGAGGGGATTTAGACAAATCTGCTTGACTCTAGGGTGGAGAATTAGACCCCAAAAATAAAAATTTTCAAATTATCCTGGGTCAGCCCGCCGCTCCTCCCCCCCCCCCGCCCGGGAGGAAATATTGATAGGTGCATAAACCCACAATCTGACAATGTTCCCGAGAACACGCAAATTAAGAGTACACAATTTCGGTTCGTTATGTTATAGCTTTCGAAGTACCGCATAAATGTTTCAGTAGCAAACTTATTACTAGCTCCTCTCAGCTGACAAACTTCAACGCATACCTACGCTTTATCAAGCTGTTCCGCAATGATTAGAGTGAGGAGTTGTACCCGTGCGTAATTGCTACAACATGCCAGTTTTTACACGCCAGAACTAGATTGGGTCTGGGTCCACTGTGCGTCTATGTAATGGAACGGCTTCTGTAAACTTGGTAATGTTAATATAATTATGCACAGTTCCTTACGAACACACATTTACATGTGATGAGTTTCAATTAAATTATATCAGGCTTGTGTTGGACTTTCAGACAAAAACTTTCAGCATTGTGAGTTGTATACGAGGTCCTCTGGCGCAAAACACGCATTGTATGTGGTCCTCGCACAATCTGATACCTAGATCTATGGGGCGTGTTTTGAGTGAACGCTTAAACTTTCCAGCTTTTTAGTTATATTCTGAAGGATCTTGAATTGTGGCGTAGTTTTGTGTTCTGGGGGTCAACAGAAGAACCAGAGGAAACCGCTACATTACAAGAAATGGCAGTAGTATAGACTATATAGTAGCACAAGAGTAGCATGTCTCTATTTTGTGCGGTGATATGCGTTTGCAGTGTTTATCTAACTTCTGTTGTCAAAGCAAAATATTCAGATAACATATACTTTGTAAACAAGACCCCTCAAATATTGTGATTATGATATACTTAGCAATTATTATTGTGTATTATGCTATGCCATGAAGTAGCAATTAAGCGATGTATAATGCCAGTGCTGAAGAGACCTGTTCACAGATTGGCAAACAGATTATTAAAAAAAATATCACAAATTCCAAAAGGAACGTACACCTTATATATAGAATCGAAATAACACTATGCTGACCGAGAAATATAATGGCAATAATGTTTCGTTTATGCAACAACTGAAATGTAAAAACTTTTAATGCGTTTGTTACGATTTTCGACGTCACTTTTTAAACAAATGACTTTTAAATATACACGTCGATGCTCAAAAGTCCGGCTGGCTTAGTGATTAGCGTGAGAGACTTCTGATCCGCAGGTTCGATCCCCGTCAGGTGTACATTTTCTTTTTCTTTGAACGCCAATTTTTGAACTAGTATGTGAGTTTCAATACAGATTTATGTGTACAGCTTTCGTTTTTGCGGTTGTTTAATGACTCTTTTAGAAAAATATCGAAAAAACCTGTGAATAGGTCCCTTTAAATTAGGTACGTGTTTTATTACATATGGAAACATTTTTCGCAAACCATATTTAGTGGCGAAATGTTTATTTTCGCCGAACCTCGTTTTCAAACCGATCGTGTGCTTCCGCGAATGTTCGTAGTATGAGTTCGCGCGAGTTCGGGTTTTCTCGGTGAGTCCGATGTGCACGTGCGCTGATGGGTTGACGGTTCGATAACCAACCCGATCAAATTTCGTAATAACAAATAGACAATGTAAGCATGATGCAAGTGCTCGTATGATTGGTTTTCGAATGATGAAAACCCTTACCATTTTCTACATTTAAAAAACCGACTTCTATTTGGGTGGTGGAAAACTAGTTTGGTTTTCGCTATGGATTCAACTTAATGGAATACATTAGGATTCGGTTGTTGTAAGTTTTATTTTTATTTCGTCGTAATAGTGTGCGATTACATTGAAATGTGTGTGCTTGTAAAATTATCTTGTGATTTAAGGAACTTTATGAAAGGATATGTATATTTAGAGTAAAATAATGTTATAGTTTTTGTTAATTATAAAAACTTATTAATTAGCAATTATAGTAAATGTTTGTATTATTTTTAATTTACAATAAACATTATTTACTGAAGTTAATTTATTATTATTATTAATGACCGTCACTTATTACACATCGATGTTTTTCAAATCGGTTAACTTATTATGGATTAGTCATTGAACAGTTGTCAGATTATTATTTACAAATCAAATCGTGCTGAAGGTAACAAATATATCACTTAAGTTATCATTTTATTACAATTGATATATTTACTCTTGTTATGTTTGTTCTCTGTATCAGTTTGTTCATTTAGGCCTTAAGCAGATTGGTCGAAGTCTAAAACTATTCCAACATGGCTTATGATATGAAAGTGTGACCACTGGTGAATATGACCTGCTTTCTGGTCATAATGGCTTCTGTAGTGGATACTTAGTTAAAACTGTAACAGGTATGCCCGGAACTGTTGGAATCGCACATGATACACGTACATTATAATATATAGAATTCTTCATTTCGATATATTGAATACTTGATTTGCTGCAATCCTATCCGATCGTAACTGTTGACCTATATCTACGTTTCGCGTGCATGAAAAAATCATAATGATGTAATAATTAATAGAGACATTAAAGATATTATTTGTGGCTGATATTTAGAAGACCCAACCGGTATGCAATCATGATGTACACGCATTAACGCGTCAAGCTCGTAAATATCGCGTTGAACATTATTAAGTTTATACTACTGCGTCATTTTCTCTCTAAATATTTGGCAAATAAATTGTTTTCCAAAACTTCCTTTCATTATATCCAAAATCTCCAAAGGGCATTATCGGCCCGTAAAAAAAATGTGTACGTGACGATTTGTCGTCTGCAACCTTGAACCCGCGACGCCGAGCACGTGTACATGGTGTATTGATCGTCCGAACTGCTGATAGTATAAATACACATGCCGCGTTTTTGTGTTGGTGGAAGTGTTTGCTGTGTCATAAACTTCTTAAATGTTTAATACCGTTTTATAACGCAGTGGAGAATAATAGAGTTTATTCGCGTTATTTTGCAAGAGTTGACTTGATTTCATAAAGTGCATCAAGTTTACAACAGAGCTGGGATAGGGTTCATTGTAATGTAAATACACAATTTGTACATTGAATGTATAGTAAAGTTTGATTCGTCATTAAGATATATCGGTACTAGACTAGAGGTGATAACTTCAACTTATTGATAAGCAAAACTCCGTACGATAGCAATGGCTTCCAGACCACAATCGTGTAGAAAAGTGCTCGTGCAACTCGTGCGAAATTACAGCGACAAAAGCAAACACTACAAGGTGGTTATTGCCGGTGGGGGGACGGGCGGTTGCTCGGTGGGTGCAAGGTCGTGTCGGACTTTTGGGCCAGGAAATGTGGCCATCATCGAACCAGCAAAGGTGGGTGAAATAATTAGATTGTCTTTATAGTACCATTATATTTTATTTATTTATGATTGTTAAACTTTTGAAGAGGTTTGCAGGATTGCATACTGATAAAGGCTTATGAGGCGTACAAATATGATTGTTTCAGGTTACATGCCCCAGAAAATTAGGGTAGGGATTTATTTTTTTAAATTATTTTCTTTTTTTTGGTAAATGGTCAACTGTAAGATGTGTAATCTAAATGAATATTCAAAACATATCGGTAATATCCTTAAACATTGTTTTGAAGTGGATGCAATCAAATCAAAACACTTATTTATCCAGAAAAACATTTAATTATTGGAAAAAGGTAAAAGAAACCCTAAAATATCTGACAAACTCAATAAACTGTTCTAGGGTTGGGGCATTTTTTAAAGGGTAGGTCGGGAAACCTGAAACAAACAATTTTGTTTACGTCTTACTCCAGTAAAGACATAACACCTTTGCGTTTGGTTGTATTAATTAAAGTCTACACTGTTTAATACTTGATAAATTAAAAGCAACTCTTTATATGAATTTGTCATCTGTAGTGTTTTTCATTGTGAATTAAACATGTTTTTTTATATCAAAAGTTGCCATTTATTTGCCTTTAGAGTTGTATAACATAATTTTATGCAAGTTCTAGATCTTAAAGACGTTTGGTGTCTTAGTTTCCCCGTCAAAGTAATGTTAATCCCATGCATGATTTTTGCATGGAGAAATCCCGTTATTGCGGTCAGTGAAGTGTTTCAAGTTTGAGGGTTGTCTCATAAATCTACACTAGTATCAAAATTTGAACAAACAGATTGGTACAGCAAATGGAGAAAAATTAGGTAAATTATAAACAAATTATTTGGGTTTTCCATGCAGAATTACTTATTGGAGGACAAAAACTTAAATTGTTGAATTTATTATATATTGTCAACTTATAATAATGTTCAGCATGCTTCATAGACGGCCCTTAAAATTATATGTCCATTTGATGACAGTTAATATATTACGGTTAGAAGTACAGTTATTCATGTACAGCATGAAACATGAGACAATCAACACAGTGTTTTTAACTATAGAGTGACATTTGTCTTTAAATTATATTATGTTCTGTGTTGTGAAGTGTGTGTTTTAACCTGAATAACTGTATCCATCTATCTACCTCCCAATCGTGTTTATAATGAATGTGTTCAGTGAAGCGAGGACTCAAACCTGTGACCACTGGAGTGTGATGCACCATTGCATACACATCCTTATAACTTTAATGCACCTATAAATAGTTTCTCCTAGGCGGGAGCAGTGAACTGACCCAGGGGATTTGCCAAATGTTATTTTTTAGGTTCTAATTTCCCACCCTTGAGTCAAGCATATTTGTCTAAAATCCCTCAGTGGGAGATGCTATATGTCTATCAAATGGCCCGGCGGCCTGTATTACCGGGATGTAAAATCCGACCAAAGTCTATTACCCCGGGGCCCGGAATCATTCGGAATGTAAAATTCCCGCCTGTCTGGAATCGCTTTCAGTCTAAAGTCCCCTATATGCCCGCCGCTCCCCCACCACCCTGGGGGAAAACATTTATTGGTGCATAATGTGAGGCAGTTACATTCATGATCTGTTGCATTAGTACTACGTGTCTGTCAGGCCAGGTCACGACTTCTGTCCTCCGTCATACAAAATGACGACTAAGCCTTGCTAAATGAAACATGGTGGACACTTAAAGACATTCGCTGTCCCATGTCCACTTTTAGGGTCGCCTTTTGTCTGTCGTCCGTCGTGCGTCGTGTGTCAACATTTTCATTCAAATGACATCTCCTCCTAAACCACTGGGCAGATTTTCACCTAACTTCACAGGAATGATCCTTGGGTGACCCTCTTTCAAAATTTTTCAAATCGTTCCGGTCCGCTGCATATGTAGGTCACCAGAGCTAAAAATAGATTAAAAAACTGAAAACTTTAAAAATCTTCTTCTCGGAAACCACAAGGCTCGGAGCTTTCATATTTGATATGTGACATCCTCTTGTGGTCTTCTACAAAGATTGTTCAAATGATGCTGCTGGGATCAAAACTGGCCACGCCCCTGGGGGTCATATGGTTTATATAGACTTGAAAAGCAAAAGACTTTAAAAATCTTCTCTGAAACCGCAAGGCCCAGGGGTTTCATATTTGGTATGTAACATTGTATAGTGGTCCTCTACAAATATTGTTCAAATGATGCCCCTGGGGTGAAAACTGGCCACACCCCGGGGTCACATGGTTTATATAGACTTGAATAGCAAAATGACTTTAAAAATCTTCTCCTCTGAAACTGCAAGGCCCAGAGGTTTCATATTTGGTATGTAACATTGTATATTGGTTCTCTACAAAGATTGTTCAAATGATGCCCCTTTTCAAATGATGCCCCTGGGGTGAAAACTGTCCACACCCCGTCGCTCACATGGTTTATATAGACTTAAATAGCAAAATGACTTTAAAAATCTTCTTCTTTGAAATTGCAAGGCCTAGAGGTTTTATAATTGGTATGTAACATTGTATAGTGGTCCTCTACAAAGATTGTTCAAATGATGCCCCTGGGGTGAAAACTGGCCACACTCCGGGGGTCACATGGTTTATATAGACTTAAATAGCAAAATGACTTTAAAATTTTCTCCTCTGAAAGTTCAAGGCCCAGAGGTTTTATATTTGGTATGTAACATTGTGTAGTGGTTCTCTATAAAGATTGTTCAAATGATGCCCCTGGGGTCAAAGCTGGGCACACTCCGGGGCTCACATGGTTCATATAGAGGTAAATGGCAAAATGATTTAAAAATTCTTCTCTGAAACCACAAGGCCCAGAGGTTTCATATTTGGTTAAAACATTATATCAAGACCTCGATTGGGATTGCATATGGGATGGGTGGGGTCAAGGTCACTGTTACTAAAAATAGAAAAACATTTTTCCGCTCATTAACTTTACAACGCATTGAGATATTTTAATGAAACTTAATACATGGATACCTTATATCAACACCTCGCATGGGATTGCATATTGGGTGGGAGGGTTCAAGGTCAAGGTCAAGGTCACTGTTACTAAAAATAGAAAAACGGTTTCCGCTCAATATCTTGAGAACGCATTGAGATATTTTAATGAAACTTAATAAATAAATACATTATATTGAGACCTCGATTGGGATTGCATATGGGATGGGTGCGGTCAAGGTCAAGGTCACCGTTATTAAATATAGAAAAATGGTTTCCGCTAAATATCTTGAGAACGCATTGAGCTATTTTAATGAAACTTAATACATAAGTACCTTATATTGAGACATTGCTTGGGATTGCATATGGGGTGGGTGGGGTCAAGGTCACCGTTACTGAAAATAGAAAAACGGTTTCCGCTCAATAACTTGAGAAAGCATTGCGATATTTTAATGAAACTTAATACAC
Organism: Congeria kusceri; assembly: GCA_027627225.1. NCBI lineage: Eukaryota > Metazoa > Mollusca > Bivalvia > Myida > Dreissenidae > Congeria > Congeria kusceri. Next base: position 29,430,227 of record CM051028.1, read on the forward strand.
ATATCTTATATCGAGACCTCATATTGAGATTTTTAATTAAACTTCATACGTAGATACCTTATATCGAGACCTTGCTTTACGTATGTGGTGGGTGGGGTCAAGGTCAAGGTCACTGTTACTAAAAAGACAAGAACTAGAAAAAACAGTTTTCGCTCAACAACTTGACAACCTATTGAGATATTTTAATGAAACTTCATACATAGATATCAGGTGAGCGACCTAGGGCCATAGTAGCCCTCTTGTTTATGCTTTAGAGATAAAAATTCCTTTTCGGCATTTAAAACGTAGCAAAAGTAGTTATGAATTTAACATGAGTTAAAACTACACAGCTACACGTATAGGTTGTACTTATTTGCGCATATATAGCTAAAGAACTCTTTATTATAATGTAGTGTTATAAAGCAAATTGCCATGAATTTTCTTTAAAATCATGCATTTGTATACAATGAAAACTTATTGATGTCTTTAATAACAAGGACATTATCTCTACAAGGACTGTTACCAGTCAACAAAATGTTAAGCATATTCAGTTTACCAGTAAATGAGGTGATTATACCCAATCAATCATTAAAAGTGTGTGTAGATCTATTTGCATTCCTTTTCATTATCATGATTATGACATACTGGTAACATAGCGTAGATAAAAGAGCATGTTGCATTGTTGTTGTTCACACTTGCGACCATTTAATGCAGCAATGAAAGAAAAATAAATAGCCCAACAATACCCAGGGTTTGACCTTAACTTTTTGGAAGTGGTGGTCCACAGGACTGGCTACCTTCAAAGCCTACCGGCCCGACACTGTATGAACTGGTCCCGATAATCAAAATACGTCGAACAGCATAGTGAATACAAAATGATTTTCTGACTTGAGATCGGAAATATATTCAGAACACATGAAAATCTTTTATTCACTATATAATATAACATAATTTCGCTCAAAATGTGGTATGAACATTATTGCTTAAATAAGATGAGATATCAACTTCTTAAATGAACTTGACATACATTTGACATCCACGCCTTTTCGTGTGCTGAACAATAAAAATGCAATCATAACAATTAAAAAGATAATTATTTATTGTTATTTGATTGGGCTATTAGTTCTTTAGCATTTTGCAATCATTCCCACAATGCGGAAACCTAGACTCGAATTTTGTTTATTTCTATTATTTTTTTATTTAATATTGGTCAAAGAAACATGTAAACAAATTTAATTGACCCTGTTAGTCTTACGCGTTATAATTTGAATAGAAGCTATTATTAACTCATTGTTTTTCTAAAATATATGTTGTTTGAATAAATTTGTATTAAAATGATAACAGGTTATTAAATGACTATAGTTAATTATTATTAATGGAAATTGCTTCTCTAAAAAGCGGCAACAATGCCCGACTGATATAATTGGTGATAAGTTGATTTTACAACGAATAATACGCTGTTATAGTATAATGTTTGAAAAGGTGCGATTTGCTAGTATACATGAGAGCTTGTGGTAAAATGCAAATAAACAATATAATCTCGGACAATTTCCTGTATTCTTAATCACAAATTATAATTAACAAATTACACAGTTGGAACCAGTCCAACTGGTCACCGGACCGATCATCCTTCGAAGACAACCGGTCCGAGCGAAAAATCACAGGTCATGGAGCGACGGACAGGCATTAAGGTCGAACCCTGAATACCCATGAAAAGCCTTTTGGTATTTGTAGTTTAAACTGGGGTATGCTATTGACAATGTCAACAGATATTTATTTGCTCAACTATTCGAAGAAGAGTTGAGTTTTCCTACTTGCCCAGGCGTTGGCGTTGAATTTGTAAAAGATTTTATTCAAAAGTCTTGTAACTTCAAAACTACATAAGTTATTCCCTTGAAACATGGAATATACCTTTGTCATCAACTCAAGTATCAGGGGCAACATTCCGTGTAACATTGCTTTGTATTTTGGCAGAGTTATGTTGCTTTTCACATAGATTTTCTAGTTAAAGTTTATATTCAAAAGTTTCGTAACTTCAGAACTACATATGTTATTCACTTGAAACTTGGAATATACCTTTGTCATCAACTAAAATATGTGCAACATTCCCCATAACTCTGTTTTGTATTTTGACAGAGTTATGCCCCCTTTTCACTTAGATTTTCTGGTTAAAGTTTATATTCAAAAGTTTTGTAACTTCAATACTACATAAGCTTTTCACTTGAAACTTGGAACTAACCTTTGTCATCAACTCCAGTATCAGGGGCAACAGTCTCCTGTTGTTGTTGTTTTTCAAGGTATGCCCACTTTTTACACAGATTTTGTGGTAAAAGTTTTTGTTCCAAAATCTTAACATTTATAAACTATAATAAGGTTTTCACTTAACGTTTTGTATTTTAACAAATCTATGCCACTTCCACTTTCCAAAAATGTGTAGCAACTGAAATACTTGTTAAAGTCAAGTGCACTGTCCTCTGACAGCTCTTGTTTTCCGTAGTCTTGAATATGCCAGCTATATAATCTTAAATGGTCAGTAAATTATATAAAGGCGTACATGCAAGTAGTGTCTCACAGTGGATTACTAGCATCTCTTACATTCCCAAAATTCATCTAAAAGATCTTTCAAGGATCATACATTTTTAAGAGCTTTTCGTTATTCTGTAGTTTATTCATAGGTTTACCTTTCCAACCCATGAAGAATTTTTAAGGGGTCTGAATTAATTTGTATTCCAGAGCACAAACATGATTGTAGGCATTAAATCATAAGTTACTGTCCATTATGTATTTATCTAAAATATAATTGGGAAACAGAATTGCCAGTCTAGTTAAGTTTGCAATTAAGAGATTCCAAGAGTCTTAGATCTCACAAAAAATTATGTGACCTAAACATAATCCTTGTTAAATAGTGAAGAAAATCAGGACACATTGTACTAATGAGTCAAATTGTAACTAGATTTTCTAAGGGTCATATTGTAATAAACAAAAGTGATTTGCTTAGAGTCAAATTATAACAAGAGTGATTTGCTTAGAGTCAAATTGGAACAAGAGTGATTTGCTTAGAGTAAAATTATAACAAGAGTGATTTGCTTAGTGTCAAATTGGAACAAGAGTGATTTGCTTAGTGTCATATGGTAACAACAGTGCTTAACTTACAGTCAAATTTAAACCAGTCATTTGCTAAGAGTCTATACATCCAAGTAATATTGGTATTCGGCATAAATCCTGCTCACAAAATGTCTTTGATTAAATATTCTTTTGATTTCTTACTAAGTATCACTACTACCAGCCCATGTGGACCTTGGTAGGTGCGGGAATCAAGAAGGTCCACAACTCGCAGATGTTGATGAAAGAAGTCTTGCCGCAGGGTTGCGACCACTATGAACAGCGGCTACAGGAAATAGACCCTGAGACACAGTCACACTTGCAAACGGGGAGAAGGTATTACAAACAAAACGAGTAGCATTATAATAGCAATTTTTCTGCATTTGTGAACATGTAAAAAAGATTTTTGCAATGTTACAAACATATATAGATTTCTAGATTTGCACGAAGAAATAAAGTGGTAAAATTTAAGACTTTTCCCCAGAAAATGTGCACATATGCCCCATGCTAAAAAAAAATAAGAATTTTAGTAGCCATTGGCTAATCATTACTATATATTTTATGGTTCTTGATAAAAAAGCATTATGAGAGACATCCGAAATGGGATCAGATTTATTGATGCATGGGTCAAAGATAGGGAAGGTCAAATTGTCAATGTAGTAGCAATGTGTCGTCAGGCCACAAGAAAGGTATCCTGAAAAGTATGTGTACATAACATTACCATGCGCCCAATCTGACATTAAGATGTAAACAGAAGACTGATGAAGATAACCTGTAGCTAACCTATTTGACCTTAAATTTTTTACTTCACCTCAAGTGTACTTAAAGCATTGTGGGCTAGGTTTTGTTTGAGGCGAATTTTGGGGGCTGAAATGACACGATTTCTGATGCAAACTGGGGCCATCAATGCCACCACATTTCGCTAGAAATGACACAGTCATCTATCTAATGGAATCCATCTTTTTGCATTTTATGTGAATTTAAAGTCTAAATCATATTGATTGTGATTTTGCAACATTAATCTTGGATAAAGCCTTAAAAGTCCAGTTTAAAGTTCACCTTTGTGTGCTTTGAATCTAGCAAAACCTAATAGAAAACATACTGGTATTAAATATACAGAGGATATTTGTTGGTTTCGGTAGAATATCAATCTTAATTCACGAGTGATCATAGAAATTTATATTTTCGCAAGCGGCGCAGCCACTGTGAAAAAATATATTTTCTATGATCGCAAGTGAATCAAACATTGATATTCTACTGAAACCTACAAATTTTCTTTTTATTTTATGCTTTTATCGTCGTTTTTATGCCCCCCGGCATCTTAATGCAGGAGGTCTATAGTGATCGTCCTGTCCGTCCTTCCATCTGCCTTCCTTCCTTCTGTCTGTGACAAGGTTGAGTAGATTTTACCGTTTCGTCTAGCACCAACACCACTTAATACAACACTTTGATACTTACACAGTTGTTACTTATGACCATTCCCTATCCACCCCTATCACCCAACCTAAATTTGACCTTGACCTTGACCTAATTTGGACTTATAATAATTCAAAAGTGCCATTTCTTGTTTAACTAGATTTTACCTTTTCGTCTAGCACCAACACCGCTTGCTACAATACTTAGATATTTACACAGTTGTTACTTATGACTGTTCCCAATCCACCCATATCACCCAACCTTACTTTGACCTTGACCTTGACCCAATTTGCACTTAGAATAATTTAAATGGGCTGTTTCTTGGTTAACTAGCTTTACCATTTCGTCTAGCACCAACACTGCTTGCTACAACACTTGGATACTTACACAGTTGTTACTTATGACCATCCCCAATCCACCCATATCACCCAACTTTACTTTGACCTTGACCTTGAACTAATTTGGACTTATAATAATTCAAAAGTGCCATTTCTTGTTTACCTAGATTTTATCGTTTCGTCTAGCGCCAACACCGCTTACTACAACACTTGGATATTTACACAGTTGTTACTTATGACAGTTCCCAATCCACCCATATCACCCAACCTCACTTCGACCTTGACCTAATTTGGACTAAGAAATGGGCTTCCCAGCACCAACTGGGGGGAATGTGTGTTTATCAAACACAGAATCTTGTTTTACATTTTATGTGCTATCTAAATGCATTTCATTTTATAAAATCGTGGGAATTATAACGTCATGAGAAATGCATTTCATTTGATAAAATCGCTGGAATTATAACGTCATGACATGACGTTTTTGAGCCCCGCATAGTTGACGGTCCGTTCCATTTTCTGTATTAAATCAGGAACCATTGTGAAACAGTGAAAATTACCAGAGTGATAATTTTCACTGTTTCATACAGCGAATTACCAATTTTATTTCACTGATATTTCCCTAAAAATCACTGGAACGCATAAAATTAAAGTAAGATCTTGCAACATAAATAGTGGTATAAATAAAGTAAACTCCACAAGTTCAACAAAGGAAACAAGCTGCAAGTAATATATACAATATGTCATATTATTATAAACCTATTTATATCCTCCGATCAGGTTTCTTAAAATGTGACCGTCCAATATTTCACCGTATTAGATGAGCCTGCATACAATATGTTCCATATTGTACGGTCCGAGGTTAAACATGCGATGCTGCCTGAGCACTCCCAATTAAGTGTCCCATATATAAATATTCAAAACATGCTGATGACAAATACGCAAATGTTTGATAACACTGTGAAATAATTATTCACCACATTTAACTTGCTTATATTATTTTCTTAATATTAAACTGTTTATAACGTATCTACCAAGAAAACTCAACATGTTGTCATGTATATTTTGGAAGTAACTTATCATGAGGTCATTTGTTAATGATGTGAGAAAGCACTTTTCCGCAGACTTTATGCTGTAAATATTACATGATTGCGGCAAATAATACTACAATATAAATAGTTATATAATATAAAGGTTATTTAACAGCGTTGTGTACAATAACGTGATACATTTGGACTCGTACACATCTCACTTACTCACATTGGACTCTCATATCGGCTCTTCCACTATGGTTTGTCTGTTGTGTACTCCTCCAAATACATAACCGTCTTGTACAGAACACTGTTAAATAACCTTTATAATATTATTAGCAGTAAGCTATGTCATTCACTGCAAAAATCATCCTATGAGTGCTCGTGTATTCATTAATTATTCTGTTCGTGTTATTTGCAGTCTGTATGGAAGCCATTAGATTAATACTGAGGTTAATTAATCAGAGATGATACTGATCATAGAACTTCAATATGGTAATAATTATGTTATAAGCCTAATTAAATCCATTAAGCAGATTTTTTGTAATGTTCTGTTTATTGTTTGTTTTACATAGGCTTACATAAAGCTGTCCAATTACTGTATGATATCAATATTTTGGAGAGAAAAAACCTATACCTCTTTTATATAATGTCGACGACCCAAGAATTATGTTTGCTAATAGAGACCAAAGATTTACAAAAATACATAATTATCATGGGATAAATTATAGAACATCAGTTGATTTATGATAGATTTTAAACCAGTCTTTATATTACCAGTACTTGTATATCTATTCTTGGATAAAATTTATTGCTGTTTTCCTGTCACGCAAAATAGCATTTAATGTACAAGAATAAACGCATTGATCATTAGGAATACATCATAACAACAGCGGCAATTAGCGGGCAATTAGCAAATAGCATCAACCTTGTGTGGCAGACTGTTCTGTTTCTCCTAGATATCATGCGATGGAAATTCTTTTCTATGTCAGGTACAATGATTTGTAAAAAATCTTCTGAATGTTGACGTTTAGAGATTGAGAGGACGATTTGCTCTGACATGTTTGCAGTACAAGTACCAGTAAAATTATCTCCTATTTCAGGTACAGTGAATTGTAAAAAATCTTCTTTCTGAACGTGAACGTTCAGAGGTTTAGAGGACATTTATTTAGATCTCACGTTTACAGTACAACTACTTTATGTAGTAGTGTTATTAGGTAGAAATACTACATGTCAAGCTTAAAACGTGCACATTAAGCAGGACAGGATGTATAGAACGGAGGGTAAACAACATGAAACACATGGGCTATAGACGCAGTAGATTATGTGTAAACATGACTGTGAGAAACCGCAGACCTTCGTGCATAACTCGGTGATTTTGTCATGCTCATGGCTTACCAAAGTGCCTTTGTATGTTTTCAAGTGTCCAGTTGTTATTAGGTCAGAACGACGTCCCTTAAAAAATTAGTCATTTTAATCGTTAAGTGAACAGGGCTTAATTTAAATTTTAAGCAAGTTCCAGCATAGTGCAATAAGTTATATATAAGTGTACAATATATGAATATTGCATACATCCAATATATAGTTTAACACAATTTCCTTTTTAATGGCAAAATTATAATAATTCTGTAGCAAGTGATCTGCATGTAAATTAATGTGTTTATTTTGTTTATACTATGTTAATTTTAATGCATTTTTGCCAAAGTCTAATAGACTGGTATTTTTCCTATAATAATGTGAATTTTTTTCGGAATATAGTTTAATGAATCAGTGATGGCATGTGAATGACCATTGTGCTCCTTACAGCTGCATACACTTGCAGAAGATATTGTATTTGCTTATTTGGTTTGTAAACCATGTGTACACATATGAGGCATGTCGTGAGAAAACCAGGCTTAATGCATGTGCGTCAAGTTTCATCCTGTATCAGCATATGCAGTTAGCACAGGCTATTCCAGAATGACACTTTCCGCTTTTATGGTATTTTCTGTTTCAAGGAAGTCTCTTCTAAACATAAATCCGCTGTAGGAGGATCCGGGACGACACTTAACGCACATACATTTAGCCTGGTTTTCCCTCATATCTTTTTAACTTATAGCTCAATGAAACATTCCGCTCTTGTTCAAGGTCAAAATTAAGGAGACATTATGCGCCAGTGAACAGTTGTATTAAGCATTAATTTTGAACCAGGCATCTGGCTCTTGTACAATAATGATGTATCTTGAAGCTTAAATAGTTATAGATAACAATTTATAGCACTTAACTATTGTTAAAGCATGATGTTACCAGACTATCAAGTTACAATACTGCAATCTATTTAAAAATCTTCAAAGGCTTTTAAGACATCTTTAACTTGGTATGTTACTGGAAAAGATTGTCTACTGATATGACCTTATATCAGTAGAAATGTCTTCCTAAAATGCAACTAAAATCACTGAAGTTATTCCTGTTACTGCTAATTCTGCAATTTTGTCCATTTTCAGTTGACATACGACTACCTTGTTATCGGCCTTGGAATACAGATTAACCTCAACAAGGTGAGAACTTGTATCATGTATGTGCTCTTCTCCTAGACTGGCACAAATTAATATGTGCAATAAGACTTATCTAAGAAACCTATCTAAGAATTGAAAATAGAATTCATTTGTATATCGCCTACTCCCCCCCTCCCCCATCCTTTAATGCAGTAGATACAACTGCTGTCTGTACATGTTTAAAAATTAGTTTTCCTAAAATTCGACATGACACAGGAATCACGATGATGCCGACAAAGTCAGCAGTTGACTGATTAGTTTACTTCATGAAAATATGAAAATTTGTTTGTTCTTTTTAGCTCGACTATTCACCGAATAGTCCGAGCTATTCTACTTACCCATTCAGCGTCGGCTTAATGCTCTGGTTCAGATCTGCAACAAGTTCTTTGTAACTTCTACAGATATTCAAGTGAAATTTCACACGTCTTCCGGGTCATTATGTGAGGTCACTGACCAAGGCCCATATTACCTTTGAGGTAATAATCTAACAAGGGCTGTCTCAGGACAGCATTAACGATTACTCTGACAAAGCGGCATGAATAGTCGAGCATGCTGTCCTGAGTGGGCTCTTGTTAGTTTATTACTTCACACTAAAGTCGAGTGCGTAGCTTTTATTTGTTATGTTGATATACATATGTTTACTAAAACATTGCATGGCATTATTTTCAACAGTGATGAATGGTTATATAGACTTTCCTATACCGTTGAGGAGAAAATGGTTCTACTTAGCTATGAGATATATGTAGAACAATGTGGTTTTGCAGGTTGAAGGTCTAATAGAGGCCCTTAAAGTGGACCGGAACGTTTGCACAAACTATGTGCGGGATTACGTGGTGAAGACCTTCCCAGCCATACAGAATTTCAAGGGAGGTAATGCAATCTTCACATTTCCGAACACACCAATCAAGTGTGCGGGAGCACCACAGAAAATCATGTACCTGGCGGAAGAATACTGGTCCAAGGTTGATACATATGTTTGTTTAGTATTCTGCATGTGAAATTTGTTAAATGTTTGACATAAATGATAATTGGTGCATTCTGAGATATTGTACTGAGTGGTCCATACAAAGGTTCATGGAGTTGTTGATAAAATAAATACTGAAGAATATGAGAAAATCATTAAACAACTACATGAAAAAGATTTCCAAACTCATATCAATAGAATATGAGAAAATCATTAAACAACTACATGAAAAAGATTTCCAAACTCATATCTATAGAATATGAGAAAATCATTAAACAACTACATGAAAAAGATTTCCAAACTCATATCTATAGAAGTGAAATGAGCATTACAGAGATATAGCTTTCTGTCCATTCTGGTAGTTCTGGTACTAATAGCTGAAAGTTTGTGGAAATGTTAAAAAGTTCATAAGTTAAATGCAGTGACAATTTTATAGTGAAATATGGCTGCACAGAAATCATTTTGAAGACAGACTTATGGAAGTTCCTAGGTTAGAGATTAAATGAGATATTTTTTAAGGCCTATGTATTTAACTATTGAGTATACTGAAGAAATCAGATTTATCAAAATAGTCATATGTGGTACTTATTTTCTGTGTTGTTACAGCATGGCGTTCGTGACAAGACAACTGTTATGTACAACACATCTTTAGGTGTGATATTCGGAGTGAAGAAGTACGCAAATAGCCTTATGCCTGTTGTTGAAAGGAAGTAAGTGGATACAAGACATTTATCTTGACTTTTAAATTCTACAACATTTTGAATTGGTGTAGGAAATTGGTCTGTCTGTAGACATCTGCTCTTCACCAAAAAATATTTGTTGGCATTATATCTAGGTCAAGTTTGATAAGGAATTATGGAGTTATGGCCCTTGAATTATCTAAAATTGGCCTTTGTAGCTGTTTCTGCTCTCTAAGTCCAAAAGTTTTCATCCGATCGTAACCTTACTTCATGAAAATGTTTGTAATAATAATATCTAGGTCAAGTTCGATAATCAGCCAAATCGCCCCAGGAGTTGTGCAGTTATTGTCCTTGAATTATCTGAAATTGGCCTTTTTAGCTGTTTCTGCTCTCAAAGTCCAACAGTTTTCATCCGATCTTCACAAAACTTCTTGAAAATGTTTGTTATAATAATATCTAGGTCTAGTTCAATAATCAGCCAAATCGCCCAAGGAATCGTGGAGGTATGGCCCTTGAAATATGTAAAATTGGCCTTTTTACCCATTTCTGCTGAAAGTCCAACAGTTTTCATCAGATCTTCACCAAATTTCATGAAAATGTTTGTAATAATAAAATATAGGTCAAGTTCAATAATCAACCAAATCCTCCAAGTTACTGTGGAGTTATGGCCCTTGATTATCTAAAATTAGCCTCTTTAGCTATTTATACCCCCACAAACGAAGTTTGGGGGGGTATATAGGAGTGAGCTTGTCGGTCTGTTGGTTTTTCGTTTCCGGATGATAACTCAGGAAAGGCTTGACATATTCAAATAATTTTTGGGACACATGTGTAACATCAAAGAATACAGGTCAAATGCGATTTTGGTTACAAACCACTAAATTTTGACAGATTTAAGGTCCCTTTTCGACTTAAAATTCCCGAAAAACATGATTTCTGGATGATAACTCAGGCATGGCTTGACATATTCAAATAATTCTTGGTATGCATGTGTAGCATCATAAAATACCGGTCAAATTCGACTTTGGTTACAAACCACTAAATTTTGACAGAGTTATGGCCCTTTATTTGACTTAAATTCCCTAAAAACATAGTTTCCTGGCAATAACTCAACAATGGCTTGACATATTTAAATAATTATAGCATCATAAAATACAGGTCAAGTTCGACTTTGGTTACAAACCACTAAATTTTGACACAGTTATGGCCCCTTTTGCACTTAAATTCCCGAAAAACATGGACAATAACTCATGAAAGGCTTCACATATTTAAATTATTTTTGGTACATAGGTGTATCATCATAAAATACAGATCAATTTCAACTTTGCTTTCAAACCACTAAATGTTGACAGATTTATGGCTTGTATTGAAATTAAATTTTTCCAAATACATTGTTGACCATTCACAAATTTAAGCATTCTCTCTCTGTCCATTTCTTTCGAATGGATGCCATAGTTTTGTGACAAGGCCATATTGTGTGGGTATATCCATCACTCATGTGACAATTCTAGTTTAACCTAGAGAGGGCATAACTATTTTAAAAACAGCTCTTGTGAAATGTTAATTTGATAGATTCGACTTTGATTGGTATTTGATTATATGCAAATGTAAGCATTTTCAGCATGTGAATGACATTGTGTAGGATCTTGTCTTCAATGTCTTTGAACAATAATTGTTTAATATGGATTATTGTCTATTGCTATCCATGTAGTGTTTGGTATTTACTTGCAGTTCCATTATATGCAAACTGTTCAATGTTCATTTGTTTTTCCATTGCCATAGGAACATCAAGCTGAACTTACGAAGGAACCTGTCCTCTGTAGACCCTTTGAAGAAGATGGCTACATTTGATCTACTAGACAGCGAAAAGGGAGAGAAAATGACATATTCAGTATGCACGGATGTTAATAGAATTTGAAAACCAAGAGTCAAATGGCACCTGGCTGTAAATCTTTAGGGGTCAAAATGAACATTTCAGTGGTCACTGAAATTTGATAATTGTCTAATTTCAATGACTGTACCATAGTTACCCTATGTATTGGTACAAAAATAAATAATTTTTTATAGTCCCAATATTAATTAAGGGACATAAAAAAATAATTATTGAAATTGTGTCCCAACATTTATGGCACTATATGATACAGTTCTATATATATAAATGTCTTGAACCAATTAATTATTTTTATTTCTTTGGGATAATAATCGCTTACTAAAATATTTAATTATAAACAATTAAAGGGATTTTTTTCAGTAGACTGGTGTTTTATAAGATCAATTATTTCTTGCTGTGGACTAAATGGTAATTAATTGAGAAGCTTAATTAGAAGACCATACTCCAGTAGAGTACACAGTTTCGACCAACTACATGTAAACATACCCCTGATGGTGTGCATAATGGTGTATTGATAAGCAAGCTCAAAATACCATGTAACAAGTCGCTATGCAACCAGTGTAGTGGCTTGTTATGGAATGTTTATGCAGTTACAATATAAGGTGTTATTTTGGTGTCCCAATATTTAGGGACACGAAATAATTCAGATTTCAAATGTGTCTCAGTGTTTAGGGGCGCGAAAAATAAATATTTTTCCAAAAATTAGGGTGTCCCAATACTTAGGGTAATTATTGTATGTAGTTATGAGGCGCGTCGTGGGAAAACCGGACATAATGCATGTGCGTAAAGTGTCGTCCCGGATTAGCCTGTGCAGTCTGCACAGGCTAATCCGGGACGGCACTTTCCCCCTACAGTGGATTTATGTTTAGAAGAGACCTCCTTGAAACAGAAAATACCATAAAAGCGGAAAGTGCCGTCTTTACACTTTACGCACATGCATTATGACCGGTTTTCTTATGACGCGCCACTTATGGTCTTTTTCACCAACACTTTAATTCGTTACAGTATGACTTCCTCCACGTGGCACCCCCTATGTCTGCCCCTGATGTTCTCAAGAACTCTACAGTGCCGATCGTTGATGCTGCCGGTTTCCTCGACGTGAATAAGTACACCTGTCAGCACGTCAAGTTTCCCAACATCTTCGGTGTTGGAGATTGTACCAACATTCCTACAGCAAAAACAGCAGCCGCCGTTGGTAAGAGTTCATATGAGGCCTGTCGTGGAAAAACGGGGCTTAAAGCATGTGCGTGAAGTGTTGTCCCGGATCAGCCTGTGCAGTCTGCACAGGCTAATCCGGGACGACACTTTCCGTCTACAGTGGATTTATGTTTAGAAGAGACTTCATTGAAACAGAAAATTCCATATGAGCGGAAAGTGTCATCCGCACAGGCTAATCCAGGATGACACTTAACGCACATGCATTAAGCCTGGTTTTCCCACAACATGCCTCATTTTAATGTCAGTATAGAGCTTATGGTTAAAAGATTGTTGAATTTTAAGACTTTGGTGCGTTCTAAGACTTAGTTTAAGAACTAGGCACCGGATGCAAAAAAAAATATCAAGTATATTATAACAGTATTAGCTTACGGGTACATTTTGAATAAAAAGTGTTTATCAGATAATTACAATAAATATTTTGTTTTGTAACTTTGATTTTAAAATAATAATTTTGATTGATGAAATGAGAGTTTATGCCTGTAATTCTTAAGAAAATGTGGGAAATGTGACCTAGGAAACCAGTTGAAATCAATTTTCTGTCTCTGTATGACTGTGTGTACTATATCCAGTTATTTAATTTATGATGTTGTTGGGGCATAAATGACACCTGTAAATTGAACATGAAATACATTATTATGGTGTTTCTACCAGTATTATTGCGCAAATTGTTTAGCATTTCAACGCATCTTTTTTAGTTTTACAACAACAAATTGCTTTCGCTTTAACTGGTAAATATTGATACCGATTTGACAGACTGGAAAAAGTATGTTGAAAGGCATTACAATGAAAAATTCTTTACTAAGCATAAACATCTGCTTGATAACATTAAAAAAAAAAACATTCAAAATCTTGTTGAAAAGTAAATAACAATGATCTATGCTTCTAATATCTTGTTTCAGCAACACAAAACAAAATTGTTCATCAGAGTATGAAGGAAGTTATGGCTGGGAAAACGCCTACTGGTGGTGTGAGTATATTTGGTTGATTTCTCCAATACTCTCAAACTAAATGTGATGTTGAATTGATGATTTTTGCAATAGTGTCAAACTTTTGATGTTTACTGATATTTGATTGATTTCTGCAATCTTCTTGAACTAAACTTGATGCTGATTTGAATGATTTCTCCAATACTCTCAAACTAAACTTGATGTTGATTTGATGATTTCTTCAATAATGTCAAACTAAATTTGATGTTTACTGGTATTTGATTGTTTTCTGCAATCCTCTCGAACAAAACTTGATGTTGATTTGATTGATTTCTGCAATAATCTCAAACTAAAGTTGATGTTTATGTTGATTTATTTCTGCAATACTCTCGAACTAAAGTTGATTTGATTGATTTATGCAATACTTCGACTGTAACTTTATTGTTTAACTTTTGCAAAGAGCATGATAACATATTGATTTCTCATTTGCATTCTGCTTTGAAGAATCATGATGTTCACAACTTGTCTTTTCCTTATTATTTAAATGATTTTAATTAGAATGTTTTCAGTATGTTGTAATAAGAGCATCTGCATGTTATATATGTAGTAAAATATACTTATTTTGTGATCAGTTCTTGTTTCATTTTTTATTACCGGTCAAACAAAAATTATTCATTTCTATTTTGAAAATATATATATTAACATGCATGCATGCAGATAAAATCTATGAATTTCCATATGTAATATGTTATATGTAATATGAAATTTCTCATAAAACTAATACTATTAGCAATCCTGGCTATCCTGAAATTCTCAGCAAACCATTTTCAAAAGATTGTAAGATAATCGTGCTACAAAATTTAGGAAGAATTTTCATGAAAGACTCCCTGGTTTTTATTTCAGTACGATGGCTACACATCGTGTCCGCTAATCACGGGCTACCACAGCTGCATTCTGGCGGAGTTCGGGTTTGATGGTGCCGTTATGGAGACATTCCCAATCGACCAGGGCAAGGAGCGGAGGACCATGTTCCACATGAAGAAAGACATCATGCCACAGATTTACTGGCAAATGCTTCTCAAGTATGCTAAATTGTGCTTCTCCTCTTTGGGTTTCTTTTATACATTTAAACTATGTAATAAAAATACTTTGTGTTAAAATTGTGCTTCTCTTATATGGGTTCCTTTTATACATTTAAACTATGTAATAAAATACTGTAATGTTTGTGTAGATAGATAAGATACATTTATAGATTTATTCAGGTGAAAACACACAAGTTTACAACACTTGACAAATTCAGTTATAAACAATAGTATAACTAATGTGTGATTATTAAAACTATCAAAAGCAATAAGACTTGAATGTACTCAACTACAATTGAATAGGCTAGAGGAACAGCTATTATGAGGCAAGGTAACATTTGTTTGAATCAATTAATGTGAATAAATTATGGAAGCAAGTCATAGTGTGTGGAAACCTAGGATAGCCCATCATGAAAGCTTGAAAACTTATATCCGATGGGGTGCTTGTATACAAATCATGCGAGATGTTCCTACTTTAGCAAAGTTGTATCTATGTAGTGTGACTCTTTATACACAGTCATAATACTTTTTGCTTCTAAATATCTTATCTTTATTTCATTGATTAGTACAATTTTGAATGGTGATGCCCCATTAACCATTCCTAAATATTTTAAACTGCCAACTGATGGCAGCAAGAATCCGACACATTCACACCCTGATATACTGTATAATATCTGAGTTGGTGTTTGTTATTATACCCCCACATATGAAGTTTGGGGGGGGGGGAGGCGGTATATTGTGAGCTTGTCTGTCAGTCGGTCTGTTGGTTTTCATGGTTTCCGGACGATAACTCGAGAAAGGTTTGACACATTCTAATAATGTTTAGTACACGTGTAAGATCATAAAATACAGGTCAAGTTTGACTTTCGTTACAAACCACTAAATGTTGACAATAGTTATGAACCCTTGTCGACTTCCCTAAAACATGGGTTCCGGGCAATAACTCAAGAAAGGCTTTGACATATTCAAATAATTTTTGGTACACATGTGTAACATAATAAAATACAGGTCAAGTTCGGCTTTGTTACAAACACAGGTTTAACATCATTTGACTTTATAAACCACTAAATGTTGACAGAGCTATGGCCCCTTTTCGACTTCCATAAAAATATGGTTTCTGGACAATAACTCATGAAAGGCTTCACATATTTAAATTTTATTAGGTACATAGGTGTAACATAATACAAGTCAATTTTGACTTTGGTTACAAACCACTAAATGTTGACAGAGTTACATCGTAAAAAAGCATTCTCTTTGGGTCCATTTCAAATGGATGCCAGTTTTGTAACAATGCCATATTGTGGGGGTATATTCGTCACTCTTGTGTCAATTCTAGTTTACAGAGGCTAGAGCCAACTGAAAACCAATACCACATATGCAACAGTTGTATGAAGTTGTTTGCTTGTTTGTGTTACAGAGGCTACTGGGGAGGTCCACAGCCCTACAGGAAGATGATGCATCTAGGATTTGTGTAGTCATTGCTATGGCAACTAGAGCAGTATTTGTGTAGACATTGCTAGGGGCCCGTGACATTCTAACAAAGATTCCATACCGTATCATTCATGTATAGCACAAGATTTAGACAGGGCATTTGTTTTAGTTGACTTTCCGAACAAGAATTGTGATAAATATCAAGAACCGTGCAGGGTAAATATTGTCACTTGTGTGGTTCACAATTAGACATTAGATAACAAAGGTTGTTGATGCAGATTTGCGTGTGATTAATTGTTCTAGAATAGTATCTGCTCAGTCACACTTGTTTCCATGTGAAATATGTTGTATATATGTGTAAAACATCTACAGTTGTATATATGTGTAAAACATTTATGGTTGTATATATATGTAAAACATTTACGGTCATGAGTTTATTTTGTTTGCATTTTTTTGCCTAAACCATCGTTGTTACTACTTTTAAAAGTATATAATGTTTTATAATTGGATTATGTTTTATTGTTATATGTTGTTTCCAGGAAACCATGTGGGTGAATTACTATCCTTACTGCTGTCTGTGAAATGTTTGTAAATCATGTCTTGGTTACTGTGGGAACGTTTTTCTGATTTTTTAACAATTTAAAATTTTATGCGTATTGCAGACAAGATCTATTAAAGCATTCTTTTTATATAAGTATGTGAATTAAAAGATGTTAAATAAAAGAATGACAAACTATGTCTTATTTGTTTGCATATATTTTGTTCAGTAACACACCTTTAAATTTACAATCTTATTTCATTCACAGATGAACTTGGTCATCTTTGTCGTCCTCATAATATACGAAGAACGACAGTTCGGAATTAATTTCCCACTTTGACATATCCAGGACTTGGGAAAGAGTTTCAGATAACAAAGTTCAGCTGTATATACACATATCAATTCAGCCGTTGATAAAAAACTCACAAATTTCTGCCCAAATCCATAAATACAGGGTTTGACTTCAGAAACAGTTCAGGGGATGAAACTCCTATGCCTGTCACAGATCACTTAAACCAATTGAGGACAGTTTGTATGAAATTTAGCATTTCAGTGACAAAAAGGGGCATAATGCAACAGTAAATGATAAAAATCAATCTGTGGTTAACGATATTAAAATGCAACCTGCTGACATACAAAAAAGTCCACATATTATCAACTGACCAGCATGGACATTTTTTTTAAGTGACAGATCGCTATTGGATTAATAACAATTCCTTCTCAGTTGGATTCATCTACAACGAACACCATTTACAAAATATGGTTGTTTTTACATCTCCATCAAACAATAAAATTCTGACTCTAAATGGCCAAAGGCAACTGTCAATCAAATCTTGCATACCCACTAATGGCGTCCAACAATTATTATCTATCGACACATGAATGACTGCCCAGCCATACACGCATTGCACTTAACACCACAATTGTGTTTTGCACTCCTTGCCTCTAAAAGTTACAAATAGCTCCAGCTGTCATGGAAACTACAACTGACGGACATCGAACATTTTCAATAATCAGCGCCTACAGATATTTCGAATGTATTCAGATCCAACCATTCAGAAGGATATTTACTAGGGATGGGACCGAATAGTCGAATATCGGATAATATTCGAATATAAAAAAACGAATACGAATATTCAATTTTCAAATTTATTTAAAGAACAAAATTGTATAAAATCATGTGTTTTTCCAGTTTGATTGCAAAGTTAACATGAATTCCAGTCGCATTTCCTGCCTAGCAGGTGGGTGGGGGCAGTGTAACGTTTTTACAACACATGCCAAACATGTCCAATTAACGACAATTGATAATTGGCAGGGGGGCCACATCTTTAAAAGTGCCGCGAATTAACGGTTTGAAGGAGGCGCGAATATGACGAATTGTATCCACAAATAACAAAACTGGGTCATGTTGTGATAACGGTTTCACAGTTTGCACAAGGCGTACATTGTTGTTTATTGTCCTTAAGTGACATCTATACGGTTAACTTGTTTACAGTAAATTACAATTACTCTCTAAGTAAACCAATCAAAATGAATCCATTATCAGTCAATCGATTTCTTTAACAAAATTATCATGATTTGGTCAATCTTAATATACGTCACTTGTTAATTATTCTCCATTATATCAACACCGTATATTATACAAGAGTCTTGATTAATAAACAATGCCACCATCATGTGTTTGGAAGTACTTTACGCGGTCATTAGACAAAACCCAGGCAACGTCTATGTAATGAGAAATTTGTGTACGGAACGATTAACAAATTAAATTAACAATACATTTAGCAAGATCTTACATTTCTTCATTTACTCATTTACCACTGAAAAAAGGTAAAACAACTACGTACACGTAGTATACATATTTGGGATAGGTAAATATTCGGACATAGTGCCGTATATAGTAGTTTTTACAAAACGAACATTCAAATATATTCGAATACCAAAAACGAATATTCGAATATTGATTTCAGTATTCGGTCCCATCCCTAATATTTACCATTAATCGGTGTAAATCTATAGCAAGCTGATGAGTTTTACTCAAGCTAAACAACTATTTTTGCGGATGGCAACAATTCAAATAAACATTATTTACTGGTGTATTAGTATTCTTTTTCACTGAAGACATTTTAATGCTCAATTTGCTTTCTAAAATACTGAGCAAAAGTTCTGTAGTAACTGTAACATAAGACATTTTTTGTCCCGGGTAATTGTCTACATGTTTCATGTCAATATCAAGTCTGTATTTTACGCTGCAATGAGTCCCGTAGCTCACTGATCCTCCGGTCTAGGTCTTCAATGCTCAAATCCTGAAACATCACGAATGAACTAGAACTCCGCGAGTCGGATAAGTCGTCTGACGCCGGATAGCTTACGTGAATCCAAATGAAGAAGCACTAAAGGTTAATGCTCTAATTTCTTAAAACAGATTTATTGAAATCTTCAAAAGCACTGCACTTTGGCTAATTGCAAAGAAAAGACTTATTAAAAACAAAAGTGCGACACAAAAATAAGTATGAAAATAAACAAAGGGCAATAACTCCGAAAGCATGAGGTGCAGAGTAACGGTTCTTATGCTTTGCATTTCTCCTCAATGAGATCTATCTACCTATGAAGTTTGAAGTTGAAAGCTTTCATAGTCTTAGAGTTATGCTCCGGACAAAAATTAAGTACAAAAATAAACAAAGGGCAATAACTCCAAAAGTATGAGGTGCAGAGTAACGGTTTTTGTGCACTGCACTTCCCCTCAATGAGATCTATCTTCCTATGAAGTTTCATGTTGATAGCTTTAATAGTCTAAGAGTTATACTCCGGACAAACGAAAGGGGCCGCCGCTGCCGCCGACACCGCCGCCGCCGACATAAGTATAATACAATTTCTGTTAGTCCAAAATCAACAAAGTGCTAATGCTATAAATGCCATAACATTTTTTGGTGCATTTTGGGAAGTTTTACCAGCACAAACAATCTGCAACTTGGTTTTTATTTTGTTCATATCAAAACTAATGTGTAATTTGAAAAGCGTAATTTGAGGCGCGTAGTTGGAAAACCGGACTTAATGCATGTGCGTAAAGTGTCGTCCCGGATGAGCCTGTGCAGTCTGCACAGGCTAATCCGGGACAGCACTTTCTGCTTTTAAGGTATTTTCTGTTTGAAGGAAGTCTCTTCTAAACATAAATCCACTATGGGCGGAAAGTGCCGCAGACTGCACAGGCTAATTCAGGACGACACTTTACGCATATGCATTAAGTCCGGTTTTCCCACGACGCGCCTCATTTATTTTAACAAATGTATGCAGTATGAAACATTCTACCATGCAGATAGAAATACAACTTAATAAGCAAAAGAAGGCTCCTTTGAAAATAATTTCCCAGTTCAGAAAAAAAGTATGCATCTTGACACCATGACAACCTACATCGGTATCTCTTGACTGCACTTGCGGGTCGTGACGCTCAGCTTTTACTTTTTTCGGCCGAGGTGGCTAAAAAGATACATTTAAAACCATGTTTACCACATTTTTTTTATCCAAACTGACTCTGCTTTCTCAAATATTCTCCCGCATGTTATAACAACATTAGTTTAGCTCACTGTATAGCAATAAAGTGTGCATAAATAATATTGTAAAGATACATTCATTCTGAATGAAAATTAGATAATCGCACAAGATAATATCTTGTGATGTAACATCAATTTTAAAATAATAATTTGCATGGATGAAATAAGCAACTTAAGCCTGATATTCTCAAGAAAAATTGAGAAATTGGACCCTGGTGTTCATGCATTATGAAGTGTAAGGGAGACAACTGGGTATATAGTCTTGAAAAGGACATCGAGGTTTCCAAGATAAGAAATTTTGATTATATAATGGGCAAATCCCCAACGCACATTAATATTTGACCATAAAAGCCTTATACATACACATATTTAAATGAAATTTCAGACATTACTGTCAATTATCAAATCTTTTCAACGGAACAATTATTGGTAAAATTGATTGGCCAGCTAAGGTCATTATGACCCATGTGTTGTTTCCGCTTCAATCTAAAATAGTGACGGTAGTTCTATTATGTGCGTTAGGAGATTTGCCTAGTATACATTACAACTATACTCACAAGAACTTATAGCTCGGACAAATTGACCTGACACTCATGAACTCTATTTGCATAAATTATGCGCTAATTGTTTCCTATATTTATACTCAGTTTTGTTCATGCGCGTGTTTCATGTGTTGAATGATACGGTATTTTCAGTGGATTACTCTTTCATCGATTTAACTTGATTTCATTGCAGAAAGAAATATATTAAATATAATGGATTTGTAATATATTCATGCATAAAAGTCAGTGTCCGGTTCATTTGTCCTAGCTATACCTATTGTTTGCACCAATATTCAAACCTCGAGAATACTCATAATTATTTTTTGTTTTAACAGAACTAGATCTATAAGATAATATTTCATATATTATCTAACTCTCATAACAAAACAGGACATAAAACCTAAATTTTGTTCAGACTATCATAGATTTATATAAACATTGAATTTCTAATAAAATTACATTTTAAGAAGCATTTATTAAATGATTGCTTAACATAGGTTCTGTGTTTATCAACGCTCAGTAAAATATTTATTTTATGATTATAAAAAGGTGGTCAACATGACACTTTTCGTGGGAGCGGGAAAGTTAGTAGTAGTAAAATCGATTTGAATGAAATGTACTTCAAGTACATCTATGCGCATGCGCACTATTGATAACGGTATTGTAGTGTGGAAAAGTTTTCATTGACGTGTGCGATTTTGTAGGCATGAGTTCGAATCCTATTGGAACCGTGTATCAAAACAATTTTTTGGCATTGTTATATACTGGGGTGTGATTTCGGAAACACCTCAGGGGAGGAAAATACCCTACCATCCTTAATGGTTTTCTAAAACTCTTCACTTGTAAATACATCCAATAAAGTTCAGAACTATTTGCAACACAAACTTGGCGTCCAAACGAAGGAAATCAGCTGAAAGGAGGAGAAATCACACCCCTATATATAATTTTTTTCTTAACGATTCCATCAATTTATTATTGCTACTAGCAAACAAATATTTTACGGGACATTCTGTCCATATGCCCCTATAACACCGATACGTGATGATCTAAGTACTAAAAATGAAGGTCTGGTAATTACTCTTTTGAACATTTTTGTACATTTCCACAATCCGGACTCTTACCCCCGATGAAAAGTATTCTGGAGAAAGACTTTCTAGGAACAGAATTCTTTCTTCAAGTTCTTTGAGTCGACTAAAGATGTCTGACTTATTGGAACCTACAAAAATAATAATCGGAGATCTATTTGTAAAACAATGTTCAAGTATTAACAAACGTACTTTTATAAATATCCTTATATCTTCAACCTGAATAATACAGTTGGAGTGACATTACCTGCCTAATCAGATACCATATAGGTCTCATTAGCATTTTCTTTTTCAGATTGATTACAACTAGATCCAATTTAACTCTGACAGCAGGCTGTGTACTGAGCATAACTGTAAGCAATCTTTGTATTGACATGTCAAATATGAAAACTAGAGATGTGTCCAAAGGACACGGGTGCCCCCACATTGCGCTGGTTGTCACAAAACCCTATGCAATTACTATACCCAGGGGCACAAGTTCACATGCTAATGAGTATGTCTATAAAGCTTCATCACTCTAGCAGTTATACTTTTCAAGTTACAAGCGACACAAGTCCAAAAATGTTAGTTTTTGCTAAAAAGGGCCATAACTCTGATGATCTCCAACAAATCTGCACCAAAATACCCAGGTTCACAAGTTCACATGCTGATGATAATGTTTTTAAAGTTTCATCATTCTAGCAGTTCACATGCTAATGAATATGTTTTCAATGCTTCATCATTCTAGCAGTTATACTTTTCGAGTTACACATGACACAAGTAAAAAAAATGTCAAATTTTGCTTAAAAAGAGCCATAACTCCACTGATCTATGACAAATCTGCACCAAAATACACAGGTACACAAGTTCACATGCTCACGAATATGAATATGTTTATTAAGTTTCATCACTGTAGCAGTTATACTTTTTGAGCTCCACGCTACACAAGTCCAAAAATGTAATTTTTTTATTTAAAAAAAGGGCCATAACTATGCTGATGTCGGAAGAAACTGCACCAAAATACCAAAATGCACAAGCTCACATGCTGATTAATATGCTAATAAAGTTTCATTACTCTAGCAGTTATACTTTTTGAGTTACATGCGACACAAAAATCCGACGGATGGATGGACGGGATGGACGGACATGGGCAAATCTAAATGGCCCCCCCCCCCCGCCCCTGAAAATGGGTGCATAAACAAAGACATATTCTCCAAACCTGCAAGTTTCAAATGCTCCTCCATATTAGAGAGCCTCTCTTCCAAGCCGTCTACCGTAGTGTCTTCCTGTTTGATGTCCTGTTTTGTACGGGGTCTCTGATTGGTCAGACTTGAGAACCGGGTCTGTGGACCATACATGTTCACCACTCTGCTCACTGATGACAAATACCCGGTACAGTGTTTCCTTTATACTTTTTTTGAACGTTGCTTCAAAAAAGTATTATTAAACCTTCACCAAAATGCCAATACTTCTGCAAATTATTTTTTGTTTTTGCAGCAATGTTACCGTATTTCTTTACATACTTGTTATCAAATTTGTTCTCATATGCCAAAAACCTTACTGCAATTTTGCATCACATAATGAAAATGATGTATACAAATCAAAATCAAAGCTCACTTCAAACTTTTACAGTAGGTTATAGTTTAAAAGTCATCGAACAATTGGATTCCTATTACACTATAAATGATATTATATAATAGAAATGTGCTTTACAAAGACATGTGCATTAAATAAAAAAACATAATATAATACACAATAAGATGTTTGATGAAAACAAATTAGCAAAAAAAGTCTGAAAAATTAAAACCCAAAGCACGGATCGAGCTCACAACTTAGGGAGTCATATGAAGAAATGACAGTAGACAGCGCTTTAACCAAATGCGCCATCTTGCTTGGTAAGAAGTCGAGTGCAAACTATGGTTATAGAAAATACAGTTATGATGTCAAAATATAAACATGAAAAGGGCCAAACAAAAAAGGCCCATATTATAAATTGATTTTTAATCTCAGAATGTTTGCACTCGTTTTTTATTATATATATCCTGTTTTAACCATTATTATATGCCAGTATTAATATCTACATTTCAGAGTTTCTTAAAGACATTGCACCCTTGAGGCCCTTTCCAATGGCATAGTGCCTTTAATACACTAACCTTTGATGTGACTTTTACCACCAGCTCTTGGTACAAACTCTGCCGATGTTCGGGCGCAGGTGTCGTCTGGTGCTACAAAATTATCTTCATCAATGCACAAAGTTTGCATAAAGATTATTGTTAAAGCAAGCTTAGCTTTGAAACCTGTTCAACAAGACTTGTAAGACAGTAAGTGACAAATGTTCCCTAAGAGAAGTAAGATTATTATGCTTTGCACAAGAAAATAAACAAAGGAATAACTCCTGACATTGTACATAGTGTAGAAAGTGTTGTGGTTTTTGCCCTCTGCAATTTCTCACAATGCCAATTATCAATACAGTAGTTTTGTTTGTATCATTTCATTAATAATGGGAATTACGGTATGGCTCACGCAAAACAAATGTATTTCACAATTCGCAGAGTTTTGGCGATCAAATCAGATGTGAGTATGTATGAAGTAGGCCTGTTTATGTGAAATATTACATAGTAATTACTCCTCGTCACTTGAAATCAGCTATCAGTACATCCAATTGGAGCTACAGCCACAATGTTTGACAGCTCTTGATATCCGATGGAAACAAACTGCAGGGCCCGTGTTCTCCAACCTATTCTTAGACTTAAGACATTAGAATACAGAATTTTCTTGAAACTGATGTGTTCTAAGAATGCTGGTAATTTAATCTTGCTATTCACCAACTCTAATTACAGCATTCTTTATTTAGAACGATTTGTTAACGACAGTGACATTGGTTTCCAGCATATCTGCAAACGCAGAAGTATTTTTTCTTCGGTCTAAGTATGTTTTTATACTTAAGTTTAACAATGGGTGAATATTGGACCTGCTCTCACCTTCCAACGCAGGGTGCACCCCACAGAATTCCTGGCAGTTTGCAATATCTACTTCCCGCTGTTTTTGTTCTATGAGAGCGGAGATTCGTCTAGCTATCTACAGTACAATCAATGTTTTGATACAAGGTATTCAAATGCAGAAGTTTTGGAAATAAAGCAAAATATGCTGATTTGAGAGAAAAGTATCTACATGTAAAACATACACTAAATTTCAACCATAATCCATATTTGTAAAACTCCCAAGGCTAGGTATATATTTCTAACCTAAGCAAAAATGTTAATGAAATTTTCATAAAGTTGATTTTTTTTACCATGAATCATATCATGATAATAGATTCAAAGAAATCAATACATTTTATATATTATATATGAAAAGCAAGATGAAACCACCTCCGCTGAAGAAGCCTGAATCTGCACCAGATGTAAATCATCCTTGTCTGGATTTTTCTCTTTTTTGACACTTGGCATCTGTGATACTGTATGTGAGTCTGTTTCCTTGGTACTGGTTTCTGTTGCTAAGATACTTGTGGCTTGAACATCCATCTACAGAAAATCAGTTTAGAATCGTCATAAAACAATAAATTGTTAGTTAACATGACAATAAGACAGTTACAGTATTACTACATCAGAAAATACCATCTACCATGAAAAAGAATTGAAAATACAAAGGAATGGCTGACAAAATATGGTATCTTATAGGGTAAAATTTCTTTAATTCTGGCATTGATTATGCAAATAACTAGGATATTTTGAGAAAAGCCATAGAGGAATTATCAATACCTCAATATGCAATGACCCCTCAGGCCCCTAAACAAATCTACTATTGATTGTTGCTGTTTCGGGATTTATAAGTCCTTCTGCGCCCGAGGCTGCATTATGTGAGGACTTCAATTATTATTACCGTCTATATTGTATTACTATTGATTGTTACCTTCTGTTACAACAGGAAGTGGTTCACACATCTATAAGTGATTGTCTGGCAGGAGCAAACCTTTCGAACATTGTGATAGCCATGAAAGGATTAAGGACAATCACACTCAATTTGTTTGTCCGTGTGTTAAATTTAATATCTGTGTGAATCATAAAAACAGTAACTCAAGCTTTTTCGTCATCCTGACATGACCTTCTGTCAAAGAAGTTTTACTGTAGTTTATTTATATCATGCTGGAATCTGTTTGTTATTTTTTATCAAAAATTGTAGTACTCTACCATCTATAATCAGTGTTATTGAGGCAAAACCGAATGTTTTCTCGTGACGTCTTTGGTCTGTCATCTACCATGTGTTGATTAATGCGATTTGCTCTGAAAATATAACGTGTTAGGTGAAAAACACCAAAATTGCTTTCAATAAATGTAGTCCAACTAAACTGATTTATTTGGCGGTTTCATATCTATTTCTTGTAAAAACTTAGTGCAGTGTAACCTAATCACCATTTTACCAACACTAAATATGATTCAATCATTTCAGATATTGGAAGAGCAAGACCTCATTTTGCTCAATGACGGTTCGCCAACCAGGCTTGACTACACAGGAGCTATGACTCATAGACCTCACCGTAGCCAGCCCTGAGATTTCTAGCACTTCTGCCTGGGAACCGTTATCTGATAGCCTAGGACCTGACCACTTCCCTCAAATACTCACACTGTGTACATGTAACTATATTACACAGGGAACTGATACCCAGGGTTCAGGGGAACCTAGATTTATATTTAATAAGGCTAACTGGGATCAGTTTAGGGACCTCTGTGCAGATCTTTCCCTGGCAGACATTCACACTCAAGATCCTCTTCTATTTTGCAAAATCTTACCAACAAACTGCTGTCCATAGCTGAATGCAGCATACCGGTCTCTTCTGGCCGGAACAAACGCAATAAATCAGTACCGTGGTGGAGCGATGAATGCGCCAAGGCTGAACAGGACAGAAAAAAAGCACTAAAAATCTTGAAAAAATAACCCCGCGGAGCATACTCTTAAAAATTATAGGTCTCTAGAAAATACTGCGAAGCGGGTCATTTTGGAAGCTAAAAAGCAAAATTGGAAAGAATTCTGTGAATCCATTGATACTAAACACTCTACTTCAAAGAAGTTTTGGCAAAAAATTCACAGAATTAAAGGAATTCCATACTGTCCTGTGCCTCTACTTAAAATTAAAGGCGAAATTGCCTGTACCCCAAGAGACAAGTCTCAATTTTTGGTCCAACATTTCAAATCTGTATCTAGTGATTCAAACCTGCCTTCTGAAACTCTGGACCATCAAAAACTGTTTGAATCACATAATAAACACATTTTAACTGAGCCTGGGGATAATAACTGCCCACTAAATCAACCATTTTCTCTTTCGGAATTAAAAGCAGCCATTGGTGGCAGGAAGGACTCTGCCGCGGGACCTGATAGACTTTCTTATCTGATGTTCAAGAACATGTCAGATCACATTTTATATTTCTGGCTTGAATTATACAACAGGGTGTACACGATGGGTCTTATACCACCCGAGTGGAAGCAGGCTACAGTGATACCGGTACCAAAACCTGGAAAAGATAAATCAGATCCAAAATCTTATAGACCAATAAGTCTCACTTCTCACGCTGGTAAATTATTAGAAATCATGATCAAAAATAGACTCGAGCACTTATTGGAAACAAAAAATATTTTGAACCCCTTCCAGTCTGGCTTTAGGAAAGGGCGTTCTACCCTAGACCAGCTAGCTAGGCTACTACATTACATTATTTTGGCTAAAAATCGAGGGCAGTCAGTACTTGCAATCTTTTTGGACCTTCAAGCTGCCTTGGATTTAACTTGGATTTTCGGCATCTTAACAAAGCTAGCTGATTACGGTATCACCGGACACTGCTTCCACTATTTAAGGGCTTTCCTGGAGGTCGTAAGATCAAGGTCAGAGTCGATGGTGTGAGTTCAGACGAAGCAATAACTGAAAGAGGCACCCCTCAAGGGTCTGTCATCTCTCCCCTGCTGTTCTCCATCATTGTCAATGACCTGCCTGAAACCGTTAAATCATCAGGCATGGTTGTCTCCCAATTTGCCGATGACTCCGGCGCCTGGTTAATGTGGTCCAAGCTGTCAACCCTGCAAAAAAAGGCCCAAGAAGGGCTGGACTCTATATGGAAATGGGCCATCGAATGGGGATTCAAAATTTCACCCACAAAAACAGTAGGAATCCTGTTTGGCAATCAAAAACAGCACTCTTTGGACTTAACTTAAGGCGGCACCATAAACAGTTTTCAAAAAGTGGTGAAATTTCTAGGTATGTACCTAGATAAACAGTTAACATTTATTCGCCACTTCAAATATTTGGCAGAAAGGTGCGAAAGGGACTTAAATTTGATGAGGATGTTGAGAGGCACAGGTTTCGGGTCCGATAAAAATAGCCTCCTTCTTCTCTACAAGTCCCTTATTCGTCCAAAGATAGATTATGGGGCCCAAATCTATTCATGTGCTACGCCAAACGCCCTCATAATGGTAGATTCCATACAAAACAAGGCCCTCAGGATAGCCCTACGGGCACTGCCGTGTACACCGGGTTGTACATTAGAGGAGGAGGCCGGAGTGCTGCCCCTAAACCTGCGCCGAAAACAACAAACCCTCCAATATTGGGCCAGGGCCCAGTCCAGACATGGCTCAAACCCCGTTAACAAGCTATTTGGGACGGGCACCTTCATCAGGGGCCGGGAGCTTAAAAAGAAGCATGTTGCCTTCCCATTTGGGGCCAGCACCCAGGCCCTGGTGGAGGAGGCCGGTCTCAAGGAGGTTGCTGTGGCAGACCTGAATCCCTCCGAAACACCCCCCTGGCTGCTTCACTCCCCGGATGTCGACAACTATCTATCTACAATAGTAACGAAATCTGACTCTCCGCACCTCGTGAGGTCAGAAGCTCTCAATTATATTAATATTCAGTATGCTGAGCATTTAAAAATTTATACAGACGGCTCCAAATGCCCTGACTCTGGCTTGGTAGCCAATTCATTCGTAATTCCCTCCAAAAAATTATAAGAACATTCAGACTCTGCAACAATCTTTCTATATATTCGGCGGAACTTTTGGCCATTAGCTTTGCAATGTGCTGGATATTAGTTAACAAGCCAACTAAGACTGCTATATTCTCGGACTCTCTATCATCACTAGAGTCCATCAAAAATAGAAATAGCAGGTCTAGGCCTGATATTTTTAATGAAATTTTGGAACTGAATCAAAAGTGACTAGACAAATCTTTACAGCTAACTTTAGTTTGGTGCCCAGCACATGTCGACATCCCGGGGAATGATCAGGCGGACAGGGAGGCTAAGGAGGGCCTCAAAAGGGAGTCGGTTAATATAGGGGTCCCACTAGCCCCAACAGAAATATACTCCCGGGTCAAGGCCTATGTTATGCGTGAGTGGAACAAAATACCACCCGCTAACACTTCATATAAAGCCCCTTTCCCAATTGCCCAGAAAACCCTGTTGGCCGCATCAATATTCTTCCAATATCATTATAGACAAATGCATTAGCCGACTGAGGATGGGGACCAGTCTTTTGCCTGCTAGTGCGGGAAAGTATATTTTAAAGCTGGACCCTCTTTGTCCTCAATGTGGGATCCCCTTCACAGCCGACCACCTGCTGACACAGTGCCCCCAGTTCTCTACACAGAGACAACAGCTTAAATCCACTTTTTCCAAAGTAAACATTGATTTTACCCTTAATAATATCTTAGATCCTACTGGCAAAAATAAATTACCAGTGTACAAATCTCTGGCAACTTATCTTGTGGACTGCCAGATCACAGATAAAATATAACTTCAAATAGGGGTCCTGCAGCTTAATAAGAACATCTTCTATAATAAAACTTAAATTCAATAGACACTTTCCCATATCTGTGGAGAATCAGTTGATTTAATAATTCATTTATATCACTGAATAGCTTCTTACTGTACAATGCTTAAATTATTCCTTTTTAGCAATGATTACATTTATCTACTGTCTTCCAGTGTGTTACACACTCATTCTCTTTCTAGTACATTACAACCCCATATATATGGGGAATTGGTGATATTTAGCCTACTGAAGGGCAGATAATACCTGCCTAACTAAATTTTTATACACCCCTATGTCTTCCCATCATGGGAGAGAACTCTTAAAAATCAACTTATCTCTTATCCAGTACACTGGGACAATAATAAACAATGCTCAGTAGAGCATCTAGAGGGTTAAACCCAGCCAGTGTTTATATTGTGCAATACTGGCTATGTCAATGGTCAACAGTACCGTACTCTTAGTTACAATTTAGAAATATTTGCCTGTGTTACATGGTTAAAGAGGTTTTATTTCTGACTTCTTAATATTTTGTGCTCATATATTGTGCACCTTTTATTGATAATTTAGATTTATTCCCCCTGGACCTCAGGCAAATTGACTAAATTATGCCATTTTAACTTAACTTAATTTGTAAATTATTGTTTTCAGTGGAACAATAAACAATGCTCTAATAGCTGCAGGAATCCCCCTACTCCATTTCCTTTTTCCCCCTTTCCCTCCGTGGTCTTACGAGCCGTGCTGGGCCGGGCGCACAGGAAGATAGTAACACATGTCTTAATCTAAATATCATGTTATTATATATGTCTCTGTTGCTAACGGAGCCCTCCCGCAACCATGGCCAATCTGATTGACCAAGGATTCCTTATTTTAAGCCATTTTTTAGTAAAGCAGTTTGCCCCATTTACTATTGTCAAGTATTAATAAACCCCATTTTATTGCAGATTTTATATTAATTGGGGAGGACCCAGTTATCAATCTTTTAATGTGTACTATATATTGTTGAAACTCACATGGGTAGTAAGTTTCTTAATTGTTTGTCAAGTATTTTGATCATATTGTTAATAATGATCCATTTTGCCATAAATTCTGTGTGATACTACATAATGAGATCCTCTGCAGTTATTCTTAAATGCAGTATTCTGCATACTTTTAATGAACAACTCTTTCATAGCAGGGATTATTTACATTTTAGCTGTTAATATGCTAAACTACCTCTTTTAAGTGTCCCTATCTATGTAAATCATGTAAACCTGTGCGCCCCCCTGGTCCCAATATCTCAAAATACCTCTCTACCACTGCTGGCCAAAATTCCCTTCCCCCACCGGTGCTAACCCATCTTTTAAAAATCACGAACAAGACAAAGTCTGCCTTACATGTGCCCCCCAGGGTGATTCCCCTTTTACCTGTATATAATTGTACAGCCTAGTGAGTTCTTTTTATTAATTATATCTTGTTTTATCTATGTTATTTTTAAAGGCCCTAAAAAGTAAGCCGTTTGATAGTACCGGAAGGATGTAATATATGTTTTATCCTAATTTTACTGTATATCGGATTCTCATCCTTTTATGTTTGTCCTTGATCTTAAATTGTCACCCTGGGGAAGGTTACATTCCATTAAATAGCCCAACTTTCTTGTATAAATCCCAATGGACAGGGTCTCAGGTTGGAGCAATAAGTTATATTCCCTGTCTACAAGTGCACAGCATTAGTTAAAAGCATGTCATGCAATTGTAACATCCATCATTAGAATGAATATAACAATTAAAAAAAAAAAAAAAAACTACATACCAACAACATACACTTGCAGATGCAAGGTACATTAGTAGTCTTATATTACTTAACTTCCTATTAATTAAATAGTTCATTTTACACAGTATATTCAAGTAATATTACTTGACCTTTATAATGAATAAAGGTTAGAAAGCATTCCTTAACCTATTTTTTTTTCTATCTTCGTATGTAAAGACATGCAAATAACACAGACATTGTAAAACAATGCTGAACCACTTAGTGATCTGGAAATAATTAACACTGTTTGTTGTCGTTATTGTAAATACTATCCCATGTGTATTCGCACATTGGTTTTTAAATTTAATACGACATATAGTATATGGTAATTATTACCCGAACTCTCCCAGATCTCTAAGTAAACAAGACTCCAACAATCCCGTTGCAGCATTTGCTGCATAATGTGTCTAGAAAAATGGTGATTCACATAAAATTATGTGTCCCCTCCTATTCATTCTTATTCTAGTTGGGCTATTTCTTCAAATTTCCCCTTTCTCATGTTAGTATAGATCAAACTCAGTGTTTATCCTTTATTTTTTCCCTTGTTGCAAGGTATGCTATACCTATTTAGTGCTATTGCCCTAATATACAACATATTTACAAATAGGCTAGTCATTTATACATTCACATATGGTTTTTACATTTGAACTCTTATTACTATAAGGGAGGTAACTCCTGTTGACAAATAAAAGGTTATTGCAGAATTGCTCCCGTTTAAACTATGTATACCTGGTAGTTGTCTCCTTATACAAGAACAGTGTGCTTTCATGTGTCATGTAAGCTATTGTACTAGATTTACAAGTATTCCTATTTTTAAGCATAGATTTTTATTTTTAGCACCGCACCCACACTGCAAAGTTTAATATATGTATTGCCAATTATAAGCAAAGTATTTATGTTCAGCAGTCTGCTCGGGCAATAGTTTTTAACCGAAGTCCCGCGGGTAAACAACTCCAATTGATTGATCATTTCAGATACTAAAAAATACATTAAACAATACTAGCACGTATGAACATGTAAAACGATTTAAAAGTAATCTTTAATTTAGCGTGATTGTACATAAACTCTTACATTCAGTATCAAATAAATTGTTAATAAACATAAATTCGAACTTTTTCTGGACGAATCTCGAGTCTTGGGTATGAAACGAGGCTTACATCCATGTTCAACAGATAAACACATTTCTAAGAAATTGAGAGAACCTGTGGGAAGTTTTATAATTTTATATTAAATCATTATAATTCAAAATAAAAACTAAAATTAAAAATATAAAAGTTAATATATTAAAAATATATTGTTTGTTAAAATGATTAGATATAAGCGGTAATTGAAGTTATAAATGGCAAGCGGAATTGTTTTTTCTTTGCGTATTAAAATTAAGTCATTTTGTGGAAAAGTGGCCGTATACATTTAATTTTCTTTTCTGAACAGAAGATGCTCTGAAAACAGACCTGTTACAACGGACAAACATTGAAATCACGTTATTGATATATTGTCGCGAAAATACATTACATTCAAATTTCATAGTCAAATTTGGAAGCGACACAATGGATGGACAGAATTTTCCATACAGCAGTGGGATGACTCCACAGCAGGTATTATAATACATTTATTTCAGTTATTTTGTATTTATTTATTGAAACTCTGGCCAGTCTTCGTGCTAACCTAGTCTTATTTATAAGAAGTGCAACGAATTTAGTGTCATAAAAAGGTACTTTTTATATAGGGCTAAATTAACCAAATAGAGATATTTCATTTACATAACCCACATTTGAAATTTTGATACTTGATTACTGGTAAAAACAACATAATTGAGTATATTGTATTGCATTTGACTTGTATAGTATTTTATTATAAAACTTCGGGCTAGTAAATAAGCTGGGGCTAGTGATTTTGCTAAGCAATTAACCTTTTTTGAAGGACTTGCCAATTCGGGCATAAGCCATCCAATTTCAACTTGCCTGAATCCACCTGAACTTGTCCGAAATTAGGAATCTAAGCCTAGAGCAAAATTTCAGCAGGCTACACAACAGCCGGGGAAAATACAACATTGGCGACGAGGAAAACTGTGGATTGAAGTGGAATTTGGGTAAATATCGACTAACGGATTTTGCTAGTTTCGGCAAACACGAGGTATTGCAACGTTTCAAAATTCGTATTTGGCTCGTCTAGTGTACGTTCGTTGGTGGGGATCGATCAGTACTGAGTAGTTTTCAACAAATTCGAGCCAGTTTGGCATTATTAATTTGTTTAAGAAGTGTTTTTCTTGAAAAGAAAATAGTTGCTGTGACGTCACGAGTTTATGTGCACACGTATCTGGTGTTCCCTTCATGTGCACAGGGACTTGCCGCTATCGCAATTTTCGGGGGCGCACAGGGTTTCGTCGCAGTTTGCGCACAGGGACTTGGCTGCAGTTGTAAAGACGCTGGATTGAGCTGAACTTGGCTGTTCGTGTACATCTTACCAGTTTGGTTGGTAAATATAGTATGGTGGGCTATAGTGGCAAATAATTTGGTAAATGTTGGTTTTGTTTAGAATTCAGAATAATTCGGTTTAATACATTGTTTAAATTATTTAGGTAACTTCTTTCAGAAAATTAAAACGTAAGCATAGAGGGTGGTTTTCTTTGTAAATAATTAAGTAACAATTTTATTTATTTACTTCTACATGAAATATCGTATATGAGAATAGAGAATAATAGTCACAGGAAGTAAACTTTTGAGGAGTTGGAAAGAAAGTAACTAGTGTTTTGTGGTTATTGTCAATATTTCATTGCAGTTTGGTACATAATTTAAAGGACTTTTGCAAAAAATCTATTAGATCATATATTAGTTTATATTACCATAAATAAAATATTGTCTTTTTCATTTGTATTGGGTTGCAACACACCTGTATTTGTTCCCTTAAGTACCTAAAATTAAAAATGGTTGTTCAAATTAATACTGAATCGGAAGCAGAGTTGCGTGCATTGCCTGGGGTAGGGCCAAAGACTGCGGGAGTAATTGTTAGGTTAAGGGAAAAACATGGGACCATGACGGCCGAGTTATTGTCTTTGGCATTGGGTGGAACGATCCCTAAGGCTCTGCTAGACCTCGTGGAGTTTCCAGAGGTGGTAGAAGATGCACATTTTAACCCAGTCATTGCGGATGACCTCACCGAGCAACCTTCTCCGGAGCAGTTTGCTTTGCCATTACCATCAGGTGCACAAAGAGAACCATTCCCTGATGTAGCCACACCACTTGAGACTAAGATTGATGTGGCGGCAAGGCCTAAGAGTAGACCAGCTGTCGAAAAATTAGCTCAAGGCCAGCAGTACGGCGAACAGAAGCCAAACCTGAAAAATGTTGACATTTCGCAGCCAGGACAAGGTGAGAGGTCCCGTAAGCCCTACGTCTACAGCCAGGGGGGTGGACAGCCAACGGAGCGACAAAGCGGTTCACGGTACAGGAGACGCCAGAACAGTGGCTCAGAGGATAAATCACCGGTGCGAGTGAAAAAGCTGCGAAAGGGTGACCGATCCAGGACCTCTGGCCATTTAAGGCATCATCGTCGGTCATATGATAGGGTGTCACAGGACGACGATGATAGTGGCTCAGGAAATGAAAGTGATACTAGACGGTCAGTCCGCAAACATTCCCGCTACAGTCATGCTCCACCTGGTGGTAGGTCATCACATATGCAACGGCACAGGAATCACTCAAGTGATTCCGGGTCAAGATCTGGGTCAAGACATGGTGGTGAATCGAGGCGGAGACATCATGGACACGGTCGTCGTTCAACAGTGTCATCACGGTCAAGGTTCTATTACCGTTCTAGTTCAGGATCTGATAGTTTATCAGAAGATGAATATCACTCGAGAGTCCACGGTGATCCCAAGAGGCTGCCAAAGAATCTACGGTATGATGGACGAACCAGTTGGCTGTCATTTAAACAAAAATTTAACAGCTACAGAAAAGTCTACAAATGGTCCGACCATGAATGTCGCGACTACCTTAATTGGTGTCTGGAAGGGAAGGCCCTCGATTATTTTACCATTGAGACTCACATGGGGGAAAGTTTTTCCTTCCGTGATATAATGCGAAAGATGGAGGGGCGCTTTGGTTCTAAAGAACTAACGGAGACTAGTAGAGCAAAATTTCAGCAGGCTACACAACAGCCGGGGGAATCTTTAGAAGATTGGGCGGATAGAGTGTTAACTCTGGCTACACCTGCCTTTAGAGATCTACCAGAGCAATTTGGTCAAAGGGAGGCAGTTTCAAAGTTCTGTCAAGGTTGTATTGACAGGGAAGCGGGAAAACATGCCTGTTTCGAACGACCACGGACCATTCAGCATGCTGTTGATCTGGTACGACACCATCAGTATGTTACGCAAGTGGTGGACGGTAAAAAGTCAGCTCGAAAATATGACCAGGAAATTGAGGTCAAGACGGTTCAGTCTCCGGCGGATGTGAAAATAGAGAAATTGGAAAAGGTAATCGAGGCCTTGACTAGTAAGTTTGAAGCTAGTTTAGCAGCAAACGGTTCACGAAATAGTAAAGACGCTAAGTTTCCACAGAAGAATTTCAGGTGTTTTCACTGCAATGGCAGAGGCCATGTGAAAAAGGACTGTAAGGAGTATCAGGAGTTCCTGAAAGCGAAATCTGATGGGAACAGGGCCGAAAAGAGTTCACAGAAGCCTTTAAACTCCAAAGGGCCGGTGGCGTAGGCCTAGCCCCGCAGCCCGATGTAGATGGAGGCCATTCGTTACCATTGGTTGGCGATGGGCAGCAGGGTACTACCTCACAAAGGGTGACAGAAACAGAAGGTGAAATGCCGGCTGGCAATTTCATGGCAGCAAGTGGAGCGGAGACAGTAGCAGTCAAGGTCGTGACAGCTGGGTCTTCTTATGTGAATATGTTGGTAGGGGATCGCCTGGTTAGGGCTCGGGTAGACTCTGGAGCGGATGTATCTATTCTGTCTTCAGCGGTTTATGACCAGCTTAAGCGGAAACCAGGCAAGGTCAAGGAGATCAACATGCAGCTTGCTGACAAGAATTCTGTTCTGAAAGGATTTGTGATACAGCCTATACACATACAGTTAGGGAAACAGTTTTCCAGGGAAGGGATATGTGTAGCACCAATCAGCGACGAGATGTTGCTGGGACATGACCTGCTGCGTCACTTCAAGGCATTGATTGATTTGCACTCAGACTGCTTATTAGTTAATGGTGAAAGTATCCCTTTGAATACAACATTCAGGGATAAACCAGTGGTAGCCAGAGTTATCATGTCTAAAAGGACAGTGGTACCTCCAAATTCAGTTGTAAGGGTCCCTTGTAGACTGGAGGGAAAGTTGGGTGCATATTACATGGAACCAGTAAATAACTTGCAGGTATTAATGCCAAAAGTTATTCGGGCAGCTAATGAGGACCCGTTGGTGTGTTTGGTGAACCCATCCGACCAGTTTAAGACCATTAAGAAAGGGGTGGTAGTGGGTAATGCCTATGAATTTGAAGAGGTCCTTGATGGCGGCGATCAACAAGGGACGCCTGCTGAAGACATCCAGATACATACCGTAGCGGATGTGGATCACTGCTTAACAGCGGACCATAATGGAGATAAGATGGGGATGTCAGGTGCCGGTTCGGGAAGCCAAACCGGAGAACCAGAGACCATGGCAGGTTGCCAGGTTGAGTCGGGTCAGTCAAAGTCGGAGAAAGAAGTAGTCGTTCCTGACCATCTGCAGGAAATGTACAAAGCCTCGATATGGAAGTTGACGGGTGAACAATCCGGGTCACTCGCCAAGTTACTATGCGATTACTCAGACGTTTTTGCAAAGGACGAGTTTGATTTGGGAAATTTTACCTCCATCGAACACACAATAGACACTGGTGACGCCAAACCTATCAAACAAAGAATGCGGCGAACCCCAGCATGTTTTGCAGGGGAGGAGGAGGCTCATTTGAAGAAAATGTTAGATACGGGTGTTGATACGAAAATGCGATGGGTCTGTCCGGTGGTGTATTGATTACAGAGCATTGAACAATGTCACTGTGAAAGATACGTTTCCCCTTCCTCTGGTAGAGGACTGTCTCGATGCGTTAGCCGGAAACATCTGGTTCTCCAAGTTGGATGCGAATGCTGCCTATTGGCAGGTGCGAATAAGTCCGGAGGACAGGAGGAAGACTGCATTCATAACAAAATATGGACTTTATGAACACGTTCGAATGGGGTTTGGGTTGACAAATGCCCCCGCCACGTTTGCAAGGGTTGTTAACCTTATATTGCGCGGGCTGACGTGGAAAACGGTTTTAGCCTTCCTTGACGATGTGTTAGTCCTGGGAAAGACGTTTAACGAACATTTGAAAAATCTAGCAGATGGTCTATCTCGCTTCCGCAGCCATGGTTTGAAGCTTAAACCGAAAAAGTGTATTTTCTTCCAACCAGAGGTCGAGTTCCTTGGACGCATCGTCAATGGAAAGGATATGTCTTTGTCGAAAAAAGACATACAAACGGTTGCAGACTGGCCAATCCCTACATGTTCTAAGGATGTTGAACGTTTTTTGGGATTTGTGAATTATCACCGGTCATTTATACAAGACTTTGCTAGTTTAGCACAGCCCTTGTATGCACTGACCGGCAGGAACCTGTTCAAATGGGGTGAAGATCAGCAAAAGATGTTTGAGACGCTACGGGGTACTATGGTTAAAGCGCCCGTGTTAGGACTTCCAAATCACCAAGACCCATATATCCTTGATACTGATTCGTCAAATACAGCAATAGGTGGGGTACTCAGTCAAGTTCAGGGTGGCGTTGAAAAAGTGATTGCCTACAGTAGTTTCTCATTGACATCTGAACAGAGAAGATATTGCACTACTCGGAAAGAGCTGCTGAGTATCGTACGGTTCACTAGGCAGTTCAGATATTACCTGTTAGGTAAAGTCTTTACTGTCCGAAGTGATCACTCAAGTCTTGCATGGCTGTTGCGCTTTAAAGAGCCACAAGGACAGTTGGCCCGATGGATGGAGGAATTGGCACAGTACCATATGATTGTGCAACACCGGTCCGGAAGCAAACATGGGAATGCCGACGCGTTGTCACGCCTCCCAGATTCATTGAGTCCATGTCCCTCTTATGTGACCGGAATAAAACCTGTAGACTTGCCTTGTGGTGGTTGTCACTACTGCTCTCGTGCACATGATCAGTGGGCGGCATTTTCCGAAGAAGTCGACGACGCCATTGGTCTAGTTGAGCAAGGCAGTTCGCAAACGAGGGGTGACCAAACAACGTCTGAACATGAAGAATTAGTGCGCATCGTAGGGGCAGTTTGCTCTAGTACACAGTCAGAGGCCACAGTAGCTGAAAGTGGCCAGTTCGCCCAGGGTGTCTTCAATCGAACGGAATCTGTCGGTCAGCTTGATTCACATCCCTGGGATCCCGGAGGGCGAGGCGTTCACTCAGTTGTGCCAGGCGGTGGCAAGAAGAATACAGAAGAAGAAAATCGGGACCAAGGCGATATGGTAACAAGTAATTACTTGCCCAAATGTCAGTGTGACATTGATAATTCTAAAATTATGGAACAATGTCAAAGTAGTGCTGCTTTTCAGATTTGTGCAAACACCCTTGAAGTGACTTTCTGTGGTAGTGTTAGATTACCTGAAAAGGCAGATGGCGATAATGCATGTTGCTGGGGATTCACATTCAAAGAATTAGAAGAAAAACAAGCTGAAGATGACAATTTGACTTTGTTACTAGCCTTTCTGAGAGACGAGACCGAACCAGGTGAGGGTAACCTGTGTCTTTCCAGTCCGGATGCAAAATATTACTGGATTAACAGAGAAATGTTTAGACTTGTGGAGGGTGTTACTTTTCGCATGAAACCTAACTCGAAGGACTTGGAATTGGTGGTACCCACTGAGTTACAGACCCAAGCTATTGAATGGCATCATGACATACCATCTGCTGGGCCCCGTAGATCAACCTTGGCAATGGTTGGCCTTTTATGTATGCCAGTTTGGCACGAAGATTTGCTAAACCCGGATGAATGGCAGTTTGCCATTGAGGGCAGTTGTGTGCTTGCTCGTTATCAGCACATTTGCCGTCCTCGGTATGTTGGAATGATTAACGGCGGTTCCAAGAAGCGGTCCTTAACAATAAAGACGGGGGGAGTGTTGTGGCGGACACGCCCGAATTGTTACGGCGCATGCGTGTGTGGCGAAGAGAACCGGTAAAAACGAGAAGATTGGGCCGCGAGACGTCGAGAAGCAAAACGAACTTTCTTTGTATTAACAAATTGTTATTTTGGTTAATAAATCATTGTTACGGGTACAAGAGTCGATTTTATCATACGATCCGGGGAAAATACAACAGATTACCTAAACATTTTTTGGTAAAGAATCATTAATTTTATAATTTTGCATTCTTGTACTTGCCCTTTTGGGCACACAGGTCAAAATTTTAACTTGCCCAACTAGATTTTTACTTGTCCCGGGCTTCGGGCAAGTTGGTTATGTCGAAGACTGTTCTGGCATGTCATTGCACAGTTAAAAGGCAGTATGGCAGTTAAAATGACAATGTTTATTTGTCTATTACTTTTATACGCATATATTATGCTCTCCTTTTAAGGATTACATACCATTCTTTTAAACACAAAATGAATTCTACATCTAATAATTTTGACCATTCTTGTTTATTTTTTTTTAAATAAAACAAAATGTCCATAATGCCGTCTTTAATTTCAAAAATCAAATTCTGTAAAATATAACTTTGTAAACAAAGGACAGCATCTAGAACAGGTCAACTATTACGATCTCAAGCAACTTTAATACTGTTCCCTGTCATTGCCATCATCTTAGGCTGGTTCACATGCTTGTGTTCTTTACAAACAAAATGAGCAATCTTTTTAAATCTCACTTCAATTGAAAGACTTCCTTATTTTCTTATTTTAAGTGAGAAAATATATGTAGTTTGTTTATCAATAGAAAAGGAGTACTAACACTACTGTTAAAAAAATATAAAGAAAATAAGTTTGCACTAAAAATAGTGCATTAAAAGAGCAATTTACTTACATGTATTTATTTGTATTGGATTGTATTGCATTGTTTTTGTAAATTTATTTACTGAAAGATGATGCAGGCATAAACTTTAAAAGTGCATATTTTTGAGGACAGACAGGGTTTCAAATGCATATTTATTCTGGTTTATCTTGTGAAAAATGGTGTCGTCTGGAGAATGGTATCTGAAGAATGAGGGATATATGTAATAACTTATTACAAGATAATAGTTGTCAAGATTATAATTGTATTCATAATAATATTGTATGATACACTTTTACTAGAAAATCTACTCATTTTAATATTTTGCCCAAAACGTTTAAAATAAAATTACATACAAATTGATTTAATTGCAATCATTCTCGTAACTAATATGTTCTAACCCTTCTATGATCCTGTTACTTTTATTTGACTTCAATTTTTATGAACTATTTATGAGACTGTTTCAATGGAACTTTAAATGAAATCCATGTTTTTATTTAAGAGTCCCATGGTATCACCTGGAACACTGCAACATTTTGGACTTGGACCAACACCCACCCCCGTGATGCCTCCATCTAATGCGAGCCCCTACCCAACACCAATGACCCCATTCTCACCTGCCCCAGCCTCGGCGTCTGAAGGGTCTGGCATCACACCTACATTACAGTAAGTCTGCTACAGATGCTGTGTAGGTCTACCGAAATTATATAACTTTATAATAATGATACACTTTCATTGTATTTAAGTCAGGTACATTTTACAATAGATTTACAATTTTACATATCTGTATGTGTTATAAACTTATTGTAATGACATCCTTTTCTTTTCATAGTCTTACTGTATGAAAGTCAATATATCTATTTAAGAGTAAGCTTGTTATTTCTGCTATTAAAGCAAGCAAATGTAGATACTTTATAACCTTGTCATCTCTTTTTCTAGATAACTTAATTCTGACCTGGTCAGGAACAATACCTCATGCTTACAGGGAATAACATCGGATCCCTTGTGTCATTTAGTATTCTCATGTTATGAAAGTCCTGATTTATTATGGTTTGATTTAATTTTTTAAGCCAAGCAATATCGTACGAAAAAGCATTATTCTTTACACGTACATGTACCTTGATGTCTGTGAATATATATCATTAAGAGTTTGAAATTTATCCTTAATATGTAAATATTTAGCAAAAGCAAAACATAATTAGCAGGTCCTTTTATTTGCATCATCCTGGTCCACATGATTTCATATTTGCCAGCATTGTTATCCCTACATATTTGCCAACATTGTTATCCCTACATATTTGCCAGCATTGTTATCCCTACATATTTGCCAACATTGTTATCCCTACATATTTGCCAGCATTGTTATCCCTACATATTTGCCAACATTGTTATCCCTACATATTTGCCAGCATTGTTATCCCTACATATTTGCCAACATTGTTATCCCTACATATTTGCCAACATTGTTATCCCTACTTCCATTCAGGAACATTGTGTGCACAGTGAATCTCGGGTGCAAGTTGGATCTCAAGAAAATCGCTCTTCACGCCCGTAATGCCGAGTACAACCCGAAGCGTTTTGCTGCAGTGATCATGAGAATTCGAGATCCCAGAACCACAGCTCTTATCTTCAGTTCCGGGAAAATGGTGTGCACAGGTGCTAAAAGGTGAGGCTAGTCTTGTACAAGTCGTTTACAATTTGCTTGTTTATTAGTTTAAACCTATTTATTTTAGCTTGATGGCCGAGAAAGCCTTAGGCTCATAGAGACATTGTCGAGTTTCCTTTCTGGGAAGAACCAGTACTTGGTTTCAATGAAAGATCTTGAGAACACTCCCATGAGTGGGGATCGAACCTGGGACCTCCCGGTCGCAAGGCGGACACCATATCCACCACACCTTTGCTTGTTTATTATTTATCTACTGGTATGTACTAAAAATCTGCATTCAGTGTGCCCCTACTGGGACATTCAGTGTTATTCAAGAATGTTCAAAATTTCATAAATTATGTGTTCCGATACAATTTCTACGATTAAGCCATTTCATATCAAAAAAGTGCTTTCAGTGTTTTACATCTGAAATTGTTGTCTGGGAGTATTCATACATCAGTAAATCAGCTCTATAGGGGCCACAATCCCAAGAAACATTGATCAGCGTATTAATGCACATTATCAATGCTAGTATTTACGCTATAATAATTTAATTCTGCATCTTTTATTTTCAGTGAGGAAATGGCCAAGCTTGCAGCACGGAAGTATGCTAGAATAGTTCAAAAATTGGGATTTCCAGTAAGAATTTTTCACAACTGCATGTGTTCCCAAAACTTACATGTCTTGAA
The DNA here is from genome assembly GCA_027627225.1 of Congeria kusceri. Classification (NCBI taxonomy): domain Eukaryota; kingdom Metazoa; phylum Mollusca; class Bivalvia; order Myida; family Dreissenidae; genus Congeria; species Congeria kusceri. Next base: position 29,473,434 of record CM051028.1, read on the forward strand.
ATAATGATATCTTCATACAACCTTTGCCCCTATTCATTTATGTATGGTTTGACACTTTCCATAACAACTACAGTAACTGTATTTAGGGAGCTTTGACACCTAAAGCTTTGTTAATGACTCTCTGCTACAAGTAAGAGTTTTGAGTAAAACTTGCCAGAATATTTTCAAAAAATTTTTATGTACATTTTCAAAAACATTAATTGAAATTCTGCAGGCAAAATTCAAAGACTTCAAGATTCAGAACATGGTGGGCAGCTGTGATGTGAAATTCCCGATACGACTGGAGGGACTGGTACTGACACACGGCAAGTTCTCAAGGTATGTTGATCCACGAAACTATGACTCTAGAGGGTGGTACTAACGCTAGCCAAATATCTCTTGCATAAAAGGTCATATAAGAGAATGCATTGTGGTGCAGCGACCTCCTGGGTTATCAATTAATCGAATTTGCTTGATTCATTGTTTATAGGTAGTTTAACAATGGAAATTTGCTCTTTTTCTATAGAAAAAATATGCGAGTGTCATGTTACATTCATAAATAAAACACGGTGTCACCGTCTTGTATGATATGAAAATGACCTAGCCATTTGTTTCTTACCTTTCAGTTATGAGCCTGAACTGTTTCCGGGTCTCATCTACCGTATGCTGAAGCCGAGAATTGTGTTGTTGATATTCGTCTCAGGGAAAGTGGTCCTCACTGGTAACACAACTTTTAAAGCACAATGTTTCCGTATTACATGGAGCATATAAAAAGAAGTTGCCAATAAAATCAAAGCATTTATTGGCTTAGTTGATGTCTGCATGTACAAGTATGAGCACCAATCAACATTCAAACTGCAACATGTAACTTAGTTTTGCCAGTTTATGTGCCAAATTTAACTGGTATACTTTACAGTGTGCGCCTCATATTTCTCAACACTATCTATTCATTTGATTACTCATTATGACAGTAAGACATCGGGCTTGTGAATGGGAAAGCCACGGTGAGATGTATTGCATGTAAATTGTTCTAATAAAATGAGTATTGACCAGTAGATATATTTCAATCAAGGATTGAGTTGACTAATTATGGGTTTATATTTCAGTGGTAAATAATAACACATGGTTGCATGATCCAATCAATTTACTTCAAATCCTTGGACAAACAAACTTAGACAAACAGAAATACGGATCGATCTATGTTCGTCTACTGGTTAATTAAGCAGACTGCAGGAAAATAATGCACTGTATAGAATCGGATGCAATGTCCTGTAGCTTGTAGGTGATGTATGACTGTTTCTCAGAGCCGTCAGTCATTATTTTTCCACTATTCCTTAGTTAAGTCTTTATTTCAGGGTGAACTTTTCACACATTCTCCAATTTTGATTGATCATTCACAAGCTAGACATCAGATATTTGTTAGTTTTTTGTTCATATGTTTCAGGAAGATTTATATTTATTATTGTGTTTGAATTCTCTATTTTCAGGTGCCAAAGTACGTAACGAAATTTATGAAGCATTTGAAAACATATACCCTATATTAAAAGGCTTTAAAAAACAATAACAACGGTTTATTCCTAGTGCTGGATTACAGTATAAATATGTAAAAGACATCTAACGTACAAGTGAATTGTTGTCATGATATCTCTATTCTCATCCAAGTTTCCACTGGAGACAGTGAAGCAGAATCATGAACAGAGTTGGAAAATGACCATGAGATGACTTGTAGCACACTGTGTAATACAACTTGGGTGTAATATTCATGGACTTTATAATACGAGGCTGTTACTGAAATACCTCCGGACTGTGTGGTTCCTGTTGTTTCGTTTGGAGCATTTAAGTAAAGACTTGTGGATCTTTGAACTCTGTTTTACAATCCTATCCATAAAGTGGTGAAATCAGGTGTGCACATGGTTTGTGAAACAATAACCTCATGGTGTAATGAAGCCTAATGTTGATAAACATTGTCGATTGTTGTAAATGCTCAGAAGTGAGAAGAAAAAGATTGCAGAGTTGCAAAATACTGAAATGGGTTATTGTTGTATTCCATGTATGTATGTTGCAAAATTCTTTTTATCCGTTTTGCCAGTTGCATGCAGCAATTTTTTATTGTATCTTTATATTTGTACTGATGGTAACTGCATTCTGTCCCCTTCTCAGCTTGAAGTCCCAGTCGTCACCATTCCTATATATAGTGTGGATGGAATCTTAAACCAGTATTTATTCCTATACAGTTATCACACATTGTGCTGTTATTTTTTATATTAATTACATTAGTATGAACTGTTGAAAATCTTATTATTCTAGATTATTTCCAATTTTATCTACTTAGACTACTGATTAAGAAATATATTTCTATATCGTTATCGGCCAATAAACAACGATTTGGAGATCTGATGCGTAGGAATTAAACCACGAGGGCATCAGCCCGAGTTGTTAAATACCCAAGCATCAGGATGACGAGTTGTTTATTGGCAGATAAACGATGATGCGAAAATTATTTCAATTCTAAAATAATTTGACATATATTTTTGCAAATGTAATTGGAACTACTTTTTCCTATGCTCCGCCCAAAATTGGGACTTCTTTTTGCATTGTTTATGGGTAGGTTAACAATGATAATTTTATTCTTGGTCTATAGAAAAATTAGTGAGTAACGTGTTAGAAGGAATATTTTATAAAGGTCACATCCATGGAAGGGATAATTTCATTTAGGCAAATTTGTTTCATTTTTAGTAAGATGTATTTCACATTGGGGGAATATATGAGGCGCGTCGTGGGGAAACTGGGCTTAATGCATGTGCAGTTCGCACAGGCTAATCCGGGACAACACTTTCCGCCTACAGTGGATTAATGTTTAGAAGAGACTTCCTTGAAACAGAAAATACCATAAAAGCAGAAAGTGCCGTCCTGGATTAGCCTGTGCGGGATGCACAGGCTGATCCGGGACGACACTTTACGCACATGTCAGAAGGGGCTGTCAGCCTTTTTGGCACATAATATGCTGATGACAGTTTCTGGCATCCAAGGGACAGCAATATAGTTGCTACACATGTGTTCATAATTCCTGTTGGAAAGATCAGTGTAAATGTTTCACAACGGGAAACACTATTATAATGACTGTAAATAAATGTCAGGGCAGTTTGTTCTTGTGATATGAAGTCACTAGTTACCGTAAAGTCATATTTATGTGTTGGTTGAAAAAGTGCTCGATCATGACAAAAATATTTGTATTTTGTTTTCATAGCTGTTTGTAAGTTACTGTAACTGTCATTATACTTAATGTTCAAATTTATTTATTTACACAGTTTATTTTATACATAACTTTATCCCTAAAGACTGTTGAAATTAATGTAACTATGTCTCCTCTTTGAAATACACAGCTGTTTTATACTCATCAATTTTTTACTTGTATAAGATTTAAGTCTTGAATTCGAATTCAATGTTTCAAACTGTGTGACCCTATTATAGTACAAGTATTATTTTCAGTTGCATTTAAGCGTGTTATATTTTACTGTTGTAAAGGCTTAGCAATATTTAGTGAGCTGAAGTGAAACAAACTTTTTATTTTTCATTCATAGCAACTTGAATTGTCCCAGTTTTTTTTTTTCTTCTATAATTCCGGTAACCTTAGAAACAGTGGCAGTGTAAATAGTGTACATAGTTAGTGTTGGAGTTCTTACTCTTAACAATGTTATTACATTTAATTCCAAACGTCATTAACAGTGTTAGATACAAATAATTGTATATGGTAAACATTGTATGATGTTTTTGAATAAAATAAATATGAACGCTCAGTTGTTGATGTAGTATTGCCATTTAGCAACAATATATTAAGAGAAAAACAACATAGAAATACAGTTTGTTTTGATACATGATTCTTGTAGGCTTCAAACTAACGGCTACAAAATTGCTTATTTCAACGAACTTTCGTAAGCTATACAGCTTTGATGAATTTTGCACATTCTCGTACCAAAAAAGCATGTACATTTCATTTACAGAAATCAGATGTATAGATTTCACTACTACTACTACTACTACTAGTGTAATTTCTGCGTGGCCGGAAGTTTCCGTAAGGACAACTATATTATCTTAAAATAATACAGTAAACTCCACTTGTAACGATATCGCTTATTATATAAATATTGCTTTCTTTGAGGGCGATAGTGCATTATTATATAAATATTGCATTCTTTGAGGGACAGAGTGCATTTTTGTCAACCTGAGGAAATACTGTTGCCCGAGGCAAAGACGCGGGCAACAGTATTTTTCGAGGGCTGACAAAGAGCACTTTCGCCCTCAAAGAATGCAATATTAATTTTATTATACCGAAACAGGGCTTCTCAATAAATAGTGCGCTTTTGTAACAGAGTAATTTACCATTTCATAAGCGCCTTTTAACTCCGATCAACCTGTCTATCACTATATCATCATAGCGGGTGACATTGCAGTGTGATATTATATAAAAATTGACTTCCTTGAGAGTGAAGTGCGTCTTGTCAACCCGAGTGTTTGTCTAAGGTTGACGAGACGCACTGTCACCCTCAGGGAAGTCAATATTTATTTTATTATACCGAACAATCCCGTATCATTTGCGTACCTGCCGACATAGCGGTAGCGAGCGACATATCAAATTGTTGCTGCAGTTTATATGCATTATATAGAGAAATGATAAAGTGAGGTATAATAATTAAAATTATTGACTGCTTCGTATTTAATTGAACAAAGAAGGAAAACAAAAGGGTGAGGTATAATTAAGCGATATAGCGCATATAATGATACCGAGTCCAAGGTCCCGGCTTAATCCCTATATATTTCAATTGATATAACATAGGTTGTAATGATGTCGCTTGTAATGAAGTTTCGGATATAACGATTCTGTTTTCATGACCCGGTCGCAAATATTCCCCTTTTATTGTGAGATTTGGAGTCTGAATCAGGTGTGGAAAACAATGCTCTGTTTAATCAGGTGGAGTTATCAGGTATACAATACCGTCAGACTGATTAAATAATTATTGTTCTGGTAATCAATTAAAATTGGCTTTGGGGTGATTGATCATATTAGAGTTTGATTTGTTTACAATGACCATCGTTTGCTGTTAAAAAAAAATATTATTAGAACGTTATATACGTGTACACATTCCGTGAAAAAAAGATACTATTTTTGTGGTGGTCTTAGAATTTTATCCGGAATATTTATATAATAAATTTCATTTCTTGATGGGTTTTTTTTCCATATAACATAGTTCTAAATTTAATGTGTATATGTAAAATGAACGGTGTTGCATCTCTGTTATATACTTGTATGTCCATCCTCTTGGTTGCCTATTTACGGATGTAACGATATCTGGATATAGCGATATACATTCTAAGGTCCGCTCAATATCGTTATAAGCGGAGTTCACTGTATATATTTGGCAATTGTTTTTATAATTATTTTTTCTACTATCAATTTGCCCCTTTAAACATAGCACTAACCAATATCTAATAAAATTAAATACAGAGAAATCTGAGAACAGAATGCAATATGATACTCTAAAACAATTTTAAGAAATTCCCGAAATCGATAAAAATAACATTATGTGACGTAATTTTTGTAGCAATGCTATTTACTACAAATAAAACCTGTTTAACCATATTAATTCCAACAATTCAATAATTGAAAATGCATAGGACATATGTATTTTATGAATGCACTTATTTTTTTCTACCAACATTTTAGCATAAAAGTGCTTGTATAATTTCAAATAATCAGTTATTAAACCAAACAAAGACATGCTAATACAAATAAATATATTTAATAAATCACAGAATAACTTCAAAAACGACTTTCAATAAAGTCAACAAAATCTGCCAGATAACTGAACCAGCACTCTCTTCATCATCAGAACCCACAGAGGACGTAGTTTCAGTTCTACCTGGGCTTTGCTTTTTCAGATTCCCTTTCACGTCCCTGTACATGTAGTCGGAGGCTTCGTAATTCATGAACAAATGATCGGCTGCCTCATAGTCATAGTAATGCCCTGTTAGATGATCGTAATCCAAGTCCTCCATCTCTGGCAGCTGAATCACAGACACCTCAAAACTAGAAACCTCGAAAATAAAATGGCCGTATATTCCGATGCCAAAAGGTCTAGGGTATGAATCATAGATTTCTACTCTGTCTAACCCACATGTGGAGGACTGAAAGTCGTAGTTGTCAAATGTAGGTTTGAGATCGTTTTTGGCTGTTACAAAAAGGTCAGCATCTCCTTTTAACGTGTTAAGTTCGATCAGCAATCGTCCTGGACGGGTAACGCGATAGTATGTGTAGTTTTCAGCCCCGATAGTTCCCTGAACAGTTTGCAGAACTTCCCTCGTGGAGAGAACACTGTTGGCACACCAGGTCACAAACACAATGATGTGGAGGAGTAATCTCATTGTTGACTGGAAAAGCATCATCAGATGTGGAATTCTGAAACCCTGAAACGAAAAATGTGGCAAAGAATGATTTTAAAAGGTAAAAAATGACTGTTTACTGGCACTGCGCCTGAGCGCGGCATCTATATGTGGTAAGTCTTACCGGAAGCATATGGATGGAGCATTGATTATATTTTAAAGCTTAGAAACACTAACTTGACGTTGATGAGTCAAATTGAGTATTGTATTGACTCTACGCTTTAAGGACATGTAATGTTTCCGCTTTCGCCAACACTATCGATACCAATTAAAAAGAAATAGCAAGCTTTTAATCGTTGATCCCTGAAAATTTGAATGGTCTTGGAGTCAAAAATTGGAATCTACTCTGAGGCCTTGTCTAGAAATATGGGTTGAACATTCTAAAAATAGCATAGAAGAGAAAACTGATACAAGTGCGTAGCCCATAACATGCGTGTGGTGGGGTTAAGTTTTGAACGAATTTGTGCCATTTGTTTTTATGCTGAAAAGTTTATTTTACAAATTTGTAATCATTATGTTAATAATATTGGTGTTTATATGCATTAAACCAAAATAGTAATTGCTGCACGTTGCCTAAATGAAATTTCGAGACTACAATTTGGTATGATGCTGATATGCATTCATTATTATTTTATTGCATTGTAATTTTGCTTTGCCTCACAAATCATAAAAAATGTGTATGTAAAATGCGTTAAAATGTGAATTAGATTATTCAAGTACAAGTGATGAAAAACATTAGGTTGTAAGATCGGAAAATTGTACGGACATTACATAATGATGGAATTTATCTAAAGCATAACAATTTTCATGCTTTTGTTTTTAAAGGAACTTCATAATGACCACCCCAGGATTATATGAGCGTACTGTATTACAAACTCCATCGGATGGCGATCAATCTTATACTTTGGCCAAAAACATGCAAACACTGATGCTTTACGGGCCTGTATAAGGCAATCTTGGGCAGAAAATTTGTATTTTGAGAGTTTGTATACGCGTTTTTGCATGTTTGAGATAGGGATGTCAACCGCTACCAAAATTGGTATCCGGTTATTCGTATGTGATATCCGGATACTATCCGGATAACCGTATCGATCGGCACTGGCCGCCCGAATCTGGCACATGTTAAAGTTGCAAAATTAAGTTCACATCTAGACGATACTTCTATTTTGAAAACACAATACTATTTCATGATTGAAAAAAGTACATGTAACAAACTACATCGATTTCTGTTCATAAATTGTGTGTTTTGTTTGTTTTGTGTAGTGTGAAATGTTGTTATGCCCTTCAATTAAAGTACCCCAATTAAACATTTGATTTGCGTAAAGGTAAGTAGGCGTTAAGGCTGACTGGTGAATGGTAAACCCGTAAATTGCGATGTTTGAGTAAAACACGCAATGTGCTAATCAAATGCACATAAACACAAAAACAAGGATGGATCATTGTTACTGTATATTTTATTTTCATTCGCATTGTTAACTGGTAGAGAACCATCTCTTATCAAGAGGCACGCACCTAATTGGCATAATCGATTGTGACATCTTGTTTGTTTAATAGTCCTGTCAACGGTAGTGTGGTGTGAAAGCACCACCTGTTGTTTAATGATAATCGTATTCCGACCGAGGGGTGTGTTTATGACACGTCCGCAGTACGATGTGGAGACCTCCTGTAGATGTCTATAGCTGTGTTGTGTTAATAATATACAATTAAAAAGGGCGTTTGTAGGCCTAAAAAAACGAGAAAAATCGGATTTTCGATTTTTATACGAATATTCGGTTACTAACTCGGTAACCGGATATATACATAGTAACCGGATAACCGGTTATCCGGATATTCGTTGACATCCCTAGTTTGAGAGAATACTATAAACGATTTATCACTGACCCTAAGCAGGGTGTTAGGGGTCATGGGAACCACTACACATTGTATTAACAGTATAATATATGTAAAACACTAAATAAAATTTTCTGCACTCCTAGTGGATCTGTGGTCATTCACAGTAACTCGTGAGAAGACTGGTTGGAGGCTTGTCCCACCATATAATTTCACATTCAACTTATTTATAATTTTAGGTTATGTTATTATCAAAAAAAATATTTTCATTCATTCATTTCATTATCGCAATGGCAGACGATAATTGTATAAGTTGTAATGTGTGTGTTCGTGTGCGACAGGAGGCCCTGCAGTGTGATGTGTGCTCTCGCTGGCCACATAGAACCTGCATTACTGGTACATGTTCATTACTGTTGACCAAGTACATGTATATGATGTCTCATATTATAAACGCTGAATTTAGTTTCAATTATATTTGAATGGTAAGGTTGTTTTCTTAATACAATATTGATAATCATGTTTGTAAATGAGAGTTGGTCTTCCTTCAAATGGCATGATTGTAGTTTTAAAGACACAGGGTCCGCTTTGAAATAAAAGTATTAATTTAATTTAATTTTATGTGTATTCAGAATTTGAATCTATTGACCCAATGTATTATGTTTTACGTAGTTTATGTTGTTTAAACATGTAATTCTTTGGCATATTTTTTTAACATGGTAGCGTCAGTGCGGATGATAGAAGAATGTTAATGCTATTTAATATAAATTTAAGATTATTTAGATAAAATGAAAATTCCAAGTTCATAAACATCGTTGTAACACTAATTCCTTACTTTAATAAAAGAAGAAATTCTGCATAGTAATGCGAATTTGTGTACTTAAACTTGCTGACAAGTTGACAATATATATTATTAAAAAAGTATATTTGCGTTTCACCGAATTGTTATTTATCCTATATATAAGTTCTATACAATCATTCAAGTTTTGATGATAATATAATAACTTTTGTTGTTTAACTTTTGTTCAATAAATTGTTAAAATCTGTGCCATGATTAACACAAACCAATATATTGGGTGGTTACGCCCATATACAAATACAGTTTGGGCCTTTGTTTATTATCAGCGAATTGCGTAATATACTTGGCACATGTCTCTTTATCAATTAGCACCAGGCGTTATACATGTAAGGTGATGTTGTGTAGCAAAAAAACATGTGGATTGTGTCAGAGTACAGATTTGATATAGTTAATTAATATCGAAGTAATATTTAAGAACTAAATAAACAAGTGGGCCATGATGGCCCTAGGTGGCTCACCTGAGTTTAAGGCATAATGGCTAATAACAAGAGGGAAAAATGGCACTAAACGCCTTACCTGAGTACAAAGATCTGGGCCTTGCAATTTCAGATATTTTTTTACTCTATATAAACCATGTGACCCACAGGGCATGGCCACCTTGTACCCCAGGGGCATAATTTGAACAATATTTGTAGTGGACTACTTTTCAATGTTACATACCCAATATGATTCCACTGGGCCTTGCAGTTTCACAGGAGATTTTTCAAGTCATTTTGCTATTTAAATGTATATAAACCATGTGACCCCCAGCGGGTGACCAATTTTTACCCCAGGGACATCATTTGAACAATCTTTGTAGAGGACCATTCCACAATGTTTCACGCAAAATATAACACTTCTGGGCCTTACGGTTTCAACAAGGAAGATTTTTAAGGCCCACTTGCCATACAAGTCTATATAAATCATGTCACGCCCCGGGTCATGGCCACTTTTTACCCCAGGAGCATAATTTGAACAATCTTTGTAGAGGACCGCTATACAATGTTACATATCAAATACGAAAAAAAAAGCGGTTTCAGGAGATTTTAAAGTCATTTGGCTATTTAAGTCTATATAAACAATGTGACCCCCAGGGCACAGGCCAGTTTTGACCAATGGGACATAATTTGAACAATCTTTGCAGAGGACCACTATAAAATGTCAGATACCACATATGAAACCTCTAGGCCTCGCTTAAAGTCATCTTGCTATTTAAGTCCATATCAACCATGTGAGCCCTGGGGTGTGTGGCCAGTTTTGACCCAGGGGCATCATTTGAGCAGTCTTTGTAGAGGACCACTATACAATGTTACATACCAAATATGAAACCTCTGGACCTTGCAGTTTCAGAGGAGAAGATTTTTAAAGCCATTTTGCTATTTAAGTCTATCTTAACCTGGTGACCCCTAGGGTGTGACCAGTTTTGACCCCAGGGGCATTATTTGAACAACCTTTATAAAATGTTTCCAACCAAATATGAAACCTCTGGGCCTTGTGGTTTCAGATTAGAAGTTTTTTAAAGTCATTTTGCTATTTACATTTATATGAACCATGTGAGCCCTGGGGTGTGGACAGTTTTGACCCCAGGGGCATCAATTGAACAATCTTTGTAGAGAACCACTATACAATGTTATAGACCAAATATGAAACCTCTGGGCCTTTCGGTTTCAGAGCAGCAGATTTTTAAGTCATTTTGCTATATAAGTCTATATAAACCATGTGACCCCTGGGGCGTGGCCAGTTTTGACCCCAGGGGTATCATTTGAAAAATCTTAGCAGAGGACCACTAGAGGATGTCACATATCAAATATGAAAGCCCTGTCCAATATCTGGTACTAAAAAGTTGTTCTTCTGAGAAGAGGTCCTTGGGTGGAGGCTGCCAACAAAGCATTAAGAACTTTGTTGGAGAGACATGATCTGTGTGTAGTTTTTTGTGTGCTGCACACATTTAACTAAACTGTACAAATGAAAGGTTTAAAGTAGATGACAAGACTTTAGGCTCTATGCTACGTGTTTCTGTACATGCTGGTGAAACAGACTGCAGTGTCAGAGCCACAGACTCGATTGCTGCATCATTTTGTCTTACAAAAAATTGTGCAGTTCCACCTAAGTTAGACTACTTATAGATCTAATGCTTTCATTTCATATTTGGCATTTCATTATTAAATTAGAAATATACACTTTGCCTGTATACAAATTCAATGTAGTAGATCTAAAGTGAAAATATATGATATAAGACGGTCTTGTATATTTACTTACACAACAATATGATTGACCGTGCTGGTGGATAACATTTTCTATGCATTTCAATGGTCATCTCCAACGATTCTCAAAAGCACCCTCACAACCCTGTGTAACTTGCTAGCAGGTTTGATAAAATCTAAAAATAGCACACTGTATACACCTGTCCGGAATGTTGTCTGCTGTATTGATTTTTGAGTGTTGGAGGCTTATTGAAATTAAAGTACTGCAGTATAAACAATGTGACCCCCGGGGTGTAGTCAGTTTTGACCCCATGAGCATATTTTGAACAATCTTTGTAGGGGACCACTATACAGTGTTACATACCAAATATAAAACCTCTGGGCCTTGCGGATTCAGAGGAGAAGATTTTAAAAGTCATTTTGCTATTTAAATCTATATAAACCATGTCACCCCCGGGGTGTGGCCAATTTTGACCACAGGGGTATCATTTGAACAATTAGAGGACCATTATACAATGTTACCAACCGAATATGAAACCTCTAGTCCTTGCAGTTTCAGAGAAGATTTTGAAAGTCATTTGGCTATATAAGTCTATATAAACCATGTGACCCTGGGGCGTGGCCAGTTTTGACCCCAGGGGCATCATTTGAACAATATTAGTAGAGGACCACTAGAGGATGTCACACATCAAATATGAAAGCCCTGAGCCTTGTGGTTTAATAGGAGAAGATTTTTTAAGTTTTCACTTTCTAAATCTATTTTTAGCTCTGGTGACCGACATATGCAGCGGACCGGAAAGATCTGAACAACTTTAAAAGAGGTCCACCCAAGGATCATTCCTTTGAAGTTTGGTGAAAATCTGCCAAGTGGTTTAGGAGGAGATGTTGTTTGAATAAAAAGTTGACGATGCACGCACACACGCCGGACAACGGGCGATCACAAAAGCTCACCATGAGCACTTTGTGCTCAGGTGAGCTAAAAATTAAAGTTTATTAAATTAAATTTCACATAGATTCATAGTATGATTTGTAAAAATAATAAACACGCTAAACATGCTATATACACTATATATATATAGATGATTAAGGATTTTGAACCTGCATAATTATGATTAATAGATTTGTTCTACCAATTACTTACTTACTGTCTGGAGTACATGACACGAATGCACAAGTTTTATGTTGTACCTATTAAGTATTTAAATAGGACTATTTTTACATAGCCAGGCATATCCAGAGAACAGTACAGACAAGCAGTGCATGGGGACATTTAGCTGGAATGGACTTGTAATGCATGTTCGCAGGTTAAGTGCTGTCGTTTAGGCATTTGCATTTTTGAATTATTACGTTCACTGAAAATTAGCGATACAATACCATATTTTGAGAAAATAACATTTCAACCTACATATGATTCTATCACGATTAAATTACATAATTTTAATTGAATATGAACATATTAGTTGTATCAGTTGTTCGTTTTGTTTTCAGGGTATTTTATCCAGTCCGGTCTTTGTATTTGTTTCATATCTCAATTATACATGCTAACTTGTATGTCACATCTATTACATCTGTTATTATTGTTATGTATGTATATTATACATTGAAAAATACAAGTAATAAATATCTAGTTGTAAACTTTATAAAATATTCAATATTATATTCATCTACTTCGCCATCATAAATGGAATCTCAGAAAATGCAAAAAGAAGTTTAATTGAAGTATTTTAAAAATATAAAGTACATCATAAGTTGGCAATATTGTGAGTGCTGAGGTGTCTAACTGTAAGTGCCGAAGTGGCCAATTGTAAGTGCTGAACCGACTCGTGAGTGCCGAAGTGACTTGGTGCGGAATTCACCAGGTGCCAAAGTAACTAGCATTCCACAGTATCACAGTGATCAAAACTAGGCTTTTCAGCGAACAAGCCTGATTTCTTATTTAATGGTTGGCATTCAACATTTTCAACAAGCCCTGCTATATAAAAGCCAAAATAATGAGCAAGCCCGAAAACCATTTAACCAAGTTTTTGCCTTTGGGCATGTGCTAATTTCGATCACTGACTATCAAGACCACTGTTAAAATGGAAGCAAGTCAAACCAGCCACAAGTTAAACCGGCCCCAAAAATGTCAAACTGGCCACAAAACAGTCAAACCGGCCTAACTCTGCAAGAAATACTGTTAAACTGGCCAAAAAAAGTCCAAACCGGCCACAAAAAAGTTAAACCAACCACAAAATTCAATAACAATGCAAATTAAGGTTTGTACATAGTAAGGGGTAATCAGAAAATATTTTAAATATTTACAGGTAAATGATTTCTATAAAAAATTAAATAAGGATCTTTGTTACGATTGTTTGTCCTTCGTTTGCAGAAGCGAAAATAACTCAGTTCATGAAAACATGACAACATGAGTACATGGACAAAATACATACTGTATTGTGAAATTTTACGAGGCTATCGATTACAATATACAACACAACAATACATAGTTTAATTGTATGGTATGTGCAGTTACAGTTAATTAATAATTAATATCCGGATAAGCATTTGTTGTAAGTATGAAAAATAAAAAAATCAATGTTTAATTGAAATTACGACTATTAATATTTTCTTTTGGGCATTTGAGTACTTGGTGTTTGAAAAAGTAAAGCAAACTATATTTAACTGATATAATAATTAAAGATAACATTCAAATTACACATAAAGAGTGCCATTATCAGAAAACTCGCGATGTTATGACACCTTAACACCTTGATGTCTGGTGTACTGTTATACGCAGATCGTTATCTCAAGTGGACAATGACGCGGTAGTTTTAAGGTCCCAAAGCAGTAGATGTGGAGCCTCATGTACTAACAAAATACTGTATTGATATTGATCATTTTAGTTATGTAGTTATTGACTAATTTATTTACATATCAACAACATATATTTTAACTACTAATACAACAATAACAATCATAATGTATTAGAATTAAGCTTACAAATTGTTTTAGCTTGTTGTAAAATTTAACACATGGATAACAAAATATGTAAATAGGTTATGATCGATTGATAAAGAAAACAATAAAATTGTATTTACATACATATATTGTGGTTATTTTAAAATCCTAAACTTATTTCCAATAGAAAACTAAACAACACATCATGGGCTTATATAGTAATGCAATCGATGTATACAATTAACACGAGCAAATTAGTATAGAGAAATAAAAACGAGGCCAGTTCCGAATAACTGTGTGGCCGGTTTGACATTTTTGTGGCCGATTTAACGTGTGGCCGGTTTGACTGTAATTCCTGTTAAATGTAACATGGTATTAAGATCCAGTGAAACAAATTAATCATGACCACTGTCTAATATGACTCTGTATCAATACCCCTGTCTCTGTGGACATTTTTCTGAATCTTACCACTAGGCTATGTTTTTAGCAGAATATTATTTCAGTCCTAAAAATTGTGTATGCCTTGTTTGTTTTCCGGAAGTACTTGATTAAATAGTTTACTCGGTTTTGGTCGGTTTTAAGTAAACTTCTAAACGTAATAAAATATTTTGCGTTTATTTAAAAACAAGGCTTTTATTTACAAAACTATTTAAAGTTAGTTTCTATCCATTGTATCTGTTATTTAAAGTATTTTAAATATACGGTGACAGAAAATTAAAAAGTTAATCGATTAACTATATCGTTCAATTTTTTATCGAGTCCAGGCAAACCAAAACAATTTGCAGACAACACACGAGAATCAATAGTGATGTTCATCGAAAACATTATTTACGTTCATGTCACCGGTGTAAATCGGAACTGAAATGGCTGCACCTAGTAATATTTCTAAAATGTTAAAACCAGACGAATCTGTGGTACGTAATTTAATTGTAAAACAATGCAAAGTGTATGTCTACGTACCCAACACTTTTCGTTCCAATTCCAGACTTAACGAAAAGTGCCTGATTAAAATCACAACTCCGACAGACTCCCGCTCACTTAGGGACATTCAACTTACACTTTACATGGGCATATATAGCATTGTGGTTTTGATAGGCTCATCAAGTCGTTCCCTCGAGAAAAATATCTCGTTTTCACGACATATGTCATTAGCATTAGTTAATTATCGCGTTCCCACGACTTAATATGTTGTTCCCACAAGTTATTAATGTTGTTCCCATGAGAAAAGATCTTGTTTCCACGACTTAACAAGTCTTTACCATGAGTTAATTATCTCTATCTCACGACTTAATATGTTGTTTCTATGACAATTTTGTCGTTCCCACGCGATATGATCTTGTTTCCACGACTTATTATGTCGTGGGAATGGCATTAATAAAAACATGCACATGTCACATCTATGCCACTGTACTGTTGCTCTTTATTCAGCACATGTCACATCTATGCCACTGTACTGTTGCTCTTTATTCAGCACATGTCACATCTATGCCACTGTACTGTTGCTCTTTATTCAGCACATGTCACATCTTTGCCACTGTACAGTTGCTCTTTATTCAGGCATTTTATATATTTAATGGAGATTATATAAAAAACAAAAAAGTCTTTGAATTTGGAAAACCATTATCTATTACAATGTAGCTTCGTTAAAATAATAAAAAGAACCTGGGCAAGTTGCTTTCTGTTTTGGGAAAGCAGGCCACAGCAATGATATGGGGCAATTTCATCAGGTCTGTGATATGGAAAGTAATCATTTGTGTTAATATATGCTAAATATGAGGTCATACAAACATTTTGTAAATTAAGTGTGTCATGAAATAAATCACACATTTTACATAATCTAAATAGTGAATCAGTTACCAGTACATTGTAATTGTACCAATAGACAAATAAGAAATATTGTTTAATTTTATATTGAACTATGGGCCATAATGAAGACACTGCAGAAGTGCTCATACAGCCTGCATTTCTTTGTAAAAGGTGAATTCAAGAGAATGTTTAGTAAGTTTTTCATTTCTACTTAGAAAACACAAGGGAACACATGTGTTTGCATTTTTTCCAGGATTGGAGTTACAGCATGAGGAGGGATATGCAGGTAAAAAAAAGTTATAATACGTTTTACTACTTCTGTATAGCTTTTACGACCAAAATAAAAAAATTAAAAAAATTAAAATTGTGTGTTTCAGGCAACGGTTTCAAAAAAAGTTAGGTAGGGTTGATATTGAATTTTTCTGTAAAACTTTTACATATCGGTAAAAAAACATTAACAATTATCTAAAATCTGATGAATACGGATTTCACAGATAACAAGCGTCGCTAAAAACTTCAAGGTTGGAGGGGGGTGGGGGTTCGCTAGGTAGGGTCGGGTTGCCCAAAATAAAGAATTTTTTTGTTTTGGCCTTAGTCTAAGAAATAGAACATCTTATCGAGCTTTATGTGGAATTTTATTGTTGTTAATGAAGATGCATACATGTGTGCAATGGTCATTAAATCAATGAATATTTGATTTTATATTGCTATTTATTGTGAAGTATTTGCTTTTGTATTTGATTATTTAACACATGTATGTAATTTTTCATTAGCTATTCTGCATGATACAGTTCACATTTTTCATGGAACAAAAAATATTTAAAAAAACAATATCTCTGCTTATACATTTTATTTTTGCATTGACAAAACACACACACACAAGAATAATAAGAAATACTATATGTTTTATTGCATGGAAATGACATTAAAATTAATTATCCAGGAATAAGTACAGTTTCAGGTATTAAATTGTATTTTATTTCAGGAGATTATTTCTGGGTTGTTTCTTGGTCCTTATGCGTCAGCCAGGAAAGCAAAGGTAGCATTTTCTAACATTATAATCTGTGTAACTTTAGTATAATACAAATAATATTGTTTTGCATACTTGTAAGCAAATAATATTATTTCTTTAATGCTTAGATGTGCTAGTGTAAAATGCATTCTGGATGATAAACTGTTCTAAATCTGTTCTTTCAAGTATTGTTTTGTGTTTTATTATTTTTTAATGTGCAATTTATTCCATCATTTGACTATTTTAGAGGTCCTATCTTCTAGACCGTGGTATCACCCACATTGTTTGTATAAGACAGAGTATTGAGTCGCATTTCATCAGACCCAACTTCCCTGATACCTTCAGGTATGAACAAGCCAAGCGTTAATTCAGGTTTTGGGAAAAAGTGCATTATTTTGCCTTAGATATGACAGTGATGCCTATATTCGGCCCCTGCTATGGAAGGTAAAAAAAGCCCTGCAACTATGAGTAGTTCAAATCCAGATGAAAATAATAGAATAGTGAAAATAAAAATATAAAAAATATAATAATAACCAAGAATGTTATAACAAGTACTGGTAACTAAATAATAGAAAAAATGGACAGTTAAATTATTTCTCAATATAAAAGAATACTGGTAATTAAAATAATTATACTCTTGTGAAATATGAATGATTAACACAGTGAGTAAGCATTTTTAATGAGAAATAAAGAATGATGTTTAAAAGTGTTTAAATTTAGTCTAAGTTTTGCATATGAGATAAACCAAAAGTGTTTGTAATGTGTTTACATACATTGTTTACATAATAACCAAGTATAACAAAAAATGTTACATGTTTATTACCATGTGTGATTCAGTGACTGAAGTGCATACTTGACTGTAACTAAATAATAAACACTTGTTGCTGGTTTTGTTGCATCTGGTTTTAAATGAGTCATTGTAATGTATACAGTTACATGCAGTTGTATGACACAAAACTGCAGACTATGGTAAACTTCTAAATCAGCTGTCACACACAATGATATGTATCATGCATAGAAAGTATTCAAAACATGAAAACACTGTTACATAAATGATTATAATGAGTTTATTTTGTTAAACATAGTGCTTGCAGCTAACTGTTTCAGTATTACAGCTAGTTTTTATTTATGTCCAACTACCCTAGTGTGTGAATGAGGTGTGTTGTCAATTTTGTAAGACACCTTCATGTTTTGTCAGACATGTTTGACTGTCTGCCAGTTTTCGCATTGTCTGAAACTGTAACAATTTGCGTTCTTTTACTAAAAGAGAACTCATTTGACATAGTTGATATGAATTTATCACAGTCGCAGGTCTCTTTTTCAGATACTTGGTGTTGGACATAGCCGACTCCTTCACGGAGAATATCATTCGATACTTTTCCCAGGTAAATGTCACAGTCTAGATGATTATTATGTGATCATTTTTCATTCTTTCCATTACAGTGGTGTGAAAAGACAGCAGATCCACAAAGAACTGCGTGTATTACACTATAAGCAACCTTCTAAAAATGTGTATATACTTTCTATTTATTATAAGTCTGCTGGAGCATTTATTACTTAGTTTGATACATTGCTTTGCTTGTTACACGTTGATATTTTGCAGTGCAGCCCAATGAGCTTGACTTCCTCCAGTTATAAATAAAAAGTAAATGTTGGATGTCAGAGTATTTTTCCCCTTTGCTTCTAAAATACACCTTTTGTTACAGTGTAAATCATTAACACTTTTTCCATAGCCCTTCATGTTATAATAATCACAAATTGTTTAAACCATAAAATTTCTAGTGAATTTACAAATGAATTAAAAGTGTGACCAGTGATATAAGTATCATTCATAAGAAAAAAAAAACAAGAAAAAAAAACTACAATTCAAGAAGCTACTTCCTACTTTTCAGACAAAGCCATACTTACAACAATTGGATATGAACTATGTGGCAATTTAGCAGAATTATTTCCCTTTTTTGTACTTATAAAATTCAGATTAAAGTTTGTGTGCAAGTTAATATCTCTTTAACTACTACAGATATTCAATTGAAAATTCAAGCAATGCCTTCAGGGTCATTATGTAAGGTCACTGACCAAGGCCCATCACTCTGACAAAGCAGTATAAATAGTCCAGCGTGCAGTCCTGAGACAGTTAATGTTATTACTTGGTCTTAAACCCAGGTTTAAATATTTCACATGTAAACAATTGTAAATTTGCTTCATGTAAAACGCTTCTTCATGACATAGCATTCTGATTTTTATAACATTTGCTTATGCCGGTATACCAATATCTGAGTACACCGTTTATCTGAGTTAGAATACACCACCGTTCACCGAAAGCAAAAACATTCAAAAATGTTTTTTATTCAGCAGCAGAAAATCTGTTTGTCAGTTTAATTAAATCATTTATTTTATAAAATCATCACCTTTTCAAATATAATTTGTATATCAGTTCTGTAGTTTATTTTTGTTTCAGTTTCGAGACTTTGTTGATGAATGTTTTCGCTGTGGAGGCAGGGTGCTTGTGCATGGGAATGGAGGGATTTCTAGAAGGTACCCTAATCACGGATCTTCTGGTTAAGGCATACAAATGACCAAAATAACTGTTCTCTATCATTTAAAGTACAAGTACAGTGCATTTCATGGGGGTTCAAGTTTGTTTTTATTACTTAGCATTTGGGCCGGGCCGGCTAGCTCAGTTGGTAGAGCGCTGGACTCGAATGCGAGGATCGCGGGTTCGATTCCCAGCCCGGCCACATAACTTGTGTGGGGATTGGTCATGAAATTATTTCTACGGCCATTCTCCCTTCTACCTCTGATTCAAGTAGGGCAGTTGTCAGTTACTGGCATAAGTATGTGCACTTAGTACCGGTAAACCAGCTTACCCAGGAAAAGTGTGAGTAGGTTAACTGACCGCCGTTATATGACTGAAATACTGTTGAATACGGCGAAAAATCCAAACAAACAAACAAAACAAACTTAGCAATTGGCCCCATGACTATGAAACTCCTTTAAATTTATCATAGTCTTTATCTTAAATATTTAATCTGTCATTATCAAAGCTGATATGTAACGAGCGTTTTGCATTGGTCAGTATTTTAACTTGAGACTAAGTTTGTGGTGGAGAACTTTCGTAGTCATGGGGTTTGGTTTCAGGTGTTTCACATTCATGTATAGGTTAGGATGTCAAATATGATTTGATCACAAGACAGTTGGTCAGAAACCCATGTGTTTCCATGGAAGAAGGATGCATGTAACATTCAGAGATTTGCCTCTAACTTTATTCAAGAATCACATTAAGTTAATGGTGGTTCTGAGACTATTTTATCAGCTAGCATGATCAGGGTTGTCATTTTTAAATGAAACAAGCGATTTGTATCTAAATCTAAACCATTTAGACAGGGGTCAAGGGGAGCCCCTTGTGATATTACTAAACCATTTAGCCAGGGGTCAAGGGGAGCCCCTTGTGATATTACTAAACCATTTAGCCAGGGGTCAAGGGGAGCCCCTTGTGATATTACTAAACCATTTAGCCAGGGGTCAAGGGGAGCCCCTTGTGATATTACTAAACCATTTAGCCAGGGGTCAAGGGGAGCCCCTTGTGATATTACTAAACCATTTAGCCAGGGGTCAAGGGGAGCCCCTTGTGATATTACTAAACCATTTAGCCAGGGGTCAAGGGGAGCCCCTTGTGATATTACTAAACCATTTAGCCAGGGGTCAAGGGGAGCCCCTTGTGATATTACTAAACCATTTAGCCAGGGGTCAAGGGGAGCCCCTTGTGATATTACTAAACCATTTCGCCAGGGGTCAAGGGGAGCCCCTTGTGATATTACTAAACCATTTTGCCAGGGGTCAAGGGGAGCCCCTTGTGATATTACTAAACCATTTAGCCAGGGGTCAAGGGGAGCCCCTTGTGATATTACTAAACCATTTAGCCAGGGGTCAAGGGGAGCCCCTTGTGATATTACTAAACCATTTAGCCAGGGGTCAAGGGGAGCCCCTTGTGATATTACTAAACCATTTAGCCAGGGGTCAAGGGGAGCCCCTCGTGATATTACTAAACCATTTAGCCAGGGGTCAAGGGGAGCCCCTTGTGATATTACTAAACCATTTAGCCAGGGGTCAAGGGGAGCCCCTTGTGATATTACTTTAAGTTACTGAAAAAACAACCAATTTTCTCATGATTTTTAAGCGATGAATTTGATCGGCAATCGGTTAATAATGACAACCCTGATGATGTGGTTAAACTACAAAGCTTTTACCATACTTGTATTTAAAAACATAAACAACATGTTTTGTATTTTCAGTGCTTCGCTAGTGATTGCTTATGTGATGGAAAAGTTTGGTTTATCATATAGGTTAGTACAATTATACTTGTAGAGTTTTTGTTACATATGTAGGTATGTGCATCTATTTTAGAGCACATTTGTTTGGGTGTTATGTGAAATTGTACATGCATATTACGTGATTAGGTCTTTTCTTTTGAAAAATTGGTCTAAAAAATGAAATGACTGGCGTTTTACACCATTGGTATTCTGAATTACATGCTTTGTTAAATTCTTCAGAAAGAAAAACTGTATATTATGAAAGTAATTAATATATTATTGTACAGTAAGACATAATGGATACTTGGTTAGTGTTGAATAAAGATATGTTTATCAATGTTTAGAAAACCATGTCTAGTACTCTTGTTTCGTGCCAATCTTAAACTTATAAACTTAAACTTATCGTTTTTCAACACTTACCGGTACTAGTATTGCATTTATTCCATCAGTTCTACCTTTGTTATGCAGAATTAAAATAATCACAAGAAAACATACAGAGCAAGTCAATAAACAAATTGATTTAATGAAAATAAAAATGTTTTATTCCACAGTGTTGAACAAAATCAGTTTATTCCACAAGGGTATATTTCATCAATGATGGGAAAAATGAAGTTCAATGACTTTTTGGCTGCAACAAACTGGCAGTAATACAATGCAGAGAATAACCAGTTTTGTAAGACAGTAATGGAAAGTTAATATTAAGTGATTAACTTGGGCCTTTTCCTTATACTGATTTAATGTTTCATCTTGTGCCCATCACTATTACAAATGCTTATTCCAGGAATGCATCAGCGTACGTCCAACAGCAGAGATTTTGTATCAACCCAAATGAACATTTTTGTCAACAACTTCAGGTACCACAGTCTATGGAATCTACATTGAGCTTTATGGTGTTCAATATGATCAGAATGTTTGAATCTTTTACTGAAGTTATTATGCTATTATTATCTTAATTTAGGTACTGTTACGGTTCTTGTCTGTATAATAGCATGAATTTTTTTTTTATATGTGTGTATATTGAAATAGTTGCATGAATATAAAATACTTTCGCTTTGTTACAGTTAAGTGTTACTCTCTACATTTGTCATGTATTATAATTTGATTACTAATCATTACAAAATATTACAAGCCAGAAATGGTGCTCAGATCCATTTTCTGGATTTCATTGGCAGTAGGTTAGTACAGTTTCACAGAACAGAATTTTCTTTTGCCTGTTTTGGTAGGAAAGCTATTCTCTACTCCTTGAAATTGATCTTGTTGTAATTTTAGGAGTTTGAAGTTCTTTGTGATGCTAGACGGACCATGTCCTGCGACCAGGGCCCACAAAAAGGTAGAAGCCTGTATTTTTCATAACAGTTTCAGTGCTTTCTTCATAATACATGTTGAAGAAAATTTCTGAAAGTTTTTCTGGATTAGGATGTACTGTTGACAATTTTTGCTATCATTTGCCAATGTTTTTAATACCAATTCTTTCATTCATCTCTACAATATCAATTAAGAGAACATTTTACAGATTCAGATAAACTTTTGACTCTGTTTGCCAATATTGGTTTTTAATGATACAATACAAATATTGAATGGTTAAAACCATATTGGTAGTGAATAAAACTATACAATTCAGTTTTATCTGACTTCATTTGAATCAAGCTATGTTGCATTCGTGTTTTATTTAAAGCGGCTAGGATCAAGTTAGGTGTTACCTGATGCTAAGAATGCACCCTATGACTTGGTGGTAATTACCATACATTCTGCTGCTGCAAGTTCTGAAAGTTTTCTGAAATACATTACTCTTAAAATATTCTGCTTTTATCCTTTGAAACTTTGAACATTTGAACATTAGACAATTCAGCTCTTGAATTATGCAGCTTTTAGCTCACAGTGTTTTTCCTCACTACTTTGGAAATGGTACCAGTACCGGTCAAACTGGGAAAATTACAGTCGTTTTAAACCAAATTTGGAATTTTGTCACTCAACAAAAACTGCCAAAAAGAATTAATATAAACTCTAAAACAACTTTTTCATTGATTTTTTTAACATGTTCTTGTGTTTCCAGGATGTAAAGTTAAATATAGGTTATTTTCATACATACAGTGAATCTTTTGGGATCATTTTGGATTATTTTCCCAGAAATTGGGATTTTTTTAAACTTCAAATTAGGAAAAAAATTAGGTAAATTGGATTGGGAAGGTACCTTTTTAGGGTACTAAGTTTATATAGAGGAAAAATGCTGGCTCAATATAATAGAAGCATTTACCTCTGAACATTGAATGCCTGCAAATTGAAGCATTTATTTAATTTGTCTTTCATTCAGGATCACTAAAGCGAAAATATGAACTTGACAGAGAGGAAGATTTACACGTGGATGAAGAAATGAGCTGACAACAGTTTCTGTTTTAGAATTATAGCAGTATTATAGGACACAATAGACCAAGTTGGTCTGTTTACCAAGAACTTCGGGTTGTTCATGAAAGAAAGAATATTCATCTGTTGTTTTGAACACAGTATCTGTGATCAGTGTTTCATTGTACCCCATTTTGTTGTGGGACGGTAATATCCTAAGGGGCATTGGAAGAGGAATATGGTGAAACAATGCGTGGCTTTCATAAAGATAACATTTTATGACAAGAGTATTTTTTGGTGAAGAATGATCTTCGGATAAGTTTTCATCTGCTTAAATTCAAAATACTAATCTTGAATATATTAGCAGGGGCTTTCTAGTTCTGTGATAATATATACTTTATTAACAAATAATGTGAATTCACAAACTTCTGATGGTTTATGTGTCTATAGATCTGAATTTGAGCAAACTATAATTGATCTCGTAGTTTCCCTTGGAATATTGCTCTCATTTTTAGCTCGACTATTCACCAAATAGCTAAAGAAACTTCAGCAAACAGTGTATATATTACTGACTAGACCTATTCGCTGAAGCCAACCGCGTATCGAAAGTCAACCAGAGTCGTAACATATTTATGTCACGCTATAAATCCATAATTTGCAATTTCTGGAGGAAATCACTACATACTCAAAAAGTATAACTGCAAGACTGACGAAACTTTACAAACATATTTATCAGCATGTGAACTTATGCACCTGGGTATTTTGGTGCATTTTTTTCCGATTATCAGCTGAGTTATGGCCCTTTTTTAGCAAAAAATGACATTTTTGGACTTGTGTCCCGCGTAACTCTACTACTGGAGTGATGAAACTTTATAAACATATTAATCAGCATGTGAACTTGTGCACCTGGTTATTTTGGTGCAGTTTTTTTCGGACATCAGCGGAATTGTGGCCCTTTTTTTTAGCAAAAAATGACATTTTTGAACTCGTGGCGCGTGTAACTCAAAAAGTTTTATTGCTAGAGTGTTGAAACTTTATAAACATATTAATTAGCATGTGAATTTGTGCACCAGGATATCTTGGTGCAGTTTTTTCGGACATCAGCAGAGTTATGGCGTTTTTTTTTAGAAAACAATGACATTTTGGACTTGTGTTGCGTGTAACTAAAAAAATATTATTGCTAGAGTGATGGAACTTTATAAACATATTAATTAGTATGTGAACTTGTGCACCTGGGTATTTTGGTGCAGTTTTTTCAGACATCAGCGGAGTTATGGCCCTTTTTTGAGCAAAAATGACATTTTGGACTCTTGTGTCACGCAGAACTAAAATATTATTACTGCTAGAGTGATGAAACTTTACATACATTTTAATCAGCATGTGAACTTCTGCACCTGGGTATTTTGGTGTAGTTTTTTCTGCCATCAGTGGAGTTATGACCCTTTTTTTAAGCAAATAATTACATTTTTGGATTTGTGTCGCGTGTAGCTCTAAAAGTATAACTGCAAGACTGATGAAACTTTATAAACATATTTATCAGCATGTGAACTTGTACACCTGTGTATTTTGGTGCATTTTTACCGACATCAGCAGAGTTTAGTGACCACCAGCCGAATATGGGGGCATCGGGGTCCTACGGACACATAACTAGTTGTACTTGGAAAAGTCGGGTTAAGGTTTGCGTGCAAGAGAAAATTCAGGTTAAGGTTTGCGTGCAACAAGTACATATCTCTGTAACTACTACAGATATTCATCTGAAACTTCACACATGTCTTCAGGGTCAATATGTAAGGTCACTGACCAAGGCCCATAACTCTGACCTGCAATTAAGCAGAATTATGCCCCTTGTACGTAAAAAATTCAATTTGAAGTTTGCATGCAACAACTCAATATCTCTATAACTACTACAGATATGCAAGTAAAATTTCACACGTCTTCAAAGTCATTATATAAGGTCACTGGCCAAGGCATATAACTGTGACCAGCATTTGAGCAGAATTATGCCCCTATTTTGTGGTGATAAGGCCCATGACTCCGACACAGCGGTTGAACAGTCGAGCACGCTGTCCTGAGACAGCTTTTGTTGCTATATGGATTTAATGTTGATACTTATTTGTGCAGTTACATGTAAAATTTGTAAATGAAAGCATCTTGTTATGTTGTTGACATTTTTGCTGTTGACTTACACAAAATGACTGCAATTTGCATTGTAATGTTAAACCATGACATGATTTGAGTACTGGTTTGTCAGTGCATGGGGTGTACTGATATGCCATGAGTTTACTACCATACCTAGCCTATTCCATTCAAGTGTATACTTCTATCACAAAATATGTTTAAAATCGTTGAAAAGTATTAAATATAATTACATTTAATGATATTTAATGACCAGTAAAAACTAGTGAACTTTTAAAGACTGAATAAGCCTTTGTTTCTCTCATCATTATCACCATTGCAGTGACTAAATGTATACAAGATGAAATGAGGTGAGTTGTGGGAAAACCAGGCTTATTGCATGTATTTTCTGTTTCAAGGAAGTTTGGTCTAAAAATAAATCCACTGTAGGCGCAAAAGTGTCGTTACGGATTAGCCTGTGCAGACTGCACAGGCTATTCAGGGACGACACTGTACACAAATGCATTAAGCTCGATTTTCCCACGACACGCTTCAAATGTGAATTGTCTATGTTGTCCAATTTTGTATAGGTCTGTTCAGACTTGACACGGATTGTGTTTTATGTTCAACTATTAATAAAAACCTTATACTGCCATATACTGGTTAGCTGCCTTCATAGCATGATATATAACTGTCTTGAAAATTGAAATGCATACTGCAGTATACATGTTTTACACAACTTGCCTAGTCAACACTTTACTGCAGTATACATGTTTTACACAACTTGCCTAGTCAACACTTTACTGCAGTATACATGTTTTACACAACTTGCCTAGTCAACACTTTACTGCAGTATACATGTATTACACAACTTGCCTAGTCAACACTTTACTGCAGTATACATGTATTACACAACTTGCCTAGTCAACACTTTACTGCAGTATACATGTATTACACAACTTGCCTAGTCAACACTTGATTATGCATACTGCAGTATACATGTATTACACAACCTGCCTAGGCAACACTTGATTATGCATACTGCAGTATACATGTATTTACACAACCTGCCTAGCCAACACTTGATTATGCATACTGCAGTATACATGTATTACACAACCTGCCTAGTCAACACTTGATTATGCATACTGCAGTATACATGTATTACACAACTTGCCTAGTCAACACTTGATTATGCATACTGCAGTATACATGTATTACACAACCTGCCTAGTCAACACTTGATTATGCATACTGCAGTATACATGTATTACACAACTTGCCTAGTCAACACTTGATTATGCATACTGCAGTATACATGTATTACACAACCTGCCTAGTCAACACTTGACTTTGTTTTACTTTATTTCATCTATTTCTGTGCTTCCACTTCAGAAGGCTTTTGTGATTGTGAAACTTTATGTTGCTTGTTAGTGACTCGTTTTAGCTGCCTTATACTAAATGTTCTTAATTATGCATTTATAACATTTGACATAAACATATATTTACGATGTAATCTCTTATTGTTTTGACTAATTTTAATACTTGTATAGAGTTGATCTAAATTCCATTCAAAGTTTCACACAAACTGCTAGCATGGATTTAGGTGCATTAACCTGTTTAAACAACATTTAACTAGATAATGAGAAACGTGGGGTCTAGTTATAATAAGAAATGACAAGAAATGAATGTGCAAGAAGTTGAAAAGTAGTCATTAAATATTGTTTAAATGAGAAAACACTTCAATGGTTTTTATCTAGGTCGTAGAAAATGTTAGCTCAAGCAAAGTTTCTTTGATGCTTTCTGTAGTTTTCTAAGATTTTTCTCAATACTCGATAACAGTGTTTCTCTATTCATCAGCTGCACCAAGTATATATACTCAGTTTATTGGATTCTAGTGCTCTTAGATTGTAATTTTGTTTTCTGTCTATCTTGCAAATATTGTTCATGTCTCTATAGAGAGAAAAATCACTTTAATTTAGATATTACAATGGAGTTTAATTTGTCTGAACGTGTTTAAATGTTCCATTCCCTGTGGTATGGTACATTTATTTCAAAACCAATCAATGTTAGGACATGATTGGTTACAAAGAGTTTCTCATAAAGAAATCTGTATTAAGTTCAACGTATATAAATTATAGTTGTTTAAGCTAGCGCATTATGCACTTTTAGACTCCTGGAATAATTGACAACTACATGTATTGACATTTAAATAATTATTCAAATATGCCCATATGAGGCAGCGGTATACTTCATTTATGTAAAATGCTTGCCAAATATTGGTGGCAATTTTACTGAGATGACAATATCTTATGAAGTCGATGTTTACATACTTTTGCATGTTTTATATCTACACCCATAGGCACTTCCAACTAGACCTTTTTAGCTCACCTGAGCACAAAGTGCTCATGGTGAGCTTTTGTGATCGCTCGTTGTCCGTCGTGCGTGCATGCGTGCTTGTGTGCGTGCGTTGTCAACTTTTCATTCAAACAACATCTCCTAAACCGCTTGGCAGATTTTCACCAAACTTCACAGGAATGATCCTTGGGTGGACCTCTTTCAAAGTTGTTCAAATCTTTCCTGTCCGCTGAATATATAGGTCACCAGAGCTAAAAATAGATTTAAAAAATGAAAACTTTAAAAATCTTCTTCTATGAAACCGCAAGGCTCAGACCTTTCATATTTGATATGTGACATCCTCTAGAGGTCCTCTACAAAGATGTGACATCCTCTAGAGGTCCTCTACAAAGATTGTTCAAATTATGCCCCTGGGGTCAAAACAAGCTACGCCCCGGGGTCACATGGTTTATATAGAATATATAGCAAAATGACTTTAGAAATCTCCTCTGAAACCACAAGGCCCAGAGGTTTCATATTGGGTATGTAACATCCTATAGTGGTCCTCTACAAAGTTTGTTCAAATTATGCCCCTGGAGTCAAAACGGGCCACGCCCTGGGGGTCACATGGTTTATATAGAATATATAGCAAAATGACTAAAACTCTTCTCCTCTGAAACCACAAGGCCCAGAGGTTTCATATTTGGTATGTAAAATCCTATAGTGGTCCTCTACAAAGATTGTTCAAATTATGCCCCTAGGGTCAAAACTGGCCACGCCCCCGGGGGTCTCATGGTTTATACAGAATATATAGCAAAATGACTTTTAAAATCTCCTCTGAAACCACAAGGCCCAGAGGTTTCATATTTGGTATGTAACATCCTATAGTGGTCCTCTACAAAGATTTTCAAATTATGCCCCCGGGGTCAAAACTGGCCACGCCCAAGGGGTCACATGGTTTATATAAACTTATATAGCAAAACGTCTTAAAATCTTCTCTGAAACCGCAAGGCCCAGAGGTTTCGTATTTTGTATTTAACATCCTATAGTGGTACTCTACAAAGATTGTTCAAATTATGCCCCATAGGGTCAAAACAGACCACACCCGATTGGTCACATGGTTAATATAGACTTAAATAGCAAAATGACTTTAAAATTCTTCTCTGAAACCGCAAGGCCAAGAGGTTTCATATTTGGTATGTAAAATTGTAATGTGGTCCTTTACAAAGAGTGTTCAAATTATGCCCCTGGGGTCAAAACTGGCCACGCCTCGGGGGTCTCATGGTTTATATAGACTTAAATAGCAAAATGACTTTAAAAATCTCCTCTGAAACGGCAAGGCCCACAGCTTTCCTATACTTGTTACGTAACATTGCATAGTGGTCCTCTCCAAAGATTGTTCAAATTATACCCCTGGGGTCAAATCTGGCCACCCCCGAGGGTTCACATGGTTTATATAGACTTAAATGGCAAAATGAGTTAAAAAATCTTTACCTGGAAGCGCAACGCCCACAGCTTTCCTAGATTTGGTACGTAACATTGCATAGTGGTCATCTCCAAAGATTGTTCAAATTATGCCCCTGGGGTCAAATCTGGCCACCCCCGAGGGTTCACATGGTTTATATAGACTTAAATAGCAAAATGACATAAAAAATCTTTACCTGAAACCGCAAGGCCCAGAGGTTTGTTCAAGGGCCTCTTGTTTGATTGTGGTTTTCTCAAAAAGGCAAATCGCATTGGTTTCAAATTTTGCACTTCCTCATCATACACATTTTCTAATACAGGTATGATAAAAATTGATCGGTTCAGTGATCATTTATATTTCAGCGTGCTCTTGGGTGTCAAAACATGAGAAAATCGTGGTGTATGTAGAAATTTGATGCAGTGTATAATCGAAGTATTTAACAATGACACTCCAACCAAAAAAACATTCAACATTAATTATTTCATAAATAATACCATCCCACAGTGAATAATGTATATTTCTAAAAAGGGCAATCATATGCATTTAATCTGCTATTTTATCCAATCATTGTACTTGGATATCACGTGATTAACGTTTAACTTACTTTACACAAAGTAGCACGTAGTAAACTTCTATCTGTTTGTTATATTTGATGAATGTAAATCAACCCGTTAACAATAGCTAGGGAGGAGTTTTAAATATTAGTGGCAAGTCCTGGAGAGTGTGACTGTGCAGTATACAGGATGCGCGCGTGCAATCGGTATGTAAGAGGCCGCATTCAACGCACTTAGGTATGGAGTAATTATTAGAAGATAAATGTTCTCTTTATTTAGATTGAAACATTATTTTTAATTATCAAAATAAAAGGAGAATAACGAAAATATTAACTCTTAATTTCTAACAAGTGAAATTGTCATTATTTTGTTCTCACACTTTTGCAAATTTTTGTTTTGATATTATGTTTATTTTTGTTAAGTTTTGTATGAAAACGAAATTTCTGATAAATGAAATTAAAGACATCGAAGTCTAATATATTATTTTGTGTTCTTGAAAAGTTCGGAGAAATTCGGAATAAAAATATATAAGTTATAGCTGATTAAGCGAAGGTCTAGTTAGAAGTGCCTTTGTGTGAATAAGATGCAATTTTCTAGCAGTAATTGGGTTCAATGCCTGGTTTGAAGTACATGTACCTGATGAACTGCTGCTTGTGATATCTGTACTCCAATAATAAAGCTTATTCATGATACGAGTAGGTTAGTACGAGTACAGTTAGCCCTCGTTATGACATGATCTTTTCCGCAAAAATGTTGGTATTTCGAATTTCAGTTATAACAAATTCTGACAATATCATATTTTTGGCACCATAAGCAAGCATTTCTTATTATTTTCACATGTATTTATTACGAAAACATATTCCAATTTCCTTTTTGAAATTTGATTAAATTTTATCGAATAAAAGGTTAACAAGACCAAGACAAGAACAAACAACCTTTATGGTAATTCTATGAAAATCATTCTTATGTCAATTAAATGTACACCGTGAAAGGTTTAACACACCTACCGGTAAATTGTATATCTGGCTAAAACTGTGATGCCTACTTATGACAATTGATTACTGTAAGTAGAACCTGTGACAAAGTACCACATTTTGAGCGCCGCTGGTTCCAAATGTTGTTAAATGAATCAGATCAGTATACATTCTATTCATTTGTTCTTAAATTTTGTGTTGGAGTTGGAAATCAAATATTCCATTATAATTGGTACCAATTAAATGGAATATGGTCCGTTCCCCCAAACTATGTGTCGGAAGTGGAACATTCTGTTATAACAAATATAACAAGGCCCGACTGTAAGTACCATTTATAACATTTTTTATAAATTAATCCACTCAGACAGTTAATATTTTTGTACATGTTTTCCATTAGATCTACATTAAATTGCACTATATTATCAAGACATGGAATGCAAGTAAATGTCATGATACAACCTTAAGGTTACTAAAAGCTGCAAACACACAGTTACGTCATGGTCGGCATTAGATTTTTGAAGCAATTTAAGCAACAATTTTAGCATGTATTCATAAATACATGTATGCTACGCGTTTCCAATTTATTTGGGTTATAAGTATGTTTTTCCATACAAAAAGAACACAGGAAACACAATAACTTTTGTAAAATTTATTTCGAGGGACAGATGTAAACAATACACAACCATGGTTCAGCCAGTTCCACTCGCATAAAGAATGAAGAGAATCAAACCATCATCACTCAGTAAGGTACAGGGATCCTTTCAACATAGGCTAAAAATCATCGAGACATGTTGGTGTAACAAAGCTGTCACCTACTTCTACAATGTATTCCAGATACGACCATATTACACCCAGCCCAATGACGAGCTACAAAGCAGAATAATGTACACATTCTTCCATCAATTCTCAGCCACACATACAACCCACACACCTGTGCATCAGAGCTGAGCAATTTCAAGATATTTGAGGGATATGCACACACATGATTAAAATACAGGATTAAATAAAATTGACACCGAACAAATGAGTGAAAATAGAGCATAAAAAAAAAAAAACAGCCTTCATAAATTTTCCAGTACAAACCCTTTTTTCTAACCACAAAAGCAATTCATCAATAATGTATATTGGAAAAAAGAATGTAATATTTTAGACAACTATGTTATGTAATGTCGTCAATAAATAGATATTTTCCAAGTGTTTGTAACTCAGCACCAATGGATATCATTTATTAACTTCTAAGTTCTTATTACATATCATCCTTATTACAACCATATATATTCACTATCATTCCTAACTGTCCCATGCTGATCAGAAGACAATCTCTGCTTGATAATGCCTATTTCCAACTATTGAAACATAACTGTTCAGATCAATTTGAGGCTGATAACTGTTCAGATCAATTTCAGCCTCAACTGTAACCCAAACACAAACTCCACATAATATCCATGATCTTCCACGAACTCTTCAACAAAACCAACTGTTCCAAAACTAAAAATTAATTTCCATAGGACCCTTGTGTTTCACACAACCAAAGTTACATTCCAGTCACAATCAGAAAGTCCACATACCTTTTTCACAAAATTTTCATTCCAAGCACAAACTTTTCATTTAAACATGGATCACTATACAGCCATCATTCAACAATATACCAAAATCCGTAATACTTACACAATCATTTCAAGGGAAAAACAGCAACGAACAGTAACACATACAAAATGAGGCAGGTCATGGGAAAACTGGGCTTAGTGCATGTCTGCCTATAGTGGATTTATGTTTAGAAGAGACTTACTTGAAACAGAAAATACTATAAAAGCGGAAAGTGTCATCCCAGATCTGTCGGTGCAGACAGCACAGGCTGATCCGGGAGGACACTTTACGATTGTGCAAGCCCAGTTTTCCCACGACACTTCTCATATTTAAACTCCTACAAGTTTCCATCTGACATCCAGCTGTACATTCTGAACGGCACATACACAGGGATGGTTGGACCATACGTATTGGTTTAACAACTCTTCATGTTGCAGGGCCCAAACAAGAACACAGAACACAAAACAACGAACACAAAGGTATCCTGACAAAATGACAAGATGGAATTTCACATGACAGAAGGTTGCATTATGACTTTAATCATGTACACAAAAATTACAATGGACAATGCCAGTACACAAAAATTACAATGGACAATTGGCACATTTTTTCTTGAATAAACTCTGATTGAAACATTTACAAGAAAATATTTGGTAAATTGTATGGTAAACCAATGATTTAAAAATATCGGCAGAAATTGAACAACTGACAACAAATATTTTCCATGAATGAAAAAAAGTAGTTATATTTTGCTTTGTGCAGATAATAAACTGCATGTTTTTGATGTTTTCATACATTTGCAGAAAAAGTTCACATTTCACCCAAACAATAAGAATTGGCCAAGAACTATTTACGTATACTTCCATGAACTTACATACATAACCAAGAAATCGATACAATATATAAATGACCAATGACTCTTGTACATTAAAATCTCTGCATGGTTTCTATCTTTTTACAATATGAAAAAAATGCTTACGATATACAACATATCTTTACCATCTGAACTAGTGGTTATCTTGCATTTTTATTCATAAAGATCAAATTCAAAAAGTAAACAATTATAAATCGAAAAAAAATAACTAGATAACCAATTATCACTAATTTGTATTCAAAATTAAACTGAGCTATATGTAACAGTTTCATCAACCCATTTACGTAATATTTCCAATATTTAACAGTCAACTCCACTAGATCCCACCCTCCAAGAAACTAGAACTCCGCAAGTGGACGTGTCGCCTGACGGTGCATAACTTAAGTATGATAAGAGAAATTTGGCCAAAAACTAAACTTAACCTTCCGTTTATGCCTACTTCCCTAAAGTTTCATGATTGCACAAAAACAAAAAAGTTATTGTATGCACAAGCCTTATTCTATTTTTTTTTTAAAAAGGGGCATAACTCAAGTATTATAAGAGCAATTATGCCGAAAATCGAACTTTATCTTCCTTTTATGCCTACTAACACTTCCCTAAAGTTTCATAATAATTGCACAAAAACTCGAGTTATTATCTGCACAAACTGAAGGGACTGCCGCCGCCAATAACGCCGCCACCACCGACGCTGCCATAAGTAACGCCTAAATGTCGCCTTTTCAGGCGACACAAAAAACTATACAAATCGTAAAATTCACTGTAGCTGTCCAGAATGGGAAGAGCATTAGAAACACATTAAACCACAAATAATCATTTAAGTGACAGCTTAAAAACAAAATGGTTAAGTGCTTTAATATAATATGGTGATAAGTAAATTAAACCGTTACAAACATGTAACAAAACAACTATCACAAAGTTGGTAAAAAACAAACAAAACCAATTATCCCTAATAAAACATGACAATAATATGAAGCAATAACGATAAAGGAACCGATAGACTTTAAAACAATGAGGAGTAGGTTTTGGGTAAATCATGAGGAAAATACAAATATTTCAAACATAGATATACAATGTACGCATGTTGAATATTCAGTGGTTTCAGATACATTACCAACATGAAATGTGCAAACAAGCTCAATAAATTATATACAAGCAAAAGTGACATTTATTACCCATAACATACTTATTTACAGAACATCAATGTTAACATATACTTGCAACATGTAATGACATCAAAAATGTGCCCCTGTAACTTTAATTATAGATTCATGTAATCATTTGGTGATGGCTGTGTTTTTTTCTTATAATGAAAGGCGAGAAAACTTGTGTGTTAAGAGGTATTTGGTATTCATGTTCAATAAAGCAATATATGCTCTCACAAATATTTACTTCACTTATTTCATTGACTTATGACAGTGTGAATTCCCAAAATTTCATCACTATGTCTATTCAGCTTGCATAAAGACATATAAAATTGAGGAGAGTCGTGGGAAAATCAGGCTAAATGCATGTGCGTTAAGTGTCATCCCGGATTAGCATGTGCAGTCGTACAGACTAATCCAGGACGGCATTTTTCGCCTACACTGAATTTATGTTTAGAAGAGACTTCATTGAAACAGAAAATACCATAAATGCGGGAAGTACTGTCCTGGAATAGCCTGTGCGGAATGCACAGGCTGATCCGGGACGGCACTGTACGCACATGCATTAAGCCCGGTTTTCCCACGACACACCTCAATTACATTTAATTATTAATAGCTGCTCTGTTTAATGTTCAAGCTTACTGGACATTCCACAAAAGGGAAATATATTACTTAATTAATGGCAATGCCTCTCTCTATATATTATACAGTTAAAACTAGAGGGCCATGATGGCCCAAAGCGCTCACCTGAGTACTGGCAATGACAGAGATCAGCTAAATGTCATCACCTACAAAATGACCCAAATCAGACAACCTGATTTGGCAATTCGACACGTGTAATACAGATGGCTGTCCGGCCTTCTTCTGTAGCTAACCTGGCAATCTACAGGCGATATACAGTCTCATGCCTGCCCGGCCTACTGCTGCTATTTACCTGGCAATTACAGGGCGCAATACAGATGCATTTATGGTCGAAACTGTTGGGACCAAGATGAACCACAAGCAAACAATAATATGTTTACCATGCACAATCACACTGTCATTACACAGAGGTTGACATCCAATCTTTGCAATGACTCATTTTTAGGTTCAAACATCCAGCTGAATTCCATGTACTGTGCTTTGTTCTTATTTCAACAGAACAATAATTAAAACAGTTACAAAAGACATCAATACAAGACAACTGTCAGCATTATGTATATTATCGATTAGGACTATTCAATCAAACAGACCATTGTACTTAATGTATTTCCATTTTAATTGTGTTTTAGGTCTTGTAAATTATATTTAGCACTCTGGTTAGCAGCTCAAATACCAAAACTAATTAACCGGTTGCTGAAATACTATCTGCTGCCATCCCAAATGAAAAATGAAGTCTCTATCCTTAACATAATCCATTTTTTGCTTATTTTTCACAAACAAAAGGGCAAATATCTTTGTTCTTCATACCCTAATCAGCGCAAAACCTTGGTTTATTACGAGATCTTATGGTCGTACACAAGCTGTGCAAGTATTATCAATATTAGATGAAAAATGATGTTTCTATGTCACACAAAGTCAATTTTTTGCAAAGTTTCTCACAAAGAAGGGGAAATAACTCCAGTGTTCCTGGTTCTATCTGGCCCATCATTTCACCTTAATGAAATCTTATGGTCATACACAAACTGTGCAAGTTTAGTCAACAAGGATTGAAAAGTTAATTCACTATGGAGACTGAAAGCCAATTTTTGACAAATTATGGATTTTTTTTCACAAACAAGGGGTCATAACTCTGGTCTTTCTTGTCTGATCTGTTCCATATAGGGAATTGACTGAGACCTTATGGTCAAACACAAACAGTGCAAGTTGGTCAAGATTAGGCAATAAATGAAGTCTCTATACTCCACAATGTCCATTTTTTCACACAAACAAGGGGCAATATTTCTGGTGTTTGTAGCCCAATCTAGGCCATTTTATTGATTATTTTGAAATATTCAGTTCATGTACATGCTGTGCAAGTTTGGTCAAATTCAGACGACAAATGAAGTATGTATGTTGCACAAAGTCCAGTTTGCAGATTTTCTCATGAAAAAGGGCCAATAACTCTGGCGTTCATGGTCTGACTTGGCCCAATATCTATCCGAGATTTTATGGTCATACACAAACTGTGCAAGTTTGGTAAAGATTGAATGAAAGTGAAGTTTGTATCACGTCCACATGCCCAATCATTCTGATGCACTATGGACGACGGACGACGCTGGACAGTCCCCCTATACCAATAGCTCATCGAGCATGAAGTGCTCAGGTGAGATGAATTGTAATGAAAGTGATGCATGGGAAGTCACTTTTATTTTTGTGAACTATAAAAGAGTCCCCAAACTACAAGCCCTTACTTATATATACCATACAAGTAGCATGGTGTACTCTAAATAGTGTAAAAATATTTCTAAATTAAGGAGAAAATGTAAAACAGTGTAGAAGTATTTTCCAATTAAGGATAAATAATAAATCAGCTTCAAAAATCATGTAAGATAATTACTTGAGTTTCCAAAATCCCCATTCAAATGTAAAAGTCAGTCCAAAAGTTACATGATTAAATGATACTGAATAAGTTACTAACTAAACAATCTAAAAACTACAGTAAATAATTAACCCTTTCAGGCACTAGATCACATGATCTAAATCCTATATTATGTTTGCTTGTTTACAACATGAATTCTAGCTATTGATTATTGTTTAAATCTTTTTCCTGACTGGATTCCAAGACAGACAGAGGACAATTTTATTGCTGCACACACAGCCAAAATATAGGTCAGAAGCAGGCTATCAATGGTTACTATGTGTAATGATGCTGATCTCAAATCGAAGTATCATGTTGACTCAGAGTGATGTATTGATTTTACTGATAAACAGACTCCACTATCTGGGTTATATCTGTGAATGAGCTACAAAGGGAAATAACACATTTCTGGCAATTATCTTCCTGATACTTCATTTACCTCCCCTTACCAGGTGAGTTATTCAGGAATAGATGTATTTGGGACCAAAAAAGGGACAATAACTCCTGGTGTTCCTAGTCTGATTGGGCCCATTATCAAACCCGTCCAAGATTTTATGGTTATACACAAACTGTGCAAGTCTGGTCAAGATTGAATAAAAAATGTAGTCTTTATCGCGATAACGGGCCAAATTGTTGACGGCATACTAACGACGGACTACGGACGCCGCCGGAGAGGTCCCCTACACCAATAGCTCACCGAGCACTTCGTGCTCAGGTGAGCTAAAAAAATAACAAAATAACCCTACTGTATGCAGTAACAATCAATTCATAAGAAATAACATTTTAATTTAATAATTCGCAAAAGATTAAAATCTTACTTTAATTCCTCCGCTGCTTTACAGAATGATGTGATCCCCATTTTGTCACATTGCATTGCATAGCCCTTATCAACAAAACATAGCAAAATACATTTAATTTAACACTAAGTTACTTATATTAGCAAAGACAATACATGTACTCCATTTTACTTGCACAAGGTCATTTCATTTTTTCTTCATACAAATATTTTAAAATTCTACTGAAAAACTCTTGAGAAGTCTAACAAGAAACAACAATAAATTGAGTCTAGTAAAAGTAAAAAGTTGTAGCAAAATCAAATGTTTTGTCTTTGTGAAATGACACAACGTAGCTTTAATGCAAGTATAATGATCTACCAACAGCTTGAGTTGGGATAAATGATACTGTATAAGCAAACATGACGCTCATTCCTATGTGGTCAGACAAAAACAATATAACTTCTTGAGGTAGATGAAGATGTCTGTTTGATGTTGTTGTTTTCGGACAAGCAGGTTGATTTAAAGCCTTTTGTAGTAAGTTTGGGATCAAGTAAATAACCTATCAACTCAAAATTTCAATTCAGATTGTTTTAACAAAAATTCAAACTTCACATGCATTGGAAAAATGCACCGAACTGAAATTATGATGAATAGAACATATCAAAATGTTGACAAATTAATAGTTGAGGCCTGAGGTGAGAAACCCAGGCTTTATGCATGTTTATAAAATTTCGTCCCTGATCTTTCCGCATTTTTGGTTTAGAAGAGACTTCCTTG
Organism: Congeria kusceri; assembly: GCA_027627225.1. Classification (NCBI taxonomy): domain Eukaryota; kingdom Metazoa; phylum Mollusca; class Bivalvia; order Myida; family Dreissenidae; genus Congeria; species Congeria kusceri. The sequence goes on from CM051028.1 coordinate 29,512,265, forward strand.
AATAGAAAATACCATAAAAACGGTAAGTGTCGTGCTGGATCAGCCTGTGCGGACTGCACAGGCTGATCCAGAATGACACTTAATACTTGTCTCACAACACGCCTCATTTTATAAACACCAGTGACATGAAGTGGACAATACATACCATGGACTGCACACTACGATATCCCAGACATTGTTCTTCTCAAATCATAAAAATTTAAATTTTAGATGGATGTGAAAACGGACGATTCAGTTTGAAGCAGTTAACCCAACAGAAAGTACATGATATCACATTGAATAACAAACTGCAAGATAAATCCACAAAGATTGAAAACTACAATTCCACTAATAATGTATCTTTACATGACAAAATATGTACATAAATATTAGAAATTTACCGATTGTTGACGGATTGCCTCATGATACTACACTCAGGATAATAAAGGTAGTAACTGCTGGATAATTCTATGTGGACATATATGACAGCAGAGTATCAAATAATACTCAAGTAACTACACATATTTTAACAGTAACAATGAAAAGTTCATTAAATCAATTTACACTAATACATCAACATTAATGGGGACTGCGTGTGACATTTCTTTTGACACACATTCACCTAGCAGTAGCTCATACCACACTCACATGGAATAGCAAGCAAGTGAAACAGTCTGGAATACACAGAGTAATGGTGCACATGCAGGGTGATTTCCCAAATTCAAAAAAGTCTCAATGTGTTTGGCAAACATTAGTGTTCTCCCCTGAATACTCTTCATTGTTTCCACAAAGGAGAACTGTTTCAAGGTGAAACTGCAAAACGTCAGTACCAATGCTAATTACCGGTCGACCTTTCAGGTTCACCATTCCAGTACAGTCTTTGCCTTTCACCTTTCGTGACCTTCATACCCAACGTCTTTCCTCTGTTATGGACATTCTCAACTCTGCCCATTCCATTCATTTAGAATCCTGGCACATAACAGTATGCTACCATTGCCGCCATAATGATGTAGAAAACCCACAAAAATGTGAAAAACAGGGAGGTGGCCATTCTCCCGAAGCGTGAACCACCGAGTTCTCCCCCCACCATTTTGCTGCGTCTAAACATCAGAACTGCAATACAAAACACTGCCTCGATACAGAACAGAGTCACAGAGAACGCCAGGGTGCCTGGGTCCACCACGAAAACTTCGCCGATCGCAGCATGGTAGACGGCAGCGATCGTCCAGGCGATTCCGATACCCAGGAACACGTTGACTGCATTACTGCCCGTCACGTTGCCAATGGAGGAGTCCGCATATTTGTCATTTACGGCAGCTACCTTGCTGGCAAATGTATCTAAAGGGAAATAAACATGAGACTTAAGAAGAAGGCAAACTAAAATTTAAAAAATCAATTAAAGGAGATTTGGTTATGCTAAACACCTGCAATGAAGCAATTTTGACAACTTAGGACTTTTATATTAGGATTTCAGTAAGGTATGCAAATTATGATACTGTAACAATTTAATACTAAAGAATATTTCAAAATGAAAACCATAGTAACTAAATCCAAGACATGCACATTTCCAAATGTAAAGCATGTGTGATCCAGTCTTCGCATAACACTGTCAGATCTCAGACATAGCTAGCGTAATCACACGAGGTCCAGATATATCTTTAGGTCCTCCTGTCCTGGAAGTTGTTTCTTGATTGTATGTTGTGCATATTGAGGTCACTAATATGTTGTATGGCCAGAAATAAGTGGCTTTTTTTTTCAGTCCTAGAGGCTAGTTACATATGTGAGACCACTTCGGGCATTGATGGTCCTGTAGTAATTATATAGTCACTTCCAACAGCCATGCTGATGAGCTAGCTTTCCAGTGATGCGGCTAAAGTGTACTATGTTGTGAAGTTTAGCAACTTCAGCCATTGTTACTGCCTGGACGGGTGACTGCTAGGTACATCAGTCCATTACCACACAAGTCAATGAGCTCCTACCAACCTGGCACACTGGTTCCCATTGCGACTAAGGAGATGGCTGTGATGGAGTCCTTAAGACCTATGGAGCATCCAAAGCTGGCCGCCAGGTCCGCGATGAACGCCGTGAGGATGCCAATCATGATGATGGACGAGGCAAAGCAGGCCCAGCCTCCCCAGTAGTCTGAAGATAGACAGAGCAGAGGCCAGTGTCAATTTAAGTTCTTAGTAAAACATTTTAAGTAAGTTTAGACCAGGGCTGTCATTCATTAAAATCCTTAGTAAAACATAAGTAAATTTAAACATGCAGCAGCAATCATGAAGTTAAGTAGAGAAATTAGCAATTTAGGTTGATAAAACTATTTTGCTTTCAGTGGAAAAAACAGCGATAAAAAAATAATTTGTTCAAAGACAGCTGCTGAGCTTTTAAGGGTTTAAATTGACAATATCAAAGTACTGTTTTGAAATAAAACACAAGAAACAGTCTAGGAGTACTGCCTAATATTCCAGGACAAGTAACAAAGAACAGCCTAGGAATAGCACCTACCTGTGGGAGGTACGAGGGCAAAGAGGACCTTCCAGAAGAGTGTGAGGAAGTGCATCACATAGTCTGAGCAGGAGGGCAGCTTCTCCTCCGCATCCTCATCCTCCTCATCGTCACCTGAAACATACGAGAGAGAGATGTCACGTGTGGAAACTTAAGAGCACTGTCCAATGAGATGTGTAACGTGTTTGGTTTATTTAACTTTGCACTCTAGCTTGATTCCCATGGGGATTTGTAAGAAGTACCGTATATATAATGAAGCTTGGTAATATAAATTACATGTTGTGCAACTGTGATAACATGTCAAATATAAACTGAAATGATTTCTTTTTAAATAAATGTTGACAATTGTATTTTTATGTCATTTAAAAATTGCTGTAAATAATTAAATTTTTAAAAATAATGATATACTGAAATGGAGAGTATCAATTTCTTGTTTTTTTCAACATATGTTAACCTTTCAAACTTTCTTTACAACAAAACCTTTAACACAATAACATTGTGTATTATAAAGAGGGACTAGAAGACAGCTTGATATATTTTAAAATATTAAATAATGATCAGTTTAATAAAGTATTACATGTATAAGAAATGATGCTCATTAATCTTTTACACGCTCATCTGTATATGTTTGTTCTGACACAACACATAGATATTTGATGATTTGTGTAATTAGTACAGTGAATAAACATACAATACTTATTACTTATATTTAAGAATCATATTAAACTACAATAGATTCTGCGAGACTGATTTCATACCACTAAGTTGTATTAGAACTGTCCTGCAACTCAAAAATTCCCTTCACTTGCAGCTACAGGTATCACAGTATGCAAACTAATGGTCAAAGTACCAAGTCCTGCATGCACGTACATGTAGTTCTTGGCAAGCTAAACAGAATACCTTGTTGAATAATCCCTGTGTGAATGCACTGCTTTAAAGTTGCCACTTGTCATTGGATTGTATTGATAATCTATTTTTAGACCAAGGTTTTTCCAATATTCATGGTGAATGAGCATTGGACTGTATACACGCACTCTATTTTTAGTAAAGGTGTTTCCCAATACCGACCTCATTAACTGACGCTAGGTGTTGTGAGTGTAGTATATGCTCTGTAAAATCATCATAGTTAAGTAACTAACTTTTTGTTACTGTAAGTAAGCCTCAATATACTTATTCGTTACTGGTATATGAAAATTGTTCTTAATCATTATTTTGTTATTTCTCTGTGAAGAGTACTGTATTATGACAACAACTGTTTTTACAATGCTATACTTCAGTATGCCATTTAAACCTAGAAACTGAGTTATTTGTAAAACCAGCAAGCTTTTCTTTTTCACTCGTTTCATGTTCTGTTTAATCACTGTTCAGGACACATGTGTAATGAACAACTTATTATATTCTGTATATATTTTTAATATTTATGTGCTCATCATTGACTCTTCAAGATTATTGATTACTGGGTTCTTGTGTTGTATGATAAATCAAATGAATAATCTAAAATTTTATAACAATGGCTGACTTAAAAATTGTATCTTACAACTGTCGCGGACTTAATGACAGTAAAAAAAGAAATGACATGTTTGACTATTTAAAAAAACAAAAAGCACAAGTATATTGTTTACAGGATTGTCATTTTACCCCATCTGTGGAAAAACAGATTTATATGCAGTGGGATGGTGATTGTTATTTTAGTCATGGTACTTCTAACTCTAGGGGTGTGTGTATTTTATTTCAAAAAAATATATCAGTAAAAGTACATAACTCTGAAAAGGATCAGTATGGGAATTATTTAATTTTAGATTTAACATTTGAGACAACACGATTAACATTATGTACTTTGTATGGGCCTAATAATGATAATCCACTTTTTTACAATGAGATGTTTTTGAAAATAGACTCATTTGGAAATGAGATTTTTATTTTGTGTGGTGATTTCAACCTTGTCTTAGATACTAAATTAGATTATGTTAATTATAGAAGCCTGGATAATAACAAAAAGTCTAGGGATTTGTTGTCTTCTGTTATAAATGATAGAGGCTTGATAGATACATTTAGATTAATGAATGGTGATGTTAACCAATATACATGGAGAAAACCTAATACTCTACAGCAAGGCAGGCTAGATTTCTTCCTTGTCACAAGTAATCTTTTAACACATATAAGGCAATCGGATATTAAAGGAAGCTACAAATCTGACCATTCAATTATAACTTTAAATTTAAATATTTATGAAGTAAACCATGGCAAGGGACTTTGGAAGTTCAATAACTCTCTATTATATGATGAAGAATACCTCCAGTGTATTAAATTAAAAATAGAAGAAATTAAAAAACAATACTGTTTGCCTGTTTACAATACTGAATCATTGAATATTATTGACAATAACTTGTTACATTTCACTATTAACGACCAATTATTTTTAGAAACCCTGCTAATGGAGATTAGAGGCAAAACAATATCTTTTTCATCTTACAAATGCAAACAGAGGAGGGATAGAGAAGATCTTCTTGTCAAAAAAATTGAACAACTAGAAAAAAACATAAATGAATCAAATTCTGAGGAGCTTAATTCATTGCATCAAGAACTTTCAGAAATACGGGATGTAAAAATGAAAGGGTCTTTTATTAGATCACGAGCCAAGTGGATCAATGAAGGTGAAAAACCTACACAATTTTTTTGCAATTTAGAAAAGCAACATTCATCTAGCAAAACAATACCTTATATAGTAAACGATGATGGCCAACACATATATGACCAAAATGAAATTTTAATAGAAGCTGCTAAATATTATAAGACATTATACACCAAAGCTGCAACAAATGAAAACAGTTACAATAGTGATATTTTTGATGATCTTAACAGAATACAGACAATAAAATTAAGTTATGACCAATCTCAAACATTGGAGGGCTTGATGACAATAGAGGAAATCTCAGCCACCTTAAAAAATATGAAACATGATAGAAGCCCAGGGTCAGATGGTTTCACAACAGAATTTTTTAAAGTTTTCTGGAACGATATTAAGTTTTTCATTTTAAGAAGTCTGAATTATGCTTTTATTTCAGGATCTTTATCTGTAACTCAAAAGGAAGGAATCATCACCTGCATACCAAAAGACAATAAACCAAGACATTTCTTACAAAATCTAAGACCATTAACACTTTTAAATGTTGTATACAAGATAGCTTCAGGTACGATTGCCAATAGATTAAAAACAGTTCTTGACAAATTAATCTCAAACGAGCAAACTGGCTTCATAAAAGGAAGATATATAGGGGAAAATACGCGACTTTTATATGATATATTAAAATATACAGAAGACAACAAAATACCAGGACTATTAATGACGCTAGACTTTGAAAAGGCCTTCGATACGTTATCATTCAATTTCATTGAGAAAACTCTATTACACTTTAAGTTTGGTACAATGTTCAGAAAATGGATCTCTCTTTTCCTTTACAACACCATGACAGCTATACAGATCAATGGGTATCTTTCGGAATTCATTAAAATTGAAAGAGGTTGCCGTCAAGGTGACCCAATCAGTTCTTATATTTTTATATTATGTGCTGAAATTCTAGCAATTAACATAAGGAACTCAAAACAAATTAAAGGAATCAGAATTGAAAATGTTGAATATAAAATTTCCCAATTTGCAGATGACACATCCCTGCTACTGGATGGATCTGACAATTCACTTAATGCTGCACTAGATTTACTCCAAACATTTGCAATAGAATCTGGTCTAAAAATTAACTATGACAAAACACATTTGATATGGATAGGATCCAAGAAATACAGTACCCACTCAATTAAAACTAAGTACAAACTTCTTTGGGGTACCACACGTTTTAAAGTGTTGGGCATTATATTTGATGTAAATTTGGAAAAGATAATAGACCTAAATTTTTCTAGTAAGTTGACAAATTTACAAAATAGTATAAACTTTTGGAAAAGAAGAAATATGACACCATTAGGGAAAATTACCGTAGTAAAATCTTTGTTACTTCCTCTTTTCACACATTTGTTCATTGCTCTTCCCAGCCCAGGATCAAAAATATTAAAGCAAATACATGATTGCTTTCACAATTTCATTTGGGATGGACCTATAAAAATTAAACACAATGTTTTAATTAAACCTTATGAAGACGGTGGACTTAATATGCTTGATATTTTCTCTTTTGAAAAAAGTATGAAATTAACTTGGATAAAGAAAATTGCAACATGTACAGGTAAATGTTTTCAACTAGTATATTCCTTGTTCGATGTAAAAAAAATGTTAAACATGGGGAGTGCTTATGTCGAGAAAATTGTAAATTGTTTGCGTAATTGCTTCTGGAAGGATGTTCTTACATATTATTGTATGTATATGAATAAAATGAAAGTTTGTAAATTTGATGATATATTGAACATGCCATTATTCTATAATAACAATTTTCAGATTGGCTTGAAATATATTTATGAAAAAAATATGTATGACAGAGGAATTCGATATGTAAGAGACATATTATGCTCATCTGGAGAGTTTAGGAATAAACAAGATATTGAAACCTGTACCGGGAAAAAATTGAATTTTCTATTTTACGAAGGATTTAAAAAAGCTGTGTCTGAGTTCTTTAGAAAATCTGGTTTTGCTTCCGGAGATACAAGTAAACCCAATATCAAAGGTGTATTTATTTCATTTTATTTAAATGAAATTGTTTTAGCAAAAAATCATAATAAAACGGCTTATAACAAATTTATCTTAAACAATGAAAAACCTTCAAGTCAAATTAAATGGAATGGAACTTTTGATAATATAGATTGGAGGTATACGCACAGTTTTGTTTTTAGAGTCTCCAGAGACACATACATACAATGGTTGCAGACTAGAATTGTACATAGAATTTTAGGAACTAGATCTTTGTTACATAAAATGAAAATTGTAAACGACAACATGTGTACTTTTTGCAAGACACATGAGGAGACATTAATTCATCTGTTCTGGGAATGTGAACACATACAGCCAATTGTTAACCATATCAAAAATGAGATAGCCTTAAATCATATTAACTTGCCTTCACTTTCATGTCAAGACATGCTTCTTGGAATTTGTAACGAAAAAATGACTCATGTAAACATTTTGTTACTTCAAACAAAAAGGTACATTTGTATGTGTAAAAAATCAAATAGAATTCCGACCATTCAAGGACTTAAGAAAAATCTGCAGATAGCATGGGAAATCCAAAAACACACTTGGTGTGAGAACGAGTTTCCGAATTGGTCAGTTGTAAGACTCTTGATACAATGAACCCAAAAGTATGCTAATATGATATTAAAATATACACTAACCTTATTATATATTGTCAGTACACTGTGTTCAATTTTTTCAATTGTTTTTTTTTCTTTACTCTGCAAACTCAAATATTTTTGCAGCATGATTTGCTGCAAATATTTGCAGTACAGCTAATCCATTGTAAACAGTATTTACTAAGTAATAGATGTATTTTGTAATGTGTTAACTGCTACATCATATGGAATGTTTGTGTATCTACATCATTGACAATTGTTTCTAACACATAAAAATGAAACTAACACAAAAAAACTCTGTACGGTATGGAGCTGTGAAATAAATGTTATTTTCCAAAAAAAAAAATAAAAAATAAAAAAAAAAAAAAAAAAAAAAAAAATTGAGAACATAATTATATTATCAATAGTTTTTTTTTCCATATAACTACTGTATGTCTCAGATTACATGTTATTTTTCATAGCATTTAACTACATGTACAAGAATTTGTTGTACTAGCATGTTAAAAACTTAATACGATTTTCGTTTTGTTATTCATATTATGTAAATGTTTAACTTGGTATTGCAGAATACAGTTATTTATATGCCTGTACGTCATTGACCACGTTTGACAATATTGTGTTGTAATATATGTGTACTCACGGGCTTTAAAGCCTAATGTATTTTGAAATAAACTCTAAACTCTAAAAAAAAAAAAAAAAAAAAAAAAAAAAAAAAAAAAAAGTTCTTGGCAAGCTATTTGATCCATTTTTACATGTGTTAGTTAACAATGAAAAACATCTCATTATAAAACATTTTTAATCTATGAAATGCTTACCGTAATTTTGTCAAAAATAAAGAAGCAAATAATGGAAAGTGCTAATAACAAAGCACAAAGAACATAAACAACCTTTCAAATTCTGTATAATGTTTCTTTGTTGAAAGAATGGGATGGATATGTATCCACACCCAATTTGATTGCTATTAACTGGGAAGCGTTCAAGTGATATTTCTCATGACAAAGACTGGTTCTACCCAGATAACTTGAAAATGCCTCAATAAACATTGAGCTGACATTAAAACAGATATACATATACTTAGGTTTAAACAAAACAAAAGGATGAATTATACTGACATGGAATACATTCAAAACAAAAGGATGAATTATACTGACATGGAATACATTCAAAACAAAAGGATGAATTATACTGACATGGAATACATTCAAAACAAAAGGATGAATTATACTGACATGGAATACATTCAAAACAAAAGGATCAATTATACTGACATGGAATACATTCAAAACAAAAGGATGAATTTTACTGACATGGAATACATTCAGATCAAAGATACTGGTTACACCTCTAGTGCAGAAACTGCTTTGCTTCTACCAGAAATGTCACACTAGTCTAGCAGGTCTAAATTAAAATTTAATACATGATATGAGGCATGTCGTGGGAAAATCGGGCTGAATGCAAGTGCGTAAAGTGTCGTCCAGGATTAAACTGTGCAGTCTGCACAGGCGAATCCGGGAGGACACTTTCTGCCTACAGTGGATTTATGTTTAGAAGAGACTTCCTTGAAACAGAAAATACCATAAAAAAGGAGTGTTGTCCTGGATTAACCTGTGTGGACTGCACAGGCTGATCCAGAACGATACTTTACACAGATGCATTAAGCCCAGGTGTCCCATGACACATCTCATATGTGTATGCTATTAGAAGTAGAAGGTATAGATCTGCTCAAAGTAGGAATCATCACATATTGTTAAGAGTCTCAGATTTATTGTAGCTATAGAAGAGAATGTATGCATTTATCTCTATGTGTATGACACAAAACTAAACATTGGCTGCTGATATTGAACTATGACTTTAATTCACCACCTTTCACTTTGAGAAGAATAACACCAGCCAAGCAGTCACTAAAACCATTATTATTATTTAATGGATTTGTTAGTTCCTAGTATGTTTATGGACTTACAATAATCATGCTCACAACTGGTTTGGTGAAATTATGTTGTAGTTACGTTTGTGCAGAGTAGTAAAAATACTAAGACTGATTCTGATTTTTCATAAGTTTGGCTTTAGAACATTAATATAGAGAATACATGGTTGGTGCCGGGATGGAGAAAGTTTATCCGGTGAGGCTTAGAAAATGAAAATAGGGCGAGCTTTAGCTCGCCCTATTTTTGTTTTCGGGCCGAACCGGATAAACTTTCTCCTTCCCGGCACCTACTGTGTATTCTATTTATCCTGATTTCTATTTAATTAAATTTAAAAACACCAAATACTAAAGTTTTAAATTTAAAAAAAAATTCTAGACGGGCCTCGACCTAATAACTCGCTTGCATGAATGCGTACTACCCGGAAAAAATAGTTCTCTATTTCTTAATCACCTTTTTCAAAAAGCAAAAGTAAAATATTAATAAATCTTATTTGCTGATGACAGTACGACACGAATTTGACGTAATTTGTGCTCAGGTGAGCTAACAAAGAAGAAAATCAAGTATATGTTATTTTGCTACAATTATGGGCGGGGCTAACACATTTGAAGCACGTGCTAAAAAATTAACACTTCCCCAACAAATGTGCCAATACATTTACCCCCCGTGTGATAATAGATAGATATCACACCCTTTTCCAGCGTTGACAATACGTTTCATCACGCTTCATGGTATGTGATATTTATCTTATTATACTGAACAATAAAAACAAGGCAACATGAGCAAGATAACATATTTATCCTGCCGAATGCCCTTTAAAATCAGCCTAGTTTCAAGACCAGATTACCAAGTGACCTCGTATCGCCGCAGCTCTGATTGATTATTTTCATCATTTAATCGGTTCCTGTGTTCGATAGGAAACAGTTTTGGTTCCGTCACAATACAATAGTAATCTAGTTGAAAAAAAACCTGCAGAATCAGCATTCCGTACTTTCCAATACTTCGAATAAATTACCTTAACCTTTTACCGGCATGACAATTGAGTGTGTACAACTAGGCCAATACTTAGACGTGTCATGTTGAAAGATGGCATGATCGATAGGAAGGTTCTACAGCGCATTAGTTTAAAACAGTCAGACACAGGCGAAAGTTATCATGTGACACAAAACGGAATAGATGGAAAGTGTTTCAGATCACATTTCGCGATAAATGTGTGGCATTACCTGTAGCCAAAATGAGCAGTGATGACACAAACCAGTTTTCACTGGACTGACATCATTATTCGTTTTCATAGTATCCTACATAGGTCATGATAGGATTGTGTTGTGTAGTGTAGGTTTGTTTTTAAGTACCAACATAACACAGAATTAAAGAAACCATGTGTCGGTGATGTCTACCATTATTTTGGACGCCAATATTGTTAATTGGATACAGGTTTGGAACCAAATACGAATAAAAAGATATGTTTTGACCAGTCATGCCGATTTAGAAAACAAATTGCGTTTCTGGTTAGTACGGTTCACATGAACAATTGAAATAAATAGGTACATCTTTGTGGATACTTAAAAAGGAAGTGCAAATACTTGATGCTGGATGTTAAATGTAAACAGCAGTGGATCGACGTTAGTATTAAGACTTTTGAGGTAACATTATACACTGTTCACTTTACACAATGTTGTATTTGTTCTAGCTTACGACGCTTATCATAATAAGTTTCCGTTAAATTTCACTCCATTTATGAATTCAGAAACTAAATTTTGATATAACGGTTTTAATGCCTGATAGCAGTATACATCCATTTGTTTGTCTATCGATGTGCACTCAAGAACAGCTTGTTCATTTATAAAAATTCAGGGAGGACACCTAACCAACAGAACAGCCATAGCCAATGATTCTGGGCGGAGCTTCATAAACAAATAGTACGTAACATATACAGGACATATTCGAATAAATATTAGTAAAAAGCCGTGTAAGAATCAAAATAATACTTTTACGTCATAGTTTGTTGTCGAATAACCCACGGCGGGAAGTTTAGATGCGTAAGGATTAAATCACGAGTGCGAAGCAGGGAATGTTTACACTTTATCATTTGAACATTGTTCCACCACACTGTACCAATAAAACAGACGCTAACCAAGAATCACATGTACTTGCCCAATATAAATATAACATGTTACAAAAGTGGCTGACTGATGTCATACACATACAAAGTTGCTAATTATACGACTAAGAAGCTGGGAAACTTCATTGCCAACCAACTGGTTCCAAGTATTACAACAGTACCACTGTCATTTCCATTCTCCATTTTTAGCTCATTTGCAAATTGCCAAGAGTAATGCCAATCATAATTACGGTTATTTATGTTTGCTTTCTGGCATAATATTGGCAATATACATAATTTCCAGTAACAACCTCAGCCCGCTTAAATGTTAACATTTTGCCTCATAGCGTGGAAACATTATCTTGATTGCAAGCAAAAAACTGACAGTTACTAAGGCTATATTTGTTCTACATAATATTTTAGTGAAAAACTTAGAAACATCCAATTTTAAACATGACCACACTACTGATGTGCTGCTGAAGGGGAACTGACATGGTCAGTTAATTACAATTACGTTGACGTTATGGGCACCATTCACTAGAAATTAATGCCATTTTAAATAGATATTATCATCTTCAGTTATAAACATTATTATCTTTGGTCAGACATTGCTGTCTTTGGTTTGATTATTATTAAACAGTATTAGTTTTAAAATTACATTCTTCATTCTAACATTTTTCATTCATTCAATTCTTGCTGCGCCTCTAATAATTCTTTCTCTTCTTCCTTCTCTTCATCTTTCTATTCTTCCAAATAATCATATTTTCCAATGCTTCTTTCTCTTCCAAATATCCTGCTCTTAACATTATTCCGTTCCTTCCAAATGTTCCTATTCTTCTATTTCTTCATTCTGTTCCAAATGTGTCCATTCTTGACATACTTCCACTTCTTACTAGTCTGCCAAATGTTCCTATTCCTGAGATTCTTGCTATTCTTACTTCTCTTCCAATTGACGTTTTAGATTACACGTGCGTTGCTAAATTCTACATTTTATGTCATTGTTTGCATTTGACCTTGTCAGCAATGTATTGTGGTAAGCGTATAATTAAATGAACGTACACAAAAATCGACAAATATATTTTCGTAAAAAATTCATTTTGTAAATTCTTGTTCAAGGGGAAGAACTCAATTTTACTTATTTACGGAAATTCACGTTGATGAACGTCATTTACGAGTTTTATCGATACAACAACACTTTATAAAAGCCATTATAATACATGTTGTTCGTGTTTGGTATTAAATGTTTTAATCCTTAATATTTATTAAAATGGGTAAATGTTTAAAAAAGAAAAAAATTAGCAATGCATGGCATTTGTGCGAAACTACGCTTAATGAATATACCGAGTCATGAGTCATTCCCCTTAGATGAAAGGCCAATTAAAGAATTAAAGGCACTATGTCAACGAAACGGGAATCGGGAGTGGGGGTGTGTGTGTGTGGGGGGGGCAATTTCTTACAACAAATCTGCAATCAATAATGGCATATCATATCGGTTAAACTAAGATATATTTAATGAAAACAAATGTTTTCGCATTCTGAGATAAAATCAATTTATAATATGGGACACATTTGTTTGGCCCTTTCAAGTCATGTTTACATTTTGGCATCAGAATAGTGAGTGTTTTGTATAACCATAATTTTATTTTACACAGCTTTCCTTACATAGCCGAATAGTACAGTTGGTTAAAGCGATGCATGTTGTCATTTCTTCGTATGGTTCCTAAGTCGTGAGTTAATTTTTACAAACATTTTTGCTTATTGGTTTTATTAAATATTTCATTATGTATTATATTAAGTATTCTTTATTTAGTGTATATGTCTTTATAGTACAATGCATTTCTATAACCTTATAACATCTATTGTGCAATAGGAAACCAATTGTTCATTGTCAACTTGACAAAGGTCTTTTAACGGTTAACTTTTTTCAGATCTTTGTCAATTGCGCAAGGGACGTGTTTTACACTTATTAAACCCTGTCTGCAAAAATTTAGCACTTTACCATCGAACAGGAACACAGAAAACCTCAAAAATGAAGACACAATGGAATATAATCAATCCCAGCATTCAAGGGGCATATCAACGGTATTTCACATAAACAAAGACATGCATTAAAACAACGTATATCACCATTTTTTCACAATAGTTTTTTATAGTAGCAATAATGCACTTATCAATATCCCCCCATAAAGGGGGCGGGGTGGCTGGCTGACCCAGGGGAATTTGACAAATTTTGATTTTGGGGTCTAATTCCCCACCCACGCCAAGTATATTTGTCTAAATCCCCTCAGTGGGAGATGCTATTTTTTATGTCTATCTAATGGCTCGGGGTCTTATATCACCGGGATCTAAATTCCAACCAAAGTCTATTACTATTACCCCGGGACCTGAAATCATTCCGAATGTCTTATGTCTGAATAACTTTCAGTCTAAAGTCCCGTATATGCCTGTGGCCCCCCCAAGGGGAAACATTGATAGGTGCATAATATATCGACTAAAATCCTTTAAAAACACAATACAACGCCAAACATATTTTTTATTCATGTTTCCAGCATGATTCGAACTCAAACCTACAAAAATGCGAACTTCAATGGAAACTTTCCTACGCTAGACTACATTGATTTTACTACTATTTCAAATTTTCTCACGCCCGCAAAAAGTGTCACGGTGACAACTGTTTTATGGTTATAAAACATAGTTTACTGTTTGTTCATAGTTTACTGTTTGTTCAACGAGGCCTATGCGTGAATTAACAATTATACATAAATATAAGAAAGAAAAGAAAATATTACACTATATTAGCCGTTGATACACCTCCTTTAATAATGCTGTACGACCTTGACACCAAATCAAGTATAGGGTAGGTCACACAACACTAAACGTTTAATCGATTATACCTGGGTTCGTAGAATTTGTTAGTTTCGCATTTGTGTCCGAGTACGTATACGGAAACTGCCGACGATGAGAGAGAAGCGCCACCTGATGTAATAATATGATTGCTTCATTATTACATTGGTCATTATGACGTTCTGTATTCGTCTAACTTACATGTGCTGTTTCTGCTTTGTACATTTTTTATTAGTTGTATTTAACGAATGTTTAAAGCTGTTTTTAAGTTATAAACATGTCATAGAGTACAATGTAGCAATAAAACGTCAGATGGAAGAGAGGTAAGAATAGCAAAAATGTTAGGAATAGGAACATTTGGAAGAGAAGGAAGATGTGGATAAATGTCGCGAATAGGAGCATTTGGAAGACAATGAAGAAATGGAGGAATAGGAACATTTGGAAGAGAAGGAAGACGTGGATAAATGTTGCGAAAAGGAGCATTTGGAAGACAATGAAGAAATGGAGGAATAGGAACATTTGGAAGAGAAGGAAGACGTGGATAAATGTCGCGAAAAGGAGCATTTGGAAGACAATGAAGAAATGGAGGAATAGGAACATTTGGAAGAGAAGGAAGACGTGGATAAATGTCGCGAAAAGGAGCACGATGAAGAGAAGGAAGACGTGGATAAATATCGCGAATAGGAGCACGATGAAGAGAAGGAAGACGTGGATAAATGTCGCGAATAGGAGCACGATGAAGAGAAGGAAGACGTGGATAAATGTCGCGAATAGGAGCACGATGAAGAGAAGGAAGACGTGGATAAATGTCGCGAATAGGAGCACGATGAAGAGAAGGAAGACGTGGATAAATGTCGCGAATAGGAGCACGATGAAGAGAAGGAAGACGTGGATAAATGTCGCGAATAGGAGCACGATGAAGAGAAGGAAGACGTGGATAAATGTAGCGAATAGGAGCACGATGAAGAGAAGGAAGACGTGGATAAATGTCGCGAATAGGAGCACGATGAAGAGAAGGAAGACGTGGATAAATGTCGCGAATAGGAGCACGATGAAGAGAAGGAAGACGTGGATAAATGTCGCGAATAGGAGCACGATGAAGAGAAGGAAGACGTGGATAAATGTCGCGAATAGGAGCACGATGAAGAGAAGGAAGACGTGGATAAATGTCGCGAATAGGAGCACGATGAAGAGAAGGAAGACGTGGATAAATGTCGCGAATAGGAGCACGATGAAGAGAAGGAAGACGTGGATAAATGTCGCGAATAGGAGCATGATGAAGGAAGACGTGGATAAATGTCGCGAATAGGAGCACGATGAAGAGAAGGAAGACATGGATAAATGTCGTGAATAGGAGCATGATGAAGAGAAGAAGTGGATAAATGTCGCGAATAGGAGCACGATGAAGAGAAGGAAGACGTGGATAAATGTCGCGAATAGGAGCATGATGAAGAGAAGGAAGACGTGGATAAATGTTGCGAATAGGAGCATGATGAAGAGAAGGAAGATGTGCATAAATGTCGCAAATACGAGCACGATGAAGAGAATGCAGAAGAGCAAGAATGGCAAGAAGCAGAGCTAGAATGGCAAGAAGCAGAGCTAGAATGGCAAGAAGCAGAGCTAGAATGGCAAGAAGCAGAGCTAGAATGGCAAGAAGCAGAGCAAGAATTTAATGAATGAAAAACGTCAGAAAGCATCATGTAATTTTAAAACTAATACTGTTCCATAGGTTATAGACATTCTTGTATTTGGTTCTTATTGGATTTTGCTGTGGTATGTGTATGGCACATTCTGATCACAACCTTCTATAAATATACTTCAACCCTCCAAACTGACCTTGCCCTATGAGCTCAGTGCACAAATGAAAATGTGGTGATAATATTCTAAGAAATTATTCATTACTACTTCTGATAATTTTGTCCCAAAAAGAATCATGTTTACAGATCAATAGAAAATTCTATGTATCACTATATACTATCAATATGGTTATAATTATAAGAAACTTGTACACTGGAATCATCAATCTGTGTCTGTACTCCATTGATATCAACCTATACTACAAATATGAATAAGTGACACATTGACCATTGTGTGACCACTATATTATCTACTATCAATGTGGCGTGTCATGGAAAAACCAGGTTTAATGTATGGACGTAAAGTATCGCCCCACAATAGCCTGTGCAATCCAGGACGACACTTCCGCTTCTATGGTATTTTCTGTTTCAAGGAAGTCCATCCTTAACATAAATCCACTTTAGGTGGAAAGCGTTGTTCTGTATTAGCATGTGCGGACTGCACACGCTAATCCGGTGCGATACTTTACACACATGCATTAAGCCTAATTTTCCCACGACACGCCTTAAATATAATCTTGTCACAAACCAACACTACAACACTGCGTGGTTAACGAAACAAGCTCAATAATCACGGCAAAGCAATGTAAAGCCAATGTGTTCAGTGTTTGAAATTAGAACAAGCCTGTACGCCCTGCACCGGCAAGTTTTGAACTTGACATGCTCAGATTCTCAATTTTAATGGGTGGGCGCGTCACATTTTCAACTTGACATGCTCAGATTCTCAATTTTAATGGGTGGGCGCGTCACATTTTGAACTTGACATGCTCAGATTCTCAATTTTAATCGGTGGGCGCGTCAAATTTTGAACTTGACATGCTCAGATTCTCAATTTTAATGAGTGGGCGCATCACATTTTGAACTTGACATGCTCAGATTCTCAATTTTAATGGGTGGGCGCGTCACATTTTGAACTTGACATGCTCAGATTCTCAATTTTAATGGGTGGGCGCGTCACATTTTCTTGCTCTTAATAATATAAAAATTTGGGCTTGCTTAGCAAAACGTAATTTTGATGACTGTGTGTTTAATACCACAAGGTATGACACAAATGTTTTCCCATACAAGGGAGGACAAAAGGGGTGATGTGTTAGCACAATGTTGAACTGGCTACTCTTTATGGCAACAAACCTTCCTGCAGTTCTTGAAGGAAGAAAACAGCACAATGTCATTTACAAGATAACACAGTATTAGACTGAATGCAGCAAAGCATAAGGTTAGTTTATGAAGCAATATAATTTGTCCCTTGACAGCAAGAGCCAGATATTTGTCCCTTGAGAGCCAGATATTTGTCCCTTGAGAGCCAGATATTTGTCCCTTGAGAGCCAGATATTTGTCCCTTGAGAGCAAGAGCCAGATATTTGTCTCCTGAGAGCAAGAGCCAGATATTTGTCCCTTTACAGCAACAGCCAGATATTTGTCCCTTGACAGCAAGAGCCAGATATTTGTCCCTTGAGAGCAAGAGCCAGATATTTGTCCCTTGAGAGCCAGATATTTGTCCCTTGAGAGCCAGATATTTGTCCATTGAGAGCAAGAGCCAGATATTTGTCCCTTGAGAGCCAGATATTTGTCCCTTGAGAGCCAGATATTTGTCCATTGAGAGCAAGAGCCAGATATTTGTCCCTTGACAGCAAGAGCCAGATATTTGTCCCTTGACAGCAAGAGCTAGATATTTGTCCCTTGAGAGCCAGATATTTGTCCCTTGAGAGCAAGAGCTAGATATTTGTCCCTTGAGAGCAAGAGCCAGATATTTGTCCCTTGAGAGCTAGATATTTGTCCCTTGACAGCAAGAGCCAGATATTTGTCCCTTGAGAGCCAGATATTTGTCCCTTGAGAGCCAGATATTTGTCCCTTGAGAGCCAGATATTTGTCCATTGAGAGCAAGAGCCAGATATTTGTCCCTTGACAGCAAGAGCCAGATATTTGTCCCTTGAGAGCCAGATATTTGTCCATTGAGAGCAAGAGCCAGATATTTGTCTCCTGAGAGCAAGAGCCAGATATTTGTCCCTTTACAGCAACAGCCAGATATTTGTCCCTTGACAGCAAGAGCCAGATATTTGTCCCTTGAGAGCAAGAGCCAGATATTTGTCCCTTGAGAGCCAGATATTTGTCCCTTGAGAGCCAGATATTTGTCCATTGAGAGCAAGAGCCAGATATTTGTCCCTTGAGAGCCAGATATTTGTCCCTTGAGAGCCAGATATTTGTCCATTGAGAGCAAGAGCCAGATATTTGTCCCTTGACAGCAAGAGCCAGATATTTGTCCCTTGACAGCAAGAGCTAGATATTTGTCCCTTGAGAGCCAGATATTTGTCCCTTGAGAGCAAGAGCTAGATATTTGTCCCTTGAGAGCAAGAGCCAGATATTTGTCCCTTGAGAGCTAGATATTTGTCCCTTGACAGCAAGAGCCAGATATTTGTCCCTTGAGAGCCAGATATTTGTCCCTTGAGAGCCAGATATTTGTCCCTTGAGAGCCAGATATTTGTCCATTGAGAGCAAGAGCCAGATATTTGTCCCTTGACAGCAAGAGCCAGATATTTGTCCCTTGAGAGCCAGATATTTGTCCCTTGAGAGCCAGATATTTGTCCATTGAGAGCAAGAGCCAGATATTTGTCCCTTGACAGCAAGAGCCAGATATTTGTCCCTTGACAGCAAGAGCTAGATATTTGTCCCTTGAGAGCCAGATATTCGTCCCTTGAGAGCAAGAGCCAGATATTTGTCCCTTGAGAGCAAGAGCTAGATATTTGTCCCTTGAGAGCAAGAGCCAGATATTTGTCCCTTGAGAGCCAGATATTTGTCCCTTGACAGCAAGAGCTAGATATTTGTCCCTTGACAGCAAGAGCCAGATATTTGTCCCTTGAGAGCAAGAGCCAGATATTTGTCCCTTGAGAGCCAGATATTTGTCCATTGAGAGCAAGAGCTAGATATTTGTCCCTTGACAGCAACAGCCAGATATTTGTCCCTTGAGAGCCAGATATTTGTCCATTGAGAGCAAGAGCCAGATATTTGTCCCTTGAGAGCCAGATATTTGTCCCTTGACAGCAAGAGCCAGATATTTGTCCCTTGACAGCAAGAGCTAGATATTTGTCCCTTGAGAGCCAGATATTTGTCCCTTGAGAGCAAGAGCTAGATATTTGTCCCTTGAGAGCAAGAGCCAGATATTTGTCCCTTGAGAGCAAGAGCTAGATATTTGTCCCTTGAGAGCCAGATATTTGTCCCTTGACAGCCAGATATTTGTCCATTGAGAGCAAGAGCCAGATATTTGTCCCTTGACAGCCAGATGGTGCTTTCAGCCTTCTTTGCTATTGATGACTCCTTCTTGCTTTGAAGGGACAAATAATTATAAAAGGGTGTACACATTTTCATTCCCTTCATTCATTTTAGAAACTGTGTTCAGAAGATCGGATTTAAAATTATTATTTAAATTTATTTCACAAGTGGCTTTCAAAAATTACATCGAAGACCTAATATACATTTTTTATTTTTAATAACCATGTCAGTTAACAGAGATAATATATGGGAAAATAAAATTCTGCTGAAATGTGTCAAAAATATTTTCTAAATAAAGTTTGGATTAAACGAGTTTAAGGTAGGTAAAGGCTGAATGAAGCATTAATTTCAATTACAAAGGTATAACTATGTTTGTTTGTTTTTATTCCACTGTCCCAAAGCTGCCTGTGGCAAAAACTTTTGATAATTCATAATATAAAGCGCAAAACATCAGAAACAACAACAGTCTGAAAATTAAAAATTGGAACTCCTTAAAAAACAAGTCCATGCAATAAAATGGGTAAAAATTGCAAACAATGTCAACCTTTGACAATCCTTGGATCACATTTGGATATAGGGGCAGCAGCTCTATCCATAAAGAAGCACATTGTGTTATAGATAACTACCATTCAAATGACAATATACTTTTATAAAATAGTAAAGGCAGATTTGACACAAGCCACCCATTACAAGGGTTTACTCTCAAAGCTTTAGCAGAAACTAGAATTGTCACATGAGTGAAGGATATACCCCCACAATATGGCCTTGTCGCAAAACTATGGCATCCATTCGAAAGAAATGGAAAGAGAGAATTTGTGAATGGTCAACAGTGTATTTGGAAAAATTTTATTTCAATAGGAGCCATAACTCTGTCAACATTTAGTGGTTTGTAACCAAAGTTGAACTTAATCTGCATTTTATCACGATACACCTATGTACCAAAAATAATTTAAATATGTGAAGCCTTTCATAAGTTATTGTCCATGTTTTTCGGGAATTTAAGTCAAAAAGGGGCCATTTCTGTGTCAAAATTTAGTGGTTTGTAACCAAAGTCAAACTTGACCTTTATTTTATGATGCTACACATGTGTACCAATTATTATTAAAATCTACCAAGCCATAATGTTGAGTTATCATCAGGAAACCATGTTTTAGGGAATTTAAGTCAAATTAAGGTCCATAACTTTGTCAAAATTTAGTGGTTTGTAACCAAATTTGAACTTGACCCGTATTTTAGGATGCTACACATGTATACCAAGAATTATTTGAATATGTTAAGCCATTCTTGAAGTACCATCCAGACATCAAGTCGAAAAGGGGCCAATAACTCTGTCAAATTTTAGAGGTTTGTAACCAACATCGAACTTGACCTGTATTCTATGATGTTACACATGTGTACCAAAAATTATTTGAATATGTCAAGCCTTTCTTGAGTTGTCATCCGGAAACCATGTTTTTAGGGAATTTTAAGTAAAAAAGGGGCCATAACTCTGTCAAAATTTAGTGGTTTCTAACCAACATCGAACTTGACCTGTATTCTATGATGTAACACATGTGTAACAAAAATTATGTCAAACAATATGTCAAACCTTTCTTGAGTTATCATCTGGAAACCAAAAACCAACAGACCGACAAGCTCACTCCTATATACCCCTCCTAAACTTCGTTTGTGGGGGTGTAATAAATACATATTCAGTGAAATAGGACTATTTTAATATCCAGGTGTTAAGTAAACTTTTGGGGAAAATGGTATAATTTTAAAGAAATTTTGCTATGGTACACAAATTTATACATAAAAGGTAAAAACATCCCTGGACATAAAACTCACAAAGTTAGACTGGTAGCCCTGTTAATAAATGACTACCGCTAGTCTGGCAACGATTGTAATGTGACTTCCATCGTCATGCTGGGATAACGTGTGCGAGGGTGCCTACCTGGACTGACGGTGATGGCCTCGGCAAACTGCTCCCTCCAGGACGAGGTGCCCACCACCAGTGACACGTTGGCCTTCTTCAACAGCTTGTCTACCACGCTCTAAAGGAAGACAGGCATGAATTACAGACAATTTATAGAATGTCATATTACTGTCTTGTTAAAATTTAGTTTTAAATCTGTTTATTTTTGCTTGATTGTGACAGAAGTGTTGTTACAGTTTAGTGTTAACCTATTTATTGCAGCCTTTGTGTCGAAAGCTTGAGGCTTATTTTGACACTTTTGAGTGAGTTTCCTGCGTAAAACCAGTACTGGATGTCTTTTGAGTGAGTTTCCTGCGTAGAACCAGTACTGGATGTCTTTTGAGTGAGTTTCCTGCGTAGAACCAGTACTGGATGTCTTTTGAGTGAGTGCGTAGAACCAGTACTGGATGTCTTTTGAGAAAGTCATTCATGAAAATGCTCCCCAAGTAGGAGTAAAATTCTTGATCTCCTGTTCCATTACAAAGTTATGAATGTTAATGAGATTAATAAATCAGCATACAATATAGTGATAGTAGTAATAATGTCCAGACTACCATGTTCTGAAGCAGACAAGTATTATAATGTATGTATGTATTTGCAGGCTGCTTTAAACAAAACTTGGTAAACATCATGAAGCCATTCATATTTCATCCAAATTGAAATGTACTGTATATTATTTTTAATACAATACATCTAAAACTGCCAATAAGTGCCTATGACTGAAAAAAAAAAAAAAAAAAAAAAAACCTTGACTTCTCTATAGAATCGGGTCTTAAAAGATATCAGAAAATGAAAGACTTGGATCTTGGGCAGAGGTATAAACAATGATTATTCCGATGCCAAACTATGGATCTATGCCACAGCAACATCAAAGAAGTACTAGTTCACTCAGTGAGACATCTGGAGGTATTTAGGTAATCACTCCCTCCTACACAGCTACCCAGGGTACTTTACCTGAGGGAATTAAAGAAATAACTGATAATATTTTGATAATGCTTTATGTATTTTATAACTTGTTCTGATAACAGTAAGGCTGCCAGTTATTCGGCATCTTACCTCTCCTTTTTGAAGATATCAAGTTCTTATCAAAACAGCACTTGATATCCGCATTTCCAGCTCAATATTTGCAGTTATTACAACAGTGATCTCCCTTAGATAGCACCGTCATTTCTTATGTGGAACCTCATTTAGAACATTCAGAACAAATCCAAGAACCAATTTATGTATTCTGTTCTCTGAACATACATCAATTAGCAAGATTCTCTCACTTTTCAAACCTGTACAAATGAACTAGTAATTGCACTTTTCTAATTAATTTAAGCATTCACCAAAGCTTGGCTGAGATCTATATGATTATTAATGTCACAAAAACCTTCAAGCCATTCAAGAAAGAAACATCTGTGACAATAATTATGGCAGAGAGGAATAAATGTAAAATCATCTGCAACAAACAAGAATAATTATGGGTAATTAGTATGGAACTTGATTTGCTGACTCATGATGGCAATACTACAATGGAAGAATTTTATGTATTTTGCAATTACAGTCAAAACGCTAAACAACAAATAGTCACGAGAGACAAGAGTTTGCACGTAGTATCGCGTTTTTCGTAGTATCGCATCTTTAGGAAATTCCGTTAGTGAAGTAACAGATACCGTTAATTTGCAGCATGTCGAGGCGATAACGTCAATAAATGCACTAAAACTTATTGCATTTGACAATACATTTGTGCATGTATTTGCATTATGAAGCAAAAAATAAAGTATAAAAACCGCAAGAAAATAATTAAATTCGCAAATATTGGTAATCACAAAAGTCCTTTAATAGTTATCCCACACTGCACACCATTTAAAGCGGATTAATTTGGTTATTATACTCGTTAACATCTATGTTTGTCCATGGTGCATACAAACTGGCTTGGTGTCTGACTTGTCAGAGGTGTAAAATCTTAGTCGAGAAAGTGTGAAAAGTCTCGTGACAATTTTATTCGCAATATCGCGTTAACATTTAATTGCAAACGCTATGTGACCGAAACATTTGTTTGCAGCAACACATCTTTCGTTCAATCGCAAATTCGTAGTATCACATCTTTTTATAGTTAAATATATATGGAAAATAGACAGGACCTGCCGCCTTATTAGTTGTATCCCGTCATTTCATAGTATCGCTATTCGCAGTATCATGTTTTGACTGTAAAACATAAATGAAATGGACATGTTCATGCAAATGGTACACACAAAATAAAGATGCTTGTCTGCTATCATACATAAAGATTAATTTTCAGAATTAAGTTTACAGTCATCCAACTCCTCCTTAGAACTGCTCTTTAATAACCAAACTGAAACTGCTGTTATGAAGTTCTTACAGTTCACTGTAACAAGGGAATACTTGGGCAAGTCAGAAGCAAAGCCGTTAAGTAATGGTTTACTACAGGGAATCAATAAAATGCAAATATGCTATACATAAATTGCCTTGAAACAGTTTTACTTCAAACCAGTATCCCTGAACGACAACTTATGCATAATCAGAGGAGCAATTTTAGAAACACTTCATTCATAATTATCCCCCTTTTCCCCACCCAAAAAGTTCACCAAAGTATTAAATCATTTTCAAACAGACTAAACACATTTACAAGAAGGAAATGATCTGGAAGACAAATATTGATGCCTCTGGTAACATAGTGTTCAGTGGTGGATAAAAGTCCCCTCTCAGCCAAGGTGATTATGTTTTTGCCAGTGTCGGTTTGTCTGTTTGTCTGTTAGTTAGAAATTTTACCCAAAAAAAGTATGAACAGAATGATTTTGCATGAAATTTTATGACAAGGCTGGCCAAAGTTCAAATGATTCCATTTTGGTGTGGATCACTGTCTAGATCTGGGATTTTTTTTACAGGATTATTTTATGATTTGGAGATATCGCAAATGGTCACATTATGCTGAAGTGCCTTGGCAGAGGTCTGTCCTCTTTAGGCGTAAAAATAAAATGTTTCAGGTTACCCGACCAAATCCTAACAAAATGCCCCGACACTAGAACATTTTATTGGGTTTGTCAGATTGATTTTTGTTTTATTTACCTTTTTAATTAATTAAATGTGTTTTTGGATAAATAAGTGTTTTGTTTTGATAGTATCCACTAATGAACAATGTTTACGGATATTACTGATATGTTTTAAATATTTATTCAGTTTTCGAATTTCAAGTTGACCATTAACCAAATTATTAAAAAAAAATCCCAACCTACCTACCCTAATTTGTTTGGGCGTGTAACCTGACACAAATATATCTGAGGCGCGTCGTTGGAAAACCGGTCCTAATGCATGTGCGTAAAGTGTCATCCCGGATTAGCCTGTGCAGTCTGCACAGGCTAATCCATGATGGCACTTTCCGCTTTTATGGTATTTTCTATTTCAAGAAAGTCTCTTCTAAACATAGATCTACTGCAGGCGGAAAGTGCCGTCCTGGATTAGCCTGTGCGGATTGCACAGGCTAATCCGGGGCGACACTTTACGCACATGCATTAAGTCTGGTTTTCCCACGACGCGCATCATAGTATTTTTGTAAGACTTAAGAGTTCTCTAGTTATGTTTAAATTGTTTTGTTACCTACTACAATTCTCGTATTATTACCGTAAATTGTGTGATGCAGTATATATTGTATAGCTTTATTTTATTTGTGTCTTACAATAGTTAGAAATGACAACTTCTGTATGCTGTTTGCATGTCTGTTAACATACTGGTGCTACAACTGTCACCCACATGACCAAGTATGCAAAATTATTCATACCAGATAGAAAAAGATGTCAACCTGAATTAAGCATATGTCTCTAATAATTTTGTTCTGAATAAGCAAACTAAGCAATGCAAACAAACATTATTAAAGACAATGTCTTGCAAAGATCACCAGCTAAAACAATAATTATATTGAGCAAACAAATTTTGTTGACAAGCAAGTAATAGCTGTATTCCGCTTATAGAAAATCAGGAAAAAAAAATCTTGTTAAAATCTTCGTATATAATGTACGTGTCCAACAGATCATAATGCATTATCTTATATTCAAGTGTCAGATATTCCATATTTATCGCTTAAATGATATCACAAAATAACAATTAGGATCCATACAACATAAAAGCAATGTGAGATATATTAGATGAAAACTGTTCGGAAGTTATTGATTCAGGATTATTAAAAATGGTAAACAACAAGACGGCAGAAATTCTCTATGAGATGAGACTTAGTTGAGAAGTTCACACTACTACTGGGAGCAAGAGAGACTGAACAAGAATCAGTTTTCATTAGAAACAAGTGTGCTGGAACAGACTATGTCCACCAAAATAAAAATTGACACAAACATTGACCTTTCTAAACCAAATGTTGCCATCAAATACTTGACACAACATCTGTTTAATAAAATGAGGTGTGTCATTGGAAAATCAGGCTTAATGCATGTGCCTAAAGTGTTGTCCCAGATTACCCTGTGCAGTCCGCTTTTATGGTATTTTCTGTTTCAAGGTAGTCTCTTCTAAACATAAATTCACTGTAGGCGAAAAGTGCAATGCTGGATTGCACAGGCTAATCTGGGACCACTCTTTACGCACATACATCAAGCCCATTTTTCCAACAACATGCCTCAAAATGTTGCTTGTAAAGAGATAAGGGCCCAGTTGCTCAAAACTATAAGGGCCAATTAAGCTAACAGCCTGTAAACTTTAGATGTCAATAAAATTAATATAAAGCTAACAATGGAATATAAAATGGAGGTCAGACAAATATTTCATTGTTTTAAAGTTCTGTTTTCTCTGAACATTTATTTCAACAGGAATCAAGGACGTTTGCCAATGTGACTTCCTGTACAAAGACATAAAGTTTTATTTATCCTGTAATAAGCAGCATCTCTTTGAAAATTTGAGTTACCAACGAAATATCCACTTCCATTGAAATATGTTTCAAACTATTTTAATATAGTTAACAGTGGTACCTATATAATGATTTAAAGAAAATATATATTACAGATTGTGTGCTCCAAAGGGTTATGCACATAAATCCACTCTTAAACAAAATAATATATATAATTATGCAAAGACAATTTTTGTCCCCAACTGTCACAATTATTTTTGGGCACTAGTATGAAGTTTTGTATAAATGGTGAGCAGGCAACCAACAATGACCTGTGGGATGAAAATATAAGGCATATACTTAATACAATCAATGACAATTGGATGCAATACCAGCACTAATCAATATATTCTGGTAGATGGATGATACAATCAATGACAAATGGATGCAATACCAGCACTAATCAATACATTCTGGTAGATGGATGATACAATCAATGACAATTGGATGCAATACCAGCACTAATCAATACATTCTGGTAGATGGATGATACAATCAATGACAAATGGATGCAATACCAGCACTAATCAATACATTCTGGTAGATGGATGATACAATCAATGACAATTGGATGCAATACCAGCACTAATCAATACATTCTGGTAGATGGATGATACAATCAATGACAATTGGATGCAATACCAGCACTAATCAATACATTCTGGTAGATGGATGATACAATCAATGACAAATGGATGCAATACCAGCACTAATCAATACATTCTGGTAGATGGATGATACAATCAATGACAATTGGATGCAATACCAGCACTAATCAATACATTCTGGTAGATGGATGAGGGAAAAGTCACCAGGGCGTGCATAGCATTTCTACATCAGTTACAGCCTGCCAGGATTGGCGGGGTGAAGATGTCAACCATTTGATGCATATAAAGCAGTGAATGATCTATTTGCAATCAAATCATTTACTGCCTTTGAGAATGAGAAAACACACTTTCCCAAGTAGGAAATCCTGGGGGAGTTTAATTACAAATAAATAATTTTGCACTACAAACAATTTTCCTAGCACTAAACATATATATGGGTTGCCAGAAAATAAATGCATAAAGCTTGCGAGAATTGGAACAGTCAAATCACATGAGTATTGAATTGAACAAGAACAAATATAGCGCAGTATATATATATTGTAAAACACAAAGACGTGGAATGAATGTTTCACACGAAGATGTCCTATATGAGTATTTATAATGAATATTGGCTTTCTTTATAGTCCATAACAAAGCTGAATGCTTATATTTATTACCAGCATTGCATGCCCATAGTCTTTTAACCTACTTACAATCCCACCATCTTATATCTGCCACAATTTATATGCCAAGTAAATAGGGAGATTCACTTAAACCTTAGTAATAAGGCAACAACAAAAAAAGGTTCCGTTTCTGGTCTCCTGCCCAAAAAAATAAGGGTCGGTAAGTCTGGATTTTGTTTGTTTTTTTATATATTTTTTTATGATGGGAGAATGGTTTGTGTTGTACACGTTAACAGTCTTTATTATTTTTGGACCCAAAATATGAAGGGTCGGCAGCAAAAGTAAAGGGTCGGTCGGGAGACCAGAAACGGAACTATTTTTGGGGGGGCCTAATGATCATAAGCGAATGTATGTACCATAATATATTTATCAAAGAACCTAAGTAATAACTTATTAGTTGATGGGTTTTTACATGAAACAAAAAAGCACCCTTGTGTTTTGAACTCTCTTCTGGCAATTTCATATGAAAGTATTGCATGTTTGAAAACTGTAGAAATCTTTGTATAATGACACAAATCCATGTCTCAAGGAAGTAATTTCATCTTGAGGATGTAAATGTGCATACTTGCAAGCAATTAGAGAGCAGTGCCAACCTTTCTTTCTTACATAATTGCCCTGGATAAGACGTCATTCAGTCCAATGTCCTAAAAAGATTGCCAAAGGTTTTCTGCTTTCTCTGCAGTTAAAATTAAGTAAATAAACAACCATTGGAAAACATCGATTTTGTTACACCACAATTAGTAGTAAGTGACCCTCTGGTGTGTCACTGTGGCGTTCAATGACATTAATTAGTTGGTCTTCACAGTCATGACAGGAAAGTGCTGCAATCAGGCCATTTGCAAGTCAGGAATGGCACCTTGTTACTGGAAAATCCTAACAAACAACCCCTGCTGAAGTACAAACCTTTCTGCATACACAATTCTGAATGTCTGAATGCCTGAGAAACAAGAATCTTGGCTATTGAGGTCTCATCCATTGCCATTAAATGAAAGGCAATACTCAACTTATTTGCATCAATTCTGTAATGATATTTCTCTTGAGGGATCCAAGATGTATCTTACATAAATAAAGTCATCATTCAGCCAGGACGTACCAAATCGCTTTTATGGAAGCATATTCCAAATAAGAACAATCATATAACATGAACAATGAATCTCTGAAACAAATACTTTCTTTGTGTTTTTGTATTGCTTTAATGTTGTATTTCATTGACATACATGAAAGACTTTAAACTCATTGAGACACAGTTTTTAGGGTTAACTTCAAGCGAAACAACAGATGTTCGCATATAGGTTTTAATAAATGCAACTGTGATTTAAAATACCTCAAATACAAATGCTGACGAAATCCCAAACCAGGTGACCCAAATACTTTCACTTTCATTTAGTTACAACCCAAAAATCTCAGACATGAAGCCAACCCCTTCCCTAGCCACAAATTTAGTACATTAATAAGGCCTATTTTAAAAAATCGTTTCTTTGCCCTTTACCGACCCGAAATTTTAGAGGTGGGTCGGTAGGTAGGACAAATATTTTATTTTATTCCGAGAGTTTAATCTTTGTCATACATGAATGTCGTCATTTAAATAGCAATACATTATAATTGTATCTTGGCTTGAATTTCACAATTACTTTCTTCATCTTGATTGATACAGCCAAGATTATACATGGTAATACTGTAGGGACATAACATAAAATAGAATACGCAATGCTTTAAAAAACAATTTGTGATGTATTCTATTTAATGTCTGATTTTACTCGACACACATATTAATTAATACAGCATAGATACATACTGTCTGAAAAGAAAACATGTGTATTATTATCAATGGCTGAACTAGACTGTCCAAATCATATTAATGCAGTACAAATACATACTGTTTGACTAGAAAAATGTCAAATCAATTAATTGAAAATTAAAAATAATTTGATGAAAATGTCACAAATAAGAAAATAGAAATGTTGTGAACTCGGATATCGCTGTCATCTCAAATATAAACTATGCTTTCGGAAATGACAATTTAACAAAGAACAGTTACTAAACTGATAGAAGAATTATTCCTTAACAAAGCCAGTACTGACATACTCTTTTTAGACTGTTGGCGGAAGCAAACCTACTTTTTAGAGGGTAATTTCCAAAACAGTTATCGCGGAAAACTACTTCTTTTTCTTGCAGGCTATTAGTCAGTAAATCGAAACCAGATGGGATCATTTTTCAAAAAGCAAAAGTTCACACTTGTTTTCTTACATTTTAATTATTTAAGATTACTTATATATATAATCTGTAAATACGAAATTTAAAGCAAGAAAAAAATAAATAAAAAAATAATTGCAGATTTTGCAATAAAAAAAATTTTGTCGGCGGCTTTTTTGTGGGTTGGTCGGTAAAGGGCAAACAAACTTAATTTTAATTTAGGCCTAACTATTGCAATACAAAGGTGCCACAACTATGTACTGTGAGAGTCACCAAACCTGAACAATACAGTATATGAACAGTAACAGACAAGAGTGACTGCAACAAAGAGGACAGCAGTTTCATAACCAGTGGGAGGTAACTCCTACAATTGTGTCTTCCATAGCCAGCCAGACAGACAAACAAGCTCTAGATCAGCATATGAGGCATGTCGTGGGAAACCTGGGCTTAATACATCTGCTCAGTCCGCACAGGCTAATCCTGGACGACACTTTCCGCTTTTATGGTATTTGCTGTTTCAAGGAAGTCTCTTCTAAACATAAATCCACTGTAGGCAGAACGTGTCATCCTGGAGTAGCCTGTGCAGACTACACAGGCTAATCCGGGACAACACACTTTACGCACATGCATTAAGCCCAGGTTTCCCACGACACGCCTCAAATGTACTCTTCTATACTTGCTAAGCAGGGACATGGCTCTAACCACTTGAAAGAAATTCATATTTTGTATTTTTGTATAAACACACAAACAAATAAACAAATCCAATGTTGTATCCAATGATAATTCAGTTCCAAATGATTATCATTTCCTTACAACAATATGGTTCTTATTGCCTTTAAACGTTTAGAAATTAATGTTGTCGTTTTTCAAACATAATGTTGATTGCTTGCTCCAATTAACAGAATATTAATATTGTATAAACATTTCTCGCAACTACTTCTGCTAATGCTAATCATGATATACTGATGTTAATACGTATGAAATATTAATACTGACCATAATACATTTTGTGACCACACAACAATAATAACGACACACCACAGTAATGATGACCACACCCTTATTGACCGCACAAGCTGGTCAGCAGTGCTACAAAGATGTGACAGCAGAATCAGGTCAATGCTCTAATCCCCAAACAATGTAAGAATGGCCTGCTCTTAACATTACTAACAAGTCTTCTGGGGGGCGACAGCCAAGAGAATCACAGTGCACTTAATAAAAATTCACCACACACACACACATACATGTGTACCTTATTTTTATTTTTTTTCACTGAGTTTGTGGTCATGAACAACTCCTTTTTTTGTCAAAATGTACTCAATTCATAAATGACTCTTTTGTAATAGCATTGTTATACATTGGTGTCAGAACGTCCAGTCTTGCTGCAGGGCAAATATTTTTGTTTAAGTTTCCGTTTACGTGCAATGAATTGACTGAATACAACCATCAAGAGTTTTTTCATCCTTTATTAAATTGCTATGGACCCTTCTGGCAAGACATCATAATTTAACAACTATGTTTCTTGAGCTATAACACTTCAATTGTTTCTAGAGCTGAGGTCAAAAATGGCAAAAAGAGTACAAGACGGTTAATGAATTTGTCTGAATGACCATGGAGTCGTTCTTGAATTATGATTCCCAATTGAGCAAGAGTATACAGACTTGTCTTATGTTGATTTTTTACATTTAAGAAGGTCAAAGAGAAGATGGTAGATGCATCAGTATCATAGTATATGTCCCGATAAGGGACCTAGTATATGTCCCGATAAGGGACATATTAAAGTTACATTAACCTTCAAAGCATAATACCATTATGAAATAAATGTGTAATAAATTACAATTAATGTCTGCATACAATACTGTAAAAGCCTGTCACTTTTTCCAAGCTGCAAACATCAGTATTTGGCTAATATTCTTTTACGTCTTATTTATCTTTTTAAAATGTGTTGTTTTTTTTGTTTTTGCTGTAATTGGACATGTGTTTCAAGAAAATTTCTTTCAGAAACAAGTTTTAAATAATATTATGTGTTATCATGAGCGCATAATGAGCACTGCAGGTGTTCTGTGCTCACCATCAATGACATCGTAAACACCCTGGTTTCTCTCCTTTGACATTTGATATTACTTTTTCAAAATCTCTGGAACCATGACTCCTTCAGCTTTCAGTATAACCATGCATTTTTATTTTTTCGTTTATTACTGATATACATATCGACTAACTATTTTTATTTCCAAACAGGTGTTTGCAATGACAGCTAGATAATTTCCTGTTATATTAAATATTAAATCTAATAACTGCTTTATATGGTCATATCCAAGGAATCATTTTACTGACATAGTTTTACTGTACAACTTCATACTTAATGTTCATCATATCAGCCGATGCTGAAAGTTAAAAATGCCGCTTGAACAGAATTTCTACAGAATCAAAATTTGCAGTAGGTGCTGGCTAAATTCCATAGGTCAGAGGTCTTCAGGACTGAATCAGGGATGTGAATTCAGAAACACTCCAGAGAAGAAAAGTACCCTACCCAATTTTCACAAAAACTCATTCAGAAAATTTCAGCACTATCTGTATATAAAATTTGGCATGCAAAAACAGAATGGCAAATATACAGTACCAACATGTAACTATTAGTTTCTATATTCTGCTTTTTTCAATGCATTTGTAACCTTATCCAAGACAAAATAAAGAATCTGGGTTGAGCCCAACACAATTAACTAGGGTCAGAAGATGCTTCCCATTTCAACAAAATAATTCTGAGAAACAGTGCAAATATTTACCAAGACACTGACCATAAAACATAGGAAATTACAGCTACATGCCACAGAAAGGTCTAGATTAGCATCCTTAGCAGTAATGACCCATGCACAATCATGATTTTCTTTCTGGTTCAATAGACAACATTACAAACAATGACAATTAATATAGTGCTCGTGACTTTCTCTTTTCATAGAAAATATTACAAACAAAAGTTATAAATTCAGTTGCCAACAATTCACATGCTGACAGAGGAAATATTAATAAACATGGGCAAAAATATGTATAGAACAATCTGGCACCAGCTGGCTGCCAAACATGTTATGATGGCCATGACCAGGGCAGCAATTGGTGCTTTATGTACAGGCAATTATCACTTTTTTCAGAGCATTTTGCTCAGAATGGACTTGGCAAGACAGAAAAAACAATAAACAGAACATTAAGAAAGCATATTAAATGAACAACAGACAGGAAGCGCTATATCCAGACATGTTTTTTCATTGCCAGGGAAACCACAACAGAATATCTAACAATGCCTGACATTCCAGAACATAATTATGTTTAATGCACTCAAAACATTTTTTTCAGCTTTTAGTCTGCAAATTCTGTCCATTCTCACCCTTATTGCAGGATTATGGAAGATTCGAGAAACATTCTGAGCAAACATGGCAGGGTGATGCACTAGTAGTGCTCCTTTTTGATTCCCACCTGTTGCCACTATGGGCTTTTCAATACAGAAAAGTTAAAAATCTTGAAAATATATTTATTTATTCTGGCATTCAATATCACACATAGTTTTTACACTGCAGATCCACTATATCGTGATCTGTTATATCGCGATGTCCAATATATCACGAATCGGTCGTGGCTCCCGATTTTTTTTCATGTACTTCAATATTTTCCTATTACCAAATGCTCATAAATAAATCCAGTTTGATCCGGATTTTCGTGCCTTCACGGCGTCTCTTTTATTAACACTCTTGTAGTGCGACAAATAATACGCCGACTCGCTCAACATCAAAGTGTAACAGTTTGACGTCATCAGCTTACAGCGCGCGTGCCACCCATGACAACGTCCTTTCACTGCCGTTGCTTTATTTAGTACCCGAATTACATGCAGTCCACGTGGAGGGTGTATACAGTAACTGTATCTCATAAATCAATACTGAGCTATCTGAATGACAATAACGTAGTCGATACAGCTTATCTGTTTCGTTTTTTGTTTCAGGAGAAATGCTAACCGCATATCGTTCGCGATATAGACACCTAATTTTGTTGCTGTGTGCTACGGAACTTTTTTACAAAAGTAACGATCTCAATGTTCTCTGCGCTACAAAGTTGTTATATGGCGATCAATACACCCAGGCGATCAATACACCCACGCTTTCCATGCGGACGACGTGACGTTGTACATGATTGTCAGCAATTTTTCGCGCCCTTTTTCTAACAGAACAAAGAGTTTTCATGAACTACATGTGTGTTGTAATTGTTAATAGAATTTATGTTTACTTCACGTGAATAGTGAAATTCGGATAGGCGTTTCGGACTTTATACTTTTATACGCGATTTGAAATTTATTAAACGGAATTAAAGGAATAATATTAAATTTTTATATATACAAATGGAATATTTTACATATGGATTTAATACATAATGGATGTTAACTACATTGAAAAGGGTGAGTTATTTACTTAATTACATTTTTGTTTGAGATCGGGGAAAAACAGGCTGGTATATTCATGTATATCTACTGAATGGATCGGCAAGTTGTATCGCGATCCGGATATATCGCGGTCCGTGGACCCCGCGAATCGCGATATAATGGAGTTACAGTGTATTGTGTATTAATCTTAATTTGACACATACAAACAATAATAATCTTGGAAATATCAAATTATCTACTGAAGTCAACCCATTTGAGAAATGTGCCATTTCTGATCCTAGATCTTCCTAAAGGTTTGCCATGGTAACAATGCGTCATTTGCCAGAACAAACGTTTAATACACCTCGTACTTTTTTCTCAGCTCTTGTTTTTCAATGGACCGGAACCATTTTCGAACTCAGCCAAGATATCATAAGAACAAAGGTTCTGAGCAAGTTTTATGTTGATTGGGCAGAAAATGTGACTTTTAGAGTGTTCACAAGCTTTTTCTATAGCCATATAAAGAAAACTGCCCTCTGGCGGCCATGTTTTTCAACGGAACGGAACCAATTTAGAACTCGGCCGAGATATCATTTAAACAAATGTTCTGAGCAAGTTTCATGTTGATTGGGCAAAAAATATGACTTCTAGAGTGTTCACAAGCTTTTTCTATAGCTATATAAGAAAACCTGCACCACCCCCCTGGCGGCCATGTTTTTCAACGGACCGGAACCATTTTCGAACTCGGCCGAGATATCATTAACCGGTAGAACAAATGTTCTGAGCAATTTTCATGCTGATTGGGCAAAAAATGTGAATTCTAGTGTGTTCCCAAGCTTTTCTTCAATTTGAACTAGTGACCTAGTTTTTGACCCCACATGACCCAGTTTTAAATTTTGCCAAGATATCATTGGGACAAATGTTTTGACCACGTTTCATGAAAATTGGCCCATAAATGTGGCTTCTAGAGTGTTGACAAGGTAAATGTTGGCGATGCACAACATACGACGCACGCAACACGACAGACAAAAGGCGATCACAAAAGCTCACCATGAGCACGTTGGACTCAGGTAATCTAAAAATAGCACTGTTTATATTTAGGATAATCATGTCACAGTTAAGTTTTGTCGAGTCATGCATGCGCACACTTGAACCAGGTGCTTGTATTGGGGAAAGCCACGGTATTTTTAAATCGGGAATACCGGGTTCAAGGAAAGTGCGAGCTTATTCAACTTCTATTTTTCAATGAAATATACAGTTTATAACAGTATTTGATCGTGCTCTACACAAACAGTGATGGTTTTACGCA
This sequence comes from Congeria kusceri, assembly GCA_027627225.1. Classification (NCBI taxonomy): domain Eukaryota; kingdom Metazoa; phylum Mollusca; class Bivalvia; order Myida; family Dreissenidae; genus Congeria; species Congeria kusceri. Next base: position 29,548,047 of record CM051028.1, read on the forward strand.
TGTTTTAATCGTTTAGGCATAACTTCTAAAAAACACATTGTTATGCCCATCTGGAGTTCAGTATCTTTAAGTAACTAGAAACAAATATTTATACATTCAGCTTTATACGATACTTGTTTGTTTTGTTAGTTTTCATTTGCAAAAAAACGATTTTAGGCATACTGAATTGTCTCTCTCATAGCCCTTGTTTATATATAAAACACACTTATAAAATGACAAAACCACTGATTTTTTATACCAAGAAGATATTTATCAGATCCCATATGTTATCACACACATCAACAAGTCCAGAAGAGAGAAGAGAAAATAAACCACCATTGATAGAAATCAAGTCAAGTTTGCATATAAACAATGCACAGATGGTGGAAGCTATAAACACAGGCATTTACACATAAAACTAAATATTCACAATACTTCAAGAATATTGATGAAAAAAATGAAGACATGATAGAAACCACTGCCACAAAAATGTGGCCAGCAGTTAGAAGGGCATATCGATGGTATTTCGCGTAAATATATACATATTAAATCAAAATAATTTCCTATTTTCTCTAACACATTTTTAGAGTATCAACGATTTATAGATGGAATCATTTGGAAAAAAAAAAATGTACAAAGGCAATAAAATGTTTTTGGGATACACTGTTCCAGTAGGATTAAAAACTAACAAACACAAAATCACACACTAAATTATGAAAATTTCCCTACGTTATACAGCGTCTGCAAAGGCGTGCATGTGCAAAACAGTATATCATGCATATTTCATTCATATGTTATTCATGATCACTCTTTATGTAATAAAATTATTATATTAGAAGCAATTAGCAGTCAGATTTTTCAATGCTTAAATATTTATTCTCTGTAAAAGAACAACTTTTTGCAAATGTTATTGTTGACATACCATAGATACTTCCCTTTCAAATAAACAAGTATCCGATTGCCAATTAAAGGCCAATAGCTGAATAGAAAACAAGCAATGTAGGCCTTTAAGCTAAAAATAATGGAAAATCAATGCAGGCAATTTATTCATGGACCAAGCTGTCAAGTGTTTGCCAGACTGACAAAGAAATAGCCTTTTTAATGTAGATTGGGAACGCTTTTTATTCTGATCCTTAATTCTATGAAAAAGCATGTCAACATTTCCTGACAAAACTGAATTACGACTATTTTTCTGTATGCAATTATATACTTTAAATAGCTTGCCTTTGATTGTATACCTAGATAAATGTATTAAGAAAGTCTCCATGGCATATTGGCTCCAGTTTCAATACCAGGTCACTCTTATTATCGTAAAGCAATGACCTTGAGCAAAGTGCAATCAAAATCCCTTCAAAACCAAATACACTTTCAAATACTAAACTATATTTACACAATTTTATGGCTTTGGGTCAAATATGTCTTGAGAAAAACCACATTTTCTGAGAGACACACATACCAAAATAATTGGTTCCAAGGTCATTCTACTCAGTGTTATTTATGTATGCAACACCTATCAATGGCTAAGTGCAAAAATATGACAAATGGTATGTAAAAGATAGGTTACAGCTAACATTGTAAGTTTTTGCAATAAGCCCTTGAATTATTACGCCCCTTCCCTTCCTTTCCTTCCTAATCGCTCACATCCCTACCTTGAATTCCTGTGACTCCTTGATGTTGATTTGGATCTTGACTATCTCGCCTAGCCGTGGCTTGCCCATCTCCAGTAGCTGCTCATCCTCCGTGCTGTTGACTGCCATCCCGGAATCCGCGTCTGGGGACCTGCCCTTGCCTGGTGAACAGAGGCACACATCATAGAGCAAACATCAATACAGCCCAGGTACATAGGCATTTGGCACAGAGAAAACATCACAGACCCCAGGTACATGGGCAGACATCATACAGCAAACATCAATATAACTGGTGAACACAAGCAAGTCATAGAGCGAACATCACCATAACCAACCCTGTGTATATGGGCATATAACATAGAGCAAACATTAATAGAGATCATGTACATTGGCAGAGGTCATAGAGCAAACATCAATATAGCCCATATACATGGGCAGACATCATAGTGCTAACATCAGTATAATCCATGTACATGGGCAGACGTCATACAGCAAGCATCAATATAGCCTGTGTACATGGGCATACATCATAGTGCAAACATAAGTATGACCCTTGTATGTGGGCATACATCATAGAGCAAACATCAGAATAACCCATGTACGTGGGGATACACCTTAGAGCAAACATCAGTATAACCCATGTACATGGGGATACACCTTAGAGCAAACATCAGTATAACCCATGTACGTGGGGATACACCTTAGAGCAAACATCAGAATAACCCATGTACGTGGGGATACACCTTAGAGCAAACATCAGTATAACCCATGTACGTGGGGATACATCATATAGCAAACATCAGTATAACCCATGTACGCGGGGATACACCTTAGAGCAAACATCAGAATAACCCATGTACGTGTGGATACACCTTAGCGCAAACATCAGTATAACCCATGTACGTGGGGATACATCATATAGCAAACATCAGTATAACCCATGTACGTGGGGATACATCATAGAGCAAACATCAGTATAACCCATGTATGTGGGCATATATCATAGAGCAAACATCAGTAAAACCCATGTACATAGGCTTACATCATAAAGCAAACATCATGTACGTGGGCATACATCATAAAGCAAATACCAAAAGAGTCCATATACATTGGCATACATGATTGTACATGGGCAGATGTCATACAGCAAATATAAATAGTGTCAGCCCATGTGCATAGGCATACATCATAGAGCAAACATCAATATAGGCCATGTACATGGGCAGCCATCTTAGTGCAAACATCAATGAACATGGGCATATTACATAGAGCAAATACCAAAACAGCTCATGTACATGGGCATACATCATAGAGCAAACATCAGAGATGGGGACATGTCATTAACAAAACATCAATATAGCCCATGTACATGGAGTTTTGTCATAAGTATGGTTATATTTTTAAAAAAAACAAGGCTTGCCACAGAATGTGACGTATGCCCCCGAAGCAAATGCTTGTCAGAGGAAGGCAACACAATGTCAGATACATGTTGGCAAAAAGGACGCTTCCTAAAAAGAGTTATGGTCCTTGTACTCTGCACTTCCTCTCAACATCCTCTATCAATATATGTGGTTTTATTTTAAATCACTTCAATACTGATGGAGTTATGCACTACACAAGAAAATTGACTGAAGGGAAATAACTCCATAAATATTGAAGAAAGAGTTATGGTCCTTGTACTCTGCACTTCCTTTCAATGTCCTCTATCAATATATTTGGTTTTATTTAAAATCCCTTCAATACTAATGGAGTTATGCTCTGCACACAAAAATAAACAACGGGCAATTACTCCGTAAATATTGAAGAAAGAGTTGTGGTCATTTTGCTCTGCACTTCCTCTCATTGTCCTCTATCATTATATGAAGTTACATTTGAATCCCTTCAATACTAATGGAGTTATGCTCCTCACAAGAAAATTAAACAAAGAGCAACAACTCTGTAAATATTGAAGAAAGAGTTATGGTCCTTGTGCTCAGTACCTCCTCTCACTGTCCTCTATCATTATATGAAGTTTCATTTGAATCCCTTCAAAACTAATGGAGTTCTGCTCCACACAAAGAAAATTAATGCTTGACATAAGGCAAAAAAAAACAAAAGGCAATAACTCCATAAATATTGGAGAAAGAGTCGCGGTCCTTGTGCTCTGCACTTTCTCTCATTGTCCTCTATCATTATATGAAGTTTCATTTGAATCCCTTCAATACTTATGGAGTTATGCTCTGCAAAAGAAAATTAAACAAAGGGCAATAACTCTGTAAATATTGAAGAAAGAGTTGTGGTCCTTCTGCTCTGCGCTACCTCTCATTGTTCTCTTATCATTATATGAAGTTTCATTTGAACCCTTCAATGCAAATCTAGTTATGCTCCGCACAAGAAAATCAATGCTTCACATACGGAAATACAACAAAGGACAATAACTTCGTAAATACTAAAGAAAGAGTTGTGGTCCTTGTGCTCTGCAATTCCTCTCATTGTCCTCTATCATTATATGAAGTTTTATTTGAATCCCTTCAATACTAATGGAGTTATGCTCGGCACAAGAAAATTAATGCTTCACATAGGGAAATAAATCAAAGGGCAATAACTCCGTAAATATTGAAGAAAGAGTTGTGGCCCTTGTTCTCTGCACTTCCTCTCATTGTTCTCTATCATTAAATGAAGTTTCATTTGAATCCCTTCTATACTAATGGAGTTATTATCCGCACAAGAAAATTAAGCAAAGGGCAATAACTCTGTAAATATTGAAGAAAGAAATATGGTCCTTGTGCCCTGCACTTCCTCTCATTGTCCTCTATCTATATATGAAGTTTCATTTGAATCCCTTCAATACAAATGGAGTTATGCTCTGCACAAGAAATTAATGTATCACATAAGGAAATAAAACAAAGGGCAATTACTCCATAAATATTGAAGAAAGAGTTGTGGTCCTTAAGCTCTGCACTTCCTCTCATTGTCCTCTATCATTATATGAAGTTTCATTTGAATCCCTTCAATATTTATAGAGTTATTCTCCGCACAAGAAAATTAAGCAAAGGGCAATAACTCTGTAAATATTGAAGAAAGAGATGTGGTCCTTGTGCCCTGCACTTCCTCTCATTGTCCTCTATCTATATATGAAGTTTCATTTGAATCCCTTCAATACTAATGGAGTTATGCTCTGCACAAGAAGCGTGACGGACGGACAGACAGACAGACGGACGATGCGATTACTATATGCCCCCTTAAGTTCCCTTTCGGGGGCATAAAAATGCCAGTAGTTGTAAAGAACAAACATCACTTTTAATCGCTGAAAAGCAAAATTCAATGAAAGCAGAATTTGTATTAATTAATTATAACAATTAAACATTGCTTGAGGTAAGAAACCCCTGCAAAACTGTCTGAAACATGTTTTTGCCATGTTAAAAATCCACTCATTACCTTACAAATTAAATAGGATCTTTCATGGTTGATATTTTTGTGCTAATTAGCAAAATCAGGAAACCCAACTATTTTTAATAGATGATGTTACAGAAAGGTGATGACAAAACATTAATGTCTATTCCAGGATGCATTTCATGGTGCTAAAATGCTTCCAGGCAATTACACAAGTGGCTATTTACCATCTTGGAAAACCCAATGAGTGTAACATTCAATCAGAGCCAAAGAGATTATTTATAACCTGGCTAGCAGAATGCAATCCATTTTTTTCTGGCCATCCAGAAATGGAAAATTAACACAAAAACAGTGCCGTATATGTATGGCTGCCTGTTAGTGCTTTATAAACGTAAACAGTAATTTAACAGAAAATTCTAGCAATACTTCTTTTGAATGTTCTCAGACAAGCTGCCCAATATGAACAAATAATAGACCGATCCGGGTTTTGCCACAAATAGTTGAAACTCCTTCCCGGCTATTGTTAAAGGATTAGTTCCCATTCATCGAAAATCACAAACATTACCACGTGCTCATTTGAATATAACAAACATTATACACGTGCTCTTATGTATGAAATAGCTTAACCGCTACACACATGATAATTAAGTACGATGATTAAATAATAATGCAGATTATTTTGAATATGACTGACATTTGTGGACGCGTCTACTTCGCTCCCCGTTAATTTTCAGGGCTGTAGCTAGCATGTCCATGCAACAAATATCCGAACAATGAAGTTACCATAAATGCTGAAAATGTGTGTCCGTGTACCCAGTTTTCTACTACTGAAGTTTGTATAGGGTAAACTGATCTCGAGTCGGACACGATCAAGTCGGACATTTTTGACACCGCCTTTTTGCCGACAATATCCTCTTCCTTATAAAAACAAGTGTAATTTAACCAAAATAAACTTTTCAACTAATCAGATCAATCGTTTTATTTGTTGTGACGTCTTTTCTGGTATTCCCAATTGTCGTTGCTATAAAAAGCTTCAAGGGCGCTTTATTTTAAATCGAAACCGCTAGAAAGGAAGAGTTGTCTGCGATTGGAATGGACTAAAGTTGATAAAGCTCTTCTAAACTATTTAAAGTTTGCCTTTATTCTACAGATTAATAAAAAATCTGTGTATTCAGTATATGTTTGATCGTTGTTTCACTGAGTTTTTCTGAAAAATTATCGGCCTAAACTATGCACCGCATTAGATATAAAGTCAAAGACAGCAAAACATGTAAATTTGATTTTGAGTCGGACACTGCCAGTCTCATTATAAATGCTTGTTTAATTAAATAACTGGTAATAATTATGCATAATTTCCATATTTTAAAAGTATCTCAATGCTTATTTCCACGGCTTATAAGTATACATAGATGTCAAGTACGACTCCAATTACGTTAACATATTTTAAAACCTTACTCAGTACCTGGCTATATTTTACATTATACCTTTAAAAATGTACCTCTATATAGCTGGCTTATAATAGAAATGTTAAAAGTATGACAGTTGTTTGCACGAATTTTAGTGTCTTGGTAACATGCAAATTGTCAATTAGTTTATCATATACCGATATACACAAAATCTTAGATATTATTTAAAGTAAATGTACGATATACATTATTCATGAAAAATATTGCTTATGAACATCCAACAAGAAGGAATATACATACGATATACTGAATTTCAGCCAGCATGCTTCCTTGGTTGACAGTAACAGTGATTAGTATAATTAGCCTACGTTGCCGTTTTGATATATACAATTCAAGTGATAAACAAATGGAAAATGGACTAGGGTCAACTTGAGCATACAACACAAAATGCTGTTGTATTGCGGTCAGAGACTACGAAGACAGGGCTGTGTCGGCGTCTGTGTTACCTTCGCCACAAAGACACCTTGGAAGAAATGGGCGTACTGTATATAGATCAAGGACTCTGCTACCTTCTAGCAAAATTGAAATGTGTCTAGAAATATTCCATTTCTGACGGCCTATGTAGAATTTAACTTCAAATAATTAACTGTTATATGGGTGTTGGTGTTTTCGGCACCTACATGTGGTTTAGCAGTTTATGGCTAATGCCGTACCCCCGGTAGGTAACGGAATATATACGCCGTGGTGCAAGTTTAATGTTCCAAATTCGTAATTTCACTCCGAAGCGATCTGCCGATGGCTGCCAGCTAACCTATCTTGATTACGAGAATCAGAATAGTGACCTATCGCAACCCATCTGGGACCCATATAAAACAGTTTGCAAAATCCTAAATGGCCCATATGGCTTGGCTTGCCCATGCAGGGCACACATGGAAACCTATACTGGACCCATACCAGTATGGGTCCCATATATTCTTCTGGGGTTGTAATTAGGTAAATGTAATTTGAATTTCAAATTTAATTACGTTTGTTTTCCGCTTACAAAAATCCGATATTCATATTTCAAACCTTCAATAGTTCAACAATTCATATTCGTTGCTAATTATCGCAAGGTTAAATAAAGGCTCACTTAGCGAAACATGATAACCCTCCTAGCACAACATGTGTATTTTAGTTCTTTTTACGATTAAAGTAGATCTAATTACTTAAAATATAATCAATTATTAAAACACATAAATAAAAAACATAATTATTTACAAAATTGGCATGAAACATAATGAAAAACATCTAACACTGTATTATGTGAAGTTAGAATAAGACATGAAACATAGAATGGACATGATTTTTGTTCTTTTTTTTGACATAAAACTGAGCATTTCATGTTATTTATGTATGTTTGTTATATTCTGTCAATACTTTTGGCATAATTAGCATTTTTCCATGACTTTTTTATTAGAACTGATTGTGTCTTTTATCATTTTCGCTGTATTTATAAACTGTGTTCATGCACGAAAAGGACACAGTTCAATTTTTGTGTGAAAATTTTGTAAATGCACACAAGTATACAGTTTTGTGGTAAAATCAATTTTACTCATGCAGTTATATATGGAATTTGTAGAGTAGTTAGTGCAATAGACACTATTGCACTAATTACTCTACAAAATTCTTATATTACAAATGGTAAACTGCATATAAAACATCGCTGTAATAAAACAGTTTATTCTATGTTTGACGTCTTATTCCAACTTAACGTAATAGTGTGTTAATTCTAAATATAGTCATTTACACTGATCTATCTCACTGTCCGAGTCAGTATCAATATCGTCCGACTCACAATCAATTTGGGGTAGTTGTACTTAGCCATGCATATAGTCTATTTCTATGCTGGTTCCCAGAGAAACCGGTCAAAATGCGTAGTTGGTATACTAGGCTGGGTTCCAGTTCGGGGAAACCCCGCTCTCAGTTCTAAATATAGCTCAAATCCTTCGAAACTGAGAACACTGTCCGACTCACGATCACTTTACCCTAAACGCTAGAAATCCATACAAATTGCTCCAGGTTAGCTTAATGGTTAGTTTGTTGTCAATAGACAGAAATGGATCCTTTTGTCACAGTTTAATATAACAAACAAAATGGTATTACATTCCAAAAGATGAATATGGAGAAAACAAGCTATCCAGCAATTATATTTAATTCTCTGTGTTATTGTGGATCAAATATCTGGTAACATTTTGTGTAACTGAGAAGCTCTTGACCAATTATTGCATGAATATTCCCCGAAATGTTCTGACCACATAAAATGCCAGATAATCAGTTGTAAACATCCAACCAACAACTTTTGAGATCCACTAAGACATACATGATTTTAGAATGTTATAATATTTAAAGCTTTAAAAACAAGTCTGCTTAACTTTGAATTTAAAATTCCCATTAACTCTTATGGCCTTGCCTCAGTTCTTTGAAAATAATTGTTCAAATAGAAAGCAGCAATGAACCAATTTTAAACAAGAGCTGTTTATAAAACAGTTATGCCCTCTCTAGGTTAAAATAGCTAAACATGTTAATTTTAGATAATCAAGGGCCATACCTCCATAGTGGCTGGGACGATTTCGTTGATAATCAAACCTAACCGAGATAATATGCCCACAAAGATTTTCACCAAATTCGGTGAAGATCGGCTATGAACTGTTGGACTTACAGAACGGAAACTGATAAAACGGCAAATTTGGATAATTCAAGGGCCATAACTCCACAATTACTGATACGATTTGGCTGATTATTAAAATTGGCCGAGATATTATGCCCACAAACATGTTCATGAAGTTTGATGAAGATCGGATGAAAACTGTTGGACTTAGCGAGCGGAAACTGCTAAAAAGGCCAATTTCAGATAATTCAAGGGCAGTAACTCCACAATTCCTGGAGCGATTTGGCTGATTATTGAACTTGGCCTAGATATTATTATAAAAGACATGTTCATAAAGTTTGGTGAAGATTGGATGAATATTACTGGACTTAGAGAGCAGAACGGCTAAAAAGGCTAATTTTAGCCAATTCAAAGGCCATAACTCCACAATTCCTTGGGCGATTTGGCTGATTATTGAAGCTGACCTAGATATTATTATTACAAACATTTTCATGAAGTATGGTGAAGATTGAATGAAAACTGTTGGACTTAGAGAGCGGAAACGGCTAAAAAGGACAATTTCAGATAATTCAAGTGCCATAACTCCACAATTCCTGAAGCGATTTGGCTGATTATCAAACGTGACCTAGATATTATTTCCACAAACATTTTCATGAAGTTGGTGAAGATCAGATGAAAACTGTTGAACTTAGAGAGCGGAAACGAAAGTGGTCTACCGACCAACCGACCGACGGACATGAGCAAACCAATATACACTGCCATCTTCGATGGGGGGGAGGGGGGGGGCATAAAAAGCATATTATTGTCAATGCAAATACACCCACTACTCTGCATGAGGCCATATAATGGTTATATATAGTATAGCTCACTTGAAACAAACATATTTCACGATTTGCTGCATTTAGGTCATCGACTACGAGACGAGTCAACATGTGAACGTGGAGAATAAGCTTCTCCATGTGATTTCTGTTGGGCATCGCCTATTCCTCCGCATAATTCTTCATAGCTATGCTGAATAAGTATGCAAATCAATAATTCTAACTCCATAGCAGCGAATAAAATATTTGTTTTACTAGAGCTGTACTGTCGACAATCATTGCATGTTACCACCAGTAGCAGGTTTTATTATTTTGGAAACTTCAAACAATACTTCTGCACAATTTACATTGTGTTACATTAATTTTGGCCTGACATAGATTTCTTGCTGTAGACATAAAATGTTCCAAAAATTGATATTAACATGAAAAAAGCCAACGATAATGCATTCCTTGATCATCATTGGCTTTTAAAGTAACAGAAACTGTAAATATTGTGCAATTTACGTCAATGTCATGACTTGTCATGTTATAATCTGTGCCTGCTGCAAATTAAAAATCATATTAATCAAGAATATTGTAATTACATAGTTAAAAATGCTACAGAGTACGAAAATAATATCCATCTTTACCTAAAAACAAAAAGCAAGGTTATTAAAACCAGTTAAAATCAACAGTTCTAACCTACTATCAGAATGTACAACCAACAAAAAACACTCACAGACAAAAACACCATATTATTCCACATGAGCAAAACTATTGGTGCACCGTAAATGATAAAATGTAAATTGTTACTCTGTCCATATGATAACAATGATAACATACAAGCCATAGAAAAAGAAGTAAGAACCATCTACAAGTAAAAGGGTTGGTGCTAAAACATGGACTATGTGCATAAACATAACTTATAGAATACACATCATGCCGAATATTTGTATAAACTGTCTACGCTAATACACACATATAGTAGGAATAATACACCAACTTCAACACAATAATACAAAACAAACAATACATATTCATAACATAGTATAGCAAACATTTAAACAGAATGAGTTTTTCCAAATTTTCTTTGATTCGTATTTGAATCAAATTTTTTTTGTCTGTAGATTGTTGATTTTCATATACTTACTCTTCCAAGTCTAGTTACACTGCTCTTTGTAATTCTTAATATTTTATGTTAAAGCATTATGTTTGGTTCATAAAACACATATTATATTTCTAATTATACATTTTACTATCTCTGCAATCACAATTTGCCTAGGCAGTTAAAATTATGCTGGTTCTAATGAACAAACTTGAGAACAAAAGGGCCATAATGGCCCTAGGTCGCTCACCTGAGTTTAAGGCATCATAATGGCTAATAACAAGAGGGAAAAATGGGCACTAAAGCCCTAACCTGAGTATAAAGATCTGGGCCTTGCAGTTTCAGAAGTTTTTTAGTCTATATAAACCATGTGACCTACAGGGCAGAGCTCACCCTGCCATTCGCCAAATTAGCCAATGGCTACAAATTAGCAAATTTGGCTAAATAAAAATCAATTTGGCTAAAACTTTTTCTTCATAAAAACCAGTAAAATGTCCAAAATCAAAACAATTTCGACTAAGTCAGGTAAATTTGGCTAAAGAAAATTTTGAGCCACGGGAAGCCCTGTAGGGCGTGGCCACTTTCTACCCCTGGCGCATAATTTGAACAATATTTGTAGTGGACCACTATTTAATGTTACATACCGAATATGAAACCGCTGGGCCTTGCGGTTTCAAAAGGAGAAGATTTTAAAAGTAGTTTTGCTATTTAAATGTATATAAACCATGTGACCCCTGGGGTGGTGGCCAATTTTTACCCCAGGGGCATCATTTGAACAATCTGTGTAGAGGACCACTCCACAAGGTTTCACGCAAAATATAAAACCTCTGGGCCTTACGGTTTCAACAAGGAAGATTTTTAAGGCCCACATGCCATATAAGTCATGTGAAGTCCCGGGTCATAGCCACTTTTTATCCCAGGGGCATAATTTGAACAATCTTTGTAGAGGACCACTATACAATGTTACATATCAATGCGAGAACACTGCGATTTTAAAGTCATTTTGCTACTTAAGTCTAAATAAACAATGTGACCCCAAAGGCAGGGCCAGTTTGGACCCCAGGGACATCATTTGAACAATCTTTGTGGAGGACCACTATACAATGTCAAATACCAAACATGAAACCTCTAGACCTTGAAGTTTCAAGAGAAGATTTTTAAAGTCATTTTGCTATTTAACTCCATATAAACCATGTGAGCCCTCGGGTGTGGCCAGTTTTGACCCCAGGGGCATCATTTGAACAATCTTGGGAGAGGACCACAATACAATGTTCCCAACCAAATGTGAAACCTCTGGGCCTTGTGGTTTCAGAGGAGAAGTTTTTTTGCTATTTACGTTTATATTAACCATGTATGCCCCAGGGTGTGGGCAGTTTTGACCCCAGGGGCATCAATTGAACAATCTTTGTAGAGGACCACTATTCAGTGTTACATACCAAATATGAAACCTCTGGGCCTTGCTGTTTCAGAGGAGATTTTTAAAATCATTTTATAAACTATGTGACCCCCGGGGTGTGGCTAGTTTTTACCCCAGGGGCATCATTTGAACAATCTTTGTAAAGGACCACTATACAATGTTATATACCAAATATGAAACCTCTGGGCCTTGCGGTTTCAGAGGAGATTTTTAAAGGCATTTTGCTATATAAGTCTATATAAACCATGTGACCCCTGGGGTGTGGCCAGTTTTGACCCCAGTGGCATCATTTGAACAATCTTTGTAGAGGACCACTAGAGGATGTTACATATCAAATATGAAAGCTCTGAGCCTTGCGGTTTCATAGGAGTAGATTTATAAAGTTTTCACTTTTTAAATCTATTTTTAGCTCTGGTGACCAACACAAATTATGCAGCGGACCGGAAAGATTTGAACAACTTTGAAAGAGGTCCACCCAAGGATCCTGTGAAGTTTGGTAAAAATCTGCCAAGCGGTTAAGGAGGAGTTGTTGTTTGAATGAAAAGTTGACGATGCACGCACGACAGACAACGGGCGATCACAAAAGCTCACAATGAGCACTTTGCGCTCTGGTGAGCTAAAAATGAATTGTTATCATTACAACTAGTATAAATTAATAATAATAATTCTATGCATACTGTTCAGAATACATGATTAAAATGCGGCAATGGCCATGCGATTATACCGGCACATACTTCTTGTTGAAGCAGTATTGTACTTCTACTTGATAGCATACCAAGATCCCCATATTTTAAGGTATTTCACATCCACCAACAATTTGCAATATAATGCATTTTAGCGGTATGATTGCTTATTTGTACAAACTGAAATCCAAAATATGACCATGTAAGTTAATAGTTTTTAATTATCATATAGTTTTAAAATTGTCATTAAATTGTTACAAAATATCAACCAAGGTTCATTATACATGATGAAAATCTGAATGCAATATTCTTGAAAATAATTGTGCCGCTAAAAATCCATATAATCAGATGACACATGACAGAGTGTCTGTATCATTCAACATTAAGTACAATTTCCACAATTCTTTGATCTATTGAATGCTCCCTCTTGCATGGTCATATTTCATGAAAGGCTTTAAATCACACAAAAATCGAACTGGTTCCGAGGAGATGGGTTTGCTAAGCCAAACCAATGATGCAGCAATGACAACGGTGGTTAGGATCAGCCACTGTGCACAGAGAAGCTGAAGAAAAATGACGGCTGAAAAAAATTCTACTTATCTGCCGTTTTCCTGCGAAGAAACGTAACTCCAGTATCATCATCATCTGATAAAGAAAATTGGAAAAAATGTGTTAAAATGGTGAGAATAAAATGGCAGAGAGCTCAAAAAGGAACAGATTTACTGACGATGAAAAATGTCGCTTTGAAAATGTGAAGGAAAGGCTGCTAAGTGGCCAATCAGCTTCCTTTAGATGCCAGGTTTTCCACATGCATATACAAATGATCTCCCATGTACAAACATCAAAATCTATCAAAGGGCCAAAACATTTAGCAATTAATGGCACATGGTAACATGATAATTTATTTCAACACATTTCATTATAAACAATTCCATTTATTTCATGGGTAAACGAACAACATCTTATAAAGGAATTTCGAAGAATATTATAAGCAACTAGTTCGGAAAAAATTAACCTTCAGCAAATGCATGTTCAGGCCGTTATAAAAGTGCCACGCCCACCCCATACCCTACAGAGGCCGAATAGTGCCAGAGCCAATATTAGACATTGCCAAGGTTGCATAATACTAATGACAAGGTTACATACTACTAATGACAACTACCATGGCTTTGGGAAAGCAAGTGAGCCAATGGCAGTTGTAACATTCAGAACATAACTATGTCTGGCAAACCACTGGCAGAAAAATGTGTAGATCTTATCAACAAGATTCTGAGTCTTCTTCTTGAATGAGGAAATAGGTTTCGACACAGGCCAATATAAGAACTTAATTAACATTTGAGATTCTATTTCTGGTGCTTTGCACCTACATTCACACACACCCAGAAGTTATTTAAGACATTATGTATTCTTACAATAAAGAAATATCTACAATAATTTTAGTATATAGTCTGTAGTCAGGTGTAAAAACAATTATGTTTGTTTCAGGTTACATGCCCAAAAAAATTAGGGTAGGTAGGTCGGGATTTTTTATAATTTTTTTTGGTTAATGGTCAACTTAAAGATTCTAAAACTGAATACATATTCAAAACACATCAGTAATATCCTTAAACATTTTTTTAAGTGGATTATTATCAAAACAAAACACTTTTTTATCCAAAAACACATTTTATCATTGAAAAAGGTAAATAAAACAAAAATCAATCTGACAAACCCAATAAAATGTTCTAGGGTCGATGCATTTTTTTAGGGTAGGTCGGGTAACCTGAAACAAACATTTTTTGTTTTACGTCTCAATAACATTATAGACACCTGTGGTTGGCTGAGTACACAGAGGTAGGTTTACAGGTAACACACCTACAATATAATCATGTATGAGAGATGACTATGCAATGATGATGGAATCCTAGACACATTCCCTCGTTCTTTGGAAAGTCTGCTGTCTGCGATGCATGCATCTAATTAACTCAGTTATTCTTCTCAACCTTCTACAATTAGCAATCAAGTATTGCTGCTTGGGTACGGATGCAGTCATTGTAGTGAATCTATAGCTGCTATATGTACCTCGGCTGAAGTCATTGTAGTGAATCTATAGCTGCTACATGTACCTCGGCTGAAGTCATTGTAGTGAATCTATAGCTGCTACATGTACCTCGGCTGAAGTCATTGTAGTGAATCTATAGCTGCTACATGTACCTCGGCTGAAGTCATTGTAGTGAATCTATAGCTGCTACATGTACCTCGGCTGAAGTCATTGTAGTGAATCTATAGCTGCTATATGTACCTCGGCTGAAGTCATTGTAGTGAATCTATAGCTGCTACATGTACCTCGGCTGAAGTCATTGTAGTGAATCTATAGCTGCTACATGTACCTCGGCTGAAGTCATTGTAGTGAATCTATAGCTGCTACATGTACCTCGGCTGAAGTCATTGTAGTGAATCTATAGCTGCTACATGTACCTCGGCTGAAGTCATTGTAGTGAATCTATAGCTGCTATATGTACCTCGGCTGAAGTCATTGTAGTGAATCTATAGCTGCTACATGTACCTTGTCATTTAAATACTAACATGTTAACTGATACATGTCAAAGCTCAACAATGGCATCAATGTGTATTGAAATGACCAGATTTTTGTCTTTTGCAAATGATGTAAAATACTGATGGGCTCAAGCATTTTCACGATTCATAGAGTTTGGGTGATCAAGTTAGGCTCAAATCGCCTTGTAGTACAACCATGTACTTCGCAAAATATCACCAAGAAATATCATCAAAACATGGCATTAAGCATCCAAGCGAATCAACTCAGAATTACTCCACCTAATCTTGTGGTGGGTATCACCCCTCCCCCCCCCCCCACCTGCATAACTTAAATCAGTTGCTAATGCACCTAAAAATGTCCCCCCCCCCCCCCAACCAGCGGTGGGCATATACAGAACTTTAGATTGAAAGTGATTCCGGACAGGCAGGAATTTGACACGCCAAATGATTACAGTCCCGGGGAAATAGACTTTGGTCGGACTTTAGATCCTGGTAATACTGGCCCCCCCGCCATTTGATACCCCTACAGCATTTCCCACTGAAGGGATTTAGACAAAAATGCTTGGCTCTAGGATGGGGAATAAGACTCCAACAAATAAAATAAGTCAAATTCCCCAGGGTCAGCCTGCCGGGGGGGGGGGGGGGGGGGAATGTTGAAATGTGCATACAAGTAGTTACACGATTCGACACTTTTGACTTTGCGATGGCAAATGAATATTTTTGTTTTTCTTGTGCTGAACTGTAGTCATATGGTATGTGGCTTCCTATTGCTATTAAACAGAAGCCAAAATGACAAGCACTTATTTTAATTTTATTTAAATGATGACCATGCAAAGTTGCATACATATTTCAAAATATTGACTTTTACTCTCGAATCTAATAATTGTTTATTATTGTCATAGCAGAATATATGATTGTAATAATAACATCAATGTTTGAAGTTTGAAGTTCAGAAATTAAGTGATGAAACATTAAATACTGCCATTATGTCTGAATGAAACAATAAATAGGAGCTTCTACTGCAGGCAAAACAGCCATGTATGTGCAGTAATTAGATTTTATCCAGATATTCAGAAATTACTGTTGTTTTCATTCTGACAAAAAGCTCAGAAGAATAACCAGTACTTGTACAATATTGTTTTCCAGACTGATTTAAGATAGTACAATGACATCAACTATGGATTAAGTATTCAAACACTGAGAAAATGCTAAGTAAAAAATAAGAAATTGTCTCTCGTACGAGCAAAATATTGGAATATGGGCAAAATATTGGAATATCGACAAATCTATCAGATCTACTCTCATGAAATCTTATTGAAAGCCAAATGGGACAGAATATAGAATTCTGTTAGGATAAGCTGCCAGACTGCCTATTGGAAAACAATGCATATTCTGTTTGTTCTAATGAATGCCTGCCTGAGTGTATTTCAATAAACAAGTCAAACATTACCCACAGTTGTGGCACCGTAATCATACTAAAGTAATTAAGATTTGGCAATGCTATGAACATCATTGTCTGTTGGTCAGAAACCTTTGTTACCAGCAAAACAAGTGAAATATTTAGGTTTAGTGTTAGACAGTAACATGTTCTTTTTCTACAGAGAAAAATGTTCTAATCAATTAAGTGTAGTTTGCAACCTTGGACATAACCTACCATGTATGGAACTCTATTACCTCCCTATTACAATTGTTTAAAACGAATAATTACAAATTAACAGGACTCTGACATCCATTATTAGCAACCTAGAAATACCTTATTAACCAGTTTGTGCAAGATTTCTAGCAGATTAACCATTTTATCAGATCATACAATCAATTTACAGGCCTATTGCATTTCCTCCAACCCCAAAATAAGGGAACGCCCTACCTTTATTCTGACTGGCATTTACATCCGGTTACATAATTATGCTACCATGCTTTTTTTATTATTCATTTAAAAGGTTCAGTAAAGCTTGGAACTTTTCAATTTATCCCATTCAACACATTTATCTGATTTAACAAGATAGACTGCAAACATGATAGGACATTACAATAAATAAATTGCAAATGTCCTTGTTGAATTCAATTCAATTTCACAATTTTGATTAGATGGGGAGTAGATAAATACTTTTTTGGAAAGGTCTTTCACTCACTAGCCAACATGTTAAAAAGATGGGTTTTGAATGTGTGTGTGTGTGTTTTTTTTTTTTTTTTTTTTTTTTTTTTTTTTTTTTTTTTTTTGTTGTTGTTTTTTTTTTTTTTTTTTTTTTTTTGGGGGGGGGGGGGTAAGCCAGCATAATGGTAGATTATTACCATCAGCATAATCACTATCATCACCACCATCCATCATCATCACCACCACCATCAGAGTCACAGTTTATAACATACAAAAATGGGACTGTTCCAGATCAGCTTACGTTTTGAATGGTTGCAAGATTCGGTAACAGCGACAACCAAATGATGTAGATGGCACCCAGTGAATCACAAACATCACCGAAAACCTATAAACCCAGACAATCAGCAAGATGAACAACAGATTGGGACAAATACAGGATCGGAATATGAGGAGATTAACACATCTATCTGATTTACGTCATTGCATTATGGCATACAGAAACATAGTAATATGTTACGGCACGGAATAATCACCATGTGACTGTGATAACCAGGCAGCGCTACTTAAAAATCGGAGGTTGCGCTTTGTGAAAAAGTTCGCTTGCAGGTGAAGATAACAAGACATAGGTATCCAAATGGTTCATCTGTTTCTAGAAAAAAGATATTACCTGAAATTGAAAGTATGGCCTAGCCATACTGTTTATATACTAAAAATACAAAAACAATACATTAGTATATTGTAAACGGCATTTCTGTTGTTAAGGCTGAAAAGAATGTGATCAATAAGTTATATAAAACATTAATAAGATAATAAAACAAATAATTCATTTAAATGACTCATTAATAAAACAAATAAAACTGGTCACTTCAAACCAAACAAAGAATACCAATACTCAGACCTGATAACCAATAAAACATATTACTATGTATGTCAAATGTAAAATACACTAACATTTTTCCACATATACACGTTTATGGGGCAATAACATAACATATGAACTAAGGAGACCAAAAATGAAAGATTTCGTCCCTGCCATGCTTCTACAGACTGCACCAAACCGTGGCATGTCAATGTCGAACGCAAAACTCTAAATATGAGGCATGTCGTCAGAAACCTGGGCTTAATGCATGTGCGTAAAGTGTCGTCCCGGATCAGCCTGTGCGGACTGGACATGCTGATCTGGAACGACACTTTACGCACATGCATTAAGCCCGGTTTTCCCATGACACGCCTCATATGGTAAAACTGTATATGAAATAAATACATGAAAAACACAGCACAACAACCGATATAACGAGACAAAAACACCTCTGCAAGCTGGGAAAATCGCTGCTGACAACAAAAAAGAATTTAAGTCTACCACTCTGTCTGGTCCAGATCTAGGGAAAATTGAAGCTGGTACATTTTGGGAATGCCAAATTCCATTCCACTTGGAACTAATTTTAAATCAGGCACTGACAGGGGCAGATTTCATAGCAACATTATTCTGTTACAAAATGTTAATAACTTCGAACCTAGTGTGGTATGGGTTGAATTTGATTCAGTAATTTCTTTAGGCAACACAAGTTACTGATTCCTAAATACTTATGCTATGTTTAACAACAATATAGACAAACATAATCTTGAATTGTGAATAACACTCTGTAAACCAACCAAGACAAGGTTTGTTTGTTGTTTTTTTAACCATACATTTATTGTAAATGTCACCATCATATGAGTAATGGGTAAGGATTATCATATATAAGACATGAACTTTACTTTTCCAATACTGATTATCCATTGTCTAAAGTGCACACTGCTGACTTGACATAAAAGTATAAATATGCCTAAATGACATAATCCATTTCATAAATAAAGTTTGGAGCCTTACACCATCTTAATGTGCTGCTGCATATAACTAGATGTTACATATTGACCTCAAATATGACCCTGCTCTCCTAACTTTATAGGTAAAGGTCAAGTTTGATACTCAAAAGGTATATGCGAGGAAGGTCAACCTTTTGATGACCAATTGTGATTTTGTATGGTCACCTGACTTACCTAGTTCCCAGTACAGTTCTTGGGTACATGATAGCCCATTGACTTGGTAGTAGTGTGCATCAGGTGCTGTTCTGATAAACAGTTAATACATGAGGCATGTCGTGGGAAAACCGAGCTTAATTCATAAGCGTAGTGTTGTCCCGGGACGACACTTTCCGCCTACAGTGGATTTATATTTATAAGAGGACTCCTTGAAACAGAAAATACCATAAAAGTGGAAAGTGCCGTCCCGGATTAGCCTGTGCCTACTGCACAGGCTAATCCCGGATAAAACTTCACGCACATGCATTAAGCCCAGTTTTCCCATGACGCGCCTCATATGTGTTCTATTAACAGATAAAGGTGATGACCTGACACTAATGTTAGCGCAAGTAGACCTGCTATAGAAAATTGTAAAAAGAAATTGTTCACTGTTTGCTACTGCTCATATCAGTTTCATATGTGTGCACCTGCAGCTGTGGAATTCCTCAGAAGATCAGGGCCCGTATTCACCAACCCATTCTTAGACTTAAGACGTAAGAATAAAGAATATTCTTGAAACTGTTAATACTCTAAGAACTCAGTAAATTTGAATCTTACTTGGTGTTTATCAATGCAAATTTTAGCATTCTTTATTTAGAATTATTTATCAATGACAATAGCGACATTGGTACTTGACATATTTGCAAACGTACACAAATTTGTTCTTGGGTCTCAGTAACTTCTATTTTTCATTCTTAAGTCTAAGAATGGGTTGGTGACTACGGACCCAGATCAGGGCTTTGAGAAGGTGAAGATGTTGCTATACAACCTGCTACCCACATGTACATGTGATAATACAACGCCCAACACTCAAACGGGATATATACTCACTTTGGCTCGTATCATCGTCCTCTGAATCAAGGTCTGTAAAATCCAACGATTGGCATGTTCAACCACATAACACAAGGAGCTTGTTAAAACAATCAACAACACGAGAGACAAACTATGGTCAAACATCACAAGCTATATGTGAAATGCCCTGCAAACAATTTAAATTGCCTCAAAAAGATTGTTTGTTCTAAATCAAGTCCAGTGTTTTTAAGTTAGATACTGCATAATTTGGGACCATTTGAAATATGGAAAATAGCTTAACAAATAATCAAGTATTGTGTTTTTAATAATTCTGAAACTGCATAATTTAGATCGATTTAAAAGATGGAAAAAAAACTACCAACAGAAAATTACCAACAGAGAAAAATATTCTTTTACGAAAATATCTACAAAATTATGGTGATGTTCAACAGGTTGCCTCCATTGTTACATACACACAACTGCTGAGCCATGGGTTAAAAAGCACACTAAATACCACTGCTTGATGCAAGATGCCCCTATCCACAGGTTTATAAACAATAACATACATTTTTCTTGCATCAAGCATGTAGACAACCAAAATAGCTTTCACATTGAAATATATATCCCATGTGAGCAATACATATCTGAAATATGATCATTACATAACTAAATAGAACAAATCAATAAAGAGTACCGTAAATTCTCGGGTATAGGACGCCCCCGTGTGTAAGACGCACCTAAAAATTCAGATCGTAGTTTGTGGGAAAAAAACTTTGCGATTTAAAAGCTTCTAAACGCTTTTTAACACATAAAAATCTTAAATTTCGCGTCCATTGTTTATCGATACTGAAAATATTTTTGTCATGAAAATCGCTATATACAAACGTGGATACATTACACTAAACGTGTTTTTGCTGTATTGAAAGGTGTTGAGAAGTCTCAGTGTCAACACCTTTAATTACACCATAGGCGCTAATTGTTTGTTTGACAAACACGGTCAGTTTTGCAATTATCATCAATGACACCATCGTTATTGTTGGCAGAGCAATACAAAAGGTGTGATGTCAAGTGGTGTTTAAACTACAGTTTGTTTGCCCCTGGTTCGTATTTCTTATGTATTATGTTTTATTGCACTTATATTTTTATTTCCTAAAAAATGAGAAATACAAATATAAAAACACAAAATTAGAACTATATACCATATTTTAAAAAGTTCCCAATATAAAACAGTGCGAAACGTATCGGTTACGAGTATTTGCTTATATAAGAGTCTTAGTAACGTCGATCGAATGTCTTTCAAAATGGCGGCCAAAATACCATGGATGATATTTATGATAGAATCACTAGGAGTTTTTGCTTATATCCGCGTATAAGATGCACCGAAAAAATGAAGAAAAAAAATGCGGCTTATAAGCGAGAAATAACGGTATGTGTGGAAAAGCCAAGTAGAACAACTATCATGCATTTCACTTCATTGCATAATATCGCAATCATGCCTTATCATACCATATAAATGAAATACAAACACTGTAACGCATGATCAATGAGTGAACGGGTCTTTTTATGATAAAATGTTGTATGTAAACTTACTACCAGACAGTTTTCTTTCAAATACAGTTACGTAATAGTTACACGTAAATTAAACACATTTATAATTATGCTGCATTTGCCCATTCGTGTGCAAACAATGCGGAATTCCAACAAACAATGCGGAATTCCAACAAACAATGCGGAATTCCAACTTGCCTCGCTTATACTTCACTTTCCGAAAAACTTAAAAAAGTTATTTTATCCTCAAAATTATATGACTTACAATTGGTATAAATAAACTTACGGTATACATGTAATAGCGTGTGAATGCAATGTTGTTTATTCACTATTGTTATTTTGGAAATATTATATCCTTCGAGTACCGTATACTATATATTTAAATGGTGGATAAGGATACAATTATTGTAATTTCAATTGGCCAACTAAATTGTGAACATTTTACATATCCTGTGCTTTAAAGGGCAAGTGGTTTATATCACAGACTCATTTGCATTAAACACAAAACTACAATATACATATCAATGGTGCAACAGACTCATATGGGAATCATACAATACCTACATCACCATTTACATGCAGAATACATGTTACTGGAACGTTAAACAGGAGGCCTTTTATAGGGCTATGCCATTGTGATGTTTCATATAAAGGCTACTGCAAAAGCATTTGCATACATAAAATGTTTACTGTCAGGATTTCTATATGCAATCATGTCAATCATAGCATTGTTGCTGAACTACATACAACTATTGACACATATTTGGAATAACTTCCACACAGGAAAGGCACCTAAGGCGTAAAAAATATCTATTTTTGTTTCAGGTTACCCGACCTATCCTAAAAAATACCCCGACCCTAGAACATTTTATTGGGTTTGTCCGATATATTTTTGTTTTATTTACCTTTTTCAATAATTAAATGTGTTTTTGGATAAATAAGTGTATAGTTTTGATAGCATCCACTTATAAACAATGTTTAAGAATATTACTGATATGTTTTGAATATTTATTCAGTATTAGAATCTTAAAGTTGACCATTTACCAAATAAACAAATAATAATTAAAAAAATCCCGACCTACCTACCCTCATTTTTTTGGCCATGTAATCTGAAACAAACATTTTTTTTTGCACGCCCAAGTGGCATATAAAGCTGAAAGTGATGATGAAACCTTGGCTTTCAATTAGCAGGACTCAGTGTTCTAAAAGTATCTTAAAATCAGTTAACTGTTAAGATTTACTTTCTATACATTGCATACATTGCATTCATTACGTTAGCTTTAAAATTATGTATTTAGGGTGTGTTGAAGTTTGGCAGATGTTAACTTAGAGACTTTTTGTTTTATTCTAGTTGATTCTATCTGCCCTTTGTAACTTTGATAAAGTTCAACAAATGTTAACTGTATTGAAAAGACTGCAAAATAGCATTGCAACTTGCATATAGTTTAGCAACAAGTCTGAAGGTACACCCCTAAACTTGACTAGACTTCGCCTTAAAGCCGCAGTCCATAGAATATAATTCAATACATCTTCAACTGGCATTAGTTCTAATGAATGTTAATGACGTTTATTCAACTGAAAACTGTTTACGAAAGGCATTTTATAATGTCTATGTTTGAAAATGCTTGGTATGAACAGAATACACACTAATGTACGTGCTGATTTACTCCCGAGGCATCACCAGCTATCGCACACAGATAACAATACGAGATAAAAGGTTACCAAAACTTTATTATTTTACCGATTTCAACGCGTTTTTTTGTGTTTTGATGGGTACGATGTCCATTAGAAATGATTTCTGCAAGTTTTATTTTTATTACCATATTTCTGGACTCCTGCTTCAAACATATTTCTTAGAATACAGCACAGTTCTGCAACAAGTCTGTCAATTGAAGTGTTGTAATACAATGGTAAAATAGCTTGCAATGGTCAGCAGCTTTAATGAACGAGGTGTACAAGTAATTATACAACTGTCACTATGAAATCTTTAACATTAACTGGGTTATAAATTATTAATAAGAATCAAACACTTATGAATTTAACAACAACATACAAGGAAATAATAATATTAATGACTCGTAGTTAACTTGCATATTCTTTCATGATTTAGCATGGTAATTTATGGGGTTTTTTTTAACTTCTGAGAAAATAGCTATTAGTATAATTACCCATTATTAATTACCATTACACATTTATTACTATGGTCAATGTATGACACGCCTGAAACAATTTGCTGTGATTATTTCGATTTCATTACTTTTAAGTCAATTGTCATTTCTGCTTGTTTCGCAAATGAGGTAAATAAGCAAGCATCACTAATTAAATTTTAGTAACTTATAATCCACCAATTTTGTCCAATTACCTTGTTTCAAGAATTTAATAAAGTGCAATAACTGCACTAAAGCAGTTATTTAACTCATATACTTCTAACTTGTTTCAAATAATTTATAAAAATAGCCTCAATAAAATTGTATACGTTAGCATATTTAAAGCTCTAAGTAAAAACATTACTCCATATAATTATTATTTCATTTCAAACAAACTATGATTAGTAAGATAGATTTTACAATTGTTATATTTATGATCAAAATTATTCCTGGTGTCCTCTTAAATCTATAGACTTGATTTACAGACATTAAAGACTGTCAGAAATAATGGATTATATGTTACAAAGATTTCAGATTCAAGTATGATGTATTATACAGGCCTCCTAGCAGACCTCAGTGAAAATAAAGGTTTTTATAGAACTTCAAATTTCACAAAATAAAGGCTTTTTAGGGAGATGTCGGTAAATTTAAAGAGCAAATAAAGACTAACTTTGACCATCTAATTCGATTCATATTTAAAGAAACATAGCTGATATGAAAAAATTATCCTAAATTGAACTTGAATTAGGCAATTTCTACTTGTTCCTAAAAAAGTCACTTATTATATTTAAATATTGAATTAATATGAACTTTATATAAAACAAAATAAACAATGTACACTATTTTACATAGCAAGCAGTCAAAATCCATATGGAAGAGAAAACATACTGGGAAACATTAAGAACCACATAGCAGGGTGTTGCACATTTTTGCCTTGTGATGTTAATCAGTTTAAAGTCTATACTGGTAACTTGGCAAAGCATACTACAAATGCATCAATTCTTGCTCTTGGCATATGAAAATAAAATTGTGAGAGTGCTGGATGCTCCTAATAATGAAGTTGGTCATATGATGGCAATAAAAAGACAGTTATTTTTAAAATAGTGAAGATATCAGTGAAAAAGATGGATGCTGTACAGAAATGCAATCAGGCAAGTAATGGGAATGTGATTATGTTTAAAAACTAAGTCATTACCATTGCAAGACGAAATCAATTATCAAATCTGTATTTGAGCATGAGACAACAATGCCATACCAACGTGAGGATGACACAAAATTACTTAAAGCCCTCAAACTAACATAAATCACTTAGTTGGAGCATCATTGCAAAAGGTCATCTCATCTTTGTATTTTAGCATCCCATAAACTATACATGAAGTTTATTTGTAGCTCCAGACAAATAACCATGACACAAACAAAGGAGTATGAGGTATCATACAAAAAAAGTAGCAATATTTAGTACAATGTACTGACATGCACACTTAAACAACTTAGAACAAGTATGTTCAATGAGTACCTTAAAATTGCAATTAGAAAGACTGATCACTGTGGTGGCATACAATTTTACAATCTGAATGGCAGTCCTCAGATTTTGTTATTTATGCATACTACACAAGCATGAAGAGTTAATACTTATTCTTACAGTGTGGAAGTTAAAATACATGTAGTAATGAAACTACACTGTATTCACAACTTTGAGCACTAAAATATTGTAGGAAATTGGAAAATACTTTAATGTCATGGCTTGCCTACATCACAACCTGATCACTTCCACTTTCAAAGCCAAGAGTGTTTTGTCAAACTTTCTTGCTCAGAAATGTATACATTTTGCAGGGTATTAGGCCAACATTTTGTTATTTTTTGTTTTACGGGAATTTTTTTTTTTTTAATTGAGTCGGGGGGGATAAATAAAAATAAAAATAATATGTCTTTTCTATCACCAGTCGACAAAAAAAATTAAAATAAAAATCAAAAAAATATCATTTTATTTATTTTTAAAATAAAACATTTGTTACAGTCACGGTCAAAAACATGCACTTTTAAGACATACTTGTAAAAATAAATTAGTTGAAAACTCTTTAACTCTGTATATGAGCAGAATTAAACAATCATTATTTCATACTTATCCAAACATTTATTATTTTTAACTTGACAACTGCTGTTGTTTCATATTGTATTGTCATATTTCTGTGTTTGTACACTTGTTATTATTTTAATTTAAACATTAATTAGCTGGCACTTTCGTTGAACCCAGTACCTTGTCAATTTTCTTTTTTTTTTAACTACTGGATCATCTGGAGCTCACTAACTTAATATTGAAATTCGGTAGTTTCCCCGACCTGTTTTCTTTTATTCATACTTTGAATTGACATGGCCTAAAAGTTTACCCTAAACATTTACCAATTTTCAAACTTATACAGTTTAATAATGCATATAATTTAAGTATGGCATTTTAATCAATAATATTTATTTCATCAAACCTACCCAAAGCTTTTCATAATGTCAAAGTGTATGCCTGAGAACACCTCTGCTTCTTCGGCAAAGACACTCAAAATGATTACATTTCTTTCACATAAATCGGTAACGATGTCAGAAACTGTGTTGTTCTATGCTATTTTGCGAATTTAAATGGATTCTCTTGTTTTTGATAAATTTTCAGATTTTTTCTGCCGATTTGGGTGCAAGGGCCTGGTATTTTATTAAATTAGAAAATTAGCACGAAATGCCTAATTTTGGGGAACACTGGCCACTGGAGGAACCTACCTCAATGTTTTTATTGTTTTAATAGATATTTATTTTACTGTGCTTTATATTAATATTATGGCATTAACAAAAGCACGTGTACATGTAAATTATGTGCACTATATTAAATGTATTAAACATTTTAGCTTATTGTTCATTGCAGTAACTTAAATAACTTTAAATATAATTTTCATGTCAACATGTATACACTGTTATACTATTTACAAGTGCTTCACAAAATATTAATGAACTAAAATGTGTAAATAGTATACTATAATGAATTGTTGCACTCTGGTTAACATAAAAAGGCTGAACAAAATATATACCAATTATGTACATGTATCAAAAACAACTAACTGGTAAAATAGGATATTATATTTGAAGTTTGAACTCAAGAACAATCCACTTTTACTTTACTGTCCGAAATACAAACATACCCGATAACCAGTCCATGGGACATATTCCAGTCACAAAATGTCACACTCCATTTATCAACACGATAAGCCTTTAATTAGTTGTGTCCGCTGATTCTATGA
Organism: Congeria kusceri; assembly: GCA_027627225.1. Taxonomy (NCBI): domain Eukaryota; kingdom Metazoa; phylum Mollusca; class Bivalvia; order Myida; family Dreissenidae; genus Congeria; species Congeria kusceri. The sequence continues at coordinate 29,575,537 of CM051028.1, forward strand.
CAGCTTGCTAGCAATCATCTTTAATAAGACAATGAATGCTGACAAACAGCATGTTGTTGTCACAAATTTGATCAAGATTTTCCGAGATGAAACCACACACCTGGCAGACTGTGCCAGATTGGTTATTGGAAATTAATGGTTTGTGTTATAAACTGTGTTCTATACATTAACCAGTCCGTACATTTTGCCTAATTTATATTCGTACTCAAAGTGTTTTGTCTTCATCGGGAAAGAAATGGAAATAGTACTTTTTATTGGAACATGGTACAAAACATTTTAGCTCTCGGCATAGATTTTTTTGTGCTACGAATAAAATACAAAGTTGGCGGGAAAATTATAAATAAAATTCACAAAAGTTACTTTTATTTTTATTTGATTTTGTCAAAATTTTGGGTCGGCGCTCCCGTAAAACAAAAGATAAAAAAATGTTGGCCTTACTACAAACTTGTAAACTCAACAAGAGACCTTCTTCTGACTAAGTAACAGACAATTTTTAAGTCATTTGTACTTCAGCTGTTTGTTACTGTTTATAGTTTTGATATATTTTACACAACTAAGTTAAACATTAAGTCTCTTCATTATTTTGTAAATTTTGACAAAAATCAATATTCCTGAGTTGACTAACCCAGAAAGGCAGTAGTGGAAACCACTATTTTGGTCTGGACCTTGGAAAGTCTTCATTTGATTAATTCTGTGGTCTTGCATGTACAAGTTCATTGTATTAAATGATTATTTCAACCATCCAACAAGTAATAAACGTACCCACAGTGATAATATTGTCATTGATGTTCAGAATTGTTAGAGAGATCATGTAGTCTAATTCATGAGACGTGCTGCAAATTTAGTGTTACTTTTATATAGGGCTAAATTCGCTGGAACGTCTCATCGCCGAAAGACCATTTATGTGGTGGAAACCGAAAAGTTTAAATTTTCATTAATTTCCATTATTTGTGACAATAAAGTTATAAATCAACGTATTTTACTTCAACAACACCTAAACTGCTTAACATGTGCCGAAATTTACCTAGAACATGCGTTTAATTCTGATTTAAACTTGCGAATAAATCTACATTCATGTACAGTCCACCATGTTTACCTTGCCTTGTTTAACCCTTCAAATATGCTTCAACCAATCAGATGATGAATGATATAATTGAATGACCAATCGAAAGGACGTAATCGTTTCAGTGTAGCAGAATATTGATTAAAGTTTACACAGTGGAGGACAGCGAGATGTGTTGAAAATGCAATAGTGTGTAGGTTTAAATTGGTGTTGCATCCAAAATGGAAGTGCTATAGAACAAATATTTATGAAACATTATTGAGGAATAAATTCTCTTTGCAGGTATGTAAATTTTATTAAGAAATATTAATGCTAACCATGCCATTTCAGCGCGTGAAAGTAGCGACGAAAATCCTGTCGCTACTCTATAGACATATAGCAAGAAATTTCCACCACAGAATTGGTCTTTGCCCGGTTAGGCCCCGCCAATATTGCCCATATAAAAAGTAGCTCAATAGTGGCACAGGGCCTAACTTGTTATGCTAAGAGATAATGCTAATGACAAATATTTTGGGTTATTGCTCCACTGCTGTACATGTATAAATTTACCAGGTTTTGTCTTGTTCTTTTGTAAAATTCAAGATGCTTACATGGATTTGCAATGTTATTTACAACATTTGCATAAGTCTTGTGTGTGCCTGTTTTAATATTCATTACTACAAAAAGATGTGACAAATAATTAACAAACAAAAAAAGGTTTTGAGAGTGATTTACAGGTTTTTACAGGTTTTCCATAAAATAAAGGTTTCAAAGGATTTTCCATAAAATAAAGGTTTATAAAGGTTTTAAAGGTTTCACTAGGAGGCCTGATTATATTTCAATTCCAACCAATTCGGAATGAAATAGTATAATTTATATTATTAGAATATCTTCTGCATCAAATGTTATTTCCTTCCTTTACTTTCTTTGATTACTTCCCTTTATCTGTGCAAAGCTTAAAATTTAAAAAAAAAAAATTCACTTGCTTTTATATGGAATTCAATTTCTACAGAATGTCATAATATTAAAGAAATTTAATGGTTTTACTATAAATGAAATCTTCAGTTCTTTTTAACTAGTTGCTAAAACTGTTTTACTGGACAAATCACATGAAAAGTACGAAGAAATGTATATAATTATAATGCCTCAACATCATCAAAATTATTACTCCCAGAAAACAACAATATTCAACAGTCACAGAACAAACATGATACAGCAGGATTCAGGAAAACCTGAAAAAAATATGCTGAAAACCTGAAAAAAATATGATGATAATGGATTTTATTTCAGAATTGTCTCCCTTTGCAAGTAAAGAACTAAGAGTTGCTGCCCTTACCAGATCCTCTCCTTGCGAGGTAAGGCTCCCCAAGCTGCACGATGAAGTCTTCATTCTTCTCATACTCTTCATCATCGAAGATTCGAATGCTGATGTATTTTCTGCAAGCAGAAAAGGTGGAAAGAACTGTGATTGCATTGAGAGCAACAGATAAACTATTTTTGTATGGAACCACATCAAAGCAGGAATTAAGCAGTAGACGAACATAGATCTGTCTGTTTGTCTAAGTTGCTTGTCCAAGGATTAGAAGTACATTGAATGTATTATGCAACCGTGTGCTCTTATTTACGACTGAAATATAAATCTATAATTGGTCAACTCAATCCTAGATTGACAAGTATCTACTGGTCAATTGACAGAATGCATAAATTTTGACGATAGCAAAATGGTGGGTATGTATTTCACCAAATAAGGAATATAAGGAAACAAAACAAATGACGGCAACAAATAAAACACATGCAAAAACCAACATTTTGCATTCATTGTACAAGCTTCTTCAACAGCTTCCTTCAACTGTCCAATTCATAGTGCCTGTATGTCACCTCAAGATAAAATGCACACAATCATTTCTACCCAACACGTTTATTCAAGCATTAAATGAACATTACGGAAGACTTATAATGTTGCAGTCCAATCTGGACTGATTGATCATGTCAACTACAAATCCCAATACTCAATTTAGCATGGCTGGCCACGGTTGTGGTACTGGCCCAGAATTGACATTGTTAGACAGTGTTATTGGAATTCCAAGTATACTTTCATGGAACTGACAGAGCTGAAGTAATAGCGTAAAGTCATACACTTAACATCAAAGTAGGTGTTTCATAAATGATTTATAACCTTGCCATAATACTACTTTTTCTAATAAGACGTATATAATCTTGTAGAAAATTTCCGAGAAATTACAAGTAAGTTTATCATTAACAACAAAACACTGCATTCATCAATGAAAACAAGATGTCCAATGTTTGCTGGCATATAAAACAAGTTATTGAATATCAAGCCCATTGACAAAACAAGTGGCACAAGCGAATGTGTTAGTAAAGTTTTCAAAATTTTGACAAACTTTTGTAGGTCGTACAAAACACTCAACTCCAATACAAAGACTCTGACACCAAATACATCAGTGTTTGTAACTAACAATTAAGTTTACTGGTAACTGTCATTAACTGTAACAAATTAGCAATGTGGCGCGTCGTGAGAAAACCGGTCTTAATGCATGTGCGTAAATTGTCGTCCCGGATTAGCCTGTGCAGTCCGCACAGGCTAATCCAGGACGGCACTTTCCACTTGTACGGTATATTCTGTTTCAAGGAAGTCTCTTCTAAACATACATCCACTGTAGGCGGAAAGTGCCGCCCTGGATTAGCCTGTGCGGACTGCACAGGCTAATCCGGGACGACACTTTACGCACATGCATTAAGACCGGTTTTATCACGACGCGCCACCATTCTATTTAGTACAACAATAACAATGCGAAGCAAAGAAACAGGCAAAAATAAGTTAACAGAATTTGGCAGTAGAGAACTGACACAAGATGATGGATGTCCGACAAATCAATCAAGTTAGCTTGGTTTCTGTAATGCCCAATTGGGCAAACAAGATTATTTAATTCATTTCAGATTGACAGACTTTTCACAACTGAATGACAGCCGATATTCCTCAAAATGAATAGCGACCAGAATAATTGTAGCACAATGTTCTATCTAGAAAGGCAAATTATGTTTTATTGCATCTGAAAACTAAGATGAAAAACTGTAAAGGCAGGCCGATGTCTATCTAGCTTACACACCGAATATATGCTGAAATTAACGAGACTTTAAACGAATGGCTCTTTTTTCACTAGTTTGATAGATAATATGCTGTGCTAATTACATATTGAGCATTCAACCAATAAACGATGCGGAACTGGGTTCAAGTCCTCGATTGGCTGCGCTTTTTCTTAACGATTGATAAACGATTCACGTTCATGCTTAGTAAATAAATGCTTACAGTTGTATCATGCTTTCTGTTCAGTGATTTATAACCCATCTACCCAAGGTAGTTTGATAGTAGTTTGATAGTTTCCTATATTCAAACCTCTCTCATCAAATCTATATTAACATGTGTACAAACTGACTGACTACTGGCTTTCATTAATGGCTCCCATATTAAATAAATTCTCCAGCAGCTTCTAGGACAGAATTTCTACCATACTCCCAGATCTTGCTGCAGGAGATTACATCTAGGACAGAATTTCTATGACACTCCCAGATCTTGCTGCAGGAGATTACATCTAGGACAGAATTTCTACGATACTCCCAGATCTTGCTGCAGGAGATTACATCTAGGACAGAATTTCTACGATACTCCCAGATCTTGCTGCAGGAGATTACATCTAGGACAGAATTTCTACGATACTCCCAGATCTTGCTGCAGGAGATTACATCTAGGACAGAATTTCTACGATACTCCCAGATCTTGCTGCAGGAGATTACATCTAGGACAGAATTTCTACGATACTCCCAGATCTTGCTGCAGGAGATTACATCTAGGACAGAATTTCTACGATACTCCCAGATCTTGCTGCAGGAGATTACATCTAGGACAGAATTTCTACGATACTCCCAGATCTTGCTGCAGGAGATTACATCTAGGACAGAATTTCTACGATACTCCCAGATCTTGCTGCAGGAGATTACATCTAGGACAGAATTTCTACGATACTCCCAGATCTTGCTGCAGGAGATTACATCTAGGACAGAATTTCTATGATACTCCCAGATCTTGCTGCAGGAGATTACAATTTGGCAATGGAACAACTACCCATTTACTGCAGAGCAGCTAAATTTAGCACATGTATGTGTTGACAACACAGGTGAAAATCCTTTGATGAGTTAGGAAAATCTGTTCTTGGTTTTAGGAATATCTGTTGTTGGTTTGTTCTAAGTACTGTACATGTACGTTACATCCATGGGGTAGGCAGTGACTGTATCTTTTAAGAATTGGCTCGTAAATATATGTGCAAAAATTTCAATGAAATAAAATTCTATTTTATTTTATTTGTATTGCACAGCCAAAATCATATCTTATTCCATTACAGTAACTGACATTTACCTGTTAAATTGCCAATAAAATATCATGAAGACCATGATGGATTATGCGATAAATCTCTTGAAATGGACAAAAAAGCTGCCCAAACAACATGGCAGACTTACATCTAGTGCTGGCTGTTAACCAGCACAAGACTTCATGAGAATCATAAAGACTGGTGAAACATTAGTATATTTCCAGGTACTGAAGTATTCTTAACTACCAAGACATTGTTACTCACTCCCATTAAACATTAATTAAGGCTCTGCCATTATGAGGCAAATAAATATATAGCATGCATGAAAAGGATTAACATACACGACTTAAGAGTGAAAATATTGTTTCTGATATTGAACTGAAAAGCATATACAATAGTTTCATGCTCATTTTGATGAACCGTGCACATATTTAATTTTGTAGGATTCTTTTTTTTTGCAAAACGTCAATGAACAAGAGGGCCATGATGGCCCAACACGCTCATCTGAGAACTGGTACTGATGAAGACCATACTGTTGTGACAGGTTTGAAAATTAAGGTATCTGAACAATACGCAAAGGGGGGATAGGATTAATTTTGATTTAAAACATCGGTAAGTGCAATGGGCTAACTAAAGTATGAGTTGGGTAGTGGATGTGTGGATTTTTTGCTAATGGTTCGCGAATCATTTTTCTCGATATTCTTATCCAGCGTTTTTCCTCTATATAACGTTGGTACCGGAAAACGGTACCATTCCCAATCGGATTTTCTGACTATTTTTCCCAATTTGAAGTTAAAAAAACCCCAAATGTAAGAAAAAAATCCAAAAAGACCATGAAAAGGTCGACGATGTTCCTGTATTTTACTTTAGTTTTACCCAAGCGTAAACCTCCACGCACAGCTGCACGGCCTTCCCCAGGCTGTTTTAGCGCCCCGGTGCCTGGGCGTTTAATTTTAACTTGAACATATCCGGGGCGCCATATATTAGTATTGCGCTTATAAACATCGCCCGAGGCACGTGTACTTGATCAATTAATTAGCTGTGTTGACTGCAGCAGACCGACAATTCCTGTTGTGAAAGCTAATCTCTTACGTGACAATGGCCGTTTTTCACTCGAGAAACATATACACCCACTCTATAAAGTCAGTGAATGATCAAAGCGAGTGTCAATTCGCCGAAAATTTTAACAATGAACAGTTATTTCTAAGCCGCAATCAATCACCCTGAAGCACCGCCATGTAGGCGGAGTTTCAACTGCAGTAAAATCGAAATGAGCCAATAGAAACGCTCAGTTTATCTTCGCTTTGGAATGACGTTATATCTGACCAATCAGCGCAGTTGGCATGTATCCACACACAAGTAACCTTATACGCGCGTCATGCGTATTGTCCACCTAAAAAGTAAACAAGCTTTCGTATTTTATAATATGCACACTTGTTAATTAAAAAAATTCATAACTTTAAAAAATAAACTGCGAAAAATCAATCTACCTAAGCCTACCCACTGTTACTGCTCAGTGTTGTAGTTTCGTAAACACAAGCGGTCTTGTTTATGTACATGTATGCCATGTAAAACCCGTGTTTTCTGCAAAAGAGCGCGAAATGTCTAATGACAACCACGACGTCACGTTCCACGCATGGAAAGCGTGCGTGTACCGACCATGTGCTTTCTAAATACAGGTCTTAACATTTGACGCGCGCAGGCACAACGTGCACGGGGAAATTATCCTGCCGTTTTTGCAAAAACAAAGCATGTATAATATACATGTATTTTAATCATGATTCTTACAATGAGACTTTTTATTTTTAAAAGGCTAGAGGTATACCGTTTAAATGGTGATGTTTCGTCTATTTCATTTCGTTTAAACGTTTACAAAAAAAATGAAAACGTGTTAGCCATAATTTTAAGAGCTTAAACGCACCAGATAACGTCATATGAATTTCGACGTAGGGACTGGGGGGCCTGAAAAAAAATTCTGGGTTACTGTTAACAGCTAGGGGAAGTAACATACTGTTTTTACATCTTTTATGACATTTTTTAATGAAAGTGATAAAATTCCTAATTTGGATGAAAATAACGCTAATTTTCCCAATTTGACCGGTACCGGTACCATTCCCAAAGTGGTGAGGAAAAACGCTGTTACCTGACCCTTTTTCATAAAGTCAGTGACAATTCTGGAAAATGCAGAAACAGTAGATTTTGATGACTTTTTCACAGACAGTTTTCGAGAAGTTTTGCTTTTCCTTTCATAATTTTCTGTCCACTGATGATAAATGATGTTAATGCAAGCTCTGAAGCCATCTGATCAACGGTGCGTGTTCAAATAACTGCATACAAGGTTTTCAACTGTTGGAAATCAAATTTTATCAATCAATTTTATGGTCATAGGCAAACTGTGTAAGTTTGGTCGACACTGAATAAAAAATTGTGTGTGCCAATCATTGATAACTTGTTGATGTTTTTTTCCAAACACAAGGGGCAATATATTCGGTGTTTCTGGCTCTATCATGCTTATATTCGACTTCACCTGTTGTCTTACGTTCATAGACAAACTGTGCACGATTGGTGAAGATTGGATGAAAATGAAGTCTCTATCCTGAATAAGGTCCATTTTTGTATATTTTTTGTACAAACAAAGGGCAATAGATCTGGTGCTTCTGTTGCTTACATACAAATTCACCTTTAATCTTACTTTAAAGTAAACAAAATCGAAACTATATCAGATAGCCAATCAGTTTTCAAGAACGAGTAATATACATAATGTCTTTTCAACAAACATTTAAACATCATGAATTGCCGAGTTATTAGAACCTAATTATTCTTTTTATGATTGATTTCTTACTCTAACTTAATAATTATTCTTTCTATGATTGATTCTTACTCTATCTAAACTCAAGTGTTGCAAGTTCTAATTGTTTACACTTGCGAGAAAACCAATTGCGATTTGTCACATATATTTACAACAAAGAGCCATGCAAATGATTTGGAAAAAGGTATGCTTCAACAAAATGTATAATGTAATAAATGATATTCAAAAGTAGGTCACCATTTGCGTCATACGCACTTTAACTTCCCTTTTGAGATTAAAAGTTGACTAAATAATATCAAGCTTGCAAAACCGTAGAGATATTAAACTTCACTCCCCCGCCGCAAAATTGAAACATTGCCAAAAGAGTTGAAAAGCCATAGACTGTGGTCTATGAAAAGGCTCTCAATTTAATACCAAGTCATTCAAAACCACTATGCTATTTTATTTACCTCAAACATCTAAGGAGTGTGATAAACTTCTATGCATTAACATTTTGTAATTGTTGAATTAATATGTTTTTATAAATAATCTGAGGCGTGTAATTGGAAAACCGGGCTTAATGCATGTGCGTAATGTGTCGTCCCGGATTAGCCTGTGCAGTCCGCACAGGTCAATCCAGGACTGCACTTTCCGCCTAAAGTGGATTTTTTTGTTAAAAGAGATTTTCTTGAAAAAGAAAATACCATAAAAGCGGAGGAAAGCGCTGTCCTGGATTAGCCTGTGCGGCAAAATTAGGCCTGCCAAATTTTAAGATATCTACGAATAAGTTAATAAATATGTTCAAAGTATGACATGCGTATAGGCCTATGGGCATACATGCCATACATCCCGGTCTCACCGTTTCCCTGTTTCGCGAGGTCTGTCCCGGCGTCCCGGTGAGATGCATTTTGTCCCGGTCAATCACAAAAATCGATGTTAGTGAACCATAAAACTTACATTGGGCCACAATTAACTTCAGATCGTTAATCCCTTTATCAGTCCCTATGACAACAATACCCGCTAGCCGCGTGTCAAAGAGGAACAGTAATGATACCCCATTAGCGATTTATTGATCGTTTGTCACACTTTCGCAGGATGGGGGTCAGATATCCGCGGTCGCTAAGTGCTGCTGATTGTTGCATTGTTTCGGAATAAAAAAGGAACTGTGTTTGTTGTTATTTTGATTTTAAATGGAATAGGTGTTATCACATAATTAGTTTGGTAACGTTTGAAGGTAAGTATGAAAATAAATTGAGAACTTTTCGAGAATTAAAGATGCAAAAACAATCATTACTTTCTTTAAATTCGTATTGTTCACATCGCAAAATTTGATGCAGTTAATGACGCTTTGAATAGTGGAACGTAGCCCAGGTATAAGTCTGGTGGAGTAGTCTCCCTTGTCAACGCATTTGTTTATTTGACAATCAGTGTTTATATTTGCGTGTTTCTTTGATGTCATAATTAAAAATACATGTTATCATCTATATTACTGAATAAATATTATTAAAATATATGCGTGTGTATGTTTGTGTTATTCATTTTTGGTGTTTATTGTTTGAACTATAACTATATAGACAACGAAACGGAATAGGACCTAGGTTAGATACGCTAAACTATTATTATTACTCGTTTTTCTGTCGGACAAAATGACAATATTAATGTGTCCCAGTCAAATGTCAAATGTCCCGGCGATTTTTTGGCAATGTCCCGTTTTGGCCTGAAAAAATTATGGCATGTATGCCTATGGGATAAGAAATCAGGAAATCCAAAGAGATTGATGTAACCACCTTCCATCAATCTAACTCTGACAGGTAAAATCAGTAGAAAAGTTTAAGCAGTTTTGCACCAACTTTTTCTTTAGTCATATTGTAAATAGTATAATAATTGTATTTAAAAAAAAAATTAAATGAACTCTAACATGCATCAGTAAATATGAATGAGTCCAGCTAGGATTCATACATTGACATGTTTAATTTCACACATTAATCAATTACTTTATGAACTAAATTATGCACTGAATATTATTAGATGCATTTCACATGCTTTATGGACTTATCTACCAGACACTTCAACATGAAAGTGAGAATGTAAACACAAGATAATTTAGTGCATCTGCGATTTGGAAGGCTTGAAAGTTTAAATTAAATCGACAGTCAGCAGTTATTTAGACAATAATATACGGCAGAGCTGGGCCGGGCATCTATAATCGGCCCGCTGCCGATATAACGGCCCGAGGGCCGTTATACGGCTAGGGCCGAGTATAGACGCCCGGCCCAGCTCTGCCGTATATTATCGTTTATAATACATATTATCCTGTCACAAGAAAAGAATCATGTTACTTTCTTTATTACACAAAATGTTAACAAAAACACCAAACAAACTTTCCGTACTTGTATTTAACATTCAACTAATTACGCAATACGTGACGCAACTCTAACGAATGACGTAATTTATAAACAGAAAAACAGTGACAAAACAAACCAGTTTTCGCTGGACTCGCAGTTTTGTTGTGACAATGTTATGTCGTGTTTGCTTTTATTTTTAGTAAAATACATTACTATTAGTTTAATAAATCATTCATGGACGAATTCTGAATGATGAATGTGTCAGTTGGATAAATAATATATTCTGAGACTTTGAATCGAATAAAATCAAACGTTCTGACCAGTCATTGCGATTTCGTAAATCGTGTTTCTGGTCAGAATGGTTAACATGAAATTAATATCATGATTGTTACAAATTAAGGCTTATGGATACAAGACAATGGAATTGAAGTGCTTACAGTATTGTTGGATTTTTATTGTTGGAAGCAATGGATTGAAATTGAGGTACAGTAAAAGTTTCCGATCTGTTCAATTTTGTTCAGTGATTCTTTTTCTCAAACTAAAAGATGCATAGGCTATAGATCGTATATATATTTAATCAATTTAACTACAAACTTTCGTTAATATTCAGTATTTGCATTTTCGGATATAACCGTTTAATTTTGACTAAATACGCCATTCGTGGTCGTTGACGTCGCGCGATCGGATTCTCTTCGATTATCAAAAAATCGGCCGCGGCCAATTATAATTATATCGGCTCAGCGGAGCCGCGTAACGGCCCGTAATCAACGTCAAAATGTTACTATTTTTAGTAACACTATGTATTATATGTTTATATTCTACTTTGTAATAAAACATTAATGAATTGTTTCGGTACAAATAACTTAAATTAACTTGATGTGATGAAAAATTGCTGTGACTGTTTATGAAAACTCTTCTATCTTAGCCTTTTTTTGTCTGAGGGGAATTTAAAGGGGGAAAATATATTCTTTTTAGGCAAGGGAATGGAAATTCCGCCCCAAATGGGCCCTAAAAAACACACTGGTGAGTCTTACGGTCCAAGGGGGGTTTACCTTGCCTGCCTTGCTATCATGTCATGATTTTGATCAGTACTATCAAAGACAGCTCAAGATTTCAAGTGATCTTTCTCAAGGACTCCATGACAAGAAAAATACCACAAGGTATACAGATCTTCCTGATAAAATAATTCATGATTCAGCTGATCACTTTAATAATATAGGACACACTTTTCATGACTAGATGAACTTCATACCCCATGCATTTTATTGATCATTTTAGCATAATACCAATCGCCAATAATCTCTAGTGAACTTATGTATGGTTGAGCATGAAAAATCCTTTGAAGTGAAAAGTTTTGTAAAATTTGTATCAAATAATGATATCCTACCTTTATAAACCTCTGAGTAATGGCATATAGAAATGTACAGATACAGCCATTATCCAGCGTTTTTGCCTCATTACAGCAACTGGGTTCATAAACAAAGCATGGACTTATTAGCTTTACTTCAGGTTAGTTAATGCATCTGAAAAACTTAAACAATATCAGGTATCTCAATGCCTTAAAGCTGCAGTCCATAGAATATAATTTAATACATCTTAAATTGGCATTAGTTCTAATGAACGTTAATGACATTTATTCGACTGAAAACTGTTTCTTATTTACGAAAGGCATTTTATAATGTCCATGTTTGAAAACGCTTGGTACGAATGGAATACACACTAATGAACATGCTGATTTACTCCTGAGGCATCACCAGCTATCGCTTACAGACATTATACGACAAAAAGTCACCAAAACGTTATTATTTTACCGATTTCAATGCGTTTTTTTTGTATTTTGATCGGTAAGATGTCCATTAGAAAAATGATTTCTGCAAAGTTTTATTTGTATTCACATATTTCTGGACTGCTGCTTTAACCAACAGAACATCTTATTTTATAAATGGCCATGTATACGAAATCCAATGAAGATATTGATAGAAAATTATAAAAATAATACAGTTTATTATATGCTTTTCAGTGTAATATCCAATTTTTTTGGTGAAATAAAATTTTATATTTTCACTGTTGGAGCAGTAAACAGACTATTTTTCCATAAATAGCATTGATCTACAGGTAGTGGTTTACAACCCTTTGCAAATTTATATACATGTACAGTATGTACATGCATGTGTTTACATAAAAGACATGATAAAATTCAACAAAATTATAATATAGAGACAACGACTCACAAAATATGGCACTTTTTTCCCACCATACTAACGAGTGACTGTTTTGGAATCATTTATGACGTGTAAATGCGCCACTCGTGAAAATACCATTTTCTATGAACACTCGTGAAATAAATTACGATCTTACACCGAAATCAACAAATATCCTCTATTTAATGAAGTAAATATTTACAGTCTGCTGAAAATGTAAGCTGCATACAGTAGTTAAACAGTACCGTATTTCCCAGCTGTTAACACTTTTACAAATTTATATTGCAAAAGGCATGTGTGATAGAGTTAATGAGCAGCTTGTGAAGATTGTACTGTATGCAGCTTACTTACTTCATTCCTTTAAAATAACTTTAAAAATGTAAGAAATGTTGCTTATGATTTGTTCGACACCTATCATATTCATCACACTGTCTGACAAAGTTTTTCATTATCTGCCTATAAGGAACCTGTCACAATTAGGTGGTGCTGGTCTGCACTTTGTAATTCAGAAGTACATTTATAATCCCCAGACTAATTATTCATGACTATTCCCAACCCACCAACCAATTAACACTAGGTCAGAAAAAACAATTTCTGAATTAGCCCGTTACCTCCCCAATGAACATAGCAATAATGATTATGATCTATTATGCATCGAGTTTCACTCTGGTATCCTGTGTTTGAAACCATATGCCCTAACCAGAAATTCACAGATGGATAACGTAATCTACTTAAAACACAAAAGAGTCAAATAAAATTTATTCACAAAGAACAGTTCCAAATAAGGAAACAAGTTCAGCAATTATTATTGCATTTTAATATAAAATCTATTTCTGGAAAGCAGATTAGAAAACTGTGAGCTGTTGGTTAAGTAATAAATTTCATACATAACATAATAAAAATACATGTAGCTTGGTAGAACCTTGTTGTTGTTATATATATATAAATAACCAACTGAAACCAGTCAAACCAAAAGCACTACATGTATGTACAAATGTTACACATTATGGAACATAATCATATTAAATTTTGTACCTATTTGCAGTTCATGCACATAAGATAATATGCTGTAATGTGATCTTCCTGCATTGAAATAGTTGCTGGATCCACTGTCCAACAATTGGTACAGAAATCCTATTGATACTGTTCTTCTCACCCATTGAAACAAGAAATGTCTTTAAAAAAGACAATCGGCGTAGAAATTAATATTGAGATGTCATTTTTTTGCCCTAAATATAATACAAGAAAACCAAGCTGTGACTTCACGGACCCCATATGTTTTGTTCCCTACTAAGGAGACTTCTCGGACCCCAGATTTTTTCGGTCCCTACTAAGGAGACTCTCGGATACTAGATTTTTCGGACACTATAAGAAAACACATTGGCCCCCAAAATTAATTTGAGATAAACAATCATTATTAATATCTGTACCGTGAATAAACCCATCATATACCGCCCCATGTTTTCACCAGTGATACATCAATAAGCTAAATACTAGTAATTTAAGTAAACATAATTGATACATGAATTTGTCAGGCAAATTTAACAAATTAATATTGTCAGAAGATAATAGCGGGAATAAATGAGCAGTAAGTTTATGAATTCCCCATTTATTGCCATTCTCGGGTTTAGGATTCTCCAGACGCTAATTGATGCGTGTGTATTAACACAGCTTTACCGCGGGCTATTTTTAGAATGATTCTCCTGCTGGAGTTGTACTCGCTAGAATTAATTCACGGGGACGACAGTTGGTTACAGCGTACAATAAAATTTTTACACAATGATAAAATAATAGGAAATAAAAGCTCAATCAAATTTGCTAATATTTGTTTTGCTTATTTATCAGAACAATACCAGAAATTTACCGCTATATATGTGCTTGCGAGCTCAACAGGCCACATTGTACATTGTGACCGACTGTCGTCCCCGTGAATTGTAGCATTGTAATTGCTATTTATAGAACGTGCCGATTATGTAGGCTAAACAATACAGTTATTTCATTATGTGAATGAATATAACATTCTGATCATGACATACAATGAGTAAAATTGTTCATAATTATGTTCATTTCTAGAGTGTATGTTGAAGTTATGTTTATAACATTAATTTAACCGCTTATGTAAACAATTATGTAAATTGTTAATCCCCAAAAGTATGCAACAGTTATTGGTATATGTTAAACCATTGTTTGAGGTTTGCATTCCCTAAAATTATAAAATTTGCCCAATTCTATTGGCATTCAATTTTCTCGCTGCATAATTATCGCAAGAAATCTAGGTCAAAAGTGATCTTAGACAGCTATGCCGAAAAAAAAATCAAGAAATAGCACCAAGCTTTCAGAACAAGCATTCTGAAAACCAGATTTGACAAGTCAGAAACACAGATCTACAAAGTACCTGAGAAAGTTTTGTTCAGCCTTTGTTTTTTGATTCACAACATCTCATAATACAAGTAACAGACTGACCACACACTCCTCTCAGAATCATTTGCATGTGAAAACCATTTCTGACACTTCCCATGAAATACCATTGCCATGTTGTCTGAACAAAATCAAGGTACATGATATTATCTCTATGAACTGTGTAACCATTCTCTAAATTAGCACCTGATTCCAGTTTCAGATCTTCTGGCAAACATGTTTCTATAATTCCAAATGTGCAGACATGAAAATTGTCATGGTGAATTGTGATAATCCTAATACACAGAAGTGAGTGCAGCCGAGCTTGTCCAATAAACGATCCATGCTTCCTAAAAGAAACTGTCAAAATTATTGCATTGCAAATATTTCTGTGAGAAAATAAAACAGAACATCACAGCAATACATTGCTATTATAAAAGGTCTGTGAACAAAAGCAGGCCTGTGAACAAAAATGCACTCGTTAAACTTAGATTTGGCAAGTTCTTTCTGATGAAAGCTGAGCACCACAGTTTAAAATGAACAGATGCATAAATAAGCTCTTTGAAAAACTTGTGTAAGACATACAGTTTCAACTGTTTATATAAAACTGATGCTCTTTTTGGCAGTCTGGTTAGAACCGTGTGCTACATGTAACTCTTTATGTAAATAATCCGCAGCAGAAATTCTGCCCTTGATGAACTCCCGCTAAGCAACACATTTTTACAATACTTTTTGTAAAACCTTACACCATAAGTACATAATGTAATTTTGTACAGACTGAGTTTCCCAGATGTTCCAAACAGAAGCCAAATTCTGCAAATATTTCTGCATGCACAATTGCTCAAATGCTTCCCATTAATCACTGAACAGTTCTGAACCTCTTCATATAAACCGAACTTTAATGCTGGGATAATGGCCCCCAAATGAGTCTCTGTTGAACAGAAACAATATTTACAAGTACTGGTAGATAAAATAAAAGCTTTTGTTAGATGTGATTAGTAATGGCATGAGAAAATACATCTGGTAATTACTACATACACTGTCACTCTATATTTAAGTATCAGCACTCTAACTATGAATAACTTCTAAGTCACTGTATTGGATCATAATTCAATTTGGGTCTTTAAAAAAATAACTTGTCTATAAAGTTTTAAATGAGTCCACCAAAAATGCACAATCAACAAATTAATGCGTCCATTAGTATTAAATTGTGGCTTGCTCATATACCTTATGGCCATTTTTGACCATGTGACTATCCAAATTCACATTTGTATGTATAAAATAGTCATATAAAACATTAAAATCAGCATGTTTTATATTATGTGGAATAAATTAAACTTAACAGGAATTCATTCTTTATATTAATACTGATATAGAGAGCTATGACCAGCATAGATCTGACGTATGCATACAACTATTATAAGCTAATAAAATAAAAATATTTGACAGATATACTATCAATGATGTATTTTCAATTACATGAAAACCTCATGCAGAGCATTACGTGTGATTTACATGCATCTGGCTTGTCAAGTAAGATGTATCAATTTTAAATTTAAATATTAGCATTTCAACAGATTTCGTGAAACATGTTCAAGCATTTTTTTTTTCAAACAACATAGTTTACAGTACACTTTTCTGGCACACATTTTCTCAACTATCCAGAAGAAAGACTTTGCAGGAGACTAGATGATAGAACAATCAAAGTGCTGAAGAGCTGCAAGACTGTTGCTTTTTGCCATAAAAAGTAACAGATCTCAAGTGTTTGCTCACTAAATAAAATTGTTATTAAACATAGATTGATAGAATATGAACACATTTTCAGGCAGTGTTTTTGTTTTTTTCTTCTTTTAGTGGGCCGTTTAAAAGGACCCATTTCAAGTCACATAAACTGTATTTTTCCCATTTGGCTTGCCAAAAAAAACTAACTGTGTAGTCTTAGATATATTGAATGTTCCAACCTGATGACAAACTCCTCACAGTGATCTCCCCTGATATGCGAAATACTGAATGCAGCAAAACAGGGGAGAACACTTTGTCTTTGCCGTGTCAAAACCAGTAATAAAGACTCCAGCTATCACAGCGGCCTAAAAAGCATATTTTCTGGTTCCCCTGGTACCAAACAAATGGAATTAATTTTGTTAGAAACGGACTACTGGTAACATTGCTTAAAATCATTACAACATAATTCCAGTAAAACAATAGTTCAACAAAGTTTCCTTTAGGAAGCATCAATTACAAAGATAGAATATTTATCAACATCATAATGTTTAATCCTTTCTGAAAGGTAAAAAAAAAGAACTTAGAGGGTCAGTCTTTTTTAGGTGAATCACTGCAATATCAGATTATGAGTATTCATACAGAAATCAACAGGTCAACAGAAACTTTTTCAGACAACTGCATCAGATATTCTTGTACATATTATATCCTTAGCAGCTTCCTCTCAATGAGTACTTTTACAGCTAAAATCACAGGAGGGTCACAAATCAATGTGTGTGATAGCAGATTCAATTAACTTGTGTTTACCTATTCAAAGACCATATTTGCTTAGCACTTCTTTGTTTTTCACTAGATAAATATTATTGGAACAAAACTTGTGGACATTATTGTACTTGACCACTAAAGCAAACATAAGCAGTGTAAGTATCTACCCTGAATTGCTCCTGGGTGTCTTAACATTCTTGACCACTAAAGCAAACATAAGGAGTGTAAGTATCTACCCTGAATTGCTCCTGGGTGTCTTAACATTCTTGACCACTAAAGCAAACACAAGGAGTGTAAGTATCTACCCTGAATTGCTCCTGGGTGTCTTAACATTCTTGACCACTAAAGCAAACATAAGCAGTGTAAGTATCTACCCTGAATTGCTCCTGGGTGTCTTAACATCCTTGACCACTAAAGCAAACACAAGGAGTGTAAGTATCTACCCTGAACTGCTCCTGGGTGTCTTAACATTCTTGACCACTAAAGCAAACATAAGCAGTGTAAGTATGTACCCTGAATTGCTCCTGGGTGTCTTAACATTCTTGACCACTAAAGCAAACATAAGCAGTGTAAGTATGTACCCTGAATTGCTCCTGGGTGTCTTAACATCCTTGACAACTAAAGCAAACACAAGGAGTGTAAGTATCTACCCTGAATTGCTCCTGGGTGTCTTAACATTCTTGACCACTAAAGCAAACATAAGCAGTGTAAGTATCTACCCTGAATTGCTCCTGGGTGTCTTAACATCCTTGACCACTAAAGCAAACACAAGGAGTGTAAGTATCTACCCTGAACTGCTCCTGGGTGTCTTAACATTCTTGACCACTAAAGCAAACATAAGCAGTGTAAGTATGTACCCTGAATTGCTCCTGGGTGTCTTAACATTCTTGACCACTAAAGCAAACATAAGCAGTGTAAGTATGTACCCTGAATTGCTCCTGGGTGTCTTAACATCCTTGACAACTAAAGCAAACACAAGGAGTGTAAGTATCTACCCTGAATTGCTCCTGTGTGTCTTAACATTCTGTTTTGACTTAGATCTACTTGAAATTTATAATACCAGTACACTTGCATGTTGACAAAAAATTCCAATGGAAAGTTTGCACCTCTGTTATTATATATATAGGTGTACTATTGTATAACACATGCAAGTTTACCATTTACATGCCTGAATAATTATATCATTCATTTGCTTACACCTATTAACAAATAAATCGACAACATGTCATAATAACAAGAGATGTTTGTATGCCCCCCCGACTTGCAGCCAAGTCGTCAATATGTGCAATTCTTAAGAGATTTTTTAACATTGTTTGTGCACATTAACATGGGGAGGAAATTAAAGTTGATGCTTTATAAAGCAAATATAAAGCTGAAAGAAAGATAGAGTATAATTATGGATTTATTTTTACAGTCTATTAAATAAAGATACCTGTTTTCTGTTTGATTTAAACATCAAATAGGCCAAAACATCTCTAGATATCCTGCGGAAACAAAATGGTCTACTGAGAAAACAGTTTCCATGTTACAAGCCCCTGTGACCTTGACCTTTGACCTGTTAACCTCAAAATTGATAGGCGTTTTCCTTTCCTCCCGAGCAACCAGCATACCAACTTGTAGGGAAAGATCTAGAGCGAAATAGCAGGGTGCTGCGCCCTGCTCCTTTTTCAAGGTTCCCCCCTGCTGCCCCTGTGGGCTGGTCAACACAGAAATGTTTAATATCTTTTTTTTAAATGCAAATATTCAATGACAAATGATTAGACTACTCAAAAACCTTTAATCAGAAGCAATAGACTAACGATAACCCTGGATTTAGCAAACTATTAGATAATGTCATTAAACTGCTTCCGTTTTCCACCCTGCTCCTTTTCAGCAGCACCCTGTACCTTTTTTGATCCTAGATCTTTCCCTACAACTTGGATGATCGTAGGTCCAAGCGTATTCTACATATCATGCGAAATGAAATGGTCTACAGAGGAAACAGTTTTCATGTTACAAGCCTCTGTGACCTTGACCTGTGACCTGTTGACCTCAAACTTGATAGGCGTCTTCCTTTCCTCCCAAGTAACCAGCATACCAACTTAAATGATCGTAGGTAAAAGCGTTTTCTAGATATTGTGCGGAAACGAATTTCATGTTACAAGCCTCTGTGACCTTGACCTTTGACATGTTGACCTCAAAATTGATAGGCGTCTTCCTTTCCTCCCAAGTAACCAGCATACCAACTTAAATGATCGTAGGTCAAAGCGTTCTCTAGATATCATGCGGAAACGAAATGGTATACGGACAGACCAACCGACCATCCCAGGGCACGAACCTTATATTTAACGGCACTCGTCCTGTAGGACGAGTACCAGTAATTTTTAACTTGTCCTATTGTGATTTTAACTCATCCTATGTAAATGTCTGGTTTATTTAATGTACAATGTGTGTTTGTCATGTGTTTGTTTGTTTTAATAGAACAGTATTTCTATTATGTATAATATTAAATAAACAAGACATTTAAAACTGTTGTTTATTTTCGATCTTTACATTTCAATGGTTTACTGATTACTTTCTTCCTCACTATCACTGGATAGCACTGACACATAGTCCACCTTGTCTTTTGGTTTTCTTGACCCAGGACATTTGTGACCTTCAACATGCCTCGATCCCTTGCCAAAATGAAGCCATTTCACAATGCTGTCTGTGGGATTGTACTCATTGACGCTGGGTCTCTCTGTTTTAATTCGAAGGAGTGCGCTCAGTGTCTCCTGCTTAAGTGAAGTTTTCAGCTGGGATTTGATCTGATTCATGTGGCTGAAACCTCTTTCACACTCAACTGAACTAGGGGACACTGTAAGCATGATGGTAACCAGTGGCAAGATATGGCTCAAATGTTCAACATCTTGGTTAGACAGAATGCTCTCATAAGCCTCGGCTATAGGTCTGTTCAAATTTCTGGACATGTACTGTTTCAAGTCTAACCATTCCTCAACTGCAGAATCCCCCTCTTCTACAGTCAATAAGGGCCAATACAAATCAACTAGTTTCTCCATTTCCTCATCACCATAGCTCCTAAATTCTTCTGAGCTAGAGTCAAACACTGAAAACAGGGAGTGGGGCTTACTGCTCAGATGTTTGATGAATCTCTCTTCTAAGAAGGACTTGGATGCTGTCAGCAATTCATCAATATTGTTCAGTATCTGCTGCTTGGAACTATTGTGTCTATTTGTCATTTCAATTTCTCCAAACTTGCTGTCCCCAGTCTCACTTAGGAATTTTCTCAGTATTTGTCCTCTTCTTGATTTCATAGCTGTAAACCTCTCTTTGAGCTCATTCACTCTTCTTGCAACTTTAGAAATCAAACACTTTTTCTCTTGAAACAGGACAGAAATTTCAGCCAGAAGATCAATCCAATCTATCATAAAGTGTATAAACATCAGGAACTTAAGAGATTTCATTTCTTGCAAGTAACTCCTGGCTTTGCTTGAGTTTTCATCTCTACCTGTAGATATTATGTCCTGTAGGTGTATAATGGTGATGTCATAGTTATCTAGTATAGCCTTCGGGGCTCTATTCTGACTTGCAACCCACGGAACTTGCTGTATACCCCCATGTTTCAACTCGTGGTCAAAACTTGACGCTATTTCATGAAGTTTGCGCCTTCGCTTTGGAGAGTAATAGTAAAGCTGAAAAACTCTTTCAAAATCCTTCAAGTACTTGATATCTTTCTTAGCATCACAGACTGACAGTTCAAGATTATGTGCAACACAATGTACAACTGTGATATACTCATCACAATTAGTACCTTTCTCCCCTCTTGCTTCATTAATGTGATCAGTCAGCAATTTTACAGCTCCACGTTTATGACCCAAGTTCACAGATGCACTGTCTGTATTTATGCCTATCAGCTTTTCATCCAATCTCTCTGTTGAAATGTCAATACTTTCCATGGCTTTTAAAATTCCTTGTTTTACCCCTTCAGTGTGTCCGTGTTCAAGGTCCACAATCTCTGCCAATTCTGTTCGTACCATCCCATCATCTACAAAGCGAACGTAAACAATTTCTTGCTCACATATTCCTCTGTCAGTTGACCCGTCTGACAAGATACGTATGAAACGGGCTTTAGACACACTCTCTGCTGTCTCATCTTTCAGTGTATCTGCAATGTTAATGCAAAACTCACGGCACGCTTTTTCATTAAGGTAGTTTGTACCAACAAAAACACCATTTTTCTTCTGCAGATCTAATATTTCTGGGAATTTCCTGAAAGATTCATTTTGCTTACCGATATAATATGCAGTGTTGAATAGTTTTTCATACATTACACTGTTTTTCTCATCAGCTTTTCTAACTGAAGTAGCCTATTGTGACGTAGAAGGTTACTGAGGACATTGTGTCTTTCAAGCATTTCACACACTTTTATCATGAAACTTTAATGTCTCTTTTCTGAAATTCTTCGAAACTTAAAAAAAGAAGAATCAGAGTCAGCAACAGCAGGAAACTGCCTGCAAATGTCACAATATAGAATACCATTATCAAATTTGGCCCACAAAAATTCTTCCAACCATGCATCCTGAACGAGCCGCGTACTTTATGCAGAATCATACTTTTTCTGACTCAGCTTTTTCTTTTCTCCTTTCTTGTCCACACTCCATTTTTCAGAGTCCCCACCACCTTGCATATATTTTCGAATGTCCGTAGACATTTTCATTTTGCAGAGGCTAAACTAACACTGACGTAATGCAAGAAGTAACAAAAGCGGATACGCAGGTTTTATTCTATAAGCTATGGATGTATTTCTTATTGAATCGCTTCAACCATGTATAATTTAGCGAATATAATTTTCTATGCCAAGCTACGGTTTATTTATTTATTTTCGGCATTTACAATCATTTTCCATTTAAATAAAAATAAATTTAGGAAAGGTGTACCGCGCAGTGGCATACTATTACAGAGCTTTGCCGTCTTTTACACTGAATAAATGACGTCATAAGCAATTGTGCGATAACTATCGAACTACCCGATTAAGCGTCCTAGCAACGAAAAGTGCTGGCTTCGTTGATTGGCCAATACATTAAACAAGGAAGACAATTCGTTCTAGTTGTACGCTATTTCTCAGCGCATTTGTTTCCATTTTTATTAAATGATACAGAGTGCCTCTTGTCATATCAGACGCAGATTTAAAGAAAAACAGTAGATTTTTATATATGATTGATGCGTATTTGTAGCCAGATAATTGTTGTCCCATTAATTCCTGTCAGATTTACGTTACGGCTATTAAAAAATGCACTCGTCCTGTCGGACGACCAGCCAGGAAATTCGGCTCGTCCGTAATCAATAACTACTCGTCAGGACGAGCGGACGAGTGGAATTTTCGTGCCCTGCATCCGACCCACCGACCCACCAACCAACGGACAGGTGCAAAGCAATATACCCCCACTTCTTCGAAGGGGGGCATAATTAGTTTTATACACACTAGATATTGACAATCCCAGCAATCATGGGAGGTAAAATTTATAAATTGCAAGTAACCACAAATTATTATAATGCCCTTTTTATTATCATAATCAACAATCAGAAAAGCATAAAACATGTTCCTGTTCATTTCATCATGGGCTTAAAAGTATTTACATTGTATCAAGTCATGTAGAAATATTATTTGCATATTGTAGTATATTGCACTTAAACATGAAAATAGTAGTGTCTGTGATTGTAAGATGATACACACTGTAGACATTCCTTCAACAATTTATACAACAATTTAGGCCTTCA
Organism: Congeria kusceri; assembly: GCA_027627225.1. NCBI lineage: Eukaryota > Metazoa > Mollusca > Bivalvia > Myida > Dreissenidae > Congeria > Congeria kusceri. Next base: position 29,598,936 of record CM051028.1, read on the forward strand.
GTAAAAACATTGTATTAACAGTATGTGAATAACTTCCTTATGTATAGCCTGAGTCATGATCATAATGCATTGTAATAGTTCTGAGAATAATTCTAATGTCTGAACTACAGTTTATACAGCTGGTACAAGATGACTTAACAGTTAGTATTGACAACAAATAAATGTATACGGCTTTTTTGGCGTAGCTGTCTAAGATCACTTTTGATTTAGATTTCTTGCGATAATTATGCAGCGGGAAAATTGAATGCCAATAGAATTGGGCAAATTTTCTTATTTTCGGAAATGCAAACTTCAAACAATGGTTTAACGTATACCAATAACTGTTACATACTTTTGAGGATTAACAATTTACATAATTGTTTACATAAGCAGTTAAATTAAAGTTATAACATATCTTCAACATACACTCTAGAAATGAACATAATTATGAACAATTTTACTCATTGTATGTCATGATCAGAATGTTATATTCATTCACATTATGAAATAACTATATTGTTTAAACTACATGTACATAATCGGCGCGCTCTATAAATAGCAATTACAATGCTACAATTCACAGGTACAACAGTCGGTCACAACGTACAATGTTGCCTGTTGAGCTCGCAAGCACAAAATATAAAGTGGTAAATTTCTGGTATTTTTCTGATAAATAAGCAAAACAAATATTAGCAAATTTGATTGAGCTTATATTTCCTATTATTTTATCACTGTGTAAAAATATTATTGTACGCTGTAACTGATTGTCGTCCTCGTGGATTAATTCTAGCGAGAAATAAAACCAGCAGGGGAATCATTCTAAAAATAGCGACCGGAAAAGCTGTGTTAATGAACACGCATCAATTAGCGTCTGGAGAATCCTAAACACGAGATTTGCAATAAATGGGGAATTCATAAACTTACTGCTCATTAATTCCCGCTATTATTTTCTGACAATGTTAATTTGTTAAATTTGCCTGACAAATTCATATATAAATTATGTTTATGTAAATTACTAGTATTTAGCTTATTGATGTATCACTGGTGAAAACATGGGGCGGTATATGATAGGTTTATTCACAGTACAGATATTAATAATTATTGAGTTTATCTCAAATTAATTTTGGGGGCCGATCCGTTTTCTTACAGTGTCCGAAAACTCTAGTGTCCGAGAAGTCTCCTTAGTAGGGACCAAAAAATCTGGGGTCCGAGAAGTCTCCTTAGTAGGGAACGAAAAATATGGGGTCAGTGAAGTCACAGCTTGGTCCTCTTGTATTATATTTAGGGCAAATAAATGACACCTCAATATTAATTTCTACGCCGCTTGTCTGTTTTTTTAAAGACATTTCTTGTTTAATACATACTGGTACAAGAAACATGTCTTCACAATGTGACACAATACCGTATGCTTCCGACTAACAACTTAACCCATGCCACCAATTTGCCTTGATAATACAGTCATAAAAATGTGTGTGATGTAATATTGACATACATCCCCTTTTCGTCGTAAGATTTATTAAAATACTCATTACAAATCAGGGGTGTAAAATATCACTCGCCCGCTCGCATTGGCTACTTAAATTTTGCTCGAGGAGAATGCGATATCCGAAATACTCGCCCGGTCGGATGACCGCATTTACAGGGCAGTCAGCGCTTTTATTTTGTAACAGGTGCTTGTCTGGTAGCCACATCATTAGACTGTGTCGCCGTTTAATACTATTATAAATAAATGTGTTGATGTTTCCTAACTGTAACCAGTCAACTTGTGTGCGCGTGGGGGTAATATGTACATAGACACCGTTTAAATGTCAAAACAGCTTGATATTCGCAATTTATTTGGAGCAAAAACATGTCTTGGTTCAAATTTGAATGATGAGTTAGCCGAGAAGCGTGGCAGCGTACCAACCACTAGCCGGGCAACTTGTGTACTGTAATAGCACTTCCTTTCCCGTTGCCCATGTCACATACAACATACACAAAATACATAACTAGCATTTTAACATCAGGCCAAAAAAAAATTGTTGTTTGTTTCCGCTTACGTCTTGAAAAAAGTATGGTAGGTAGGTAGGCATAACTTTTTTTTGTGAACTTTTTTTTCCTTTGTGACCCAACAAGCGCAGACATATTTCCGCTTTAACAACTTTTTTAGTAATTAGTTATAACTCAATGTTTATAACTTATTAAAACTAATAATAAAACAAAGACACACTTGATATTTAATAGGCAGTTTATATAAAACAAGTTGAAAACCAAAGCCAAAGTTTCCAAGTTCACAATCTTCACTTCTGACATGAGTTTCTATTTCCTTTTCCCAAGCGGGCGGATTGTTCTTGTTTTTTTCCCGATTTAAACACACAGTGACACTGTACAAATTAGCAGTTCTTCTGTCGTGTGATTTCAACACTTGCACCAGGGAAGCCACAATGGCCACAAACATTCTTCCTTGAAGTTGAATAAAATTTGCAGGAATAAAAACATGTTGCAATAGGGTTTTCACAATGTTTGCAGGCCGTTCCGTAGTCTAGAGGTAACGCACTGGCTTGACAATCCAGTGGTCGCAGGTTCGATCCCCCACCATACCCTAACCTTCCGACTCGTTTTTTGCATGAGACGTTAAACTGAAATGCAGTGTACTAGGTGCTTCATACCCGGCACTAAATGACCCAAGGACGCCTCTGGAATTGGGCGTCTTCTGTATCTTGCACTGTCCTTTGCAACCGAACTAAAGTCTTCTGGGGGCTGTCGCCATATGGGAGAGAATACCGGTGCACTTGATAAAAATGTACTACACACACACGTTTTCACAATTTGTTCCTAATCACATCTCCTCTTGGAGATAAGTACACAGGTTCTGCATCAATAGACGCTTTTTGCCATTATTATTCATAAGCACCTGCACACATTCAAACTTTATTAAGGCATAGACACTTGTTATTGTTAAATGTGCGCCCAAATGATCAATTACTGTCAGTATTTGAGAGGAAAGCTCCGACGAACTTTGCAAAATGTGATTTATTTACTAAAGTAAACCATGGCAAAGTTGTAACAAAGGGCGACAACTATTGTATACAAATGGTTAAACAACACCAATATTATTGGCGTTGCTGCCTAGACTGGTTCCGCGGTTGTAACAGAATATTAAATAACATGTATAGAGGCCAGATCCCAGTCTAGTTACTGCCTTCAGAACGAAACGTTCAATATTACTCGAAAAAACGTGAATAATTAAAAGAAAAATTTCCAGACGGGAAAAAAAAGTTTATGGTCGGGGGCAAAAAACATGGTCGGTCGGGTTAGTGGAAACAACTCTTTTTTTTATGCCTCATAAGTCAAGAGCTTGAAAAGCTCTTCATAGATTAGAGATGCATGGTTATGGTGTTTGTTGGTGTTGGGGTGCGGGAGTTGAGGGTGGCGGGGGGGGAGTTGTGGGAGGGATGGGATGGGCGGTGTGGGGGGAGAGGCGGGGGGTCTATTCATTTTGATATATCTGTGAGATAGGCTGTACAACATTACCTGATAATCATCACTTCAGCCAGATAATGATCATTATGAGCTTGTGTTAATTGCTTACTGATAACAATATGTGCCTCAAACAACTATTATTTGGTCATTATGCAGACTCAGAAACAACCCTGATGCAACGATACCTGCAATTCAGAGTAATGTGTTTTATACAACACAAACAAAAGCACTGCAACAACCTCCTACATAGCATTTACAACTCATCCAGCAGCATCTTAACCATAAAACATTTCACTGATCCTCAGGGGTAAAAGATATATTTCTAAAATTTCAAAGTTATTTTTGCACAACGCTTCCGAATGCTCGAAACCATTATTTATTTATGAAATCACCAGCAATGAAGTACTAAGTGACCACTGCATAAAATTTACCGTATATAAAAAAGACGATGCCAAATTGAATTCTTTTCTGACTCAAATCAAAGGATTTACCCCCACCCACCAAATCTGAACATTGTATTTCTGAAAGTCTCTTAAGTACAGATCCACCAAGTAGTCAAAGTATAACTGGGTGAATTGAATATAACATATGACAATGAGCAGCAGGTTCTGTGGAGTCAATGAGTGGAAAGTCAGTATGAAGTGAATAACAAATACCACCATCAAAACACTACACACAGCATTTGCACCACAATATTTGCATGCATGACATGTTACTATAAACTGTGGTAGCTATTAACTGGCTAGGTCTCATTAAGCACTCTGGAAAAATCCAAACTGGGAGGCTTGTGAAAGACGACTGAGACATGCAGGCATTGCTCACGGCCTGTACCCGGATAACCCTAACGCAGTGCAGCGACCCTAACGCAGTGCCAATATGGCGGATGGAAAGTCGGGGCTACTTTGTTTTATGCATATTTTTTTCATGTACAGGTATGTTTTGGTTGTAATATCCGTCGCCATTGATCAAATATGTATTAAATTCAACATACCTAATGTTACATCTAGCAATTATTGGGTTGTGAGATGGAATGCTGAGGAACGAGGCCAAACATCCAATTAAAATATTTATAAACAAATCTTTAAAAATACTTAGATGCTTTAAATTGCCATATCATTTTGCTGTTTGGAAGCAAACATATACTGCTTCAAAACCCCATTTACACTGTGTTGTTATCCCATCGGATATGGACACAATACTCATTCGAATGTGCAGCCTGCAAGAAACTGGATAAGAACCTAATTTCTAGTTGATAATAACCAAACGCAATGTATACTAGGAACGGATAAAAACCAAACCAACGTATAAAACCTGACGAATAAACACCTAACCGACTAATATTCTATATTATTGAATGAATATACATGTATGCTGAACGACTATAATGGACCTCTATATGTTTCTATTTTCATTCCAATCGTATAGTATAACTTGCTCGTTCACCAGTGACAATTTTTAACGTGTATTTACGTATAAAACTTAATCATGAAAACTTTTGTTGAAAATCGCTCGCTTTTGCTGGACGAATATATAGTTGGAAGTATGCGTATCGCTCGAAATTCTATCCTGATAGAGTGCCAAACGATTTGCAAAGACAGAAAAAACAATTATTTGTAAAGACGATATAGCTCAAAATAATGAAAGTGGAACACCCTTAAAAATAAAAAAGCATAGAACGCATTATAGTGACACTCTTGTGAATATATTTGAACGTCCAAAGTTTAAGTCTGTACAGTAGATTCCACTTAATTGAATATCGGATAATTGAATATTTCGCTTAATTGAATAAAGATTGAAAACACCAAACCGTTTGCATTCATTCCCATTGTAAAAACGCTGCCTAATCTGATAGAAAATATGGTGTCCTCCGGTTAATTGAATAGCCAATTATCAGTTGTAGGCGTATAGTCCGCTCGATAATCTCCTAATCTCCGAGGATACGTATCATATCGCAAGTTTTGACAGTCACGCTTCTATGACCGCTTTTGTTATCATTTCACACCACGCATGAATGCAGCGTCTGTTGAATGTCACGTGACTAATAGTTTTAATTTGCGGGTCAAGTACAGGGCATACACATCTAGAAAGCAATGTAGCCTGTTAGTGATTATTACAAGTGAATTATTTTTCAAATGCACCGTATAATGGATAACAAACATCTATGAACGCTTTTCTGCATATTTATTAGCATTCTAAAGTATGAAACATTTTGTTACGTAACAGGTTTGACATTATATCATCAAAATGGATTAAATAAGATCATAACATATCTGATTAGGCCAGTCCTTTTTTATTTTCTGGTTTACAAAATTTTTTGGGGAACATGTCCACTGGCAGGTCGAAAAAAAAAAAAAAAAAAGTGTTCAAATCTTAACACAACGAACGATTTCCCATTAGCAATTTATAATTCATAACAATATCAACATTAAAACACACTATTATGTGAAGTTAGAATAAGACGTCAAACATGGTCAAACTGCTTTATTACACCAATGTTTTATATGCAGTTTAACCATTTGTATTTATGAATTTTATAGAGTAAATAAGTGTAATAGATGCATATATTTTAACGGCATCATTAAAATTGATTTTACCACAAAGTTGTGTACTTGTATGGATTTACAAAATGTAAAGTGAGATGCCTTTTTAAAAGAAGACGAGTTAACCTGTGCAGGACTGGAATCCACAACTGCCCAAACACAGACCATGCAAAACGAGCTTAATCTAACCACACAACGCAAATTTTGAAAATAATTGCTGTGAGGTCTCGAAAAACATATTAAATTTAACTATATCAAGAGAAAAGTCCAAATAATATGACGTTAATTGTCTGGATTCTTATTAAGTCTTACTTCTTATTAAAAATGAGAAACCAGTTTTAACATATTTTTTTTTTAAATATTCAACTCTGTGTAAATGCTAAATCTTCATGTATATATGAAATTTATCAGATATAAACTGAACTGCTAGTGTGTGTTAAATTATTGCATTACAATTGTGACAGGAACAAAATACATGGCAAATAAGAAATTCTCATTGTGTCGCGAAAATACGTATTATCAACAAAATGCAACCATGACTTTCTCTTTTAAGTGTATACGAGACAAAGCTGTCTGTCCCCACATCCTCGTTTCGATGTGCCCGCAAGAAGATCTTGTTACTAATTATATTATTTGTTACAAATGCCACCTGAAAATATACATCCAGTGCCTTCCACAGGATTTTTTTTGGCGTCCCCATCCTGAGAGGGGTGGGTTAGGGAGGGGTATCCCCTCCGTACGTCAAATTTTTTTGCGGCATGTGTCAAATGACGTTATCTGGTGCGTTTTAGCTATTAAATTTAAGGCTAAGATGTTTTCAATTTTTTGTACAAGTTTAAACGAAATGAAATAAACGAAACATCACCGTTTGAACGGCATACCTCTAGCCTTTTAAAAGCAAAAGCATCATTGTTGTTGCGAAACTGAAAGTAATTATTTTTTCCGGATGTTTATGTCCAGTGCGCATCACATTCGCACAGTGACGTCATGTCCAAACCCACTATTCTCGTCGTTCTCGAATCTTTAGGTTACACTCGATCTACTGATGGAGCCTTTTTTATTCGATTAATTAATATGTTCATAAGGGCATGTATTTAGTGTTTTAACACTGTTTTAATCGTTACAGGTGTTGAACATAGTACGGACTGGATAATTGGTGAATTGTAAAGATCTTGATTAAAATATGTTTATATTATATACATGCTTTGTTCTTGCAAAAACGGCGGGAAAAATTTTCCTCGTGCAAATCGTGCCTGCGCGTCAAATGTTAAAGACAAATGTCACTCTATTGTTAAAAACAGTGTTGATTTTCTCATGTTTCATTCTTTCCATGAATAACTGTACTTCTAACGGTAATATTAACTGTCATCAAATGGATAAGTCATTTTAAGGGCCGTCTATGAAACATGTTGAACATTATTAGAAGTTTACAATATATAATAAATTCAACAATTGACGAACTAAAAATCACTTGCTAATTTTTTGTCCACCAATAAGTAAATTTGCATGGAAAAACCACGCCAATTTGATTATAATTTACCTATTTTTTCTCCATTTGCTGTACCAATCTTTTGTTCAATTTTGGATACTAGTACAGATTTATGAGACGACCCTCAAACTTGAAACACTTCACTGACCACAATAACGGGATTTCTCCCTGCAAAAATCATGCATGGGATTAACATTCCTTTGACGGGAAACTAGGACACCCAATGTCTTTAAAGACCTGTATTTAGTAAAGCACATGATCGGTACACGCACGCTTTCCATGCGTGGAACGTGACGTCATGTTTCAGCAGACATTTCGCACTCTTTTGTAGAAAACACGGGTTTTACATGGCATACATGTACATAAACAACGGCGGACGCCTTGCTTAAAAAAATTGTCCATGAAATTCCGGAACAATTTGTTGATCTCGATCGGCAATCATAGTGTGATACCATCAAAAACAAAAAGCAGTTTCACGGAAGTAAACGGACTTACCGAGCAAATTATTATATTGGTACTCAAAATATTTCGAAAATTTTAACGTTTCGTCCCCCATCGGTAAAAAAAAAATCGTAATCATAATTTTTATTTTTTTTTCACTTTCAGAAAATTTATGTTCGCCGGTTTTGTAAACCGTAAAATCAAAAAGTCCTGGCCTTAACATTGAAATAATTGAAATATGACTCCGCATATATGAATACTCTGGTTATTTGAATATTCGGACGTGACAAATGGGCTATTCAATTAAGCGGAATCTACCGTATAATAAAATACATCTTCTGATAGTTTAGCGGCGGAAATGATTAACAAGCACATTCATAACACTAAAAAAATTACTTCATATATACAGGACAAACAGATATGTTATTTTTCAGTTTGTTAGGTAATCATCCTTTTTATGTTCGCACTTATCCATCACAGTTTCCTAAATCAGTCAGGAATTATCCGCAAGCAAATAACCACTTCAAAATAAAGACAATGTTTTAGCTGTAAACATCGACTTTAAACTTTGATATGATTACACACTGTCATAGAGATGTTCATTTAACTAAAATAGTTTTCAAGTAAGGTACTAATGTATTTTAAGATATTTTAACAGGTCGGAAAACATAAAAATGTTCTTTTATGGGGACTTTTTCAGTTACATTTTAATGACTTCAAGCATCATAAGAGTGATTGTCAAACAAAATATTAAAACACTGTATTATGTGAAGTTAGAACAAGACATCAAACATAGAATGGACATGATTTTTGTTCTTTTTTCACACAAAACTGAGCATTTCATATTGTGTATGTATGTTTGTTATATTATGTCAATCATTTTTGTGTAATAAGCATTTTTCCATGACATTTTCATAAAAACTTAGTGTGTCTTTGATCATTTTTACTGTATTTATAAACTGTGTTCATGCACGCATGGACACAATTTAATTTGTGTGTGAAAATTTTGTAAATGCATACAAGTATACAGTTTTGTGGTAAAATCTATTTTACTGATGCAGTTATATATGCAGGTGTCTATTGCACTAATTACTTTGCAAAATTCTTAAATTGATTAAAATAAACTGAATATAAAACATTGTTGTAATAAAACAGTTTATTCCATGTTTGACGTCTTATTCCAACTTCACATAATAGTATGTTTTAAGTACATAAACCACTAGACACTATAAGTATTAAAAGATTTAAATTTATACTTAACACAAATATAACAACATGATAAAAACATGAAAAATAATAGCACATTAAGTCTCTGTGTCCACCATTATGGCACTGTGTTAGGGTCTTAGGGTCACTGTACTGCCTTAGGATTATCTGGGTGCAGGCCATGTTGCTGTTAGCTTTACCTTAACCCAGTCAGTACAACTGTACACACACATGGGACTAATTACCGTTATATTGGAAATTTATCTCTCTGGGATCCATTATGTTCAATATGAATTGCCACCCTGGTCAGCCAGTTATTGCAAGGCCAATTTCATGTCAATACAACAGAATGGTGTTGCCAATACTATCATTTGATGTACATGTAACAGGATATGCCTGTTCTATGAACAACACTTATGTTACAGGTCCATCATGCCTGGCAGGTGAATTTGCCTGAATCAAAACTGGTGCTAAAATATTCAGCACTCTTTACACAGACATGACAATGAACAGTAATAAAAATTATAAAATGCCTCAATTTCCATAACATGTCTAATATACTAAATTAAGATTTTACAGTGCTGCAGTGACTTTCCTATAATAAATACAAAGACAAGTTGAAAACATCTGAAACCATAGGTTACATGAGGTTAGATCTGATATAATTAATGCGATTGCACATCAAACAAGCCTATGTTTATCCTACCACAATCTTCAGCTCTGGAGGCCTAGAATTATCAGGTATAATTATGAATGCATCACTCTACAAACACATGTAGGTACACAGTCATAGTGGGGCATTCACAAATATTGGCAACTGTGAGGAATTAGCTGATAGGCAAAAGTGCTGACTGTATGCATTACCTGATAAGCCAAGCAATGGCTGTGTACATGCTAGACTAATCACTAACACATGGTGTCTTCAGTACCAGCAGCACTAATAACAATGGCTTATCTAGGTACCAAAAATACTATCAAAGCATCTTATGTACATATCAATATTTTCCCCCAGAGGGGGAGCGGCGGGCATATACGGGACTTTAGACTGAAAGCAATTCCCGACACGCAGGAATTTGACACACCAAATGATTCCGGGTCCCGGGAAATAGGCTTTGTTCGGATTTTAGGTCCCGGTAATATTGGCCCCGGGCCATTTGATACACCAATTAAGCATCCCCCATTGAGGGGATTTACACAAAAAGGCTTGGCTCTAGGGTGGGGAATTAGATCCCCAAAAGTGCATTAGATATAACATTAATTTGTATTTAATCGTACCTGATGGTGATATGAATAGTGAATACCACATGGCTTCATGGTTTGGCTATTTTAATAGATAATAAATACCTTCTTTTAATACATACATGTATAAATATATTCTTTTAATAAACAGTTACATTCATAGATTCAGGGTTCCCTCTGGGCTTTAACAAGTTGTCGCCACTTACTTTCGCCAAAATCAAAAAGTTGTCGCCACTTTCGCCAAATTCAAAAAGTTGTCGCCACTTACTTTCGCCAAATTCACAAAGTTGTCGCCAAATTTGCATTGTAGAAAATGAAGACATTAAAAATTCTGCTAATAACAATAATAGCATATAAACAATATAAATACGCGTTATATTATATGAACTACTACATAGTGCCTTGTACAGAACACAGTTAAATAAGTTAAGTATTTGTGTACTTCACTCTACAGTAAATCTTACCTTTGGTTTTCATATGCTTAACAATGTTCTCCTTTTTCAATACAGTGCATCCTGTAGTGAATGAATTGCTCAGTTTTGAGGATATACAGAGTTCACACAGCATAGATTTTGTGTTGGAATCATATTTGAGGAACGGGAAATCTGATTTCCAACTGTCTTTGAAATTTCTGTTAGCTGGTGAATTTAGAGTTTTATACATTTTTGAAGGAGTCTCAACATCATCTGAATCTAACGTTCGCTTTTTAACAGGCGTTATACACTCTGAACTTGCCATTTTGACGAGTGAAACAGAGAATATTATCTCATGTTTATATAGCACTAATCAAGGCAAAATGTTTAATTATTGCCTTTAAACACACCGATTATGCTAAAAACAATCCATATTTACCTTTTTGATTGTCATTGTTGTCAACCTAACAGGCTTTAATCTGCTTCCTATACTGTGACAAACACTTCACACTTCAGCGCAAAGTCGGTACATTTCACAGTTGTCTTATCTCTGAAGCAATAAAACTGACGACCAATTAAGATAACTTGTAACAACACCACCAATAATCCCAATTATCACCATAATCTGCCACTTTCCGGCAATCAGCACGCTCCATTGATTTCAGCAGTGTCGCTTACATCACGGAAATCCATTGCACAGCGACTGCCGTAAAGCGGCTGGTAAACAGAGCCTCTTATGTCATTTTAAGTAAATATTACGCAGAAAAATGTGGAATTTTGAAAAATCGCCATTTTTGAAAAGTTGTCGCCACTTACTTTCGCCAAATTCAAAAAGTTGTCGCCAAATTTTTTATTTTGTCGCCATTGGCGACAATGGCGATCGACAGCGGGAACCCTGTAGATTACTCCCTTTAATAAATATACTCGTACATAATCTTGTTATTTGATTCGAAAGGGATCTCAATAATTGATCTATATTGATATACATGTACTATAATATATAAAGAAATATAACTATGTACATGTATTAACAACAGAGCTTTTGGTACATTGTATATTAGTCATAGTCATAAATGCAACATAAACATAGTGTAAATAGTTTTATCTGAAGTTTCCAAAATTCATATAACATATTCTTGTCAAGATAGCAACTGATGCTGAAAAGCAACATGTGGTGATTGAAATAACATCAGGCTAATACTTTAAATAGAGCATCAGCTGCCGCTGATAGAATGATGTGGAATGATACGCTTTCAATGATTTTAATACAACACATGTTTCCCATGTACCAATCGTAGGTCCATATGGAATGCATAGTCATCCATCAGACCGAAATAAAAAGTATGCAACATTTGTTACTGGAAAGATTATCAATGTTTTTCCTTGAAACAGATCCACTACTAATCTACCAAACCAAGACAAGTACCAGTAAGTCATGAATAACACACCCAGTAAGGCTTTAAATGCATAATGATGGCAAATATTTTATTAAACAGGTAAAACTACCGCTTGCATTTTTAAACTATACTAAACTATTTAATGAATAACAGTTGCATGTTACTCAGCTATAAAATGAACTTTCAAATGCGTAAGAAATTGAAAATGAAGGTTATTACAACAGCCCTTCCCTGTGGATATAAATTTCTCAGTTTTAAATAGACTAAAAAATAAGCTCAATTTGAAATCAACAACATTTCAACATAACACTCTTCCAAAATTAGCTCATTTTATTTGTGTGTTTAAGTTTAAGTTTTTTGTTGTTGTTTTTTCTCAACGAAGTATACAACATGCCTTAAGTATGGTCCGTACTGATAACATTAAAAACCAAACTTTTTAAACTTAAGTTTAAACAAATATAGTACAATATACATTGTATGTACATGTACTGCGAATTTTCTCATCGCACATTGGGTTGCAATAAAACAGTGATGAAAGAATGAAACAGTGATGAAAGAATGAAACAGTGAAAAAGAGATGAAAGAATTAAACAGTGAAACAGAGATGAAAGAATTAAACAGTGAAACAGAGATGAAAGCAGCAATACTTCAGTTACAATTCAATACATTTATCCACATCTCAGAAAATTTCATAAAACAGATAAAGAGATTCAATGATCAAGTACAAAGGTTCCTCATCTGGTGAACACCTAACAGTGATTGCGCATGCATTTTCTTTATTCACACCCATTACCAAACAATCATGACAATTTCCTAAACTTTTAATTTAACTGAAGAGTCGATGGTTCATTTCAAATGACAATGAAGTTATAACAGTACAACTAAGTGGTATTGACAAAGTCAATTGATTTTATAACAACAAAAGAAGTTTACAACAAAATGTTCAGTCTCAAGCAAGTGAAGATGCACAAGATTGATAATACATGCTGTTCCAGTATATTGGTATATTGATTTTCCCCTTATTTTTTAATATCATATTTACTCTGATTTTCCTAGCAATGGTGTGATAATTCAAAGCCTTAATCATTTAAATGCAAGACTGTTATCAATACTTTAGATTTATCAAACTTTGTAACCTTCATTGAAACTCAAGGGTTTCATGAAAATGATTACATTACAAAGATCAATACAATATTTTGATTTTTCTATGTTGATTCTTAACATAAAGCAAGCTATCTTTTAACCATTTTCTAATGCATAGCGATAAATACACGTTGAAACTCAAGGGTTTCATGAAAATGATTACATTACAAAGATCAATACAATATTTTGATTTTTCTATGTTGATTCTTAACATAAAGCAAGCTATCTTTTAACCATTTTCTAATGCATAGCGATAAATACACGTACCGGTAGTCAACATGCAAATTTTCACTTATCAAGAAGCCCTTTAATCTATTATATATTGAGAAACAAAAGCAATGGTTATACGGTAAGAATAAAAACACTAAATATTGTTTATCACTTATCTTAATACATTTGCTGCCAAGAAGCCATTTTTTATGCGACACTCAGTAATAATGCACAGATGATCGTACAAATCTGCTTGATTTTCACAGTTTGTGCATTAAGAAGGTAATTCTCTTAAGAAAATTCCTATACCACAATCCCACACGTGTCGACTGACATAAAATTAATGTAATAATTAGTTCAATGCAGTTTTTTACTTGCACTGAAGGATAAAGAGCTTAGGTGAATCCTAAACTGACAGCACATATGCAATCATTCCAAGATGTTGCAGTAGCAAGTGTATTATATGATGATTAAGCTGAACAAATTCAATCCCATATGCAAGAATAAAGCATTAAGTAATATATTGCAAGACTGTGTGTGTTTGATTACAATTAGATATTTGCTTCTATACAGCTTAAATATGTTTACATAGTTTTTAAATCTTCATGTATACATTATTCTTTTTTTACGTTGTTTTTTTTAATAAGATATGTTAATCTTTTATGGTTTCTTGCCATTTATATGAATAAACTCTAATATGCCTGGACTTACACTATTTCAACAACAAGCAAGACTCAGGCTGGACATATGCAATTAAAATTGTCTATGTGTACTTACTCAGTTTCATCGTTATTGAACAAAAGCTCATGTTCGACAGCTTCGAAGTCTTTCCCCGCCTTGGCTGAGCCATCAATGGTCTGGTACGGCAGCTTAACTGTGCCTCTTGCACCCGATGAACGCATGACTTTGATTTCAACCTCGCCGATAGCTTCAGACACTTTTAGCTCTTTTTCCTCGAAGTGGAATATGCCTGGATGATCATCATCCAGAATCATTACTGTGGCTAAAAATGGCGTGCCGAGTTTTGCAATATGTGCGGTGTCATTGCTCTCGAATTTGCCGTCCGAGTCTGCAACCCTCAAATTGCTAAGACGAACATAAAGATGTTCGTCTTCTTCAAAAAGGTCGTCATCGATCACAGTCAATGAAAACTGCTTATGATTCTCACCAGGGTAGAAAACCAGGGTGCCCTCTGTGTATTCGTAATCTGAACCTGCATTTGCAGTGCCATCTTCTGTCTTGTAATCCACATATATAGTCTTGCTCAAATCCCCACCATCTCTTGATACAGTCAGATTAAATGTACCAACATTTTCCATTACTGTGTAATGTCCTGGATCAAAGAAAACTCTTGTTACGCCTTCATCATCCAAATTAACCCGCACATCTTCAAGACTTGCTTTCTTCTCAATTTTAGATTTCTTAATAACATTGCCACTGCCAGTTAGTTTTCTGGTTGCCTGAATTCTATAGAAAGCCCGACTTTTGGGTCCACGATTGATAGCTTCCAGCTCAGCCATTTCTTCCAGAGTTTTCATGTCTGTGTTCGGATTCTTTTTCCTCAGGTCTCTAAGAATTTCCATAAACTCTTTACGATGTGTTTCAAATTCTCGTACATCTTTATCTTGGTGGTCCAGTCCTATGAAAACAACCTCATCTCCAACATGATTAGCTTTACCCATTTCATGATCGCCTTCACTCGAAATGACAACACCTCTGTGTTTGCTTCCTCTGTACTTTTTTGAGAGGAACTTGTACACAAAGATCTGCTTATCCGCAATATATGCCGTCAAGACGGTGATTGGAAAGAAAACAAATGTCAAAACAGCTTCCCAGATTTCAACTACACCATAACTTGAAATGGACAATATAAAGTATAACCAGAGATAAGCGAATATGCTCCATGTAGCAGTAATGATGAAAACTCTCAAATGTTTGATTCTTCTAATTTCTTCACCAGGGAGACACGAGACACAAATGGCCAAAATAATGAACAAATTAAAGGCTGCACTACCAACAATAGTCGCAGGACCCAGTTCGCCGGCTTTGAAACCATTCATAAAACAGATTTCAATAATTGACAGTAAAATTTCAGGAGCTGATGAACCGAGAGCCATAAGCGTAAGGTTAGAAACGGTCTCATTCCAAATCCTCACTGTCACAGTCTGCACTCCACCATCAGGGCGTTTCACTACAATTTCTTTTTCCTGGGATGTTATGACTTCAATAGCAGCCATGAAGCGGTCAGACACAATGGATACACCTAAAAAAAAATACAAGAGCGCCGCAAAATACACAATAGATCTCGCGGCTTTATCTCCAATCCCGATATTCCCGATGGGGGTCCATAGTGGCAGGAGCATTCCGGGACGGCACTCTTCAGCTTCTTTGGTACAATTGTTGGCCTCTGCTGCACCAAACTGTTCTGATATTACGATCACAAATACACAGAGAACTGTGACTGTCACTATTTTCGACCCCATGTTGTTAAGCTTTGCTTTGAATTCCTGCTGATTTATACTTGTTTTAAATGTTATAAGGTTTTATTTGTGTAACTATTATCACTTGAAATCATCTACTTGAATGAAGTTCTATTACATGTATCTGATTCAGTGATTGACAGAATTATGCAATAATACTTCTAAAATAATTTATGTGGTATTCACTATTGTGTAAATCCATTGATAAATATTGTAATTATAACAATTATTAAATTCACTTCGTTGTTATTCTCCTTCTGTTTTGAATAACCAAATCAATCAACACCATTGACCTATAGACAAGCGTTGTTATATTGTACCCAATTTCTGTAACATGTACACACAACCCGAAGTGTTTTGAGTTTATTAGCGCATGCTTTCAAATAATGATGTCTGCAAAATCGACGCTTATGAAATTGAAAACTCCAATCAAACAAAGTCCTCGACTGCAAAAGCAGCACTAATCCGTTTTGATTTAATATGATCAATCACTCAAACCATTGTGACAGAACGAATTTACCTCTACGCAGAAATCACGTAATTCTCTCCAGCCTCAGCAGCCGCAACTGTCACTGTGCGCTAGATAAGGAATCGTGGAAGTTAGACAGCGCCCTCATCGAATTTCCAAGCGGCGCTACTATTCACAGCGCTCGCATGGGTTATTCGCGCATTACAGAGTTACCCCCCGTTTACATTGATCATTTTCCATGATATATGATTTGTGTTACATATTCTACACGCCTTTTGATAACATAATGTTATATAATTCCAGCCGTTGAAGATTATAATTGATTGTTGTTGTGATTATTTTTAATCGAAATCAAAATATTTGCTGGGTCCTAACTCCAACAATTCATGACAGAAATCCTATTATTCATACCGAAATCCTTGCATTACTCTTCGTCTCACTCAAACTTTATTTACGAGAACACGTTATGCTTTGAGTACACACATTTCACTTGATTGACTGCTGATTGTATTATTTATTTCCTATATTAAATGATAATTAGTAGATCAACTTTAGTCTACCGGGTATAGCCTTTAACAAAGCAATATAAGCCTACTTCAGCACGATTTTGGAATCTGTACAAAGTTACAATTGTGTTGCTTATATTTTATTTTTAATATACAAATAATGTATTATGATACAAGACGAATTTAACACACACAGTTAGACAAAAGTTATTAGACGGCATGCCTAATTGCGACAATAAACAATGCAATTTTAACACTGATAATCACTTAAAATACAAATATCAAAGAAATCACGGATAGTAAAAGCCCGAAAGGACCATGGAGACGCATATATATGCAAACATATTACGAATAACGCATATTCGCTAATCGCGAATAATAAACAAATATACAAATAATGTATTATGATACAAGACGAATTTAACACACACAGTTAGACAAAAGTTATTAGACATGCATGCCTAATTGCGACAATAAACAATACAATTTTAACACTGATAATCACTTAAAATACAAATATCAAAGAAATCACGGATAGTAAAAGCCCGAAAGGACCATGGAGACGCATATATATGCAAACATATTACGAATAACGCATATTCGCTAATCGCGAATAATAAACAAATTATTTCTTTCACACTGTCACAAGTGTACAGTCGGTATGAAACCACAATTTTTCTAAAGAAGTATTTGAGGCGTGTCGTGGGAAACCCGGTCTGAATGCATCTGCGTAAAGGGTCGTCCTGGATCAGCTTGTGCAGTCCGCACAGGTATTTTCTGTTCCAGTGAAGTTTCTTTTTAACATATTTTCTGTTCCAATGAAGTCTCTTTTAAACATAAATCCACTGGAGGCGGAAAGTGTCGTCCCGGATTAGCATGTGCGGACTGCACAGGCTGATCCGGGATGACACTGTACGCACGTCTATTATGGTATTTTCTGTTTCAAGGAAGTCTCTTCTAGACACAAATCCATTGTGGGCGGAAAGTGCCGTCCTCGATTATCCTGTGCGGACTGCACAGGCACAGGCTGATCAAGGACCACACTGTACGCAGATGCATTCAGCACGATTTTCCCACGACACGCCTTAAATATATACATCTATAGTTGTTACTTAGTGTTATATATATATATATATATATATACATGTGTATATATATGTTATTTAGTTATTATATTGTTACACTTGTTTTTTAGTGAATGCTTGAACAAACAGTATCTCGTCCAGAATTTCTTGGATCTCCGTCATGATAATGTTAGCGTCGACGATATGTTTTACTGGTAACTCAGCTCCCGTGGTAGGCCTTACCGGAACCACCGCCCTTCCCCGATCTTCAGCTTCCGATCTGAACTTCATGGCAGCCGGAAGCAGGCTTCTGGGTTCCGCGCTCTTGACAGCTTTATGAGGAGCCAGTGCACGTGTGAGGGGTTCCAGATCCCGTACCAATTTGGCTCGAAACAGTGCTTCTTCTGCCCTCTGCCCACGGCTGGATTCCGCGCTCTTGATATGCTGATGAGGAACAAGTGCACGTGCCAGAGGTTCTAGTTCCGGGAGCAATTTGGCGCGAGACAGTGCTTCTTCCGCCGCCTGCGCGCGACGGGTATTCGCCGAGTCGAGGCTTAAAGGAAACGTGATTGACCTGCCGTGAGTTCGCTTTCTGAGTCTGCAGGCGGTTTCGTACGGTTTGGTGGATTCCTGGAGGGCGCGTTCGGTAAGCATCTGCAGTTCGCTGCTCATCGTGTCGAGTTCCAACTGCATGAACTGCGTCTCCTCTCGGAGGTCCTTCACTTCCTGTTCTTTTTCCTCCAGGCGCTTGGACTTGTCTCTCAGTTCCTGGTATACGCGGAGAAACGGCACGTGACGGTTGTGGTCACTGGCGCCACGTCTCGCAATTGAGTTTCCTGTGACCATATTAGAACACTGACATAATTAAAATACCGGTATATTTATCATGTATACATTAGTTTATACGCCGAAATACTCAGTACTATGTTTTGCAATAGATTCATTTACTGGACCTAACGAATACATGAATATCAATCTACGACTTAATATTTCCGTTCATAAGTATATATAAATGACAAGTAAAAGCAAAAATATTTCCGAACACAACATTTCCTGGCACACATCCACGTACATACCAAACACATCATACATTTCCCCGAGTATCTCAACTGAATCGATCCCCGCGAGTCGCAGTTGTGGCAGGCCGTCTTTGGCCATTTCCGCCAGCTCCTGTACGTAGCGCACGGGCAGGGTGCACGAGACCACGACCCTCTGGCCGGGCTCGATCCCCACGATGTACGCGTCCTTGGGCGACAGAAACAGCAAGCTGGCAAGTTTGAATCTCACCAACTCCAAGTCTTCTCGCGACAGTCTCGTGAAGTCTCGTTCGCTTAGATAACACCGAACAAGACCGAATCCTTTTGCTGCAAGCAAATAAAATAAAAGAACAAATGTTTTATTAACTTAAGCATATTACAGCTCATCGTTATTTTACACAATCAAATCAAACAGATCAATCAATAACAACGTCGCTAAAATTAAGTGCACAATAAAGATAATTGACCTATTAATGCAACGCATTTAAAAAAAAAAAGAAAACCGTCCACAATTGAGTAACATGATAGATTGCAAAACTATGGAGCTACTATAGAAATAGTGGTGTTGCATTTTCTTACACGATGCTTAATAAAATGTTTTATTTTATGCGTTCGAGTGGTTTATCAGTGAAATATCAGTGAAATAAAATTGGTAAATCACTGTTTGAAAACAGTGAAAATTACCACTTTCATAATGGTACTACGTTTTCCACAGGAAGTCGGAAACATACCCAAATAACGCATTTTTTAAGCATAACATAAAAATAAAATTTGTTGGTTTCGGAAGAATATCGATTTTTTGTTTATTCACTTGTGATCATCGTAAATACATGATCACTCGTGAATGAAAATCGATATTCTACCAAAACCAACACATATCCTCTATATAATTTTAAGTGGACGTTTTTGTTCATGTTATTATCTTGATAAAGGCTAACTGGATCTAGTTTTGTTGCACATAATTGTTTAAGACTAGTTAAGAAAACTTCTTATCATTTAATAGTTCACATATAATAGCTATAGGCTTATTGAGACATTTTCGAGTCCGATTCCTGGGAAGAACCAGCACTTTGTGTCTTTTGAGAAAGATCATTCTCTAACGCTCCGCGAGTAGGGATCGAACTCACGACCTCCCGATCGCGATCGCAAGGCGGTCACCATATCCATTAAACCACTGCGACCTATCGTTGATTGTTTATAGGACTTGTGTTTTCTTGTTTAAGACTAGTTAAGAACACCTACGCAAGGTGGCTAACTCCTGGTAGAAGTACACGGTGTCATGGTGGTGTCGGACATACTGGACGGCCTGCGTGTACAGATCCGTGTCGTCCAGGCGCATGACGATCGTCTGCAAGTGATGGAGATTGTCTCGGCTGATAAAGCGCTGCTGCTGCAGACGATTCAAAATGTCGTCTGTCGTGGTCACGCCGGAAATGCACCCTTCTTCCAGTATCCAGGTACCTGTTATTCGATATGCTGAAGGTTCACATTACCGTACTCATGATAAAATGCATGACAATTACTGACTTGATGAAGACTACCGGAACAGCTCTTGTCACGTCTAGTGAATACCAATGGTTGAAATATTGGAATATCTAAATACCGTTTTTCCGCATACATTAAAATGTGCAATGTATATAATAAAATAATGGATGTTTACTATAATTATGTTCATAAACGCCACGATATTTTAGTTTATGATTAGTATTAGCATTTAAGACACCGATATATTGATGTTCTAAAATTTATACATTTAAAAGAAAATACATCCCCAAGAAATTAATTAATATATCTATAGTAGTATTCACATGTCAATATTCCCGTTTAAAGCTGCATAAAATATGGGTACATGTATTTAAAAATAATAACTGAATTGCACGGTGTATTAACTCACCGTGAAACGCGGAAATGATGTCATCTAAGTAGCAGTCTTCCAGCTTTAGAGCCACTTCCGCAAACAGGTTCTTGAAATCAGCATCGTTTGACATGTCGTCTGCCTGGCCTCCCCTAACTTCCGCTTGTACCGTCTGCACAATTTTCTTGGTACTACGAACTGCAGCACGACCGTCTTCCGAATTAACCGGAGTTTTACAGCCGTCTGCTTCCCCAGGTAGATCTGACCAGTTCCATGTTGGTTCATTCGAAACTAAGGGCAGTTTTGGATTCATCGCAGCAGACGATGTGTGCTCGTGTTTTACCTCGCATAAACCATCGTCTGCTAACTTGGCGTTCAAAATCAAATCTTCTTCGCTGAGACGCTTTTGTGAGTACAGCATATCATGCTTTTCGTCCAGTTCGAGCGGATCTAGGCATCTTGGTGAGTTACTTTCTGATTCTGTAAAGGCGACTTCGTCTCCTGTTTGATTCTCTTTCGATTCATGCAACTTGTCGTCTGAATCTTCGCGCTCAAATTCCATACTCAGCCGCACCTCATCTTTGGCGCTCGTAGTTAGCGAAGCCATCTTAATTGCCTCCAGTTCGTTAACGTAACGATTTTCGTCACCTTTTGTAGAATGCTTCGGGTGTTTAATATAGTCCATGGCGCATTTTGTCAACCGTGCCCTATGAATAAGATCAAATTCATTCAAATACGGGTTGTCGTCTTCCGCATCTCTGTCCTCTGCTATCTCGACGCACGGTTTTACGTCCATTTCGCTTGAATGACGCAATGCGAACTTCTCTTCAAATTGCTGTGTGCTGGGAGATTCACTGAACTCTTTACAGAAGAAACGCTGTAAATAATTACTCATATTGTCTACTCAGGCCCCCAACAAATAGTCCCGTTTCTGGTCTCCCGACCGACCCTTTACTTTTTGCTGCCGACCCTACATATTTTTGGTCCAAAAATAATAATGACTGAAAAAGACTGTTACCGTGTACAACACAATTCATCCTCCCATCATCGAAAAAAAATAAAATCCTTCCCTACCTACCGACCCTTATTTTTTTGGACAGGAGACCAGAAACGGAACTATTTTTTGTTTGGCCTCACGCCCGTGAAAAAGCGCTACAAAATTTAAAGTACACAAGGACATTTGCAGTTCCTCTATTCATACAGATACATGGATATAGCCTCAGCATGTGTTGTATTTTGTTCTCGGTTTCTCTGTTATATGAATATGGATAATTAGTTTGTTATATTTACTGTTCTTTTCCCATTTTCAAACCAATCAGCACAATTGCAAACTGGTCAGAACTGCAAATATTGTCATAATTATTTCTCGAGTGACACACGGGTATGACGCATGTGACATAGAATATATAGTCCGCACAGGCTAACCCGGGACGACACTTTCCGCTTTTAAGGTATTTTCTCTTCCAGTGAAGTCTCTTTTTAACATATTTTCTGTTCCAATGAAGTCTCTTTTAAACATAAATCCACTGGAGGCGGAAAGTGTCGTCCCGGATTAGCATGTGCGGACTGCACAGGCTGATCCGGGACGACACTGTACGCACGTCTATTAAGCCCGGGTTTCCCACGACACGCCTCATATTTGTTAATAGAAACCAACAAGTAAATATACTTTCATAAAGTTTTAATAGATGATGCTTATTTGGAGATTGGAAATGCGGCCCAGAAACGCTGTAATAAAATCCAATTAATCTTATAATATAGTTAAGATACTTCCACTATTGGTTTAATGAAAATAAATAAATGTTCGACGCAAAATAACATATGTGGTCCGCTTTCAACAATCATTTAGTAAACAATTGATTAAATTTCTTAGAAACAACATAAATCCTTAGAGTATATTGTTGCTTCCTTTATTTTTTCAATAAAATACATTAAAAAGTATTATAGTAAAGTGTGCAATAGTGTTCACAGTTATGTACACCATTAAAAAGTATATTTCTATGAAGCTTATATAGACAGATGACAAAATTAACTTAATTATACTCACGAGACATTTCGTAACCCTTTACTCCACAACGCAGAAAATATTGCAACCAAGGCTTAATAGATCAGAAAAAAATCCGTTACATTTATTCTGCTTAACTTAATGTTTTAGTGTCACATACAGTAAGATTGTCTCGACGCCTCTATAACTCCGTGTATTCCAGGCTGCAAGCTAGTACCGACGATATAATGTTTCACGCTCTTGTATTTTGTACGCGTTCGATTGTAATTTGTATCAAATTTCCTTTCAAATGGCGCACATAAATTGGCACTCCGTTTGTTCTCTACTTTGTTTTCGGGTGTAGTTATTGTAAAGAAATTTTATTTGTTTAAAGAAAGAATACCCAATATCAATTTCACAGACGAACATTTAAATGCCAGTCTGGTGCGAAGTGTTAAGTTCGCATAGTATTGCCCTGACCTGAGCAAAATGTAAAATAAAGTACACAATAAATGTATACATGTGCAAACGATCATGAATATGTTATACACATTGTAACATAATGACGACTGCAACTATGTATGTATGTATTATGTAAAGGTATGCTTGCATGGTTGTAAATTACATACATGGGCTTTCGAAGGTACATGTATTTTATTGTAATACTCAACCATTTAGTTTAAACATATTTATTTGTTCATGAATGTACAAAATGATTAACATGTGCATGTACAACAATGATATGGTATTTTATGGATAAGAAAACAAGCATCGAAGATGCTTATGCAAGTTCTTTACCATGCTGGAGTTTACGAAGATAATCTGCACATTTAATCAGTTGGTTATGAGTGTACTGTAGTTGCAGAAGAACATTTTGTCGCTTGGTTGGATACGGTAGTTAAGTTCTAAGTACTATGACAGAACAAAATGTGCTTAGCTCTTAGTGAAAGATAGCGACTATTCTGAACTATAAGTAAATTCAATATCAAATGAATTTCACATTGTCACACACCTTAAGGTAGTCGGGGAGGATCGATCCAAAACACGGTCTACGCGTCGAAGCGTTTAGTTGCTGCAATGAAACCATGGACACGCTGGAAAACGTATTTATTCTCTTCAAATGATAACCGGTCATCTCCAAAAAGGAGATTGTTTAGAGTCATTGCACATGGCAGATTTGAGAAAAAGGAATTGCGAGTACTATTGGATCTAGGGCAGAGGAGAAGGTAGTATATTGGTGTTTCTTCTTCACCACAGGAGCAGAACGGAGTGTCTATGATGTTCCTACGATACAGCTCGTAGTTCAGTGTGCTACATCCCAGGCGAAGGCGACAGTGATGAATCTGTAATGTTCTATTATCAATGTTATAGAGGGTAGGTGATCTCGTGCTTTGCTTTTTCATACGTTTTCGCTTAAAGTCTAGCACAGTAGTTGCATTACGTGTGGGCGATGGGAGAACATTCCATGCACGCATAGTCGAGGGTAGAAATGAAGACCCATACAACTGACTTTTTGTGTGGATAATAGGTATTTCGTGATTGCTACGAAGTGAATAGGTCCGGTCAGAATGCACAGGAATCAGGTTAGACAGGTATGTTAGGGTAAGATTATGTTTCATCTTGAATAGAAGTAGAAGTTTATGGTTTCGTCGTCTTTCGGCTAGAGATTCCCAGTTTAGATTCGACAGGAGACGATCAAGGTTACAATACTTGGTGGCTCGAGTTACGATCCTTGAAGCTTCGTTTTGGGGCTGCTTCAATATCGTTGATGAGTTCGCTAGAACAATTGTCCCATACCACATCGGCGTACTCAAGGAGGGGTCGAATAAAGGCTATGTACATACGCCTAGGCTTGCGCGGGATAGTACATACTTAAGAGAACGGAGGATTCCGATTCTCTGCCAGGCCTTGTTAACCATGACTGAGATATGAGATGCCCATTTTGCATCCTCTGATAGAGTTCATCCAAGATGTTTATGTAACCTGACTTGAGATACTGGGACGTCGTCCATAAGAAGATCCGGACGATTGGGTTTATTTCGTTTACGTGAGAAAGTGACGGACTTTGTTTTTGCTGGATTGAACGAAACCAGCCACGTATTTGACCATTCAATAATTCGAGATAAATCAGTGTTTAACTCTTGAGCAGACGGAACAGGATTTTCAACAATGACGTAAAGACTTGTATCGTCGGCAAAATAGTATGCTGGCCCCAATGTCATTGACGATATCGTTTATGTAAATTAAAAAGAGTAGTGGGCCTAGGATGGATCCTTGAGGAACGCCAGCGTTAATAGAGGACGAAGAGGAAGATGTGTTCTCAAAGACAACACGCTGTTTTCTGTTCGACAAGTAGGAGGAGAACCAGTTCAAAAGAGAACCACTTATGCCAATAGAAGATAATTTAGACAGAAGCCCTCGATGCCGTACTCTGTCGAATGCTTTAGATAAATCACAAAAGACGGCGCGGACTTCTTTACCATCATCAAGTGTCTTAGTAATATCGTCATACAGGTATACAAGCTGATTAATGGTAGAGTCGCCCTTTATGAACCCTGATTGAAATGGTGTAAGAATGCGATTTGAAACTAAATAATTGTATATATGTTTGTGGACGCAGCGTTTCATGAGCTTGCCGATGCAACTGGGTAATGAAATGGGACGATAGTTGGAAGGATCAGAAGGATCTGCTTTTTTAAAGATGGGCGTGACATAAGCCAGTTTCCACGATGAAGGGAATGCAGAACTAGACAAGAGCTTGCTGAACAAGAGACAAAGCGGAGTTACTAGTTCGTTGGATCCTTCTTTTAAGAGTCTTGGACTAATCGAATCCGGACCACTAGCCTTCGAGGGATCGATGACAGAAATGGCATCTTTAACATCTTGATCCGAAATAGTAATGGTTGAGAGAAAGGACCCTGTAGAATTAGGAAGAGTAGGGGGAGAATGATTGCCACTATCTAGAGTTGATTGTTCACAGAACTATGCATTGAGTACTGATGCCTTGTCCTCGTCTGATACTGCTTCCTTGCCGTTGTCAATGTTGATATGGAGGTTGAACTGTGTCTAGATGTGAGACGGTTCGCCAGTTGGAACCATTTCTTGGCAGTGATATTGTCCGAGTTAATCTGATCGATGATCTTTTTGTGATGTTCGGCTTTTGCTATTCGAATAAGGGAGGTTGTTTGATTTCTCGTATTTCGAAAGTTGGTCCATGCAATTTGATCATTTTATATTTTTGCGATTCTATGTAGTCGTTTGCGCTTCCGTATCATGTGGCGAATTTCACTATTGATCCATGGTATATCGTTTGGTCTAATGGTAACTGTTTTGTTTGGAATACTTTATGAAGCTGCAGATAATATGACATTTTAAATAATTTCGACAACTAAGTCCAGATTTTCACTATTCAAGGCTGAATTCTAATCGGCAGAGTTGAGATGATGCCTATACTTGGTGTAGTCGGCTTCTTTGTAAAGCCAGATGTGACGCTTATAGCAGGTTTGAGCTGGTCTGGAGAACTTTAAGACAGAGGCAATGAACGCGTATTATATCTGGAATAAAGGAATCTGCAACAAAACTGGAAAGGACGTGTTTTGTGTGCCCTACAAACATGAGGTATATAAGTGAACTAGACTGTTCAGTAAAGTGAGTCGGAGAATTGATCAATTGTGTTGCGTTGTATGAATTAATCAATCTACTCATTTTGTTGGACTGTAAGGCTTCTATGTTTATGTTGAAGTCGCCGGTTACTAGTAAATTATCGTAGCGTTCATTAAAGGCCTGGTCGAGACTGTGCTCCATGTTCAACCACTGTGTGTTGTTTGAGTCCGGTGGACGATACATTCCACCAATTAGAAGTTTGCGCTGGTTGATATGAATTTCAACCCAAAGGGCTTCGAGGCATCTGCGAATAGATCTGGACGTTCAACAGCTTTAAGTGTGTCGCGAACATATATTGCAACTCCTCCGCCAACTCTACCTCGTCTGTCGCAGCGAAACGGAAGACTGAAATTGGGTATTGACAAGTCGTCGTTAGATTAGTTGAATTAAGCCAAGTTTCGGTGAAAACTAGGACGTCGTAGGTCTGTGCCTCAATTTAAAGAATATCAGTTTTGGGCTTCAGGCTTTAAATATTGAGGTGCATTATAGCTAAACCATTAGAGGTGAGATCTGTGTCGGATTGAAAGAGGGGATCGGACATGTTTGGGTCAGAAGCAGGGCCAGGATTAGTTTCAACATCACCAGATTTACAGATAAGCAGAGAGTGTAGATAGAGAGCAAATATCATTAAGTAAGTAGATAAGCTGAATCTGCGCGTCCAGGGCAGTGGCGTCGTGTTCATACAGATTTCAAGTGAGTACATACTATGGGGGTAAGAAGTCATGCGGATAGATTATGGACGCCACGTGGATATAGATCAGACACATAGTGAGTGGGACACGGATCTGGAACCGACCGAGATCCACAGAAAGGTGTGTGATATTATGAATAACTGTAGAGAATAAAATTGGCAATAGTATATAGAGCGACATTTAAGTTTTGGGCGTTGTGGGCAAAAGTAATATACTTTAAATTCTTTATTGATTGAGCATTAAGTTAAAGCAAAGAATGGTTGTGTTCATTTCGGTTCACGTCGAATGTGGTAGGTCAAAGTTTAGAGTTAATCTCTAAGCATGTGGAAAATATATTTATTATGAAAAATGTCGATATTCCATACGTGTAGTTTCTTAAGAAGTTAACATGGTATGTTGTTAATTCTGTATAATCGTGCTTCAAAGGACAAGGTAAATTGTATAATCTATGGGCGACACACGTTTTCTAGAAAAAGGATAATTTTGCCAATTGACGATTAACCACTTAGATTAGGCTCGACGCAGATTAGGTTCGACGCAGAAATGCTGTTAACCATAAATCCAACATGAAAATACTTTTAACATGTTTACAATAATACATGAGATGGTAAAAAAAGATTTTCTGGAATAGAAATTACATTGATATTACTCTATGATAAGTATTTTGTTTAAAGATAGCATGTAATAAGCATACCTTGTTAGCAACCTTGACAATTGTATTTAGAGTTATTAGTTTTAGACTGAATAACACCAACACATGTAGACTTACACAATTTTGAAAGAAAAAGTGTTTTGACTAAATAAGTGTTTTTGTGAAAGGAGACTTACACATAGATTCGCAAGACTTTAATGTAGAATTGTGCAATCAGTTAGTGTTCACACAATTATAGAACAACTATGTACTAATTTTCTGTTGTTAATACAGTGTCGTTTGTAATCTGTAGCAAACATAAACATTCAAAAAAGTAAACAAGATGCATACTCTTATTATTTGAAGAACGATCGTACAATATACTTATTTGATTGGTGCTATTCATAAACATAGTCATGACACACAATTTTATTATGTAAAGAATTATCGCATGCATGTTAATACATTCATAAATGTAAACAAGCTCATAATAGTTTAATGTAAAGAAATCGTACAATAGATTTAGTATGTATTCATAAAAGTAGACAATACACATATTCTTATTATATCAAGAATTATCGTACAGCAGGCGATATTAAATAAAGAACTAACATATACATATTATATGTATTCATAAAAGACTCATATTATTTTTAATAAAAAGGAACTATCGTACAATAGATTTAATATGTATTCATAAAAAGTAGGCAAGACACATATTCTTGTTATCTCAAGAATTATCGTACACTAGACTTCTTTGATAGGTGTTGTATGTATTCATAAAAGTAAACAGGACTCATGATCTTATGATTTAAAGAATTATTGCATGTATGGTATATGTATTCGTAAACGTAAACAGGACGCATTATTTATAGAACTGTCGTACAATGGATTTTTATATTGTTGCATGTTATATTTATTAATAAAAATAAACAAGATAGATACTTGTTTAAAGAACTATAATACATTAAATGTATATGATGTTGTTACATGTTATAAGTAATCATAAAAGTAAACAAGACACATTATCGTTTTGTTTAAAAGTACTGTTGTACAATATACTTTTTTGATTGGTGTTACTTTTTATATGTATTCTTGAAAGAAAACAAGGCACACGCTCTTTTTATTTAAAGAATTATGATTCAATAAACTTATTTGATTTACATGTTACATTTAATCATAATAGTAAACAAGACACACAATCTTGTCATTTAAGGAACTATCGTACAATTGTCTTGTTTCGTGAAGAGCTATGTCACCAAACATCAGCATTCATAAGATTAAACAAGACTGGTATACTGGTATCATATAAAGAGGTACTTATTTAAATGGTTGTATATGTTATATTTTAATATGCAGATGTATGCCACAAAAAAATGTATCATAGTTTAAATAAAACATTCGTTTATTTAGAAAATGGAAATTAGAAATTTTGCCCGGAGTGTACACTTTTTTTATCGTACTTATGTGTATAATTAACCTCTATATTCGAACGCCTTGGTAAAGCTTGAGACATTACAAGTATGTGACAGCAGTATCTTGAAGTAATAACAGTGCTTTGAGACATTACAAGTATGTGACAGCAGTATCTTGAAGTAATAATAGTGCTTTGAGACATTACAAGTATGTGACAGCAGTATCTTGAAGTAATAATAGTGCTTTGAGACATTACAAGTATGTGACAGCAGTAGCTTGAAGTAATAATAGGGCTTTGAGACATTACAAGTATGTGACAGCAGTATCTTGAAGTAATACTAGTGCTTTGGGCATACTTTATTATATTGTAATAATAAATTCGCAATTTTTCCAACGTTAACACAATATATAAACAACCATAGTAAATTGTGTTATGAATAGAACAAATAACAATAAGGAGTATCCCACTAAAACAGTATGGTACAATCAAACTCGTGCGAACCGTGCTGGAAAAAAAACAAACTAGCACAAACATAGGAGACAATTGTATCAAGTACTGTATGCTAAAATAGCTCACGGGTGACAGATTAACATTGCCGAGCTATAATAAGCACATACACACAAATATACACATGCGCACATATACATACATACATATGTATACATGCACACACATGTACACAGATCTACACATATACACATACATACACATATACGTATACTATATACATATACTTACACATATATATACATACACATACACATACACAGGTACATACATGCATGCATACTTACATACATACATAAATACATACGTACGTACGTACATACATACATACTTATATACATACGTACATACATATATATACATACATACATACATACTTATATACATACATACATATTATTATATCGATATTCGTTTTTGTCTGCTATTAATGTAAAACTTCCATTTTAATGTAAGTATTACATTGCTGTACACGTGTTGAATGTGATCATTGATAAAACGAGAGTATTCAGTCTTCAAATAATAAGTCATCAGGTAAATAAGATGAGTCGCTGTGTACACATGGTAGCGATCGTTGCTATACAATACAGATTAAATTTGTTAGTGACGGGATAAGTGGCGAGAGTGAGTACACCAAGTTAAAGTCGGAGGTATACTGTTAAAAATAGGTTACAATATACGACTGAATCTGGCGAGATGTTCCATGACCTCGCACCTGTGCACAACATCGTTCTTGTCCTTCACAAGGATGAGGCCGTTTGTTGTCCAGAACGTTTAAGGTTCGAGCCCCGACGGAGGCGCTATCTTATGGTGCTATCACACCAGATCCCGTCACCTCGACACTCATAAAGGTCCTCAGCACGTCATGAATTTTGTAAAGGACGTGGCGAGGACTTAATAAAAAAAACACAAACTTAAAACAAATATAATCACTTTCTACGCAAGTAGTAGATCTGTACGGCGTCCTTATCACGACCAGGCGGTCAACACTATTACCATGTCACGCACATCAACCCGCGCGCTTCACGTCGAATCGGTTCATACGGCGCAGCTTCTGTGCCCGGTACGTCTAAGAATACTGTACGCCGCAAGTACCACGCCTACCATACGCCACGCCCACGTCAACCCGGTCCTTATGCTTTAAATACTTCGCCACGCTCTGTCGTAGATCATTGTGTTCTCAGTTGAATTTCGACGTAGAGGCAACATTTTACCGTTCAAACAGACTTGGTGTCGACTCGCCACTGGCGCAGTCCGTAAAACATACGTTGAGCATACGTTGGAAATGTACGGAATCCGATTACGGCCATATGGAATATTGTGCCTCTTACCTCGACACGAGAATTGCGCGAAACACGAAGCAAGACACGATATTCCCACGAGGCACGACGCGAGGCCCGATATTGTAACATGAGATCTCGCACTGTCGCAGTATCCCATACCACGAAATATCGTGTCTCGCTTCGTAATTCGCCGGATTATCGTGTCTCGCTTCGTCTCTCGAGGTAAAACATCGTGCCTCGCTTCGTGTCTCGCGCAATTCTCGTGCCTCACGTTCAAAGGTCGAGACACGAGATGTGAAGCGATACACGATATTCAGGCGAGACAAGAAGCGAAGCACGATATTATATCGTTCAAATATCGCCCATATCTCGAGACTCGTGGTAGATTTTCAAACCACGATACACAAAGCGAGGCGCGAGAATCCGGCAACACACGAAGCGAGGCACGATATGTATCGTTCAAATATCTCCCGAATGTCGAGTCTCGCGGTAAATTTCAAACCACGATACACGAAGTCCGGTACGGAATCCGGTTAGTGCCATATGAAATATCGTGTATCGACCCTTGAACGCAAGGCACGATAATTGCACGAAACACGAAGCGAGACACGATATTCCCGCGAGACATGAAGCGAGGCACGATATTGTAAAACGATATCTCGCACTGTCGCAGTATCCCATATAAATAACATATTGTGTCTCGCGTGGTGTTTCGCGCAATTCTCGTGTCTCGCTTCATGTCTCGCGTTAAAATATCGTGCCTCGCTCCGTGTCTCGCGCGATTCTCGTGCCTTGCGTTCAAAGGTCGAGACACGATATGTTAAGCAAGACACGAAGGATACACGATATTCAGGCGAGACACGAAGCGAGGCACGATATTATATCGTTTAAATATCGCCCGATTCTCGTGTCTCGCGGTAGATTTCAAACCACGATATGCGAAGCGAGACGCGAGAATTGCGCGAGACATAAAGCGAGGCACGATATTGTATCATTCAAATATCGCACGATTATCGAGTATCGTGTCTCGCTTCGTGTCTCGTGTTACAATATCGTGCCTCGCTTCATGTCTCGCGGGAATATCGTGTATCGCGCCATGTTTCGCGCAATTCTCGTGTCTCGCCATAGCCGTAAGAGGCACAATACTGGGTCATGAATACTCTGAATACGCTAAAAAGGTCACTATTACGTCATTACACGGTCTAT
The DNA here is from genome assembly GCA_027627225.1 of Congeria kusceri. Classification (NCBI taxonomy): domain Eukaryota; kingdom Metazoa; phylum Mollusca; class Bivalvia; order Myida; family Dreissenidae; genus Congeria; species Congeria kusceri. The sequence continues at coordinate 29,631,249 of CM051028.1, forward strand.
ACAACGTCCTCGCTTTTCCACGCCCTAACTACGCAAGTTTTGTGCATGCTCAAAACAGCTCCACGTCCTCCTCGTCCACAAAGACATAACCAGGTCACTACTGCCCTCGGTCCTCACCACGTCGAAGGCCGTCCCCACCACGCCCTCGTGGTGGACGTGGTAAGGACGGGCACTGGTGTTATAGGGGTATTAGATTGGGTTAGAACCACGCCCTCGTGGTGGACGAGGTAAGGACGGGCTCTGGTGTTATAGGGGTATTCGATTGGTTTGGTTAGTCCAGATGCTTTAGTTATTGCAGTTAAGCCATTTTATCAAGTTTTTCAAACTACGTAATTCTGTGACTGTAATAATTCTCTATGTACATAATGATTGTTATATAGCTTGACGTACTGATTGTTATACAGCGTGAAGTATTGATTGTAATACAGCTTGAAGTATTGATTGTTATACAGCTTGAAGTATTGATTGTTATACAGGCTGAAGTTCTGTTTGTTATAAAGCTGGAAGTAAGATCTACAAACGCCATATGAAGTCCCCCTACACCGCAAAGGTTCAATATGTGTGAAACGTCCATGGGAACCATCTCACCAAATCTGTCAGGTTTACTCACATGCCTCGTGGGAGTCCTAATATACAGAAAGTATCATGGGTGTATTATTGTTTAAGTGAATTTATGACGTTTGGGTTGTAACTATGATTAATCGTCAAATAATTTAGATCTAGCGTGAATTGTGGGGAATTACCTAAAATTCAATAAACGTTGAAGATAGTTTCACCTTATCTTCAAAGCACCCAATGATTCATTGCTCCTTTTTAAAACATTTAGTTTCGTGCCGTGATACACAGCACCACTATTAAAAAGAAAAAGAAAAACAACTAGTATACAATGTTGTATTTTCGGCAGTAGTCATTACTTCCCTTTCATTATAGTCGCTATGTTTCACGTAGACTTTTGTGCAAACATTCTCCCCCATATTCTTGAACACAACTTCGCCATGTTCTTTATCATCCGCGTACGGGAATGTATGAAGTATTTCAAACCCGTGCTTTTCAAAAATACGTTGAGAGAAGATCGAAGTTCCTTCGCCTGTTATACACGGTTTTTCGTCTGCAAACTGCGAGAAGAACACAAGCTCAGATTCCATTACCTGAACCCGAGGCCCCGCTTTCTGAAATCCGGGCGAACTCAAGATTCAAAAAACGAATAGCAACGTTGGCGTCAAACCGTTTGAAGACATTCATTTCGTCGTGTTTCTGGTAGAGAAATTTCAGGATAGTTTTTACCTTTTCATCTTTGATTTTATCCATATTCATCTCCCAGCTACACGGAACAGTATTGACGGTTTCGGTTTGTATTCCGATGACGTCATCGCTCGGGTCATCGACCAAAATCAGCGATAAATGATCGGAAAATCTAGCCGCAGAAGTTCTTTCGTGTAGTCATCTACGACGATTTCCATTGCTTTACAGAGAGGCTCGTCGGTGAAAAAGAAGTCGGCAAGAAATTCCACCAATGCTTGCATCCGGCCCCCAGACAGCAGATCCATGTGCATACCGTCCAGCTGTAATGCGGCATTTATATCTGGAATGATGTAAAAAATGGAACAAGACACTCTCTAGCATTGAAAATGGAGAATGTGTTTAAACACGCTTATATACTTACGATGTTGAAGAGAATTATATACTGGTATATATATATACGTGTTTTAGAAAGCTGTACTAGTATACCGGTACATGTTTTATAACATATAGTCATTTCGAAGATGTACAAATGCCAATGCCCCCTACTTGATAACAAATATATCACGGCATCAGTTTCGGACGTAGACATAAGCTTCAAACGGTGTTTGTTTACATAGTCCGACACAGATTCCACCAGGATATACATACAACTTTGTCCGTTCTGAGTTCTTGCAACATTACACAAATAAACAAACAAATAAGGCCAAGAAGTCTTTAAATGCATATCTTTCATCTAAATTAATGCAATAAGTCTTTAATGTTAACTTGCACATTTAATGTTTGTATATAATGCGTGAGCATGTTTGAACGAACTGCAACCCCCAATGTGTCTATTTCCCCAGTCATAGTGTCACATTATTACGCGCCGTTTTTAGTACGTATTTGACAATCGCGTTATGATAAGTTGTCAATTTTTACTACGCTTCTGTGTATTACGTAGTTACTGCGGTATCTCTACGTTACCGTTACATTGACAACGTACCACAACGTGTCATTACGTAGCGTTGCGCGGAAAAATGCACTACCATGCGCATCATAGTTTATCGTAGCGAAAAACGAAGCAATTGACAGCGTTCTTTTCACGTTGGGCTACGTAAAGGCCACGTTGTTGTACGTTGTGCCACGTGTACCACTACTACCATTTAGCGATGGCAGGATGAGATTCGATTTCGATTTCTAAAATCGTTAAGTTGAATATTTCGATTCGATTCATGTTTTCTTTATACAGGTTTGTATTCTGCGTTTTCATGAGTCATGACTTGCAATTTAGGACATAATTATATTCATTATTATTATGAAAGACATTGGTTATTGTTATATGTGCCTTATATATCAATATAAATTATAACATTGGAAAATGGTGATAATGTTGTTGATAACTATTTCAGTATTCAGAACAGCAACTATGATGTCATGATCAATAATATGATTAATCTACACCAACCATAATTGCAATTAATAGTTTTATGATAAATCATATAAACATTATAAATATATAAAAGATAATCGAATCGATATTGGCTGGTTCAGAATGGATAATCGAATCGGACCATTTACACTCGATTGATCGATTCATCGAAAGAATCGTTGCAGCTCTAACTACCACTCCGTATAAGTAGGCCTACGTTTTGGTATAACGTAGCAGTATTTTAAACATTTTCAAAATTCAGATTTGTCGTTTACGCTGAACTACGTACCTGCAAACTTGCACCACGTTGAGGATGTTACGGCCACGTTGAACTACGTAGTCCTACCTGCCAAGTTGCGCAACGTAGCTCAACAAGGCGACGAAAACGTTACACTGAGACTGGGGTATCAGGTGCACCTTATTCCCAATATGTAGCGAAATTAAAGAGTAGATTTTTATCAGATTGTGCAACAATCCATAAAACATTATCATATCATTTAGAAATTATGTTCAAACCCAGCAGCTTTTATCAGTGTGTGTGTGTCAACTGAGTTAGACAGAATGTGAGATGACGAAAATGTTCGTGAACACAATATTTTAACCTTAACTTAGCCTTTATGCACTGTAAACGTACAAGGTCACAGTAAATGTAGTTTATAATAATGTCACAAGTAGCTATATAGTACATTTACCTTTTCCAGAGTTTCCCGAGGTTTAACAGTAAACTTCTCATTTGACATCTTCCAAAATTATAAACTGGGTCGACCTATGAACTAACCATGCTAATGAAAACACAAACTCCTCGCAGCGGTTACCTCCCCTATCGGTAACGGTAACCACTGCCATCACAAGTAAAATCCTTCCAGATCTGGAAGGATTACGTGTTTGTATCTTTTACTTATTTAATGCAACTCAGTGCAATTTTCTACATAATTTGACTTTTTATATATAGTTTGCAGTCAATTATGAAAATAAAAAAAGAAAATAACTAATTAAAACCATAAATAATATCTAGAAGATTTAAATCGATCATCATCGCGTGGTTTGTTGAGACGGCAGGGATTTTATTAGAGCTATGCTCGAAACCAGTCAATCTCTGCGCGGATGTTGATGAAAACACTGTTGTTACTAATGTCTTATTTCATTACGAGGGGAGGGAACTTTTATGCTTACTGTACTATCTATTCCGCGTGAAAACATGGTTAGCTCCATTGTCTCGTGGGAATATGATGCATATCGTATATCATATAGAGAATTAGAATAGTGTTTATTTCAAACAAAAACGCGGAAAGAAGATAGCTAATGACGCATTTACAAATATTCGGAGCAAATATGACAGACCTATACTATTCGAGTTTGATCTAGTTTATTTTAATTTTACAATAATTACAACAGAGCAAGTATAATTACTTGTCATATATATTTAGCGTCTAAACTGATATATGTTTCTAAACATTCAATACTCCGTATACATAATCGCATTGCTTTTCTGGACAATCTGCTACAATTTACAACTCAGTATGTTGTTTTGCGTATATTTTCGTATATCGATTATCGCCCATGTTCTTGAATAAGATCTCGCCTCCTATCTTGTACTCATCGTAATACAATGTGTGCAAAACGTCAAACCCATGTTTATCGTAAATATTTCTCGAAAATGGTGAAGTTCCTTCACTCGTTACGCAAGGATTCTTTAATCCGCTCTTCGAGCAGAACATTAAAGCTGCCGTGATCAACTTTGCGGCCAGGCCCTGACGACGGTAATCCGCTCTGACGCCAAGATGAGCGAATTTGAACGCGACGTCAACGTCAAAACGCTTGAAAACGTCCATTGCATCGTGCTTGTGGTAGAGAAATTGGAAGATCTTCCTTTGAGACTCGTCCGGGATCTCTTCGAACGTTGTTTTGTCGCTCTTTCGACACGTGCAAATTGTTGTGACGCCTATGACGTCATTGGTGACGTCATCAATTAGAAGAATCGACAAATTCTCCCAAAAACGTTTCACCTGCATCTTTTTCGCTTCTTCGTCCATCACAAAACCTAAAAACTTGCTCAGGGGCTCATCTGGGATGAAATGGTCGGCCACGAAGTCGACAAGCACCTCTGCCCGAGCCGGGGACGCCAGCTCTATGTGAAGACCGTGCAGGTCGAGGGAATCGTTAATTTCATTCACAATCTGAAACAACAAAATCAATTTAGTTGGGATAAATACTTCATGCGCATATTTATTAAACTCATTTCCTAGTTCAAATTTACTGAGTGTACCTATCTATGAATCGCTTGATTATCTGAGGAACTATACGTGTGCATGTACGTGGGGGATAACAGCCCTATTCAAGGTTTATTTGCTGTTCGATAAAAACGAAACTTGAGCCATGAGTCGGTATGTACATTTTATTAATGCGTTTTGTATACATCAACATGTTGTTCACGCATCAACATCGTTGTTCACGCATCAACGTGGTTGTTCACGCATCAACATTAGCACAGTTTGATATCGACCACATCATATGCTGTTACTATCAGAAGCACGTTCACATTTACAACGATAACTTATATTAAGGGGTTATGTTGTGTATGTTATGAAAACTCGTAAGGATGAATCCACTTGCATCCATTTGAGACTGGTTACAGATTAGAAAGATATTTATACAATGCCGTTAAGTGCTTGCGAACGTTCGTACGTCACAAGACGGACAGGCCTTTATTGTCAGATTGTTTCAATCTCATTGACAGTGTGTTTCTTAAGATGACACAGCATTTAAGTTGTACAAAAAGAGGTCTGGTGCACTTGTCCGTAGTCCCTGTCATCGTTATAGTCTGTCTGTTTCTACGTTCTACGTTTCAACATTACGTGCCTGTAGACCCCTTTATATGGCCATATGATTATAGTAGTAGTAGTAGTAGCAGTATTAGTAGTAGTAGTAGTAGTAGTAGTAGTAGTAGTAGTATAGTAGTAGTAGTAGTAGTAGTAGTAGTAGTAGTAGTAGTAGTAGTAATAGTAGTTGTTGTAGTAGAAGTAGTATAGTTGTAGTAGTAGTAGTAGTCGTAGTAGTGGTAGTAGTAGTAGAAGTAGTAGTAGTAGCAGCGACTAGTAGTAGTAGCAGCAGCAGCAGCAGCAGAGGCAGTAGTAGTAGTAGTAGTAGTAGTAGTAGTAGTAGTAGTAGTAGTAGTAGTAGTAGTATATAGTAGTAGTAGTAGTAGTAGTAGTAGTAGTAGTAGTAGTAGTAGTAGTATAGTATTATTATTAGTAGTAGTAGTAGTATAGTAGTAGTAGTAGTAGTATAGTAGTAGTAGTAGTAGTAGTAGTAGTAGTAGTAGTAGTAGTAGTAGTAGTAGTAGTAGTAGTAGTAGCAGTAGCAGAAGTAGTAGTAGTAGTAGCAGCGACTAGTAGTAGTAACAGCAGCAGCAGCAGCAGTAGTAGAAGTAGTAGTAGTTGTTGTTGTTGTTGTTGTTTAGTAGTAAAAGAATCTAGTGATTATTAGTAGTAATAGTAATTATACGATGTAATAAAACATTAATATAATTAAATTGTTATTAGTTTACATCATGGTTGTGCGATTTAGACAATTTTGAAGTCAAAACAAACACAGAAATGTTCATGATAAGAGCACCATATAGACTCTCCAAGTGGCATTCAAAACAACAGCGCTACTAGTACGTGCAGACTTGCCAAGAAAAGGACAACAACGATCAATATATACTTACCCTCTCCAGTTCTTCTCTAGGTTTCAGATCTTCACACAAACTTGCACACTCCGTGTTCTCCATAAATTTTGTTTAATCTGATGCTACTACAATTAAGCGATCTTCACAGGCAAAACCCAGCGCACACAACACTATATTAATATTGTATGTACATATAGTTACGTAAAATCGATTGTTAATTTCACGTAACAAATGCGTCTGAATGTTCTATAAAATCTCGACCAATCTCAAGTCACCGTGAACATTGATCGCAGAGTGTAAATCAAATGCAGCGTATCTGTCCATCGATTCGATGGTTTATGATGCACACCCGGCAAACATTGCGACCGCAACGTTTTTGTTATGTTTTTAAATTGTCACAATTCGACTTCCATTAATAGTGTACTACTGTCACTGACCAAAATTTAATAAATTTGAAAGCCTAATGACAACAAAATCACCAAAAGTATTAAACAATATATCGAAATATATTATATAAACATTTTGCTCTGAAATTAAGAACGATTGTGCACTAAATTCGATTACATCCTGACATATATGCCAGTTTCTGACTTTTTCTCCCCTTGTGTGTGTATGCTTTATACAATAATTAGCTTCCCATGTATCAAATGTTTATTGACATTAATAATTTTCTAAATGTTATTGTTACCATTTACGTGTGTGTTGTACTTCCCAATTACATGTATCATGTCTTTGCTTTCTCACAAATGTATTGTATGTATAGGCTATACATGTGTAATGTGCTGTTTTTTGCCTAATAAAGATAATATGTTATTTTATCCAAATCCAAATCGGAAATATGCCAGTAAGGGGATATGTGTAGGGCTATGATATATTTCACATACTTGAAAGAGGAAATTTAAAATAAACAAAAATCATACACGTTTTGAGTGTTTTTATAAGTCGCATTCTATATTCTCGTCTATTTTATTCAATACATTTACTTCAAGAAATATCTGTTTGAATGAAACGTTATATCGAACACAAAGTGTGCCTTATCCAGGGTTAAAAAACCGCTTGATGCCGTTTTTCCATACGTCCGCACCCGTATCCGCATTATTATTATTATGCGGAAGGCGCTTTTCCATGAATCCGCATAATCGTCGAATATTTTAGTTTTGTTATTATTAATAATTAATATGCCTGTGTAAAACGAAATAAAACATTTTAAATTGAGTCGGGCTGCAAATATTTATGCTAGTAAGCGAAAACATTTATGCACATGTGGTGAAATTTGAACAATATATAAAGCGTTCAACATTTATATCTGCAGTCATGACTAATTTAAAGGTTACAGGTTATGAACGAGTTGTTGTATTCAGTCTTATTACTCTTTCTCTATACTATTTCTGCTACTTTCCAAATGCTTTATGCATAAAAGCATTTCGTTTAGCATGCTTTCAAGCTAGATGCCATGCACTTTGAGGATACGGACTGCGGACACATGGAACTGTTATATATATACTGCACATGGCGACTTGATTAAAATGTTAAGAGAAATAGGAGAGTATCTTTCCTTTTCAACATGTGTCTGTATTTCTGTGAATTACCCTCGTTATGCTGCTGGTAAGTGTTTACCCTAGACATGCCTTTGTTTCGATTTATATACCCCGATTATTTTAATCGTGCTGAATACGTTAGTATAAATACATATTAGGCGTGTCGTAGGAGACCCGGGCTTAATGCATGTGCAGTCCTCAGAGGCTAATCCAGGACGACACTTTCCGCTTTTATGGTATTTTCTGTTTCAAGAAAGTCTCTTCTAAACATAAATCTACTGAAGGTGGAAAGTGCCGTCCAGGATTAGCCTGTGCGGACTGCACAGGCTGATCCGGGACGACACTTTACGCACATGGATTAAGCCCGGTTTTCCCACGACACGCCTCAGATATAAATAATCTTACTCGCAGGTACAATCCATTTCATTTAATTGATAATTGATTATTACCTCAACGGAAGTTGCGTTGCCACTATTTCATACACAACAAAAACGCTGTGATCGCAATAATTCCCAGCCGTGTGATACACTGGCTGAGGCTGATGTGTCGCAGAATGGACTGGTTCGTATTTTATTGGAAATCGCGCCATTCGCAGAATGGACTGGTTCGCATTTTATTGGAAATCGCGCCTTGATGTCTTTATGGTAAGCAAGAGTTCAGTTGGAATCATTTATACTCGTTTATAACTTCCATGGAACATCAAATGACAGGATATGGAAATTTACGTCGTCCGAAAGCCGTTTACCACTTTTAGCCTCGCATTATTATTAAATAGGTGAATAAATCGAACGCAACAAATGAAACTATGAGCTGATACTGGTATTGACTCGTTTTTTTTAAGTAAAGCATAGACAGCCAAACTTGTGACATTTTGTAAATACTTTTTGTAAAAAACAACAACAAAAAAGTACTTTAAAGTAATATCGGATCGTGGGTTCAAAGTATGTACACAATGTACATTGATCTCTTACTACATCGTTTCTTGACACAGACGCGATAACACGATTATTTTGTGTTTCCATTAGAGTCGAAATAAGAAACTGAAATCGTGTTTTTCAAATTCAGCGATTTATTTGTCAGCATCGACTACAAAACTTGTGTGTCTTGTATTTCGTTTTATAACTTTGTGGTGCACAGCAGCACAGAACTAAAATCTACTTCACACCATAAATTATTTGAACACTGTAATGCTTTCTTGCCGGGTCGGTTAGCTCAGTTGGTAGAACGCAGGACTGTCAACCGGGATTCGTGAGTTCGAGTCCCAGCTCATTTGGTAGAACGCAGGACTGTCAATCGGGGATCGTGAGTTCGAGTCCCAGCCCAGTTGGCAGAACGCAGGACTGTCAATCGGGGATCGTGAGTTCGAGTCCCATTCCGGCCACATAACTTGTGTGGGGATTGGTCATGAAAATATTTATACGGCCATTCTCCCCCTACCTCTGATTCAAGAAGGGCCGTTGTCAGGCATAAGTATGGGCTTGGTACTGGTAAACCGCTTAGATCGACTTGCCCAGGAAAAGTGTGAGTAGGTTAACTGATCGCCGTTATATGACTGAAATGCCGTTAAAAATGGCGAAAATCCAAGCAAACAAACAGTATTTTCCTAGTTTAAGAAGATTAAAATGCAGCCTACTTGCAAGGGAAATAACTTTTGATTGACAATTCCAAGTGAACAGTATTACCTCCCTTACATAGTTTTAGATCATAACTAAATAATGCTTCGACTGTTGTGTTTGAAAGACTAAATCGCCAAATGATAGATACGGTTGCTGTAAACAGTATTCAATGTTTGAATGGTGTATTTTAGCACCTATACTTTTTTCAGTTGTAGAGAATTAAAAACCCGACCACACACACAGCGGGGCGACTTGGTAACACCGCACAACATTTTTAATGTACAAATGACTGACAAAAAAAGCTATTATAAGTGTTTCCTTCATGATAACACGACAGTATCATGCAATATGCACAGGGACCGGCCTTTCTTTTTGTGACAGCTAATTTTTCGGCTCATTAATCAGTTTTCCAATTCTAGAACTAACACTCGGTGTCTTTAAAAAAGATCATTTTAAGCTTCCCAAGTCGGGATCGAACTAATGACAGGCAGGCAGGCAGGCAGGCAGGCAGGCAGGCAGACAGACAATTTGATTGGCGAATAAAATCAGCCATGTGTACATGATAAATATTATAATTAAATAACATGTCATGGATATGTGTTGTGAAATATATGAAATTATATAATTTATTTAGCGAAATTTACCATATTACATTAAATTGCTATAATATTAATTCGATGAATTGTATAGGGTTTTATGAAGAAAAACTTGTAGCCAAAAGTAAATTTGTTTAGCCAATAATTAGAATGTGTAGCAATTGGTCGACTGGCAGTGTGAGGCCTGGTGATGGAGCCCTATGTTCTTTTTTTAAACACAAACTTAATAGCTCAAATAACAATTCTTATTTAAGTATAAAAATACGTATGTCAATTGATATGTACTTAAGAAAATACATCAAACAATTTAAAGGAACAAACATGTTACTGGTTCATATTCAAAAACTGCGTCTGCTGTAATAATAATGTGGCGTGTCGTGGGAAAACCGGGCTTGCTGCATTGCGTAAAGTGTCGTCCCGGATCAGCCTGTGCAATCGGCACAGGCTAATCCAGGACGGCACTTTCCGCCTACAGTGGATTTATGTTTAGAAGAGGCTTCATTGAAACAGAAAATATCATAACAGCGGAAAGTGTCGTCCTGAATTAGCCTTTGTGGACTGCACAGGCTAATCCGGAACGACACTTAACGCACTTGCATTAAGCCCGGGTTTCTCACGACACGCCTCTAATATTGTTTTATTAATCGGTGGCGTAATTCTGAGTAAAAAATAATTATAAAATGGAATTCGTCCTCAATGTCTAGCCTCGTGACACCGCGCTTCACTGTTACCTGTCACGGAGAACGATAATGTGGTTACAGCATGAGAAGATCATGATTTGTGTGTGCATATGTCCGCGTGTGTGCGTCTGAGACGTGGAAGTTTCTCAACAGGAAAATAAATGAGGCGTGTCGTGGGAAACCCGGTCTTAATGCATGTGCGTAAAGTGTCGTCCCGGATTAGCCTGCGCAGTCCGCACAGGCTAATCCGGGCCGACACTTTCCGCCTACAGTGGATTTTCGCCTACGAGAGGAGACTTCCTTGAAACAGAAAATACCATAAAAGCGGAAAGTGTCGTCACGGATTAGCCTGTTTAGTCCGCACGGGCTAATCCGGGACGACACTTTACGCTCATTTATTAAGACCTGGTTTCCCACGACACGCCTCAAATGTAACATTTTCACAATTAAATTTGGATGCAATAACTACCCGGGTATACCTAGAATCGTATTTGCCACGTTTAAAAGGGAACTGTCTCTATATGCGAATAGCTTTAAAAAATATAAATAAATACGTGTATTTCATTAAATAAAGTTAACAAATGACTTGATCACTTGATTATCTGTATTAAGTGCACTCAAATTTAACGTATTCTGAAAGAAATGACAGGTAAACAGGAGCGGTATGTGTCGGTTCAAGCCTTTTCATATAGCTTCACCCGTGGAAATGTCAGACTGCTATTCGATGTTGCTTAAATCCTTAAAACAATGTCAAGAAACTTTATACCGACATCGAACAAAAGACTGAAGTTTTTTTATGAATATCAAACTCTGAGCCGTCTAATTATTATAGGTTATCTTGCCCATGCGGGTCAGTGTGTGCGAATATTATGATTTCTGTAAGATCTATATGTTTTGTTCAGGTCCGCGAACCAAATCGGATACAACGTATTTTCTTTTGAATTTCAACGAGGCATCGATATAGTCCGCCAGTATTAAATAACATTTCGCCAAAGTAATTATTTATCCAGAACTAATGGTTCTTGTTAAAGTGATATAGTGCACCAAAATTGTTACGTGATAATCCGGAATGTCCATTGAGTCCCGAAGAAAAATATTTCAAAAACAAGAATAAATAATCCGCATAGTGCGAAAAACTTTAATTGATTTCAAAATAAGTGATAACACATACATTGGCACGCTGTCCTGTAAGTAAAACGACACAATTGCTAATCGGGTTGTTGGTTTAAACTTGCTAATAAATACTGTGCGTGTTTAAACATTTACGGTACCTATTTGAGCGAGGCTGGAATTGAATTGATTCAATGAAACTTTAAATCGTACATGTACGTTAGCGGATGAAACCTTGTGTGCGGTCACAGATAGATGTGCTTGCGGTCACAGATAGATGTGCTTGCGGTCACAGATAGATGTGCTTGCGACGTAAAGCGCTGAATTATCTCGCTTGTAAAACCAAAGGGGAGTGGAGTGTTGTATGAAAACAGTAATGAGTCAGATTTATAGCCGAAATAATCATTTTAACACCGAGGTTCAAAATTAAATGAAACTGATTTACTTCGGCGATAGTGTTGAAATTTGATGGGACAAGCGCGACGAACTATTGAATTTCTGCGTGGAAGTAAATTCTTAAATTGGACATAACGTTGAAGGTAGATCGGTGATATTTGAGATTAATAGAGTTCGTGTATTAGAAGTCAGTGCGGCGCGAAGAAGATAACTTCGGGAAATATTACACTCATTGTTTATTTAAGGATTTACAGATTTGATAACCAGGGTGTACAAAATATTTAACAAACCGTATCTAGGTTGCTTTGAAGATAGCAGAAATATTTCGGCGTTCAGCGTAAAACTCGTTGTTTTAAACAGGAATAAATTTTGTGAAAACAACAAAAAAAAGTTTATACTTTTGACAATACAAAATATTCTTAAGACGATTTAAAGTTTAAAGTTTAAAGTTTAAAGTTTAACAGGCGCGAGTGTTGATTAGTTGGATCCGTGTTGTTGCAAAACAGCACTGTCGTTAAATATACGTGCAGTTGTATTTTGTAAATGGTCACTTTTAAAAATAGACAAGCAGGCTCATGTACATTTGTGTGCACGCACACTCGGCAAAAAAGGAAGTGATGTAAGCTTAATAGCTGGCAATTATTAGTGAATGAACATAATATTATTCGAGTGCTCGAGTTCTCTTACAGGAAATTAGAACTTCATAATAATATTGGAGGATTAAAATTGTTCGAAGCGTACGCATATATACACGGTGATTAACACTGGGGGAGTAGGCTATAGCACGCCACGGCTTTAAGAGAAACGCACTTAGTTTAAATAGCAAAAACAGGAACAGAATTAGACAATTAGACGCAAGAGTGGTTAGCAAAAAACCTCGCTATATAATTATATAAGTCTAGGCGACGCTGCATAAATTGCAGAGCGGACGAGATAGAGATACGGCTTGTGCAAGGTCGGTTACGAAATTTAGAAAATCTTGAATATACTATGAGGAAGTTAATTTAAAAAAACCGTGGGATTTCTTTGTGAAGTTTGTGAAATTTGCTGTGATTCTGTTGTCAGTGTCAGAGGTAATGATTGTATACAACGTTCGACAGTTGTGTTCCATATTGCACAATCGTTTCAAGAGAAATTGCTGGTCATAAAGAAAACTCGGCGGAAGTATAGAAAACACGTACAAATATTTGCGTGAGGATCATCTAAATATTTATGTGAACATTTTTATAGTTACCGCTCGCAGTGTAAAACAAGTCCTAAAACACACAGTAATGGGTGGAATAGCGTCGAAACTGAGCAAGGCCTTGACCTCCTTCAAGAACTGCCCGGCCAGGATCGCCATGATCGGACTGGACTCCGCAGGTAAGAGCACTTCCGGTACTTGTCACTTCCGGAACTTGGACATTTATGTGTATTGTTGTTTTGTTGTTGTTTTCGTAATGGAACTTTGGTCTCGTTTATTAAATAGGGGATAGGTAACTATTAACTGGTCTTACGTAGGTAATGCAGTGTAATTGGACTCTGTCGGTAGAACTCTTCCGGTACTGGTCGTTTGGAACTGAGAAATGCATATGGACATTTGTTCTCTCGGAAACTAGGGCCTTAGTTTGGTAACTGGTAACCGGTCTTTTCAGAGTCCAATGTGAATGGACGCTGTCGGTAGACCGCTTACGGTTATAGTCTTTTTGGAACACGGCAGCGGTCATGTACATATTGTTTTTCTTATGGGAATTATGGTCTCATTAATTTAACAGCGTTTGTAACTGGTGACGTCCTGTCAGCAGTTCAGTGGGTTGAACTGCGTTGGTGGTTGGTACTCTCCTATCTGAATGTCCTCAGTCAATTATTGTGTGTATCTTTATTATAAATGCAATTGCGTTTCATATATCCAAGTTGTGACGTCTGGAATTCGATGGCATTTTTAACGTTGGCTACTGACATTCCAGTTTACATATACATCATGTACTTTTATTTTATGTTTAGAAATATTTGACCGGAATATAGATAACACCTGGTTGAGTCAGATTTTTATAATTTGGGCAATGCTCCTAAAACTTTGTAATGCAAACAAAAGAACGGGAAGATTATTCGGTAATTTGAAAGATGCATCGTGCAGTCCAGGTATTACTTATGCTATTCTGATGTAATCATAGGCTTAAACGAACTACGATGTACATTCAAATCTGATATGGACTTTTTACCGCATCAAATTTTAACATAAGGAAATATGATGTTAGCGATAAAATTAAACGCGCTAGCAGTTTATAACAACATCAGCTAGTGTAAGCTTGAACATGTTCCAACATTTGTTGCGTATTTACGACTATCTCTCGTCGGTCATCAAACTAGTTGTGTTTCCTTGCTAATAAATGAATCATAACCAGAAGAATGAGCTAACAATGAACAAAAACATTGCAGATGAACTTGTATGACAGAAAACTAAACAACGAGAAACACCAGGCCTCATATTTTCGGAGGTAAAACATAACGCCCCTATCTGTATTGCCAACTCCATCAGTGGAGCATAACTAATTTCATCATAAAACGATGTGCAAATTTCGCGTATGTTCGCGGTCTTAACAGATCAATACCTGTAGGTAGGCTTACATGTTTATCTCATACTAGCCCTAACCACATTAAGGGTGCGTGTCAACCGTCATGTATACAATTAAATTATATTAAATAAGTATTAATTTTACATATAACCGTATGGAATGGCTGCTCCATATCGGTTTACAGGTAAATATAATATATTTTTTAATTAATTACTAGTACTATTAACCTTTATAATTATGTGAAAGACTACCCGACTATAAACTGTTGCAGTCGTTTCTGTCAAATATCGAATTAATCATATATATTGTTAATTTGCTCCTACTTTGCTCCTTGTAGTACGTGCTTGCCATTTTGATCTTGCTCAAGACAGTAACTCTCCCAAGGAAAGGTCACTTGGTAAGATAAAAACGAGAAAAATGATTTGTCGACCTGTACATTCCGCACACAGTTCCAGCAGTTTGTTTTTCATGGACTAAAAAGTAGTCAAACACGACTAGGAAACTATTACATTTTCCGCACCAGGGTTGTCTTTTCTCTTCCCCTTCTTCTTCTTCTTTATCTTTATCTTCTGCTTCTTATTCGTCGTCGTCGTCGTCGCCACTGTCCTCCCTCATCATCACCATCATTCTCATTGTCGTCGTTATGATCATCTTTGGGTTAGTCTTACTGTTGTCATCTTAATCATTGTATTAATCAACTTCTTTATTGTCGTCATGAAAATCATCATCATCATCATCAATGCTAAGAAACGTTATTAGAAGTATTATATTGATGATACGTATGCATACTTGACGCAACTTCTCACCCATACTTGACGCAACTTCTCACCCATACTTGACGCAACTTCTCACCCATACTTGACGCAACTTCTCACCCATACTTGACGCAACTTCTCACCCATACTTGACGCAACTTCTCACCCATACTTGACGCAACTTCTCACCCATACTTGACGCAACTTCTCACCCATCAATGAAGTCATGCGCTGGTTTCCGGAATTCAGAACATTCCGATAGTTCAATAGTATTTGATGCCCCTTTAAAAAGTAAGACATGGGTAAATATAATGCTGTAGAATGGGTGAGTAATCGAGTGGAAGAAATCAAGTAACCGGCGGCAGATCTATAAGCGCAAAGCGCTTGTACAGATAAGCGGGAATGTTTTCTTAGTGATAACTACAGTTGCTCTCATAGGACGAGAAATTAGTAATACTGCTAGGCGAATTGTGAAAACATGCGATTACAAATCGGTGAACGTTTCATATCAAGCATATTGCCAAATGTTGTCCTACTTTCGGTGAATCGATCTGTGAGTGGGGGGATCAGAGCGTATAAATGTTTTATGTGAGGAAGGACGGTTAGAAATTATGATATTAAACATTAACAACAACAACGACAACATCAACAACAAAAAACAACAACAACAACAACAACTACTACTACTACTACTACTACTACTACTACTACGACGACGACTGCTGCTACTACTACTACTACTACTACTACTACTACTACTACTACTACTACTACTACTACTACTACTACTACTACTACTACTACTACTACTACTACTACTACTACTACTACTACTACTACTACTACTACTACTAGCACTACTACTACTACTACTACTACTACTACTACTACTACTACTACTACTACTACTACTACTACTACTACTACTACTACTACTACTACTACTACTACTACTTCTAACTGTATACTGTATCTAACGAAGAATCCGGAAATAAAGGTAGTATAATTTCCGAGCCCCTGACGACTCGAAAAAATCCCTCTTTCTTTGTGTTTAGCCCTCATAACCAGGTCGGTTTGTATGCCCGATTGAATCTAACGTAAATACGAGCATTTGTTTTAGACTATATAATGAGTCTATAGAAACACGGAACATGAAATGTTCATTTCAAAGGTTTGCACGGAACAATTTCCGAATGGTAGGAAATAAACCTTGTTATCATTCAACCTTGGTACCACAGAAGACAGCTGCGACGAATTCCCTCTCTACCGATGAAGATTGCACGTGCGATAGAGTCTTTATAGAGGGTCTGATTGAAACAAAGTCGCCACCCATCTGAGATGATTGCGGCGATATCAGTAATGAGCACCGGATCCCAGTATCCCCGAAATTTAGAGTAAATGTTCTTTTTGTATCTTGAAACTGCCGGAGGAAATTGCCCAGTAAAGGCTCGAACATATTTTTTCAACTTTTTCATATATTTCTTCCAAGTAGATATCTTCAACGCTTGTAATATGTATATATGAATTTATGTAAATTACAGAAAAGTAAAGTTTACGTCAATAAAACAGTTTGTCTGTCTGTCTGTCTGTCTGTCTGTCTGTCTGTCTGTCCGCCCGTCCGTCCGTCCGTCCGTCCGTCCGTCCGTCTGTCTGCTTACCATAGCGTCAGAACGACGTCACCATTGTATCAGATTGCAGTTTACGTCGCAACAAGATCAATCTATCTTTACGCTATATCTCAGCTTGCTATTAAACCACGTTACTGTGGTCTTGTGTACCAATGTGTCCGTTAGTCTTCGGAAACAATGATGCCCTTTTCCGTTAACCATTCTTTTCTTTTTTTTGTAATTTGTATGTATCCAAGCGCTCGTGATAATTTCGCAATATAGATGCATGTAGAGATTAGGTTTTTGGATTTATTTGTATAGAAAATGTTGATATTCTGATGATAAAATTACCTTTGTGGAGTTCGAGGCACACCGTATGCTTTGAGCGAGACCTTGAAGAATTGAATAATTATATTCTTATAACTGTGAATCAGATTGAAAGACTTGATATCAATGATATAATAAGGGACATGTACTTGATTTTAGAATTTCAGATATGAAAGTGATTGCATCTTCGGTAACCCAGGTTTAATTCATAACGTATATATGTACTGCAGTTACGATTTTTTCTGTGATAACGGTATATCACATATGCCGTATGCGGTGTTGCCGTTTTTCAACTGTTTAATATCGAGCTGCTTGCCTTGAAACTGAAAATATTTGCTGTTTTCACGACGACGATGATAATAATAATAGTAATAAAGTAATAATGGTAATAACAATTCATGCTAGTAGTGACATCGACGATGATGCTGTTGTTATTATAAATGACAATGGTTATAAAGATGCTCCTGTTGTTGTTGATGATGATGATATGCTCTTGTTGTTGTTGATGATGATGATGATGATGACGGTGTTTGGAATGATGATGGTAGTGGCAGTGATTGTATTATTGCTGCTGCTGAAAATCAAGATTACGGCAACAGTCATTACAAACGCATCTCATTCTGGGATTACTCAAGAATAATCTGATCAGGAAATAGGATACAACGTTGCATGGCTCGTGACTGCGAATACGGATCAGTATGGATGAATATATGACTACGTCATCGATTAAATGGCGTAGAACGTCGGTGTGCGTTCTGACACTGTCACCTCACTGACGTCTGCCTGATTCCGCTTGTCTTGCATCCTTGTTACTGAGCAACGTCGTTGAACGTCGGTGTGCGTCTGTACGCCGCCATCACGTTAATGACGTCTGCCTGATTCCACTGACACACTGACATAGTTCTCTGTGTCTCAGTCTCAGGCGGTGACAAACCGCCTGTCACAAGCATTTAGTAAGAACGACAAGAACACAAATACACGTGCAATGCCATAAACGTGTAAGTGAAATGTATTTTCGCAGTTGCACACTGAACGTAACGTAACGTAAAAAGTCGAACGCCGCTACCTTTCCTTTTGATAAAGCCGCGAATGCGCTGAATATGGGACACGGTCAAAAGAAAGCCATATAATTAATTTTTAAAGTGACATCACCTTTCAAATTCAACAGTACACAATACGCATTAATTTTAGGCAAATATAGTTAACACATGTGGTCGAGAATATAAAGTCAAAATAAAACAATGATGTAACATTTATTTAGTTAAATTAATTCGCATAATCCTTAATCCTAACGTCACACTATAGTTGGTAATTAGCATTCTTTATTTCATACTCCATTATTGACAGTGCACTATAGTTGGTAATTAGCATTCTTTATTTCATACTCCATTATTGACAGTGCACTATAGTTGGTAATTAGCATTCTTTATTTCATACTCCATTATTGATAGTGCACTATAGTTGGTAATTAGCATTCTTTATTTCATACTCCATTATTGATAGTGCACTATAGTTGGTAATTAGCATTCTTTATTTCATACTCCATTATTGATAGTGCACTATAGTTGGTAATTAGCAATCTTTATTTCATACTCCATTATTGATAGTGCACTATAGTTGGTAATTAGCAATCTTTATTTCATACTCCATTATTGATAGTGCACTATAGTTGGTAATTAGCATTCTTTATTTCATACTCCATTATTGATAGTGCACTATAGTTGCTAATTAGCATTCTTTATTTCATACTCCATTATTGATAGTGCAGAGAAATGCCACTGTAATGTAACATCTTCATTTAAAAACGAATTTTAACGACGTTTAAAGAACGCTCAGACAGAGTATGTGATAATTCCATTAATTTAAACAACTAACTACAGATTCCGGGCCAATAGACGACATTTTGTTGGATTAAGATTAAGTAAACCAACAAAAATGAGACTAGTATTTATTAAAATAACATATAACTTTAGTTAAGCAATTAGATTTAAATTTAGTTTGAACTTAGAAACATTGATGGACCATCATTATCATAATCAGCATGATCATCATAATCACTATCATCATCGTCGTCGACGTCGTCGTCGTCGTCGTCGTCCTCGACGGCCTCGTCGTCATCATCATCGTCATCATGATCGTCGCCATCATGATCGTCATCATATTGTCGTCATAACAAGGGATTATTGTAAACAATTAAGCTTAATCATTGCTTTGGCGACATGTGACTCATTATTACTTATGGTTATTCTACTAGGCCTTTGACCGCTGTTTTGAACTGTAATAAAACGTTCAATCCAGCTATGCGCTGCCATAACCTCTTCAAGTCGTGGTGCAATGCACTTATATTGCGTGGGGTTGAAACATGCGTTGGAATGAAAACACGGGATCGATACTTCTAATCGGACATCAAAATAGTACGTCAATACCATGCAATCGATATTGACTGATAAATTGGACAGATCTTTTTGTGGTCAATTATCGTGTAAACGTTGGTCTTAATCCAAAGAAAGAAATTGTATACTGCGCATACACGTATATAATACAGTATGAGTTGAAGAATGTTTAAGTGCTCTTGGTGGGGTAGTTATGGCACAAGGTCTTTTAAACTATTTTGAAATGTCTTTCAAACACATAAACTATTTTAAAGGAAATCATGGACACGATTGAATTAAATTGCTTGAATTATATCTCCCCATGAGAGATCTCTCATAATTATGTAGAATTCTCGGCCAGTCTGACCCAAAATATGTTATCTATTAGTATATTTCATGTGAGCATTGTTGAAAGGAGTGTATACATGAATTGTACACTTGCATTAGCATATTGCACGTGAGCGTTATTTAACATTATTTATACATGAAACGTATGCACAGAATGTAATTTTAAAAGTAAGCCATTCGAAACACGATAATTGTGTGCCTTTAAATGTTATAAAAGATTTCATGTAGTGTGCGTGCGTGCACCAAATTATTATTGCATGTCGTTTGAAGAATAGTTTATTTTCTGATATTACAAATTTAAACATATTGTTGCAATAAAATTGATGAAAATCACAACTAGGCCAAATTGTTTGTTAAGAAATATGCACATAAGAGGCGTGTCGTGGGAAACCCGGGGTTAATGCATGTGCGTGAAGTGTCGTCCCGGATTAGCCTGCGCAGTCCACACAGGCTGATCCGGGGCGACACTTTCCGCTTTAATGTTATTTTCTTTTTCAAGGAAGACTCTTCTAAACATAAATCCACTGTAGGCGGAAAGTTCCGTCCTGGATTCGCCTGTGCGGGACGACACTTTACGCACATGCATTTAGCCCAGTTTTCCCACGGCACGTATATACCGTGTATATATATATATATAGAGAGAGAGAGAGAGAGAGAGAGGGAGGGAGGGAGGGAGGGAGGGAGGGAGGGAGGGAGGGAGGGAGGGAGGGAGGGAGGGAGGGAGGGAGGGAGGGAGGGAGGGAGGGGAGGGGAGGGGAGGGGAGGGGAGGGGAGGGGAGGGGAGGGGAGGGGAGGGGAGGGGAGGGGAGGGGAGGGGAGGGGAGGGGAGGGGAGGGGAGGGGAGGGGAGGGGAGGGGAGGATGGATAGAGCAAAATAATTCCATTACGGCATGGCAGCGATACTGCGGCATTCCAGGGGTTTATCTTGATATCTTGTATTTTATCTTCCCCTTATTTTTTATTTTATTTGCAATTGTACACTGGCCAACTATGGGAATTGCCTAAGAAACACCGGGAAATAGTTTTCTTATAATATATACTGAAAGGAAGTATCTTTACAGTTTAAATAACAATACATGGCGCATGGGAACGGGAAGAGAAAAGTTGTTTCTAATTAAAAAACTGTAAATTGTTTTGCAGCCTAAAAGAGTTATACAAGGACGTATATATTAAGCAGTATGACATTTGTTTTTTTCTAAAGGGACAACTTATTTGAAAGCGATTACAATTTTAGCTCTTTTCAATTCCAGTCTAAATATTTCCTTTTCCAAAACAGGTATACACTGAATTGTGTGCATTATTCCGAAACCAACGAAAAAGAACAACGACAAAACAACATCAACAAGTCAATAGTTCACGCACGAAAGATTCATACATGCTACCGCGCTACCGGTAATCTTAATGGAATTAATTGTATACGTATATAGCAAATCATCGTAGTTAGTTAATTGTCACCGTAATACCTGTTGACTTTTTTGACGAAATTCGGAAATGTTTATATGTTTGAGTCTGTAGTTCGCTTTCCAATTCAATGAACGTAAAATAATTGTTTGATAAAATCATGGGGGAATTTTAACTGTATTCTATCAGTCGAAAAACATGGAAATGAAAGTAGGGGACAATAACGATTAATCACAATGCCTTAAAATCCCGTTTCGCTGCGGTTTCAGTAGAAAAAACGGCAATTAATATAGCGGACAATACAGGTGATTCACTTAATCACATTTGGCTTAATATCCGGTTTTGCTGTGTTTTCAGGCAAGACGACGATCCTGTACCGGTTCAAGCTGAACGAGACGATAAGTACGATCCCTACGATAGGGTTCAACGTGGAGACGCTCACCCCAACAAAGGGCCTAACCCTCACCGTGTGGGACATGGGCGGCCAGGAAAGAATGAGGCCCCTATGGAGGATGTACCTCAGGGGAACGGATGGTAAGTGTGCTTTATGCATGTTTTATGCCCGGGCAATATCAATACGTCTCCTAAGTAATCTAAGTAAATGTCATCCTCACCGTGTTGGGACATGGGCGGCCAAGAGAGAATGAGGCCCGTATGAAGGATGTACCTTAGGGGAACGGATGCTAAGTGTGCTAAAAATGTAATGGCCATGTACATAAATCTCTTACGGGAAAGCTTTACATTACTAATTTATGCTTCAGGACTCTCCGTGAATTATTATAATTTACTACGTTGTAATCAAAATCGTGTTTTGGGGTATTTCTTAGTGTTTTATAAGGCAAAGTTGCAGCCAAATATATTTTTATTGAGCCAAATATTTAGAGACCATAAGCTATTGGTTAATTGTGCGAATATTGGAATGGAACGTTATCTAACATGTCTATAGGACAGCATAGTGGTGAATACCACCATTATTTATAGTTCTATAATAGTTAACGGATACAACTTGCTTGAACTTTCCATAAAATATAAGATGTGTGAAGTTGACAATGGCATCTAAAATCGAAGATCGGAATTCGAATATCGAGCTGGTGCGAATATCGAGCCAGCTCTAAGATCGACATTCAAACATGAAACGCGGATATCGAGCTGGTGCGAATATCGAGCCAGCTCTGAAATCGACATTCAAACATGAAACGCGAATATCGAGCTGGTGCGAATATCGAGCCATCTCTGAGATCGACATTCAAACGTTCATGGCGAATATCGATCTGGTGCGAATATCGAGCCAGCTCTGAGATCGTCATTCAAACATTCAACGCGAATATCGAGCTGGTGCGAATATCGAGCCAGCTCTGAGATCGACATTCAAACATTCAACGCGAATATCGAGCTGGTGCAAATATCGAGCCAGCTCTGACATCGACATTCAAACATTAAACGGGAATATCGAGCTGGTGCGAATATCGCTGAGATCCACATTCAAACATTAACCGCAAATATCGAGCTAGGTTGAATATCGAGACAGCTGTGAGATCAACATAATTACATTCAAACATGAAACGCGCATATCAAACTGGTGCGAATATCGAGCCAGCTCTGACATCCACATTCAAACATTAAAGGCGAATATCGAGCTGGTGCGAATATCGAGCCAGCTATGGCATCGACATTCCAAAAATAAACGCGAATATCGATCTGATGCGAATATCGAGCCAGCTCTGAATTCGACATTCAAACATTAAACGCGAATATCGAGCTGGTGCGAATATCGAGCAAGCTCTGAGATCGACATTCAAACATTAAACGCGAATATCGAGCTGGTGCGAATATCGAGCCAGCTCTGAGATCGACATTCAAACATTTAACGCGAATATCGAGCTGGTGCGAATATCGAGCCAGCTCTGTACAACTGTAAGTAAAAACCACGTAAGGACCACTCGAAACGTGTCGGTTAAAACTTTGAATTTATGTCTGTTTATTGCACTGCTGATGCCATAAATAGTTTGGGACCGGGAACACTTATAATTAATACTCTGCTTTTAAACACTTATTCTTGATTCAATTATTTCGAATTGCAATACTAGGAGATTTATTTGTATTTACATGTTGATGTTTTGTGATTACTTAAACATTAATTATAGCCTCCAAATGCTTTGCATTGACCGTTTCAAGGCGGTTGCCCAAGTTTTAATTATGTTTTGTGTTCCAGAGCCGCAGTGCGTTTGTTTCGTGCTTTTCGTAGTGTATTCAGTACTACCGGTATAAATGTCATGAAATAACGACCTTTGATGTTAATAAAGTTTCCTTGCTGGAGTTTAATTTAATTTTATATTCACTGTTTCAGGCGTGTTGTTCGTCGTGGACTCCGCTGACAGGGAACGCATCCCGGAGGCCCGGGAGGAGCTGCTCCGCATTTTAGACACGCAGGAAATGAAGAACGTGCCTCTGGTGGTCATAGCCAACAAGCGGGACCTGCCAGGTAGGTTCCTTGGATAAATATTATAGCACATTCTCTTGAAATTTTATCGTATAATTTCTTAGCGCATTGAATACCACGATTGTTTCCGAGTTTTCTCTCGAAATGATGTGCAATTACGTTGTTTGCGAGTAATACTGTTTCCAAGAACGCACATAATGTTTGCTTTTCCCATCGTTTCATTTTAAAATTGCGAATTATGAAAACGCATGTTAGTTGTTAACACTTAACATTCAATGATAAACAAATTACTACTATAATATATAATATTAGCACTTCAATAAAAGCATTGAATATTGTGTAAGACTCTGTGGCTACTCTAACTTGAAGTTGTTGTTTAACAATACGTAGCTGTACAAAGTAACATTCAGGGGCCATAGCCTCAAAGCTCCTAGGGAAAATCTTAACTTAAGGCACATTTAAGTAAAAAAATTCAAATAGGATTTTCCTTGTAAAATCATAATTTTGTTGATTCTTTACCAAACTAAAACCACTTTTTACAAAATAAACTTTAAATGAACCAGCCTCAGACCTAAGGAATTTTATGATTTTAAGGAATTTACTTCTTAAGTTTTCCCTACAGAGCTGTGTGGATATAGGCCCAGAAGTGCATTAGTCATGTGTACGTGCATGGTGTTAAACTGAAATATTATTGTAAAATAGCGAGGTATAAATCCGTACCAACAATGTCTTGGCTGCTTGTTTGCTGTTACATTTAATGATTGGTCTGTTGTTTCCAGGGTCAGTCGACTGTAAAGAACTCGGTAAACGCCTTCAACTTCCGCAAATGTCAACGCGACCTTGGGTTATCCACAGCGCATGCGCGACAACAGGAGAGGGCATCTGCGAATCAATGGAGTCGCTCGCGAAAATGGTGAAAGAATACAAGTCCAAGAACAAGTGAATGCGTAAACTGAACAATATCACGTGATATCCATTACGCGCATGCCCAGTGATCTTCATCAGGAGTGCGCATGCTCACGATGCGCACGCATCGCAATAAACTGTGACAAGATGGCTGCCGGTCCCCTCCCACGCCGAAAGAGAACGCTGCAGATCCACAGACACGTCTCGTGACGTTGCTCGATATGCAGAAGGACGTTCACGTAAGCGTTCGATACGAGGAACGGCGGACGCGTTTAATCTAGTCATTGCAACGACTAACACACTTGCTATAATGTACAGCAATGTCCATGATTGACTTTTACAATACAATGTACTAATAAAAATGTGCATTGCACATGTCTTGTTCGTGTTGAGCTCAGGGAATGAATTAAAACTATTTATAAGAGTATGAAAACGATTTTGAAAGTAAAGCACCGGTAAATGTGCGTGTTAATTATTTAAGTTGTATGCACTTAACTTTCGATAAGTAGTGATGTTAGTGTATGTACATCAGTTGAGGAAGTATTTAAAAGTTAGATTGTAAGTGGATTGTCTTATAATTGCGTGTTTGATGATCTCCTAAACATCCTTATAGAGTCTGATCTCCTAAACATCCTTATAGAGTCTGATCTCCTAAACATCCTTATAGAGTCCGCATTCAAAACACAACCATTATTCGCAGGCGCAACACTATCTATGAAAAGGAAGATGATGCGATGATTTACGGAAAAATAATTACGGCCAGTGACTTATCTTGGTAGAATTCGAGTGTGCACACAGTTTGCGAAATCGTTGTAGTTGTCAGACGCGGATATGTTGACTCACCATTTTAGCGGAACGGGAATATTCAGTAACTGAAAAATGCAATCAACAAACTGCTTTTGTTATCTCTTAAATGTTGGAATACATATAGAAAAGGTGCGATATCGCAAAAAAAACAACAACAACAAACTTGTTGGCCAATTTTAGACGGGGCGTACGTCGTTTTCACCCCTCTAAATGCACCTTGGTGATTTCACTAAAATTCAAAGGCATTTATAAAACAAACAATGTATGGAAGCTTTTTTTCATGATTAGATAACGCGTGTGTTTTATTTTTGCAAATAAAACGATATGTAGTTGGATACAATCTCATTAATCATAATCTCCAGTCTGACGATAATACAAGACTGAAGTATCCTCCTGCCTTACAGAAAAAGGTTTTAGAGTGAGCGTTACAATTTGATTTTTAGAAAGTTGGCGGAAGCCAACGGTCTTTTGAAAGGGTAATATCCAAAACAGGCATCGCGGAAAACTACTTCTTTTCTGTGCAGGCTATTAGTCAGTAAATCGAAACCAGAAAGAGTCCGTCTTAAAAACAGCAAAATTATACACCTGTTTTCTTACATTTTAATTATGTAAAGCTAATGTATGTAATATGTATTATAATGTGTATATCATGTGGATTATTACAATTACACTTTGTAACAAAGGTTAATTACAAAAAATAATTTAACTTTAAACTAATGACACCCCTACTTTTGCTATTTGCTTGTATGTAACCGAAATATTCAACGGAGTGTCCCAGAATAAGACCACACAATTAATGCGCTACATCGGTTATTTTTGACTCGTTGCGAAAGTGTTTTTTCTTGTTACTAATTCTCATTCTGACTATTTTGTCAACAAATTACCGCAATTTATTAATTTTAAACAGTACTATGGAAAATTGAGAGCTTGCATCGTATGACCTACTTTTGACGAAGTAGGCTACGAACAAATATCTATAAATAAACCTGTTTATTTATAGATCTTTGGCTACGAAGCACTAACAATTGGTGCGCCGATTGACTTGTTAACTGGCATGTATGTTATTCCGTTTGCAGTAGATAATTAGCTCGACAAAAATATTTTTTCGTTACTTACAAAGGTGGGGAATGGAACTTCATTTAAACAAATGTATTTAAACAAATGTTCCCTTTTAGCAAGAATGCACTCATGATTCACATGCTTTTAGTACCTTTTGTCGCCAACAGTCTTTCTACGCTGCCAGCGTTTTGATAATGAGATTGCAGTTGGATAGTGCTGATGCTGGCACTCGGCCAACTCGAAGACGTACTAAGCGGATAAGAACACTTCAGTACTCATTCTTTGAACGTCCTTTATAGCTTAGGTCAAGTAATCTGGAGAATTGTGGTCGGTTGAAAACCCTGGAAATCGCGAAAATAATTTGTGAATGAACGCTCATGTTATAGTGTGGTTGAGGCTGCAGTAACACACCACTACTAGTACATTGGTGTCCGCCTTGTGAATGAATGCATGTATAGGTTAAAAGTAGAGAACACTATATATGAGGCGTGTCGTGGGAAACCCGGGCTTAATGCATGTGCGTCCGCACAGGCTAATCCAGGACGACACTTTCCGCTTTAATGGTATTTTCTGTTTCAATGAAGTACTAGTATCTTCTAAACATCTTCTAAACATAAATCCGCTGTAGGTGGAAAATGTCTTCCGGATTAGCCTGTGAGGACTGCACAGACTAATCCGGGACGACACTTTACGCACATGGTCATCCTAGATTACTACTACAGTAATAATTAATCTACATTTGAGCTCCAAAGTGTTTATAATGTAGGATTATCATGTGCGCAAAGAGTAGGCGTCGCATTCACAAAGCTCCCAGGATAATCTTACTTAATTTAGGCAAACATTTCAAGTCAACTTTTCAATGTTAATTCGGCGAGTTTGTACACAAAATTAATTAAGAAACAACTTTTTGATCTTTACTAGAATAACATATATATTATTGTAAAGCCATACACGTAAGAAATTTTTATACTTTTAGGAAATTTACTTTATGGGTACAGATGCTCGTGACGGGCTACAAACATCGTTCGGTCCAAGTAGCTGTCGCCATAAACGTACACAAGAGATGAGTTTTATGTAGTCAAATTTGTCCCAATATTGTACTTCGTAAAATTGTATTGGAGAGTATAAGCAAAAAGAATTTGCGAATGATTGGTATGCATGCGTAATTCTTTTGGTGGCGTAATACAGTCACTGTATATGATACGACAATGATGTTAAAGAGTTATCGCACTGATGCAATGGATATAAATATGGTGTGCGCATTGCAATCACGTGAGTTTGATACCCACCCAGGGAGCGTCCAAGTTATATCCACTAAAGACACAAAGTACTGGTTCTATCCAGGCAACGGACTCGGAAGTGCCAAGAACCCATTCGGTAATAATGAAGAGATCGATGGGGTTGGTTTTTTTGTTAAAAAGTATTTCGACGGGGGTTGATTTCTTAGTTAAATAGTATGTCAATAAAATTCTTTGAAGTTTGGACCACGCTACTATTAAATTGCAAAGAGAATATACTTTCAAAACAGCTTGACACAAGACCGTTAAGAATAAACACGCCCAGGTATTTTATTTCAAAGTCGAAGCCCAAAACAATCAATATTTCAATCATTTTACAAACCGCTGACCTTTGGTCTATATGTATTTTTCTATTCAAAACGCACTTCAAAACAAAATTAGTCTTCAATAGCTTGGTCCACAATAGCGGTGAAATTCAATAGTGAGTTTTTAATGTCAATAATGGATTTTGGCAGTTGTGAATGGACATGGTTTTAGTCATGAGTCTCCAAACTTGTGCCAAAATACGTAAAATAAATTATTTGAAGGCGGCCCTTTGATGCGTTAATTTCGAGAAACCATGAACCCGAGATTTATTTTAATGACTAATACGTTATAACAAATATGTTTGCACCTAGTTTTGGTTGTTCGCAGAACAACTAAATGTACCACAATTTGACAGTCTCAGAGCTATGATCGTAACACACTTACTATTACACACTTACGATTTGTACATAAACCAGTCAGATTGTACACAAACCAGTCTGATTGTACATAAACCAGTCAGATTGTACATAAACCAGTCTGATTGTACATAAACCAGTCTGATTGTACATAAACCAGATTGTACATAAACCAGTCAGATTGTACATAAACCAGATTGTACATAAACCAGTCTGATTGTACATAAACCAGTCTGATTCTCATTTTAAACGATTTCTATCCAAGACACCGTGCCCGCTTTACGCGCATTTGATTTTATGATCAGTCCAAATGCATTTTGTGGACATTTTGCAGGGTTGGGACCGATATAATATATGTCGTGGGAAAACCGGGCTTAATGCATTTGCGTAAAGTGTCCACCCGGATTAGCCTGTGTAGTCCGCACAGGCTAATCAAGGACGGCACTTTCCGCTTTTATGGTATTTTCTGTTTGAAGAAAGTCTCTTCTAAACATAAATCAACTGTAGGCGGAAAGTGCCGTCCTGGATTAGCTTGTGCGGACTGCACAGGCTAATCCGGGACGACACTTTGCGCACATGCATTAGACCCGGTTTTCCCACGCCTCATATCTTATTTGCCACTCGGACTGACTGAATCATACATGGAGGGAAACTGTGGGAAGAACTTAGAAGGATAGTCGCAGTTTATAGCGAATCACCGGGGAGAGATCTACGCGAGGTGACCAACCACTATGCTAAACCACCTGGAAGGTGTTTGTACTCCAATCCCATTTGCGGAGACAATATACCACGTTCACCACATAGACCATCAATACCCCACGTGGTCGCTTACATAACAAACACTTTTTGTCCACATCTAACAAACCGAATAAACGAAAACAATCCGTAGTGTTATTCACATACATGGCAGCTAGATACTCGTACATTATAAATAACAAGCCCCATTTTAAAAACGTTCATCGAATTATCAGGGTCAGAAACGTGGTAGAGATTTGATGTTCGTCCTTTTGACAGATTGCTTGATCGCCCTTATTTGAATATGTGTGCCCACCATTCTGTTGGTGACCAAATGACGTGTAATACCTGGGTAAAGGGTCGCATGAAAGAGAACCCTTCAGAAAACAAGTGAACTGCACTAAGCCTTACACGATAGATTAGTTGATACTATGAAATAAAATAGACTAATTGATAGATATTTTACTGGAACACGATAGAGTGGTTTATGAAGATGGCTTACTTAATACAGACCCGTTTCTGTAATACTTTAAGATAACCAGGGAAGTAATGTCAGAAACTGTTTAGGGAAGGCTACTGTCAAACCACCATCAAAGGTTCACCAAAAACTCTTCATTTTCCAACATATCTGCAAATCTATGTACTAGTAGTATGAAAACAAATCCACTGTAGGCAGAAACTGCCGTCCTGGATTAGTCTGTGCGGACTGCACAAGTTACTTCTGGACGACACTTTACACTTGCCAACAAGAAGGGACTTAGCTGATAATTGTATTTATTTCATTTCATCGTGCCTCAGAAAGTTGCAATTCCGTTGCTCTGGTGAACATTAAACCATTGAGTAATTAAATTGAATTAATATTCTCTTTTATTACTATTTAAATTGAATTGCAATGTTAAAAGGTTCAAGTTTATTTACAAGTGCGTCTTTTGTGATTAATTCTGGGCTAAGTGTGAGGTTTGGCATACTGTTAGCCCGGTTTAAACCCCCAATGCTTTGCATTGACCGTTCCAAGGCGATGACCCCAGTTTTGATCACTTTTATGTTTTGTGTTGTGTTGTATGCATTGTCCTGTATTGTATAGGCAATTGGTCACTTACCTCAAATAAAGGACCAGCGGATGGTAATGAGGGTTTCTCTCCTGATGATGTCTCTGGAGTTTCATTATTTCTATATATAAATTACGCACATGCAGTAAGCCTAGGTTGCCAACGACACAACTTCCCATAAACTCACACCTAGTCTGATCAATCACTGAACACTTTCATTTTATACAAATGGATGTAACATATTACGTCTATATATTCAAACTACAAAATCATACATTGTTCCAATCCATTATTCTTTTCCAAACCGCCCAAAGCTGAATGACTTACAATCAATTTACCCGTGCTAGGTAAAGTGACTACGCCACCTAGCGCACTATACGTTATCTAACGGGAAATTAACTTTCTTTTAATTCGTGAACTCAAACAAAGAAAATTATATTATTTTATAGTATACATTTGATTTATCATTATATATTCAGTTACATGTAAATACTATCAATTGTGCCAAATGCACAGTCCGTTACTTCTTACATCATCAACAAGACTTCTGTATTTGACTTTGTTCATTATAGATTCAGTTACATGTAAATACTATCAGTTGTGCCAAACGCACAGTCCGTTACTTCTTACATCATCAACAAGACATCTGCTTTATACAGGTCTGTACTTTATTTACTAAAAACATTGCACATATAAAATCAACATATCGAAAAAAAAAAAAAAATGGTGAAATATGTTATCAATATGTAATAAATGGTCCCAATGGTTGGGAAAACAATGTTTTATACCTGGGATTGTAAAACTGAAAATAATAATTAAAATGCTTCAACAGTTAATTATTGCAGAAAAAAGATGTATCACCAGCAATATTAGATAAGGGATAAAATGACAGTTTCACAGTTTTTGGTTGGAAAAAAAAAATCTCTACAAATGTAATTTTACAACAGGAGTTTGTAGATTATATCGAAACATTTTGTCTGTTGCGCTCTTTTGATATTTATTTTGATATGTATTATGCCTTGTTGTGTTCAATATTACTAAGTCTACCAGGTAGCAAATTTTTTATTGAAAAAATAACAGATTTTTGTCAAAAGTTTAACTTTGATCAAGCAATGCACTTTTCCAATCGAGAAATATGAACAATACATTTATTGTAGAACAG
Organism: Congeria kusceri; assembly: GCA_027627225.1. Classification (NCBI taxonomy): domain Eukaryota; kingdom Metazoa; phylum Mollusca; class Bivalvia; order Myida; family Dreissenidae; genus Congeria; species Congeria kusceri. Next base: position 29,662,988 of record CM051028.1, read on the forward strand.
GAAAAAGTAAGTTTACATTTTTTTATTTCTCACAGCCATTTACTGTGAAACTGCACCTTTCAAGTGTAAATACATTTATACACACTGGCAATTAGTTTATATATTGCCCTATATGGAAAATAAATAAAATAACAAGATAGGTTTTGTATCTCAGTGCTACTGATATCTAAGATTATTACCGTAAGTGCTTTTACACCCATTATAATTTGGTCGATCTACCCCAAGATGCATTTACACCGTGCCACAAATACGTTTGGGGTCACTGATAGTTTGGTTCAAATAGAAAGTGTTTTTGTATGTTTCTTAACTTCATTAAATATTTAGTTATCTGATATCATTAAATACGAATACTATTTATTTACTACCTCGATTTGGACCACATTATTTTATTATACCGAGACAGATTTAAAATGTCACGTGGCTTAAAAAAAAGGAGCAAAGCCAAGAAAGTAGTGTGGCACCAGTAAAATTAAAACTTCAAAACATCATCTGTAGTCTAGGCACAAAGAAAACAAATATGTTGGTGTATCAACATCATGCATTTGCATATGCACTAAAAATCCAGAAGTATTGTGACATGTATGATCACTCAATCATGTGACATGTATGAGTACTCAATCATGTGACACGTATGAGTACTCAATCATATGACATGTATGAGTACTACATAACGTGACATGTATGAGTACGCAACCATGTGACATGTATGAGTACTCAATCACGTGACATGTATGAGTACGCAACCATGTGACATGTAGGAGTACGCAATCAAGTGACATGTATGAGTACGCAACCATGTGACATGTATGAGTACTCAATCACGTGACATGTATTAGTACGCAACCATGTGACATGTATGAGTACTCAATCACGTGACATGTATGAGTACGCAACCATGTGACATGTATGAGTACGCAATCATGTGACATTTATGAGTACGCAACCATGTGACATGTATGAGTACTCAATCACGTGACATGTATGAGCACTCAATCACATGAAATGTATGAGCACTCAATCACATGAAATGTATTAGCACTCAATCACACGACATGTATGAGTACTCAATCATATGACATGTATGAGTACTCAATCATGTGACATGTATGAGTACTCAATCATGTGACATGTATGAGCACTCAATCACATGACATGTATGAGTACTCCATAACGTGACATGTATGAGTACTCCATAACGTGACATGTATGAGTACTCCATAACGTGACATGTATGAGTACTCAATCATGTGACATGTATGAGCACTTAATCACGTGACATGTATGAGCACTCAATAATGTGAAATGTATGAGCACTTAATCATGTGAAATGTATGAGCACTATATCATATGACATGTATGAGCACTCAATCACATCACATGTATGAGCACTCAATCACATGAAATGTACAAGTACTCAATCATGTGACATGTATGAGTACTCAATCATCTAAACCATGCATGCCCTGCATTAATAAGAGAATTTTGCACAGAAAATCACAAATATACACTGCGTGTGTTGTGGTCAACATTTTGGAACGCATTACCATAAAAAGAGTAAACAAAAGTGCAAGAAAGTATCACATCAACACTTAGCAGTTGCAATGGAATACAAACATGAATTTCAGGGGAAACAATCCAATTAAACCAGTTATGTGTTTAACAGTTTCATGAAACAATAAATTATTAACTGCTATGAGCATCGTTATCGTGAAATATATATAACTAACAACAAATACTACACACCTTTTCCATTTTAAAAATATACTACAAAAAGGTTTTTGTTTTTGTGTGTGTGTATTTTTTAAAATTTCCTGATAATGTATAATTTAACGTATTACCTTTATTCAAGTCTTTGAACATAACTTCGTGATTTCTTGATTGTCAGAAGCAAAGAAACAGTTGAGAAAACAATTATGGGAAAAGTCTTATGAGAAACAATACATTACAATGGCAGTTATAATTATACATAAAAGTCAAGGACTGACAACATACTGGTAAACATGCTAAATGCTTCACAGCGCATAACAATCTTTCACAGAAGTCCAGTTAAAAGATATGTAGACAGAGATGCCTGTTAGTATTACGAAAATAAATCATTGGTAAAACCCTGAAGAGGTAATTGAACTGCTACTTTGGAATATAAAAGGGCAACATCGAGGATTGTTGCTGTGTTCAAAAATAAGATCTCTGACTATCTTGCTAGGAAAACTATCTGAAGAATCGCAGCTTTTCTTCCAGCCACTCTACTGTCAGCTCATCTGTACTTCTTATTTCAAAGTCCTGGAACATCATAAACAACAAAATATTTAACACATTTGAGTTATTTGTTCATTCGAATATTCATGGTGATAAAGAAAAGAGAGAGTCAACTACATTTGTGTACATTAGAATTAGATTGTATGGAAAGACTTTCAAAAGCAATTATTAAAAATAAAATGCAATTTTTTTTTGCCTCTCTATATCTATCAAAATGCAAAAATATTCTGCTAAACATTTATCACGGACGCAGATCTACTAATTTGGTTTCTAAAATAATGCTCACTTGGTACTGATATATACAACAAAAGACACAGTAGTATAAATGACAGAGAACCTGCCCTTGGTACTGATATATACAACAAAAGACACAGCAGTATAAATGACAGAGAACCTGCCACTTGGTACTGATATATACAACAAACGACAGAGTAGTATATATGACAGAGAACCGGCCCTTCAAAGACAGACACAGTAGTATAAATGACAGAGAACCTGCCCTTCAAAGATGGACATAGTAGTATAAATGACAGAGAACCTGCCACTTGGTACTGATATATACAACAAAAGACACAGTAGTATAAATGACAGAGAACCTGCCACTGGTACTGATATATGCAACAAAAGACACAGAAGTATAAATGACAGAGAACCTGCCACTTGGTACTGATATATACAACAAAAGACACAGTAGTATAAATGACAGAAAACCTGCCACTTGGTACTGATATATACAACAAAAGACACAGTAGTATAAATGACAGAGAACCCGCCCTTCAAAGACAGACACAGTAGTATAAATGACAGAGAACCTGCCCTTCAAAGACAGACATAGTAGAATAAATGACAGAGAACCTGCCCTTCAAAGACAGACATAGTAGTATAAATGACAGAGAACCGGCCCTTCAAAGACAGACATAGTAGTATAAATGACAGAGAACCTGCCCTTCAAAGACAGACACAGTAGTATAAATGACAGAGAACCGGCCCTTCAAAGACAGACATAGTAGTATAAATGACAGAGAACCGGCCCTTCAAAGACAAACATAGTAGTATAAATGACAGAGAACCGGCCCTTCAAAGACAGACACAGTAGTATAAATGACAGAGAACCTGCCCTTCAAAGACAGACATAGTAGTATAAACGACAGAGAACCGGCCCATCAAAGACAGACACAGTAGTATAAATGACAGAGAACCTGCCCTTCAAAGACAGACATAGTAGTATAAATGACAGAGAACCGGCCCTTCAAAGACAGATACAGTAGTATAAATGACAGAGAACCTGCCCTTCAAAGACAGACACAGTAGTATAAATGACAGAGAACCTGCCCTTCAAAGACAGATACAGTAGTATAAATGACAGAGAACCGGCCCTTCAAAGACAGACATAGTAGTATAAATGACAGAGAACCTGCCCTTCAAAGACAGACATAGTAGTATAAATGACAGAGAACCGGCCCTTCAAAGACAAACATAGTAGTATAAATGACAGAGAACCTGCCCTTCAAAGACAGATACAGTAGTATAAATGACAGAGAACCGGCCCTTCAAAGACAGATACAGTAGTATAAATGACAGAGAACCTGCCCTTCAAAGACAGATACAGTAGTATAAATGACAGAGAACCTGCCCTTCAAAGACAGACATAGTAGTATAAATGACAGAGAACCTGCCCTTCAAAGACAGATACAGTAGTATAAATGACAGAGAACCGGCCCTTCAAAGACAGACATAGTAGTATAAATGACAGAGAACCGGCCCTTCAAAGACAGATACAGTAGTATAAATGACAGAGAACCGGCCCTTCAAAGACAGACATAGTAGTATAAATGACAGAGAACCGGCCCTTCAAAGACAGATACAGTAGTATAAATGACAGAGAACCTGCCCTTCAAAGACAGACATAGTAGAATAAATGACAGAGAACCTGCCCTTCAAAGACAGACATAGTAGTATAAATGACAGAGAACCGGCCCTTCAAAGACAGACATAGTAGTATAAATGACAGAGAACCTGCCCTTCAAAGACAGACACAGTAGTATAAATGACAGAGAACCGGCCCTTCAAAGACAGACATAGTAGTATAAATGACAGAGAACCGGCCCTTCAAAGACAGATACAGTAGTATAAATGACAGAGAACCGGCCCTTCAAAGACAGACATAGTAGTATAAATGACAGAGAACCGGCCCTTCAAAGACAGACATAGTAGTATAAATGACAGAGAACCGGCCCTTCAAAGACAGACATAGTAGTATAAATGACAGAGAACCTGCCCTTCAAAGACAGAAACAGTAGTATAAATGACAGAGAACCTGCCCTTCAAAGACAGACATAGTAGTATAAATGACAGAGAACCTGCCCTTCAAAGACAGATACAGTAGTATAAATGACAGAGAACCGGCCCTTCAAAGACAGACATAGTAGTATAAATGACAGAGAACCTGCCCTTCAAAGACAGATACAGTAGTATAAATGACAGAGAACCTGCCCTTCAAAGACAGACATAGTAGAATAAATGACAGAGAACCTGCCCTTCAAAGACAGACATAGTAGTATAAATGACAGAGAACCGGCCCTTCAAAGACAGACATAGTAGTATAAATGACAGAGAACCGGCCCTTCAAAGACAGACACAGTAGTATAAATGACAGAGAACCGGCCCTTCAAAGACAGACATAGTAGTATAAATGACAGAGAACCGGCCCTTCAAAGACAGATACAGTAGTATAAATGACAGAGAACCGGCCCTTCAAAGACAGACATAGTAGTATAAATGACAGAGAACCTGCCCTTCAAAGACAGACACAGTAGTATAAATGACAGAGAACCGGCCCTTCAAAGACAGACATAGTAGTATAAATGACAGAGAACCGGCCCTTCAAAGACAGATACAGTAGTATAAATGACAGAGAACCGGCCCTTCAAAGACAGACATAGTAGTATAAATGACAGAGAACCGGCCCTTCAAAGACAGACATAGTAGTATAAATGACAGAGAACCGGCCCTTCAAAGACAGACATAGTAGTATAAATGACAGAGAACCGGCCCTTCAAAGACAGACACAGTAGTATAAATGACAGAGAACCGGCCCTTCAAAGACAGACATAGTAGTATAAATGACAGAGAACCGGCCCTTCAAAGACAGACATAGTAGTATAAATGACAGAGAACCGGCCCTTCAAAGACAGACACAGTAGTATAAATGACAGAGAACCGGCCCTTCAAAGACAGACATAGTAGAATAAATGACAGAGAACCTGCCCTTCAAAGACAGACATAGTAGTATAAATGACAGAGAACCGGCCCTTCAAAGACAGACACAGTAGTATAAATGACAGAGAACCTGCCCTTCAAAGACAGACATAGCAGTATAAATGACAGAGAACCGGCCCTTCAAAGACAGACACAGTAGTATAAATGACAGAGAACCGGCCCTTCAAAGACAGACACAGTAGTATAAATGACAGAGAACCGGCCCTTCAAAGACAGACACAGTAGTATAAATGACAGAGAACCTGCCCTTCAAAGACAGATACAGTAGTATAAATGACAGAGAACCGGCCCTTCAAAGACAGACACAGTAGTATAAATGACAGAGAACCGGCCCTTCAAAGACAGACATAGTAGTATAAATGACAGAGAACCTGCCCTTCAAAGACAGACACAGTAGTATAAATGACAGAGAACCGGCCCTTCAAAGACAGACACAGTAGTATAAATGACAGAGAACCGGCCCTTCAAAGACAGACACAGTAGTATAAATGACAGAGAACCGGCCCTTCAAAGACAGACACAGTAGTATAAATGACAGAGAACCGGCCCTTCAAAGACAGACACAGTAGTATAAATGACAGAGAACCGGCCCTTCAAAGACAGACATAGTAGTATAAATGACAGAGAACCGGCCCTTCAAAGACAGACATAGTAGTATAAATGACAGAGAACCGGCCCTTCAAAGACAGATACAGTAGTATAAATGACAGAGAACCTGCCCTTCAAAGACAGACACAGTAGTATAAATGACAGAGAACCTGCCCTTCAAAGACAGACACAGTAGTATAAATGACAGAGAACCTGCCCTTCAAAGACAGATACAGTAGTATAAATGACAGAGAACCGGCCCTTCAAAGACAGACACAGTAGTATAAATGACAGAGAACCTGCCCTTCAAAGACAGACACAGTAGTATAAATGACAGAGAACCTGCCCTTCAAAGACAGACACAGTAGTATAAATGACAGAGAACCTGCCCTTCAAAGACAGATACAGTAGTATAAATGACAGAGAACCGGCCCTTCAAAGACAGATACAGTAGTATAAATGACAGAGAACCTGCCCTTCAAAGACAGACATAGTAGTATAAATGACAGAGAACCGGCCCTTCAAAGACAGATACAGTAGTATAAATGACAGAGAACCTGCCCTTCAAAGACAGACATAGTAGTATAAATGACAGAGAACCTGCCCTTCAAAGACAGACACAGTAGTATAAATGACAGAGAACCTGCCCTTCAAAGACAGATACAGTAGTATAAATGACAGAGAACCGGCCCTTCAAAGACAGACATAGTAGAATAAATGACAGAGAACCTGCCCTTCAAAGACAGACACAGTAGTATAAATGACAGAGAACCGGCCCTTCAAAGACAGACACAGTAGTATAAATGACAGAGAACCTGCCCTTCAAAGACAGACATAGTAGTATAAATGACAGAGAACCTGCCCTTCAAAGACAGATACAGTAGTATAAATGACAGAGAACCGGCCCTTCAAAGACAGACATAGTAGTATAAATGACAGAGAACCTGCCCTTCAAAGACAGATACAGTAGTATAAATGACAGAGAACCGGCCCTTCAAAGACAGATACAGTAGTATAAATGACAGAGAACCGGCCCTTCAAAGACAGACACAGTAGTATAAATGACAGAGAACCGGCCCTTCAAAGACAGATACAGTAGTATAAATGACAGAGAACCGGCCCTTCAAAGACAGACACAGTAGTATAAATGACAGAGAACCTGCCCTTCAAAGACAGATACAGTAGTATAAATGACAGAGAACCTGCCCTTCAAAGACAGACACAGTAGTATAAATGACAGAGAACCGGCCCTTCAAAGACAGACACAGTAGTATAAATGACAGAGAACCGGCCCTTCAAAGACAGACATAGTAGTATAAATGACAGAGAACCTGCCCTTCAAAGACAGATACAGTAGTATAAATGACAGAGAACCGGCCCTTCAAAGACAGACATAGTAGTATAAATGACAGAGAACCGGCCCTTCAAAGACAGACATAGTAGTATAAATGACAGAGAACCGGCCCTTCAAAGACAGACACAGTAGTATAAATGACAGAGAACCGGCCCTTCAAAGACAGACATAGTAGTATAAATGACAGAGAACCTGCCCTTCAAAGACAGATACAGTAGTATAAATGACAGAGAACCGGCCCTTCAAAGACAGATACAGTAGTATAAATGACAGAGAACCGGCCCTTCAAAGACAGACACAGTAGTATAAATGACAGAGAACCTGCCCTTCAAAGACAGACATAGTAGTATAAATGACAGAGAACCTGCCCTTCAAAGACAGATACAGTAGTATAAATGACAGAGAACCGGCCCTTCAAAGACAGACATAGTAGTATAAATGACAGAGAACCTGCCCTTCAAAGACAGATACAGTAGTATAAATGACAGAGAACCGGCCCTTCAAAGACAGATACAGTAGTATAAATGACAGAGAACCGGCCCTTCAAAGACAGACACAGTAGTATAAATGACAGAGAACCGGCCCTTCAAAGACAGACATAGTAGTATAAATGACAGAGAACCTGCCCTTCAAAGACAGATACAGTAGTATAAATGACAGAGAACCTGCCCTTCAAAGACAGATACAGTAGTATAAATGACAGAGAACCGGCCCTTCAAAGACAGACATAGTAGTATAAATGACAGAGAACCTGCCCTTCAAAGACAGATACAGTAGTATAAATGACAGAGAACCGGCCCTTCAAAGACAGATACAGTAGTATAAATGACAGAGAACCGGCCCTTCAAAGACAGACACAGTAGTATAAATGACAGAGAACCGGCCCTTCAAAGACAGACATAGTAGTATAAATGACAGAGAACCTGCCCTTCAAAGACAGATACAGTAGTATAAATGACAGAGAACCGGCCCTTCAAAGACAGACATAGTAGTATAAATGACAGAGAACCTGCCCTTGAAAGACAGATACAGTAGTATAAATGACAGAGAACCGGCCCTTCAAAGACAGATACAGTAGTATAAATGACAGAGAACCTGCCCTTCAAAGACAGACATAGTAGTATAAATGACAGAGAACCTGCCCTTCAAAGACAGACACAGTAGTATAAATGACAGAGAACCGGCCCTTCAAAGACAGATACAGTAGTATAAATGACAGAGAACCGGCCCTTCAAAGACAGATACAGTAGTATAAATGACAGAGAACCTGCCCTTCAAAGACAGATACAGTAGTATAAATGACAGAGAACCTGCCCTTCAAAGACAGATACAGTAGTATAAATGACAGAGAACCGGCCCTTCAAAGACAGATACAGTAGTATAAATGACAGAGAACCGGCCCTTCAAAGACAGATACAGTAGTATAAATGACAGAGAACCGGCCCTTCAAAGACAGATACAGTAGTATAAATGACAGAGAACCGGCCCTTCAAAGACAGATACAGTAGTATAAATGACAGAGAACCGGCCCTTCAAAGACAGATACAGTAGTATAAATGACAGAGAACCTGCCCTTCAAAGACAGACATAGTAGTATAAATGACAGAGAACCGGCCCTTCAAAGACAGACACAGTAGTATAAATGACAGAGAACCGGCCCTTCAAAGACAGATACAGTAGTATAAATGACAGAGAACCGGCCCTTCAAAGACAGATACAGTAGTATAAATGACAGAGAACCGGCCCTTCAAAGACAGACACAGTAGTATAAATGACAGAGAACCTGCCCTTCAAAGACAGACATAGTAGTATAAATGACAGAGAACCGGCCCTTCAAAGACAGATACAGTAGTATAAATGACAGAGAACCGGCCCTTCAAAGACAGATACAGTAGTATAAATGACAGAGAACCGGCCCTTCAAAGACAGATACAGTAGTATAAATGACAGAGAACCTGCCCTTCAAAGACAGACATAGTAGTATAAATGACAGAGAACCGGCCCTTCAAAGACAGATACAGTAGTATAAATGACAGAGAACCTGCCCTTCAAAGACAGATACAGTAGTATAAATGACAGAGAACCTGCCCTTCAAAGACAGACATAGTAGTATAAATGACAGAGAACCGGCCCTTCAAAGACAGACATAGTAGTATAAATGACAGAGAACCGGCCCTTCAAATACAGATACAGTAGTATAAATGACAGAGAACCTGCCCTTCAAAGACAGATACAGTAGTATAAATGACAGAGAACCTGCCCTTCAAAGACAGATACAGTAGTATAAATGACAGAGAACCTGCCCTTCAAAGACAGATACAGTAGTATAAATGACAGAGAACCTGCCCTTCAAAGACAGACATAGTAGTATAAATGACAGAGAACCGGCCCTTCAAAGACAGATACAGTAGTATAAATGACAGAGAACCTGCCCTTCAAAGACAGATACAGTAGTATAAATGACAGAGAACCTGCCCTTCAAAGACAGATACAGTAGTATAAATGACAGAGAACCGGCCCTTCAAAGACAGATACAGTAGTATAAATGACAGAGAACCGGCCCTTCAAAGACAGATACAGTAGTATAAATGACAGAGAACCTGCCCTTCAAAGACAGACATAGTAGTATAAATGACAGAGAACCGGCCCTTCAAAGACAGATACAGTAGTATAAATGACAGAGAACCTGCCCTTCAAAGACAGACATAGTAGTATAAATGACAGAGAACCTGCCCTTCAAAGACAGACACAGTAGTATAAATGACAGAGAACCTGCCCTTCAAAGACAGATACAGTAGTATAAATGACAGAGAACCGGCCCTTCAAAGACAGACATAGTAGAATAAATGACAGAGAACCTGCCCTTCAAAGACAGACACAGTAGTATAAATGACAGAGAACCGGCCCTTCAAAGACAGACACAGTAGTATAAATGACAGAGAACCTGCCCTTCAAAGACAGTCATAGTAGTATAAATGACAGAGAACCTGCCCTTCAAAGACAGATACAGTAGTATAAATGACAGAGAACCGGCCCTTCAAAGACAGACATAGTAGTATAAATGACAGAGAACCTGCCCTTCAAAGACAGATACAGTAGTATAAATGACAGAGAACCGGCCCTTCAAAGACAGATACAGTAGTATAAATGACAGAGAACCGGCCCTTCAAAGACAGACACAGTAGTATAAATGACAGAGAACCGGCCCTTCAAAGACAGATACAGTAGTATAAATGACAGAGAACCGGCCCTTCAAAGACAGACACAGTAGTATAAATGACAGAGAACCTGCCCTTCAAAGACAGATACAGTAGTATAAATGACAGAGAACCTGCCCTTCAAAGACAGACACAGTAGTATAAATGACAGAGAACCGGCCCTTCAAAGACAGACACAGTAGTATAAATGACAGAGAACCGGCCCCTTCAAAGACAGACATAGTAGTATAAATGACAGAGAACCTGCCCTTCAAAGACAGATACAGTAGTATAAATGACAGAGAACCGGCCCTTCAAAGACAGACATAGTAGTATAAATGACAGAGAACCGGCCCTTCAAAGACAGACATAGTAGTATAAATGACAGAGAACCGGCCCTTCAAAGGCAGACACAGTAGTATAAATGACAGAGAACCGGCCCTTCAAAGACAGACATAGTAGTATAAATGACAGAGAACCTGCCCTTCAAAGACAGATACAGTAGTATAAATGACAGAGAACCGGCCCTTCAAAGACAGATACAGTAGTATAAATGACAGAGAACCGGCCCTTCAAAGACAGACACAGTAGTATAAATGACAGAGAACCTGCCCCTTCAAAGACAGACATAGTAGTATAAATGACAGAGAACCTGCCCTTCAAAGACAGATACAGTAGTATAAATGACAGAGAACCGGCCCTTCAAAGACAGACATAGTAGTATAAATGACAGAGAACCTGCCCTTCAAAGACAGATACAGTAGTATAAATGACAGAGAACCGGCCCTTCAAAGACAGATACCAGTAGTATAAATGACAGAGAACCGGCCCTTCAAAGACAGACACAGTAGTATAAATGACAGAGAACCGGCCCTTCAAAGACAGACATAGTAGTATAAATGACAGAGAACCTGCCCTTCAAAGACAGATACAGTAGTATAAATGACAGAGAACCTGCCCTTCAAAGACAGATACAGTAGTATAAATGACAGAGAACCGGCCCTTCAAAGACAGACATAGTAGTATAAATGACAGAGAACCTGCCCTTCAAAGACAGATACAGTAGTATAAATGACAGAGAACCGGCCCTTCAAAGACAGATACAGTAGTATAAATGACAGAGAACCGGCCCTTCAAAGACAGACACAGTAGTATAAATGACAGAGAACCGGCCCTTCAAAGACAGACATAGTAGTATAAATGACAGAGAACCTGCCCTTCAAAGACAGATACAGTAGTATAAATGACAGAGAACCGGCCCTTCAAAGACAGACATAGTAGTATAAATGACAGAGAACCTGCCCTTGAAAGACAGATACAGTAGTATAAATGACAGAGAACCGGCCCTTCAAAGACAGATACAGTAGTATAAATGACAGAGAACCTGCCCTTCAAAGACAGACATAGTAGTATAAATGACAGAGAACCTGCCCTTCAAAGACAGACACAGTAGTATAAATGACAGAGAACCGGCCCTTCAAAGACAGATACAGTAGTATAAATGACAGAGAACCGGCCCTTCAAAGACAGATACAGTAGTATAAATGACAGAGAACCTGCCCTTCAAAGACAGATACAGTAGTATAAATGACAGAGAACCTGCCCTTCAAAGACAGATACAGTAGTATAAATGACAGAGAACCGGCCCTTCAAAGACAGATACAGTAGTATAAATGACAGAGAACCGGCCCTTCAAAGACAGATACAGTAGTATAAATGACAGAGAACCGGCCCTGTCAAAGACAGATACAGTAGTATAAATGACAGAGAACCGGCCCTTCAAAGACAGATACAGTAGTATAAATGACAGAGAACCGGCCCTTCAAAGACAGATACAGTAGTATAAATGACAGAGAACCTGCCCTTCAAAGACAGACATAGTAGTATAAATGACAGAGAACCGGCCCTTCAAAGACAGACACAGTAGTATAAATGACAGAGAACCGGCCCTTCAAAGACAGATACAGTAGTATAAATGACAGAGAACCGGCCCTTCAAAGACAGATACAGTAGTATAAATGACAGAGAACCGGCCCTTCAAAGACAGACACAGTAGTATAAATGACAGAGAACCTGCCCTTCAAAGACAGACATAGTAGTATAAATGACAGAGAACCGGCCCTTCAAAGACAGATACAGTAGTATAAATGACAGAGAACCGGCCCTTCAAAGACAGATACAGTAGTATAAATGACAGAGAACCGGCCCTTCAAAGACAGATACAGTAGTATAAATGACAGAGAACCTGCCCTTCAAAGACAGACATAGTAGTATAAATGACAGAGAACCGGCCCTTCAAAGACAGATACAGTAGTATAAATGACAGAGAACCTGCCCTTCAAAGACAGATACAGTAGTATAAATGACAGAGAACCTGCCCTTCAAAGACAGACATAGTAGTATAAATGACAGAGAACCGGCCCTTCAAAGACAGACATAGTAGTATAAATGACAGAGAACCGGCCCTTCAAATACAGATACAGTAGTATAAATGACAGAGAACCTGCCCTTCAAAGACAGATACAGTAGTATAAATGACAGAGAACCTGCCCTTCAAAGACAGATACAGTAGTATAAATGACAGAGAACCTGCCCTTCAAAGACAGATACAGTAGTATAAATGACAGAGAACCTGCCCTTCAAAGACAGACATAGTAGTATAAATGACAGAGAACCGGCCCTTCAAAGACAGACACAGTAGTATAAATGACAGAGAACCGGCCCTTCAAAGACAGATACAGTAGTATAAATGACAGAGAACCGGCCCTTCAAAGACAGATACAGTAGTATAAATGACAGAGAACCGGCCCTTCAAAGACAGACACAGTAGTATAAAATGACAGAGAACCTGCCCTTCAAAGACAGACATAGTAGTATAAATGACAGAGAACCGGCCCTTCAAAGACAGATACAGTAGTATAAATGACAGAGAACCGGCCCTTCAAAGACAGATACAGTAGTATAAATGACAGAGAACCGGCCCTTCAAAGACAGATACAGTAGTATAAATGACAGAGAACCTGCCCTTCAAAGACAGACATAGTAGTATAAATGACAGAGAACCGGCCCTTCAAAGACAGATACAGTAGTATAAATGACAGAGAACCTGCCCTTCAAAGACAGATACAGTAGTATAAATGACAGAGAACCTGCCCTTCAAAGACAGACATAGTAGTATAAATGACAGAGAACCGGCCCTTCAAAGACAGACATAGTAGTATAAATGACAGAGAACCGGCCCTTCAAATACAGATACAGTAGTATAAATGACAGAGAACCTGCCCTTCAAAGACAGATACAGTAGTATAAATGACAGAGAACCTGCCCTTCAAAGACAGATACAGTAGTATAAATGACAGAGAACCTGCCCTTCAAAGACAGATACAGTAGTATAAATGACAGAGAACCTGCCCTTCAAAGACAGACATAGTAGTATAAATGACAGAGAACCGGCCCTTCAAAGACAGATACAGTAGTATAAATGACAGAGAACCTGCCCTTCAAAGACAGATACAGTAGTATAAATGACAGAGAACCTGCCCTTCAAAGACAGATACAGTAGTATAAATGACAGAGAACCGGCCCTTCAAAGACAGATACAGTAGTATAAATGACAGAGAACCGGCCCTTCAAAGACAGACACAGTAGTATAAATGACAGAGAACCGGCCCTTCAAAGACGTTTCCACAAATGTCAATCATATGCCAATTAATCTGCAGTTTTATCCAATTATTGCACTTGCAGGGGTTTCATTAAGACCCGGAAGCCGGGTAATTCACCCGGCTATTTTGACCTTATTACCGGCTATTCTTTGCTGTAGAGAAAGTGTAAATCAACAACAGGACCCCCAAACCCCCGCCTACATTAAAAAAGTATCCTTCTACTCCAAAACTTAATGAAACCCCTGCACTTGGATATTGCATGTTTATGGTTAACCTATTTTACACAAAAGAGCATGTGGCAACGCTCGTGATGAGCTTGTGATTTTGATGAATGGAATATAATCACTCAACAATTGCTGGAAAGGGAGTTTCAACTGTTTGTGGCAAAACCTAGAATGTCCATACAGCACCTTTGTAATGCCTAATTCTTTCTGCAGCACATTTCTGGTTCCCGCATACATCATGCTTAACTCCGGTTACAGCCTGAAATGATGGACAAATGTGATTCATTCTTCATAAAAATGACTCAGCCGCAATTAACAAATCATAATTTTACAAAAGTATGTCAACAAAAATGTTCATTTGAAAAAATGGTTATACCCGTAAATACGAAGTATATCTGGGTAAACAGAATTTTGTATGACAGACATGGACTAGTATAAGCTGATGGATTTAGATGGTTCTCATGGTTACTGGTATAAATAAGCCCTTACCCACAAAGCTCCATAGTGCGAAAACTTAAATTAATTTCTTGAAATCATAAAATCTCTGTGGCTTGTTCATTCAAATGTGATTTTGTCTTGGTTTTCATCTGGTAAAGAATTAATAATGCATCTCGTAATTTTACCATATTTCAAATATAAAATTTGGATTTCCTCAAACACAATTTTATTTGAAGTTTTTACTGAAATATTATTTATTAAGATATTCCATAGGAACTTTGTGGAAATGGCCCCAGGTGATAGACTTCAAAATGTACGGTACATGGGCCGGTATTCACAAAGCTCCTAAGGGAAATCTTAACTTAAGTTGTACGTAAGTGGAAATTGCAAATCAATTTTTCTATCTGAAATCCAATGACTTCTGCCTATAAAAGGGTAAAATAGGAAACATCTAAGCAATATTTACTAGTTAAAACCATTTTGATGCCAAAAGACCTATACATGAAACTGCCTGATAAAGTAAAACCCCGCTAATACAACCACTTGAGGGTCCTTTATAAAAAATGTTCTTAGTAGCGGGGTGGTTGTATTATCGAGGCATGATAATATATTACCGAGTACATACATGTCTGTGTTAGATGAAGTTTTAATAAAAAATAAATGAATGATTTATAGATAGCGAAAATATTTTTTATTTTGATATAATGTTAAATATTGAATACAGATTATTTAACTTATGATTATGGCTATGAACTTAAATTTCATATTTCAAAAAAACACAAGATTAACTAATTAAAGCCATTCATAGCATTAATCAATGTTATTCCCTAACTGGCAGATAGTGCCAATTAACATAATTTCATACACAGTGGATGTGCTAATCCATTATCATAACATCTGTACCATTGTTTTCACACATTCCTTTTATACCCCATTTAGCAGTTTTTAGCAGTATGTTATCTCCATCAAATGTTGATGCAATGTGTCAACGACCAGATGGCACTGGTCGCATTAATGGGGTTACCTTGAGCATTATTTCATACTTTCGGTCTGGGATAAGTGGTCGTAATACGGAATAGCGGGGTGCCTGTATAATCAGGGTTAGTGACTATTGAAATACATAGGAATACAATCGGATCTTGTAAAAAGTGCCCGCATTAGTGGGGTGGTCGTAAAATCGGGGTGGTCGTTAAGCGGGGGTTTTAGGGTAGTTACGGAATTTTATGATATTTGTTTTCCCTAAGGAGCTTTGTGAATATGGTTGCAACATTGAAAATAATGTACAGTCGGTTAACCTTGAAAAAGGAATCATGCAAGTTTGGCCCAAATAAAACAAGGACACTTCATTAAAGAGGCTTTTCAAAGGATGTGACGTATGGCCCTGAAGCATATGCTTGTCAGAGGAAGGCAACACAATGTCAGTTATGCTTGGTTCCCACTATCGTGCGATCCGTCATGAACGCCACGATTGACCACTCGTAGCTGATCATGGTATTTCTTTGAGATTTCAGGCTTGGATACGATGTGTTGCAAGTCCATACGCTTTGGTATAATGTTTTGCGCTCTGTTGCGATCTGGTCACGATTTGTCAATTACAGGTGTCGCGATCTGTCGCGGTCTGATCTCCAGTTTGGATACGATTACATAAGTTCCGATACGCTTATCACGGATCATTGTGCTCCGTTACAATAGGATATGATTGTGGTCTCGATGTCTTTCACGATCATGATCCATGGAGATCTGAGCTACGACTGGACCCGAATGATAAAAATACAGCCCCGCTGACTATTGACTTAATTTTTTCTTGAGATCACAACACATCTTAACAGAGCGTAATGTGTTTTCTTGTCTACGATCGATCCCAATCACCACGATTTGGATTCACTATTAGATACGATTTGTCGCGCTTTGTTACGACGCAATACGATTTGATACAATGATCCCAATGGACAATTGATCGCAGTAAATCGTTGTATTCGTACACGATTGCAACAGCTGACCTCAAGATTTGATAAGACCTGATAGGATAACCACGACTGGTCCACGATTAGGACCACGATTTCAATCGTGACGCGAATCATGATAGTTACATGTATGGTTCTTGTACTCTGCACTTCCTCTCAACATCCTCTATCAATATATGTGGTTTTCACTTCAACACTAATGAAGTTATGCACTGCATAAGAAAATATGAAGTTATACACTGCATAAGAAAATTAACTGAAGGGCAATAACTCCATAAATATTGAAGAAAGAGTTATGGTCCTTGTACTCTGCACTTCCTTTCAATGTCCACTATCAATATATTTTGTTTTATTTAAAATAAATTCAATACAAATGGAGTTATACTCTGCACAAAAATAAAAAAAAAGGGCAATTACACCCTAAATATTGAAGAAAGAGTTAAGGTCCTTGTGCTCTGCACTGTGTCTCATTGTCCTCTATCATTATGAAGTTTTATTTGAATCCCTTCAATATTAATGCAGTTATGCTTCGCACAAAAAATTAAACAAAGGGCAATAACTCTGTAAACATCGAAGAAAGAGTTATGGTCCTTGTTCTCTGCACATCCTCTCATTGTTCTCTATCAGTATATGAAGTTTCATTTTAATCCCTTCAATACTAAAAAGTAATGGAGAAAATTAATGCTTCACATACAGACATAGAACAAAGGGCAATAACTCCATAAATATTGAAGAAAGTGTCGTGGTCCTTGTGCTGTGCACTTGCTCTTATTGTCTTCTATCATTACATGAAGTTTCATTTGAATCCCTTCAATACTAATGGAGTTATGCTTCGCAAAAGAAAATTAAACAAAGGGAAACAACTTTGTAAATATTGAAGAAATAGTTCAAGTCCTTGTACTCTGCACTTTCTCTCATTGTCCTCTATCATTACATGAAGTTTCATTTGAATCCCTTCAATACTATTGGAGTTATGCTCCGCACAAGAAGCGTGACAGATGGACAGACAGACGGATGGACAATGCGATTACTATATGCTCCCGAAGATCTCTTTGGGGGCATAAAAATAAATTCATTCAGCATCACATACCCAGGGGCTTTTTACTCAGGGGTCACTCTGCGATTTGCCAAATTAGAAACTTTGCTACAAATTTCTCCATTTTGCTGAATAAATTTCCATTTGGCTACAAGTTGTTCTTGATAAAGGCTTTAAATAACTCAACATGAGTAAGATTTCAACATAGTAAATACTATTATAGTATGGTGAATTTAGCTAAAGAATTGTTTAAGCCAAGGGGAGTTCTGGTACTCTTAAAATTTTAAATTTTGTTAAAGAAAATGAACAAGTTTACATCCTTACCACTAGGTGACACGTAGATGAAGCACAGTGGATATGAGATCCTGCCGTCACCATGGTTATACACGTAACTGAGCACGAGAAACCTGGGTTGATGTTCGGGCAGTTCAGATTGCAGCTCCTCAACATTTGTATCCTGAAAAGCAAGATATTTAACATTTCTATCCAGGAATTTCATCTCACAGTGGTCTATGTCAAGCAACTCGCTGAAATCTGTTGGGCAAGTACATTTGGAAATTTTAATAGACCTTTCTAGTTTTTTGCCACTAACACTTTAACTCCACCCTAGCGATATCCCTACTGATTTCCACACCCTAGCGATATCCCTACTGATTTCCACACCATAGCGATATCCCTACTGATTTCCACACCCTAGCGATATCCCTACTGATTTCCACACCCTAGCGATATCCCTACTGATTTCCACACCCTAGCGATATCCCCACTGATTTCCATTTATCAATAAACTCTTCAAAAAGCGCACAATTGAGAATTCAATGCAAAAGGCAAGTTTACTACTTAATGCAATTCATAATGTTTTGGGTAAGTCACTCAAAACTGTTAATCGAAAGACTGGGTCAAAGGCTAAAGTAAAATTCTTTTCACAAAGTGTTTTACCAACAAATTATACGTTCATAAAATGGCTTTATAAAATGCATACTATTTTTTACTTGTTCATAATAGAATCATTGATTAGTTTATCGATAATTTTGAAAGTTGAAAGGTGTGATTTGAGGCATGTCGTGGGAAACCCGGGCTTAATGAATGTGCGTAAAGTGTCATCCCGGATTAGCCTGTGCAGTATGCACAGGCTAATCCGGGATGCCACTTTCCGCTTTTATGTTATTTTCTGTTTTATGGAAGTCTTTTCTAAACATAAGTCCACTGTAGGCGGAAAGTGTCATCCCGAATGAGCCTGTGCTGACTGTACAGGCTAATCCTGGACGACACTTGACACATATGCATTAAGCCCGCTTTCCCCACGACACGCCTCATTTTTAATATCAGAGTTAACTTAACGAACATGCTTGATCATTCAGGAACTGATAATCTGATATACTATCAAGTTTTTTATGGACAAAAGTTAGTGATGTTGAACAAACCTCATACTCTTCATCTAGAACCACTGTCATATTGGAAGTATCCACTTTTACTGAAATGAAAAATGAAGGTACACTGCCTTCTGGTAATGACATTTTAATGTCTTTCCAATATCAAATCAGTTGGAGAAGAGTACATGTACTAATAACTTTAAGCTAAAACAATGAATAAAACAACATGTCTATACTTTAGTAACATGTAATGTATACCTTATGAAATGTGTTAAGTATTCATGCAAAGTATTTCACTATAAAAGTAGGTATTATGCCTTTTTAGAATATGTCTTTTAAAACTCCATTGTTTTTACTTTTTGTCACAGAAATATTAATTAGTAATAACATATTAACTGCCTAGTTCTATACTATACCTGTATAAATTTGATTACCTATTTATAACCATTACAAAACAAATATTCATACACAACAGGGCGGCCACATTCTTCTCTTTGCGGAATCTCATCTCCTTCAGTCTGTCCTTAACATCACTGCTTATTTCACAAATCTGAACGTTCTGCGCCTGTCATGATACAGTTTGGGCATTATAGTTATAGTTCGAAACTTTCAAAGATGTTACAATAGAATAGCAGACTATTACAGTAGGTAAGTGATTACCAAAGATACGACTGACATGTGGCCCAACAAAAACATGTAGCTAAGCTTATTTATCCAAACATTTACTGATAAAGTGACAAATACTTTGAAAATATGAGCAAGAAATATTTACTGAGATACCATACATATCATTATTAGTAAAATTAAGAACTGGTTTTGTAATAAATTTTAATAAAAGTACTGCAGATGTATCCTACATAAATAATAATCTGGGAGCCAAATTCAAAGTATACAATGGCATATGTAAACCAATGGTTGATGGAAACACATATGTCACTGAAATATAAATCCCTATTTAAGGATAAATATATAACAAACAAATGTCAATATAAGTCAAGTGATGTTTTTATTATGTACTTTAGCTTGAGTGTTAAACAACTTTGATGCATTTATATTTATGGCAGTTTACTTCATGAATAATAGTGTTTGGGGACCGGTCAGATCGATGACAAATGAAGTTTTCCAAAATTTCCTTCATACCCCGACCATATTAGGAAGCCACGCGCTATCGGTCATGTGTATATGCTCTGTTCTTTTGATACTTTCCTCTTAATGACACTGTGAAATCGTACTTAAAATAGGTTTGACCATACTCATTTTCAAAACATCTTAAATATGAACAAAATATCTATCTTTAATTTCATAATACAAAATCTGTAATTCTCAATTTATAAACAAATGACAGCACTCAGAACAAGTCAACCATAATGATCTCCCATAAAAACACAAGCATCTTTCGATACCGTTTCTTGTCTTTGGGTTATGACGTCATTTAAGGCTGGTGCATGTGCTATTGTTCTTTACAAACTTATAGAGCAATCTATTTTAATCTCAATTTTAGTGAAATAATTTTCAGTTAAAGTTTGAAAAATCTAGTGGATATCATTGGAAAAGGGGTACTAGCACTGCTGTTAAACACAAGATCAGAATATGAAAGTAGCGCATTAAAAGAGTGATTATTTTACTGAGTTAACATGATTTTGTGGCTTGTATTTTTTGAAAGATGATGTCTGCATACAAGCATATATAATTCCGGATTGTCAGGATACCAAACACGCTGTTATTCTATAGTACCGTGTTCATCTGTATTCTCGCGGTAGTTAACATTTAAACACATAATTGAGCAATACAGTAACATGTACACTGAACTGAAAGTGATAACAAGGTAATTTTTACAGTGGGCGTTTGTTTGTGGCAATTCAGCATTTCGTTTGTAGTTTACACAACTACTTAAGTTTTAGCATGATTCCAAGTATATGTTTAAACATGTTATATGGTTTTAAACGATAGAAACATTCACAACAGTTGAAGACCAGGCAGTGTTTTACCATTTTTCTGTTACGCCAACTTTCACTTTTGAAGCAGGAAGTAAACCGGAAGTGTCATTGTCTTTGGAACGTTTGACAGGTGCGCGCTAGACGCTTGACGTTAGATAGCAACGAATGTAAACAACATGGCTGGAACAGAAGACCAAAAAGACAATAGTGGTATGCAATTAAATGCCCTTACTGTAAACTTAACAAGAACATGTTATTACTCAGACAAAATGATTCATTTTTACACTTACTTCTATAAGAAATGAATTGTTAAAGTAAAAAAATGTCTTACAAAATTTAAGTTGCATGTCCACAATCATAACTATGTTCACACAGATGATGAGATACAGTCGTATTCGGTAATCTTGCGCGTCCGGTAATCTTGCGCACTACGCAGTTAGGCATTTTTGGAATACAGCGCGTTTTATTTACTTACGTTTACCGAAATATTAAATTTTAACGGAGCCAAAACAACTGTAATAAATGAAAATAAACATAGTTTTTGTATTTATAATTACCTTTTGAATGATTTTAATCAAGTATCCATGAGTTGTAAACACCGACCTACTTTGGCATAAATCCGGTTTGCTGGATAAAATTCCTCGATTTCTTCACTCCTCTCATAATTTTTAAAAGGAATATTATAAATTATGCATAATTGTTTTATTTTCTGATCAAAGTTTGGTATTTATCTTTTCTGAGCTCTACAACAGACATCGTATACAGACGAGATTGAATCTTTTTCCCGCCAATCTGTTGATTTTAAGCTCCGGGCATGCGCAAAGGCCACTTGCTTTTTAATTACGGAATCCTGTTATGAAAAGACAAATACACTTTACTTCGTTAAACAATCTTTTTGTATTGTGTTTGTATCAAATAACTAGTTTTAATTTGCTTTTTTGATGTTATAGTCACATCTCGTCAAAATCATCATCGGCAAAGTATAATTACTTAATAATGAAAGAAGCCTGCAGTGATGATAAAAAACTTAAACACATTGATTTATCTGGACATTTTTACTGAGCAGATTTATAAGTTTGTTTTATGATGAGAATTGGACACCATACTTTTACATTAAGCATTTAATGATGTCATTTTCAAAAGTGCGCAAGATTACCGGACACTGGAATTGTTAAAAAACGGTGCGAGTTATTTTTGTTTTGATTTGGATTCGGATAGTTTTTTATTGAATATTTCAGATATGGTTGTGTTTCTAAATGCAAGACAGACTGTCGTTTATGTTCAGTAAAAATTAAATTGCTACGCTTTTTTAATCCGATGTTTATCACACAATTAGTGCTTAACTGCGCAAGATTACCGGACAGCATCGTACAACATATTTATCGTTTGTTTTCACAGGATTAATATTTTATTCTATAAAGCAGACCTGTTGTTGGGCTAGCTCTTTAGCAATGTGGTTAGTTAGTTTCCGCCACTCTTGCTGTAGACCTGGGGTTTGATGCTCTGCAGTTGCTTTTTTTTTTTTTTTCCATTATTGCGTTCATTATAAAACAGAAATATACAGCATTCACTTCATTTAACAGTGAATGAATTTTTTTTTTTTAAGTGTATATATTACAATAGCTCATTTGTTTTCACACAGCCTAACTGCAACATTCCTTTTCACAAACAGTCTTTATGTCATTCAGGTATAAATCGTAAGTGGTACCGTTTTAGGTAATGTCAAATAACCCACAGCATAGGTTTTTTATTCATTTACAGATTCCTTAGTTGCTGATATTCATAAGAAAATCACAGAAGCATTTGATCTATTTGACCACGAGTCCAATAAAACAGTGGATGTTCGGTAAGTATGCAATAAAGACTACTACATGGTGTCTACTGAAAACAGGGGAAAAAGTGAGAATAAATTACCTGCAGGGAAAAATATCGGAATTAAAAAAATTGTCAAAAGTCAGGGAATCATTATGGAATTTGACTAAAAATAAGAACAGTGAAAATCAATTTGTACATGTTAATGAATGCTGTTTTTTTTTACCTCAACTATTCACTAGATAATTCGAGCTATACTACTCGCCCATTCGTCCGGGTAATGCTCTTTTGCGTGCAAGAAGTACATATCTCTGCCACTACTACAGATGTTCAATTAAAGCTTCACGTCTTTGGGGCCCATATGTTAGGTCACTGACAATATATTATCAGTGCGAAACAAATAGTCGAGCGTGCTGTCCTGAAACAGCTCTTGTTTAAATTAGACATTAATTTACAAGACTTAGTATATATATATATATATATTGGTATGACCTGACGTCGTGTTTCATTTACAGAGAAGTGGGAACCATCATCCGGTCGCTCGGCTGTGTTCCAAGTGAGGCTGAACTTCACGACATGTTGCACGAGGTAACTGACACACACACCTTAGTATACTAGTCCCTTTAGCCTTATGTCAGGCTTTACTTTTGATCCAACGGTCTTGGGTTCGAATCTTGTTAAAAGCATTAAGTTTTTCCCTTTTTAATGCTTTCTTTGGCAAAGGATATTGTTGATTTCAGTGAATGATACAATTTTATTTCACTGGTGGTTGTAGAAAAAAAAATTTAACGTGTGGTGTAGCAACAATTGGAAATATTATTTTCTATGACCATGAGTGAAATAAATATTCAATCATTCACCAGCATTTTCTTTTTATTGAATGCTTTTGCAAATAAATAAAAATTGTGCAAGATAAGCTTAAATATCACGTTTGTGTATTCTGACGTCCTAAATAATTCCAAAATTGTTTATCATAAAAATGGTGGGAAAAAAGTGCCATAATTTGTTCGTCGCTAAATTATATTTTTGTTGAATTTTATCATGTGTTTTCCGTAATCACAGATTCTTTAGTAATTGAAGTAGACATTTTGAGATATTACTTAAAAAATAAGCAAATCTGTAAATCAAGTCCCTTTCGGCACACTGCATTTTGTTTTGCTGTATTGTTTAACATGCATGCTTCAGATAGAGGAAGAAGAGCCTACCGGTTATATACGCTTTGAGAAGTTCTCAGTCATGATGACAAAGGTCCTAATAGAAAGGAGGTATGCTGCTACATTTTGTAAATTTAAGTTTCTTTTGCATTGCTTTTTTTAAAGTTTTCTTCTTCAGAATATTACTAGATGATAAGCAAAACCAGTTTTATGTTGGATAAGTTTTCAAATGGAAGTAAATATAATCATTAGTGTTTTCGTCAACCAATTCGGGAATGGCGGCATATCTCATTGGTAGGAGTAAAAGTCATATCATAAAGAGATATTAATAAAAGAAACACAGATTATCTAGACTCATTTCATGTTACTATAAGCCACTCTCCAATCCTTGGGGCATCAGGCACTAGGCCCCAAACTGGATCCCTAAAACACAGCTAACAATTTTATGTTAATTATGTTACCAGACCCACTTTTTCTAGTAATAAACACTTGTTGTTTTCTACAGAACTACATATAAGGCGCGTCATGGGAAAACTGGACTTAATGCATGTGCGTAAAGTATCATCCCCGATTAGCCAGTCCGCACAGGCTAATCGGGGACGGCACTTTCCGCTTATATGGTTTTTTCTGTTTCAAGGAAGTCTCTTCTAACCATAAATCCACTTTAGGCAGAAAGTGGCGTCCTGGATCAGCCTGTGCCGACTGCACAGGCTGATCTGGGACGACATTTTACGCACATGCATTAAGACCGGTTTTCCCACGACGCGCCTCATATTATGTTTTAAGGTATAAGCCAACACCTGATGACCAGATATTGCGAGCATTTCAAGTTCTCGACACAGAAGGAAAGGGGTACCTCACAGTGGAAGAACTAACAAAATATATGACAGAAGAAGGTATGAAGAACCATTCAAAATTGCACTGGAAAATGTGCCGACATTTTGTAGTCTGATGAAACTTTTAATACAAATCCATCATTTTGAGCAGAAGTGTATAGTTTAATTCTTAGAAATGGTTGAATTTCAGTCACTACCGGTATGTTATACACTGGTCTCAAGTTCTTGATACACATTACTAGTTTTAGGGAAAGATCTAGAGCAAAATAGCAGGGTTCAGCACCCTGCTCATTTTTGGAACCCCCTGCTGCCCCTCTGGGCTGGCCAAAACAGAAATGTTTTATTAGAAAATGTAAGAAAACTGAGGCAGCTTTCCACCCAGCCCCTTTTTGAGCAGCACCCTGTACCTTTTTTGATCCTAGATCTTTCCATATAATTTGTAGGTGTTTTCTACAGCTGGCAGTACAATATTTGGCCTCCATGAGTATGCTCATTGTTAATCTTAGCCTTAAATATTAGCCAATGAAATTCAAATCTCAAACGTAGCAGGTGTTTTTATTGGCCAACATTTTCATTTGAAACCAAGTTAGAGACTGGGAACGGTCATAATGTCTGTTAAACAATACCATTCAGTTTTTGTGAACTCGTCAATTTCAAAAAGTTGAATTCTACTTTCAGGGGAGGCATTCAATCAAGAGGAGTTGGAGGAAATGCTTTCTGCAGCTGTTAACCCGGACAAAGGCAACATTCAGTATAAAGACTATGTATCTGAAATGAGCATGGAAGACACATGAATTTTGCACAGTTTTGCTTTTTATC
The DNA here is from genome assembly GCA_027627225.1 of Congeria kusceri. Lineage (NCBI taxonomy): Eukaryota > Metazoa > Mollusca > Bivalvia > Myida > Dreissenidae > Congeria > Congeria kusceri. The sequence continues at coordinate 29,688,917 of CM051028.1, forward strand.
GTCATTTATGGTGTTATACTTTTTAATTCTGATGGAACAAAATAAAATATCTTAAATGTTGTTGTGTACATATGTAGTAACCATTTGTGGCAATAAATGTTAGAAGTCCCTCCACATAATAAAGTGGTAAAATTTTGCTAGCAGTGAACAGAATTTTTAAATGTATCTGTTTTACATCCTTAAAAACAATTTATATTTAGTTTCGATATCTTTTGTAATATATCCACCCAAAAACATACGCATATTTCTGAATCATAGCAGGGACCTTGCTTACTTCATCATCAGATGGTTCACTGTGCCATTGATATTTATTTAAAGACGTTTCTAATGCTCATTTCCTATTAAATGGAATAAATCTATCAAAATTCGCTATTTGTTGTTTTTTACTGATTAACAGGCAAACCTTAAGCTTTCACAGACATGCAAACACCTATAAATAACATGAAGGGGCTTTACAGGTCATGTATACTGTTTCTAGAGATAGCATTGAATACCAAAATCGGTATTCGAATAATCACATTTTTATTCAATCGAATATTCTAATAGATTCTCATATTAACAACTTCGAGCTTTTTGATCTAGTTAGATACTATTACTATTTTGTACAAGGTTTCAGTACCAATTACCGAGTAACATCTTCATTAAGTAACAAAAAACATTTGAATACTATTAAGAATTAAATAAAAGAAATAAAGGTCCCGGTTTTGGTTTAAACCTATTTATTTTTGCTAGATTGCATCGGTTTTAATGGTTCTTTTGTTAAAGAAGTTATCAGTAATCCCTAATCGATATATTTCTAATATATTTGGAAACGTGCCCGTCAATAAACATACTTTTACTGGTAAATTTGAGCAATATATCTCGGCTATAATGACTGTTAAATGTGTGATCGCACTTCTGTAATAAAATTTAGTTACATTTTGTAATCAACGGTTGTGGTTTCACGTTGTCTGATGAAGGCGTGTCTTACTGGCAACTAGAGGTGTGACCGCCGAAACCTCCCTGTATACTATAATGTATTCATATCTCTTAGTCTGACACAGGACACGGAGCCTTCTATTGAAAACACAGTATAACTTCAGGTATCTATTGGTGAAATACGTTTTTATGTTGAAAGAAAAATACTTTTTATGATCGGGTTTTTAAAAGCAATACAAATTTGGGAATATTATAATGGCGTTTTAGCTGTTCGAATAGCAATCATTTAATCGAATATTTAAATAGTTTTGCCATCCATCATTTCTGCTTTACTTTTTTTTTTCAAGAAAACTGTGTTTTTCTTAATGAAGATTAACAAGAAAACAGCAGTCTTGACAGATGGAGATTTATGTTATCATTTTGATTACACAATAAACAATACAATCAAAATAAAGTTTTCAAGAAAAGCGTTTTACGTTAAATCAACTTTAGCTATGAAGCATGTTACCTACATACTGGTAGGCCTGTGTTTTTGTTTCCATTTCACAAAAGTGACTACAGTGAAAATTTTAATCGACATGTTTCCTGTCTGGTCTAATGATATAAATTCTTTTTTAAGCGATTTATTTAACTGACATGATGTTTTCACCGAAAGTACATTTTAGAAATCAAGCCATGTAGTTTACTAAAAAAAGTTCTAAATAGTTTATAGAAGGTGGGAGAACGAAAAGCATTTATGTAAAAGAAAAAACAACAACAGACACTGTCTTCAATATGTGCTCAGAATCATTTTGCTCACAAAAATTTCAACTAAAGACTTACAAAATTGAGATACATTATTTTGAGATAAAAGAGCCATGATAAAAGATAAACAATAAAGAACAAAGTTATTACGCAACAGAAAGTGACACTAAAATATATGCTGAGAAATTATAAACTACACTTGTGGCAAGGATTTTTTTTTTAAAACAATGATAGAACCACAACACAGTTTGTCATGAAAAGCTTTCATTTCTTTTGTAGCATTGAACTTCTACCAAAACTCAACTTTTTAAACAAGATGGCTGTAAAATTAAGCCACATAAAATATATGAAATATGTTTTACATACAACAAACACAAAAGACCATGATTCACTTAAATGAAGTTTTAATATTGTTCATAACTGATGCCGCAACTGATGCAGTATAGTTTGTAGCTTCTCAGTTTGTTTCTCTGATGCTGCTGGGTGAGAAACAGAGCTTGATGTAGTACGGCCTTCCACCTGAAAATGTGGGACAATAGAGGATCAAGTACTAGTATTTGGACATTGGTATAGCGTAACCATACCAGCATTACAGATGTTTATCTTAAAGACTGTGATTACATGTCGAAATATTTTTTTTTTTGTAAAAAAAAAAAAAAAACGTTAACAAATAAGACAAATATATTTACAATGATCCAACATGTTGGTTTATGGAGATACCTGTTCTAGAATCATTTAAAGATCTCAAGCCAATTGTTATCAATCTCAACTTTACTTACCTTCCGGATTATTTACGAGAACAGGATTGGCAAGGATCTTGACTCTGATTACCTACTGTGTTATCTACCATTACATGCTTATCAAGGACCTCAACTCAATTACCATCCAGTTAATCTACTGGAGCATGATTATCAAAGACCTAAACTCCACTTACCAACCGGTTGATCTAATGGAGCATGATTATCAAGGACCTCAACTCAATTACCATCTGTTTTTTCTACTGGAGCATGATTATAAAGGACCTCAACTCCACTTACCATCAGGTTTATCTACTGGAGCATGATTATAAAGGATCTCAACTCCACTTACCATCCGGTTTATCTACTGGAGCATGATTATTAAGGACTTCAACTTCACTTACCATCCGGTTTATCTCTGGAGCATGATTATCAAGGACCTCAACTCCACTTACCATCCGGTTTATCTACTGGAGCATCATTATCAAGGACCTCAACTCCACTTAACTATCCGGTTTATCTCTGGAGCATGATTATCAAGGACCTCAACTCCACTTACCATCCGGTTTATCTCTGGAGCATGATTATCAAGGACCTCAACACCACTTACCATCCGGTTTATCTCTTGAACATGATTATCAAGGACTTCAACACCACTTACCATCCGGTTTATCTCTTGAACATGATTATCAAGGACCTCAACACCATTTACCATCCGGTTTATCTCTTGACCATGATTATCAAGGACCTCAACACCACTTACCATCCGGTTTATCTCTTGAACATGATTATCAAGGACTTCAACACCACTTACCATCCGGTTTAGCTCTTGAACATGATTATCAAGGACCTCAACACCACTTACCATCCCGTTTATATACTGGAGCATGATTATCAAGGACCTCAACACCACTTACCATCCCGTTTATATACTGGAGCATGATTATCAAGGTCCTCAACACCACTTACCTTCCGGATTATCTACCGGAACATGGTTGGTGAGAATCAAAGCCTCCACAGAATCCTGCTTGTTTTCCCACTCTGCAAGACCACTGGAACTTTTTCCAGCTGAAGAAAACAATTTGGTTAGAACAATATATAAAAAGACAATGCAACACGACAAGACAGTAACATATAGGCAATAAAGAATACTAATACTTCCAACTGCAAAATGGACATAAAATAACATCAGTGGTGGGAAAATGTAAACAAAATATCTAGAAGGAAGAATTATGTTACCGATGTTAAAATGCCATCCATAATTCCAACGTAACACATTATCATTAAAAACTGTGTTTTAACTGAATATACATAACGTGTTTGAAACACAAGACATGTAACCCTGTAAACCTAGAACTTACATTTTACAGGAAATTGCAGAATTTTCTTTGGAACCTTGGCCCCAGCGTCTTCAAACACCTGCATTCATAAAATAGTGCAAAGATGATTATGCATGAAAAACAGAGTGACTACTGCATTTTTGTTAAATTATAAATTAAATAAATTATTCCATAATAACCCTAATAAGTGATATTTACAATGAAAATAAATCAATTGTTTATCTGCCATGAAACATCTTGCAAAAGCTTTGTCATTCAGACTTAATACATAACTAAAATGGTTTAACAATATTTTTTTGGAATTTAAAAACAAATGTACAATATGCCAAACATTTTTGTAAGGTAATACCTGTTTAATTTGATCTTCATTGATGGTGGGTGGAGCATTGAAGAAGTGCAGAATCTCTGTTGTGTGAATAATTCCTGAGAACTTGTTAAAGAAATGCAGTATAATATATATCTATACAGCACAAAGAGAGTGCGATAATCGTATTGATATGAACTCAAATGTCCTATTATGTCGCTACATGATTTCTACATGTAACACTATCTTGAGATAATGAGCAGGAGAAATAATTTTTAAAATTTATCATCAATACCATGACCACTCTACAATTCAATATGCAATTTCAAACATGGTCTTGCCATCAGGTACTTGATCACAAAGAACTGTTTGTTTAACAGGTATGCCCCTTCTAAGTTAAAAGCAATCTTTAAAATATCAAGTTTGGTGAAGATCAGATGAAAACTGATGGACTTGGAGAGTGGAAACAAAAGTGGTCTACAGACTGACCGACCGACAAGCCGACTGACCGACATAAGCAAACCAATATACCCGTCCATCTTCGATGGGGAGGGGGGGGGGGCATAATAATGACAAACAGTCAGGAAACAGACTAGAAAGTGTCTCGATATGCTTCTTGCTTTCGCCACAATTGTGTTTAAATGGATACGATTTTTCGCTGCTTGATCAGGGGTCCTGAACCTGTTGTTGCTGTTGGTGGAGAAATCCTTGTAGGAGGACGTACCATCTGGCAAGTCATGGGGGTTATTCACAACCTGCAGGTAGGGTTGCTTAGACAGACTGAAATTGATTTTTGTATAAAAAGAACATATTTTCAAAAGCAAAAACTTAAAAGCCTTCAACAGATGGTAGCTTTAAAAAGGTGATTTTACATATGTAACTTAACTAATGAATGAACATGAGTAGATGTGAAATGGTTTTATTATATATTTTAAAGTAAATTTCTACCTTATCATAGCTTAAACTCCAACTGTGAAGGGAATAAAACACAAATAAGCCAGTCTAAGTTAAAATAACCAGTGTGTATCTTGAACAAAGAACCACAAACATCGAACGACCTCCATTTAGCAACAGCACGCAACTACACTGTACCTTAAAGATACTGAACTCCAGATGAGCATAAAAACATGCATTTTTTGTAGGTATGTCTAAACAGTAAAAAAATGGGTGAAAACATCAATATTTGGATAGAACACGATCACATACTGTCTTAAACTGTGTATTTCATTGAAAAATAGAAGTTGAATAAGCTCGCACTTTCCTTGAACGTGGTATTACCGATTTAAAAAAAACGCTGCTTTCCCCAATTCAAGCACCTCATTCAAGTGTGCGCATGCGCGACTCGACAAAACTAATCTGTCACATGATTATCCTAAACATAAACGGCGATATTTTTAAATTACTTGCTGGGTTATAGCTTCTGTAGACGCTCTAGATTTTAGGACGAGGAATACTATATAAAATCATTGTTTTCCAGGTAAATAAAAACACACGTGTCTCATTTTTTAATGTGTTCTATTAGGTAAGAGGATAATGTATTTTTGACAAATTTCTTTCTTATTTACGATAAAGCCATCTGGAGTTCAGTTCCTTTAAAGATGACTTACGTGACAACCAGTTTGGACTCGAATGCAAACACGCCATTAAGATTGAAGATGGCCCTCTCCACTGACTGGCTGTCCCCCATCTGTATCATCGCAGACCCCTCCTTGGTCTTCAAGAACTTCACCTAGAAAAAGTTTAGTTTAAACTTGTTTATCTAAGCTTGTAATGTGTTAAAAACATGAAGCTTACTAAAACATTTTTGAGTCCGTTGCTAGAATAGAATTAGCACTTGGTGTTGTTGAGAAAAATAGACAAAACCTGAATTTCTGTCGCATAGGGTTTCACATGACCAATACATACTGAATGCATTTTTGAATGAGATTAAATTTTAAGTGATAACTGAAGAATTAAACGATTACAATAAAGATTTACATACCTGTAATAATAAAGGAATGAACATTTTTTTTCCATTTGAAAATTATTTGCCAAATCAAATTGTATGTCTTATTTATCCCTTTTGTAAGCATTAACATAAAATTTTAAAGACAGCCCTCATTATATTAATTAATTCATTATATGGAAATAATGTTAAGAAAACTTCAATATAAACTGCTGTATAGTTTCAATAGCGCAAATGCAAATGTGATATGCTAACAGAATGGCTAATGTAGATTTAATGAAATAAACCCTTCAGTATATTGAGGGTAGAGCATAAAACAATTGTTTCTGATAAAGAAATGGTAAACAGATATGGAAGTGTCATGCTCAACCCTTGATATATGGTCCAACTCTTTAGAAAGCTTCAGTCAACAAGACACGCCATACCCTGACAACATTTCCATAGAGACAGAAGAGGTTGAAGACCCTGTCACAGTTCATGTGCTCGGCACTCAGTCCGTACAGCATGAGGACGCAGCCCTGGGGGAAGCTGTCGATGGCCTGGGGGTCGGCATAGGCCCCGTAGCCAGGGGTCTCCTGAAGGGCCCCTCTACCATAACCACCAGCCTGAAAATATAGGGTCATATCGTTCTTAGTTAAGGAACTCTAGCTCTTTACAAATCACAAGTAAATACTATTGAAACAGTATCAGTACTGAAAGAAATTGGAAAAGGGAGTTTTTATTTTCTATATTTAACGTTAAAACAAGCGACTGAAGTAAGAACAGTGAAAGCACTATCAATATAATGCTTATATAAAGCACTCACAACATTATGCACTAACAACATTATGCTTTTATAAGCACTAACAAGAACATGCTTACATAATTTGTGAGTGTCGGGGCAATTTGTCTGAACTTTAACAACTACTAATACCAAACTAGTTCAAGCAACAACATGATTTGCCATGTGTTTTTCATAATTACCTCTCCATATCCCCCCTGCGCTCCACCTCTGCCTCTTCCCATACCACGCCCCACTGCCATGCCCCTGCCCTGTGGAGAGCTCATCCCCCTGCCCCCTGCTGGGGCCCCAAATCCCTGGTAGGCCACTTCAGTCTCGTAACCTCTCTGGGAATACCCTTGTTGGTCGCCACCATAGTCATCATACTCTAGAAAACATGCACAACAGAATCGTCCATTACTTTGAATAAAAAGCTATACATGTGTTTACAGAATACAGAGATAACACCAAGTACATGTTACCCTATGTAGGGCTCCCCCTGACTTTGAATTTCCTTTAGCCAAATTTGTTTCGCTATGTTGAAATACTTCTCAATGTGGGTATTTTATGGGGTTTATGAAGAAAAAGCTGTACAAAAACTGAAATTTCTTTAGCTGAATGTGCAATTTTTTGGCCAAAACCATGCTTGAACTATAATTTGGTATCATGTTTTGTTTTTGGATTTCTTGCCATTTTTAACAGTATTTCAGTCATATCACGTCGGTCAGTTAACCTACTCAAACTTTTCCTGGGGAAACTTAGCCATCTAGGCGGTTTACCAGTACTAAGTGCACATACCTATGCCAGTAACTGACAACTGCCCTACTTGAATCAGACGTAGGGGGAGAATGGCTGTAGAAATAATTTCATGACTAATCCCCACAGAAGTTATGTGGCCTGGCTGGGGTTCAAACTCACGATCCCCGGATTGACAGTCCTGCGCTCTACCAACTGAGCTAGCCGGGCCTGGCTTGGAATTATGTGCTACCTCAAAAACAACTTAATGCACCAACATATTTATTTAAATAACATTTTGACCCATGACTGACAAGTTTTGAGTAAAGATGGATATGCCCAATCAATACTTATGCTAACACCGATTGTGAATATTAAATGGCTGATATTTTCCACACTTACTTCTTCAGAATAATGTTTGCCTTGAATAATTGTTGAATTCAACAGAACACAGTATATCATTACAACAGTACTAAATTACAAATCTATATAGAAACAAGCCTTTGATAGTATTGCAAGCAATACAGGAGTCCCCTACCCGTGAAAACCCCTACTAATCACCCTTTATCTGTAGATGTACAAAGTTTCATATTCAAATCCCATTTGTCCCTGCAGTATTAAGTTGTTGTTTGTTTCTATTTTAGTAACATTGACCAGACATTCGAGTTACTTTTTGAGTTATTGCAGTACTAAACTGACAGAGGGCAATCATATAGTCCATTCTGTGTACCAAGTTTCATGATCATATGTTAGGTTCTTTTTGAATTATTACAGTATTAAGTTTATTTCTATTTCAAGTAACAGTCACGTGACCTTTGACCGCTGGTGAAAAATAAAAGGGTCATGTACAATCCTCACCTTGCTCTTTCTATGTATACAAAGTTTCATCAAAGTATCTTCAGTACTTTTTGAGTTATCGCAGGATCCAGGTTTTGGAGATGGGACAGACAGACGCACACAGATGGAGGGCAAACCCATAGTCCAATCTGTGTACCAAGTTTCATGATCATATCTTATGCACTTTTCAAAATATTACAGTATTAAGTTAATTTCTATTTTTAGTAACAGTCACGAGACCTTTGACCTCTGGTGAAAAATAAAAGGACGTGCATAATTCTCACATTGCTGTTGCTATGTATACAAAGTTTCATCAAAGTGTCTTCAGTACTTTCCAAGTTATCACGGATCCAGGTTTTGGGGACTGACAGACATACGGATCAACAGACAGAACGACACACAGACAGATGGCAAACCTATAGTTCAATCTCTGTACCAAGTTTCATGGTCATATCTTATGTCTATTACGAATTATTGCTGTATTTAGTTTATTTCTATTTTTAGTAACAGTCACATGACCTTTGACCTCTGGTGAAAAAAAGTGGTGCATAATCCTCACATTGCCGCATTGCCGTTTATATGTATACCCCGTTTCATCGAAATAAGTTCAGTACTTTTTGAGTTATTGCAGGAACCAGGTTTTGGGGACGGACAGACAGACTGACGGACAAACATACCGACGAACAGATAGAGAGACACACAGACGGATGGCAAAGTTTCATGGTCATATCTTATGTACTTTTCGAATTATAACAGTATTTAGTTTATTTCTATTTTTAGTAACAGTCACGTGATCTTTGACCTCTGGTGAAAAATAAAACGTCCTGCATAATCCTCACATTGCCGTTTATATGTATACCAAGTTTCATCGAAATATCTTCAGTACTTTTTGAGTTATCGCAGGATCCAGTTTGTTTTAGTTTATTTCTATTTTTAGTAACAGTCACATGACCTTTGACCTCTGGTAAAAAATAAAAGGTTGTGCATAATACTCACATTGCCGTTTATATGCATAACTAGTTTCATCGAAGTATCTTCAGTACTTTTTGAGTTATCCCAAGAACAATATTTTGCAGACGGACGGACGGCAAACCTATAGACCCCTCCGGTGAAACACCGGTAGGGGACTAAGAAGAAACAAAGAAATGTGTTCTCACCAGAGGTCCGACCTTCGAAGGGGGTCGGTTGGGCAGTAAACCTGGGGTCAGCCAACAGTGGGGCCCCTTTCCTTGGTGCACTTTCCACTGAAAGAAAGCAGCATAGAAGTTCAATGCAACATACAGATAATTAAACAATAGAGATCCTTTGGAAAAGTTTTGTTGGGTCATCCATTGTTTTAAAGTTCTTTATATTCTACACATGCATGAATATCTAAGTAAATCTAACTCAAACATTGTATTATCGGTACTGGTGAAGGTAACAAGAGTATATGTTCCATTCATAAAAATCAAACCTACATTGTACATAGTACATCGCTCAAAATCACATACTACAATAATGGGCATGTAAGATAACAAGAGGGCCCTAGGACGCTCACCTGAGACCTTGTAACCCACTTGGAATTTGCATCCCCGAGGCGTGGCTTATTTTTATCCCAGGGGCATAAGTTGAACAACCTTGAACAAACCTCTGGGCCTTGCGGTTTCAGGTAAAGATTTTTTAAGTCATTTGCTATTTAAGTCTATATAAACCATGTGACCCCTCGGGGGGTGGCCAGATTTGACCCCAGGGGCATAATTTGAACAATCTTTGGAGATGACCACTATGCAATGTTACATACCAAATATAGGAAATCTGCGGGCCTTGCGGTTTTAGGTAAAGATTTTTTAAGGCATTTTCTAATTTAAGTCTATATAAACTATGTGACCCTTCGGGGGGTGGCCAGATTTGACCCCGGGGGCATAATTTGAACAATCTTTGGAGAGGACCACTATGCAATGTTACATACCAAATATAGGAAAGCTGTGGGCCTTGCTTTCAGAGGAGAAGATTTTTAAAGTCATTTTGCTATTTAAGTCTATATAAACCATTTGACCCCCCCCCGGGCGTGACCAGTTTTTACCCCAGGGGCATAATTTGAACACTCTTTGTAGAGGACCATTATAAAATGTTACATACCAAATATGAAACCTCTAGGCCTTGCGGTTTCAGAGGAGAAGAATTTTAAAGTCATTTTGCTATTTAAGTCTATATTAACCATGTGACCAATGGGGTGTGGTCTGTTTTGACCCATGGGGTATAATTTGAACAATCTTTGTAGAGTACCACTAAAGGATGTTAAATACCCAATACAAAACCTCTGGGCCTTGCGGTTCAGAGAAGAAGATTTTAAGACATTTTGCTATACAAGTTTAATTAAATCATGTAACCCCCTGGGCGTGGCCAGTTTTGACCCCAGGGGCATAATTTGAACAATCTACGTAGAGGACCACTTTAGGTTGTTACATACCAAATATGAAACCTCTGGGCCTTGTGATTTCAAAGGAGGAGATTTTAAAAGTCATTTTGCTATATATTCTATATAAACCATGAGGCCCATTTTGACCCCCAGGGGCATAATTTGAACAAACTTTGTAAAGGACCACTAAAGGATGTTACATACCAAATATGAAACCTCTGGGCCTTACAATTTCAGAGGAGAAGATTCTAAGTCATTTTGCTATATATTCTATATAAACCATGAGACCCCCGGGGCGTGGCCAGTTTTGACCCCAGGGGCATAATTTGAACAATCTTTGTAGAGGACCACTATAGGATGTTACATACCAAATATGAAACCTCTGGGCCTTGTGGTTTCAGAGGAGAAGAGTTTTAAAGTCATTTTGCTATAAATTCTATATAAACCATGTGACCCCTGGGGCGTGGCCCATTTTGACTCCAGGGGCATAATTTGAACAATCTTTGTAGAGGACCACTATAGGATTATGTTACATACCAAATATGAAACCTCTGGGCCTTGCGGTTTCAGAGGAGAAGATTTTTAAAGTCATTTTGCCATTTACGTCTATATAAACCATGTGAGCCACAAGGGTTTGGCCAGTTTTTGACCCCAGGGGCATCATTTCTAAAATCTTTGTAGAGGACCACTATACAATGTTACATACCAAATATAAAACCTCTGGGCCTTGTGGTTTCAGAGGAGAATATTTTTAAAGTCATTTTGCTAGATATATTCTATATAAACCATGTGACCCCCGGGGCGTGGCCCGTTTTGACCCCAGGGGTATAATTTGAACAATCTTTGTAGAGGACCTCTAGAGGATGTCACATATCAAACATGAAAGGTCTGAGCCTTGCGGTTTCATAGAAGAAGATTTTTAAAGTTTTCACTTTTTAAATCTATTTTTAGCTCTGGTGACCTACATATTCAGCGGACCGGAAAGATTTGAACAACTTTGAAAGAGGTCCAAGCAAGGATCATTCCTGTGAAGTTTGGTGAAAATCTGCCAAGCGGTTTAGGAGGAGATGTTGTTTGAATGAAAAGTTGACGACGCACAAACGCACGCACACACGAGGGACAACGGGCGATCACAAAAGCTCACTTTGTGCTCAGGTGAGCTAAAAAGCATATGGCAACATGCCATAATTTTTTCAGGCCAAAATGGGACATTGACAAATAATCGCTGGGACATTTGACACTTGAGCGGGACACCTATGTATACACTAGCCTGTTTTCATGACATAAAAAAAGTCACCGATATTTACTCACAACGACGTTTTTCATTGTTGTCCATAATGTGTAACATAACATATTTTCAACTATTTAGTAATTATAACATCACGTATGAAAATGCGTATAATAAAATCGAAATTTGAAACGCCTATGCGAATTTTACTGTTCACGCGACGTAACACAAGTTAAGATGCACATGCATTGCATGTAAACTCTGTGTTCTGCTAGAAAAGCGCGGCAAAATTATGCCGATATCTACATCACGTCATCCGCATGGAAAGCGTGGGTTCATTGACCGCGATATAAAAATTGTGTAGCGCAAAGAACTGTGAAATCTTTACTTTTGTATAAAACATTCGTAGAGCAAAACAACAAAATTTGGTATCAGTAGATCTATCTTGAATGATGGGCAGTACATACTGTTTCTCGGTCTTTTGTCATCATAAAGATTTCCTTTACAATGACAAGCAGTTACGCCGCATCAATAATTTTATTGTAATTCAGATAGGTTAGTATTGATTTATGAAATACAGTTACTGTAACCGCCCTCCATGTATAGCACGTTTTTCACGACCCATAGCTGTAATTCGGCTGGTAATCAAAGCGACAGCCAAGAAAATAAGTTGCCATGGGTGGAACGCGCGATATTAGCTGATAGCGTTAAACTGTTACACTCTGATGTTGAGTGGGTCGGGTGATTGGTTTTCGCACAATACAGGTGTCAATGACTAGAAATGCAGGCGCGAAAATCCGGACCAAACCGGACAATCATTACTGCTCCTCTTTGACATGCAGCCAACGGGTATTGTTGTCATAGGGACCAATTAAAAGATTAACAATGTGAAACGATGTGAAGTTAATTGTTGGCCCAATAAAGCACACTAACATCGATTTTTCTGGTTGACCGGGACAAAATGCATCTGAGCGGGACGCCGGGACAAACCTCGCAAAAGCGGGACAATCCCGGCAAGACCGGGACGTATGGCATGTATACATATGGAATGTTGGTCAATAAATTTAAATCAAGCATCTCTGCCAAAACATATTTTCATTGAAAATGGAGATGTAAAAGATTACATTTAAAGAGCTTAACCAATGTCTAATATCCTGAATTTGTTAACATGTAAAAACATTTCCTTTGATACCAACACTAAATTTCAACATTTTACATTTATAGTTTCTCTAAAAAACTGTGAAAAAAGGTACTAATTTCACTTGTAGGCGTCTGACGTCACTGGTTGGCCACTTTGTCCAAATGGAGCAAGAAATGGCAGGGCACCAGTCACACAATACTTCCCATATTTTGGTTTACGGGAAACTGTCTGTATTGTGGAAGCACATCCAGTCTCAAACGTGAAACAGCACAGGGTTCCAGTCTACGGTGTAAACATTTTCCACAGTGTGATGTCGAGCTGTGATAGAAAGAGTCATTGAGAATTTCATTCGTCTCTGCTGGTTGGTATGTTCCGTTGCAGCTGCTTGTATCTTTTGTGTTTCTTCACATGTTGCTGAATTTGCATGTTTAAGGTGAATTTTTAATTTTATTCGTTTTTCTGTGGTGGAATGGACAGTCATTTGTGTGTTCCAGTTAAATGTCAATTACACTTTGTGAGAGTCCACCAACCAAAAACAGAAACCATTCCGAAGTTTCACATAATTGATAAGAACAAGGAAGGTGTTCCTTACGATTATTGAAGATGTAGCGGAACAAAGATAGTCACATAAGAATAAAGCGTTGAATGTGTGTACTGAACTGATAAACATCTCACAACAGAGAATACTTGCTTCTTTTGGCTAATCACAAAAATGCTGGTTATATCTCTGGAAATGTTCACACTCCATAGATGTGATCTGTTTTGACACGCATTGTAATGTGTGACGTCTGCAGTGCTGATCTTGGTAACGTTTATTGCGTTTATAATGTCAATGACAACATCTTTGCAACACTGAATAGTCATTGGTGTATTGGTGTCAAAACAACACTTCCATAGTTACATGTCACACTGATTGTTGCTGATGGCACTGGCGTGTGTTTGCTGCTGTAACAGTGGCTGATAATAATTCCTTTGATGACTAATATAACCCTATATTGCATATACTAGTGTTGTGTGAGCATAGTCATGAAACAACATCAGAGATGCAATCCAAAAAACTTGATGAACAGTGAACAGTTAATGTCAAACATGTTGAACAACAACTAAATGTACATGTATAAACTATGTGAATACAAGAACAATGCTATGCTTATTGGTGCAAATGCTACAGTGTCATAAGAAGTATATTTTTAAAGTGAGATTTAATGTGATATGTCCTCTGTAAATTACTACAAACTGGAAATTGTTTAAACATGCTTTTTATTAAGATAATGTTTGATATAAAAAGAATTATGCATACAATTATTGCAAGGAAACGTTTTGTCAAAAATAGAAGACACTGTTATAACATTTTGTAGGCAAGTCAATAGAAAAACCTCAAAGAAAAACACAGGGTGCCTTTGAAACATCTGTGTTGCTTACTGTCTATATTGCCTATAAATTTTAGTATGAGAAGACAATTGCTTGAAAGAATTTTTTGAAGATATGACAATACTTATGGGTCATAATAGCATGTATACATTAATGAATTATGTTATAAAGGAAAATAAACTATAATAACATGTATGTTTGTAAACAATGTTTATCAAAATCAACTACAAAATTGAAAGAAAATGGAAACAAGAAAAAATCTTATATTTGACTACCGGTAGTATTAGTATACATGTTAATAGTTTGTGCATATTAAGTCACACAAGCAAATCAGGAGAGTGCATGTACGGCTTAATTTTGATTCAAATAAGCAAGAAAAAATTGAAAACAAGAAATGAACACAAGAGCTAAACACAGCATAATGGACCTGCTAGTAAGTAATCATCAGTACCAAGTCCGTTCTTCCATGTGTGTGTTCTAAATGTATCATGGACATGTTTTCCAAATACTCTGCTTGGTTTATGCTTTTGTTGTAAAGCATGCTAAAATAATAAAACCTATGCGAAAACTGATGTGAAAGGTAGGTTTTATGACAGACTTATTGCTTAAAAATATATAAATATTATTTTTGATTTGAAAACGTATGTCCGTTTGTTTATGTATTCTGAAAATACCACAGCTCAGAATTTGTTTTTGACTACTTGCCATTTATAATTTATTTCTTGGGTTATGCTTTGTAATGTAATTTGACTTTGGTGCTAATAAATCAAAATATATATTATTATTTTTTAAGAGAACTGTATTCCGAACTGTTATCATTGTAGATGTTTTAATAAATACATATGTGGTTTCTCAAGTTATTACAATAAAACAGCAGCAGAAAGTTGCTGAAGCTACCTGTATGTTTTAATAATTGGCTAAACAACCGCATATTGAATTTGTAACATTCTAAAGGTTCTTATTTCAATGAATGCTAAATACATGTAAGTTTTATATGTGGCAAGAATGGCTTGAGAAAAATGTGTTATGATGTACACTCTGTATTAATAAATCCTGCAGTTTGGCTCACCAAGCGAAGAGCAAACATTTACATCAAGGAAGAATCTTCCAAACATAAATTAACTGTAGGCGGAGTGTTGTCCCAGATTAGCCTATGCGGACTGCACAGGCTAATCCGGGACGACACTTTCCGCACATGCATTAAGCCCGGGTTTCCCACAACATGCCATATATGATGAATAAATAAAGCAGTTCTGTGGTGTTGCTGTGGTCTTGAGATCTGTAATGTGCTGAAATACATGCTAAAACAAACATTTATTATCTGTAATGCATGTGAATAGGATCGTTTAACTGACATGAATGGTTGCATTATTTGACATTTATGATTTTAATTTGCTTGTTCTCGAGTCTGAATTCAATTGATTGATTAGATTTTGTTCAGTTGATTTGTATAAATTGTTATGATGTTGAATATGTAATCATATAAAATATAAAAACACCTGGGTTAAGATACTTTTTTCCAAAAGCAAGCACAGAATCACAAATAATAATTTATTTAACATCAAGACTTAAAACAGATAATGCACAAATTATATTAATAAATTACAAATATGAAAATCTTTGTATCGTGTAATATAACTTGCAGATACTTTTTTTAATTCGAAGCAAGGCTTCATTTATCTTTATATTTATAAAAGGACAGTGATCTGAATGAGCGATGGCACTTATAAGCGAAATATTTCATCTTATTCCAAGAAATGATTGATCCGATTTACGAATGTTGGCTTGGACTTACATTGGTTTGGCTGTGTGTAGTCCCAGCTGTCACTGTTGTTGGCACGAACATTCAACTCGTCCGTCTAAATGATGGCAAATCAAATGAACATGGATGATGTCTCTCATCAGGAAAAGGTACTTACATAAACAAACCAACACTCCAGTAAATCAATGTGATAATACAAACATACTGGTGTATATTATTATCTGAAAACAAATCACAAAAGGCTGTGTACCACACACTGATTGAAGTGAGGGTGGCACTCTTGAACTTTTGAGTTTTGGATTTCATTTATTATTTAAACACTTTTTTTAACAACTTGTGTGGATTAAGGGTAGTTTGAACAACAGACACGTATACAAATATACCTCATTTTCAGAATACAATACAGATAAGAAAAAAGTGCAATGGAAGAAAAATATTCCACATGTTTTCTCTCCTAGTGATACAACCTGTACACATCTAAATGGCAGAGTACATCAATTGCACTGAGTGATACTAAGACTGTCTACCATGTGCACGATGAGACGTACCTTGGCATACTCGACCCGGAGGGTGCAGCAACCCGAGTAGATGTCACAGCCCTGCAACTGTTCCTTAGCAACCTTGGAGGCCTCGAGATTCTCAAACGTGACACACAGTTATGGACAAATCAATACAATGAACCAATAGCAGTCTTTTTTTAAAATAAGGCTCGAGTTTGTCATAATATGTAAATTGGAAACTTT
The DNA here is from genome assembly GCA_027627225.1 of Congeria kusceri. Lineage (NCBI taxonomy): Eukaryota > Metazoa > Mollusca > Bivalvia > Myida > Dreissenidae > Congeria > Congeria kusceri. The sequence goes on from CM051028.1 coordinate 29,705,880, forward strand.
TCCTATTTTAGTTTACCTTAAGCCATAATAACAAATGGTTAGTAAAATTTTGAAACTATTAAAATAATTGAGGCACATTTTCTGCACATTTTCTGAAAAACATCTCTCACAATGAAAATTATCTTTGCGTGTTTTTGTGAAAAATAATTATGGTTAATGATTTTCTTGTTTTTTTTTTATAGAATTACGTGAAAAATCTTGAAAGTAAGGTCCAGAAAGGATATTGTACAAGAGCTTGTACATACTGCTTCCTAAAGATGACAATTTTCTCTACTCTTCCATGGGCTGAGCAAATAGTGTGCATCACATCCTGAAACATGAAGCAATAAAGAACTGAGTAGGACTTATATAAGGTTTGAGATGTGGAAAATGTTGACAGCCATCTTCATAACAGAAAGTAAAGTAGGGGTGTACAAATATAACAAGAGCTGTCAGAGGACAGCGCGCTCGACGGTTCGAAGTATTTCAGTTGGTACATATTTTGGATAGTGGAAGGGGCATACTTTGTTAAAATACAAAACTTTTAAGTGAAGCCTTGTATACAGTTAAACCCAGGTAATACGACCACTTAGGGGTCTTAATAGCGGCGTGGTCGTTATATCGAGGTACGGCAGATCGCCGAGTCAGTACATGACTATGTCTGTGTAATTTTAAGTTTTAATGAAAATAATGCATAATTAATAGATAACCAAAATTCCGATTATTTTTTTAATAAATAAATTTTATTGAATACAGATTATGTAACTTATAGTTATGAATATGAACTTTACATTAAGGCGGAAATTAATTTAAACGAAGCCCATTTGTCAGCTAGTCTCAGGGATCTCGGAAACGCAAAATCAAGCGTATTTGGACGCATATTTTTTCAAAAGGACGCATGTCAAACCCATGCCAAGAGTCCTTGGAACGCATGCTTTTTGGCTTACTGCGTATACCCTGTTACTTAACACATACACGAGTGCCTGCAGTAAACTCGGCAGTAGTCACGATAAAATCAATATCGCTGCAGCTGTCCAAGTCTAGTCTTTTAGCTTCGCCCACAGTAGTCCTTTAGCTCGGCCCACACAATTCCAGACAGTTAATGTTAATTTTCATTGGTAAATTACATTTGTTACTCATTACTGTGCTTTAATGCACATGTCAATTAGAATGTGCGAAATCGCAGAAATGTGACAAAAGGCGTCCGTAATTAAGAACAGTTTTGAACATATTTGACAACTTAAAACAAACAACATTGTTAAAATGAGTGAAAAACAGGTTCAGCTGATTTCATTAATTTATACTGTCAATCCAATTTCATGAATAACAACTAAATCTCAGTAATACGGTGATAGTAGTTTTTGTTCTGACAGAAATTTTATATGAAAATCTAGGGCTGCATTTTGACAGGAATATAAAAGCTTCGATCAATAATCATACATAAAGTAACTTTCTAGTATATAACACCTTTGACAAGACATAAATTAACAATACTGGCGGTAATTTAAGTACAAAATTTTGCAACGTCACATATTTTCGCGACCTCGCGAAAATTTTCGTCACCGATTTTACAGGTCACAAACATTTGTAAAACACATGCAAACACATACTTTGGTGTTTAATATCACCAATAATTGCTCCTTTTTACATTTTTGTGTTGTTAACCTGTTTCACAATTACTCTACTTGACAGTAACTTATGCTTTACTGTAATCACCGCATCATAACTTTTTACTAGGCCTACACATTACAAATCAGTCAACAGACAACAAGTTTAGACCATCAATTGCAGATTGTCCAGAATTTACCTGTTTTAAAATTAATTATTGGTACAAAAATATTGTTTTATAAGACATGATTAAGTATTATATATTATCATTATAATTACATAACCCAATAAAAATAATATAAATAATAATAATTATGTAAATAATAATAATAATAATTATTATTATTATCATGATTATTATTTTATTTATAACTGTAATATATTGCATAAATGTATAAATTGTAAAAATTCCATTCACTTTCGCGCGTCACATACTTAAATTTTATTTCTTTTCTATTTGGGACTCCTACTTTTTAGGGGGAAGGAGTCCCAGGACTCCTATTTTAAAATCCTAGTGAGATCCCTGTAGTCTCAATTGACGTATCTGATACACAGTCGATGTTTTAATCCCATATCAAAACATGTGTGCCATTGTTGTTCACAATCCTTTTATACCGCATTAGCAGTTTACTATCTCCACGACATAAGTTGTTAATTGATGATGTAAAGTGTCAATAACCAAATGACACTGGTCGCAATAACGGGGTTATTTTGAGCATTATTTAGTACTTTCGGTCTGGGTTTAGTGGTCGTAATACGGAATAGCGGGGTGCCCGTATAATCCAGGTTTGCGACCATTGAATATATAGGAAAACAATCGGGTCTTTTAAAGTGTCCGCTTTAGCGGGGTGGTTGTAAAATCGAGGTGGTCGTAAAGCGGGGTTTTGGTGTAGTTTATAAATTGTTGGAGCAAAAACTTTAACCAATAAGTCTATGTCAAAGTGGGCTAACTCTGTCAAAATATAACACAGTTATGGGTAATGTTGCCCCTGATACTAGAGTTCGTGACAAATGTTAGTTCCAAGTTTCAAGTGAATAACTTGTGTAGTTTTGAAGTTACAAAACTTTTGAATATAAACTTTAACCAGAAAAATCTGTTACAAAACTTTTGAATATAAACTTTAACCAGAAAAATCTATGTGAAAAAGGGGCATAACTCTGTCAAAATACAAAATAGAGTTATGGGGAATGTTCCCCTGATACTGGAGTTGATAACAAAGGTATATTCCAAGTTATAAGTGAATAGCTTTTGTAGTTTTGAAGTTACAAATCTTTGAATATAAACTTAAACCAGAAAATCTATGTGAGAAAGGGGCATAACTTTGTCAAAATACAAAACAGAGTTATAGGGAATTTTGCCCGTGATACTGGAGTTGATGACAAAGGTTAGTTACAAGTTTAAAGTGAATAACTTATGTAGTTTTGAAGTTACAAATCTTTTGAATAAAAACTTTAACCAGAAAATCTAAATGAAAAATGGGCATAACTCTGTCAAAATACAAAACAGAGTTATGGGGAATGTTGCCCCTGACATTGGAGTTGATGACAAAGGTATATTCCAAGTTTCAAGTGAATAACTTATGTAGTTTTGAAGTTACAAGACTTTTGAATAAAAACTTTAACCAAATTCAGACGTGGACGCAGACGCCGGGGGTAGTAGGAAAGTTCACCTATTCTTCGAATAGTCGAGCTAAAAATTCTTGACTTGTCCATGGACAAGTTCACTGCATAAATGCTCTTGTGTGCAAGCAAAAGTCACTAGTCCAAATAAAAATCCAGTTTCTATTCCAGACGTTCTCAATATAATTTGTCGTTAAATTATTAATACAACACGTTGTTATTAAAATATATAATTATAATAATATGATAATTAGCTCCCAACGTTTTACAACATTTTCATATCCTGAAACTGTTTTTGTCGGTAGACAACTGGACAAGAAAAGTTAACTTGTCTGACACTAAAATAACCTGTGTCAGACAAGTTGGGCATATGATTTCCACAATGCTGAGTCAAGTTCATTGGAATAAGTTAATGGTTAACTATTTGTAACTCTTCCAAATTTTCTTTGGACAAATTAATTTAAGTGGACTGAAAACATGTTAATTTGTAGGAGTTTTACAGAAAAGTTTCTTTATTCAAATCAATATATAAACTTATGATTGGCTTTTTCAGTGAGTGACAACAACAAGCCCTGAGACAGAAATGCAATTCACTTACCACAGTGATGGGATACTTCGCATTGAGGACTGTGAACAGTAAGATCTTATTGCCTGGAACATTCTGGTACGGTCTTCCATTTTCAGCATGACTTTGGTTACTACAAAAATCAATGACTTGTTTCAACAAGCACAGTCAGTCAATAAGAAAAGCAAAAATGACGACAATGTATCTGCATTTTTATCAGGTCTTTTACAATTTTTAAAAACAAAGCAACTAAACATCTGCTGGGTAACTAAAAGGGTACTGATCAACAAGTATTAAGGTTTAATATTGGTGTAATGGATATGCTGTCTGCCTTGCGCTCGGAAGATTACGAGTTTCATCCCCATTAGGGATTCATATCATCTTTTTCAAAAGACAAGAAATATATTGGTTCTACCCAGGAAATTGCCTATAGTCTATCAAAAAGCACAAGGCTTTCGACACAATGAAGCTTAATATACATGTACATAGACATTACTAAACTTCTACATTTCACATGTCTGTTTAATATATTTTAAAGGCTGTGCAATTCTACGGTATATCTGAACAAGTCTTGTATTTTGGTGAAAGTTAAACTGTGTGGTATTCATAGTCAATATAATGTCTTTAATTATACTGTTTTACAACCAACACAACAAATGGAAAGTTAACCTGGAGCTTTCGTCCCAATACTTAAGACTTTTTCAGCAGACTCAAAGGCTTATTCTACTGGGGCAATCTGTGGTCGTTAGTGGTCAAGGCTTAGTGGTCGCAGGTTGATGATGTTAAGTGTCAACAACCAAATGACACTGGTCGCAATAACGGGGTTATTTTGAGCATTATTTAGTACTTTCGGTACATTATTTAGTACTTTTTAGTACTTTCGGTACTTAGTGGTCTACTGGGGCTTAGTGGTCGTTAGTGGTCAAGGCTTAGTGGTCGCAGGCTTAGTGGTCAAGTCCTTCAGCAGACTCAAAGGCTTATTCTACTGGGGCAATCTGTCGCACATCTGGGACAGCTTGTTAACATCGCTCACTCAGAGTGGCGTTAATCCCCAGTAGGGGACCTTTAAGTCTCACTCAGAGTGGCGTTAATCCCCAGTAGGGGACCTTTAAGTCTCACTCAGAGTGGCGTTAATCCCCAGTAGGGGACCTTTAAGTCTGCTGATGGTCTTGAGTATTGGGACGAAAGCTCCAGGTTAGCTTTCCATTAGTCGTGTTGGTTGTAAAAAAAGTATAATTAATGACGTTATACTGAAAAGTCTTGTAACTTAGTGCTTACTTCTCGTACCTTGGTCTCTGAATCCTCTGGCTGGTGGAGAAGTTAAAGAACGCAGGCGTTCCAGAGATACACAGCTGATTACTCTATAGAATGATCACAGATAGGAATATTTTGAGAAGGCAATGTTAAGCATGAAACATATAATGTCAAAGAGATATTTTACACTTGAACACGGTTTTAAACAGAAATCTAAATAAAATTTCAGACATGCATTTGCTTTATTTTTAATATACCATGTGTGTCAAAATTGGAAGGTAACAATAACAACATTGGAAAATAGTATATGAAACCTTTGTTGTTGCACTGTACAAGTATAACATCATTCATGTACATGTATAAGCTTACATTTGCAAAGTTCACACATGCTGATGATCCCTTTGTGTCCTGTAAGTAAAATAAACAGCAATTTATCAATCCATACATTGAACTAGACTAAAAAATTGAACATGCTTGGGCCAGATCAACTTGATATAGTAAAATACATCAAAAAGAAACAACATCTTACTAAATAAATTTAATATTTGTCTTTCATTTCAACACACACATTAAACAACACAAAAACTATGCCTACAAATGTGCAACATACAACATTATAAATGTCTTGGAGCTTAGCTATTTAACATTCATATATCTTTCAGAATTTCTATTCAATTTCCTTCATGCAAATTCCTTTCAGGAATAGTCTTACTCTGAAATTATACCTCAGAAAAAGGCGATCACAATCAATATCAAAACGATGGAATCAAATGAAACATACTGGCATGTTTAATATCAATTACAATATACGGTTTACAAGTCTACTTACACTAAATTCAACCAGTGCTTGCCGTCTTCCCCTTAAGATCATGCAATACCTACAAAATAAGATGCTTTACTTTATGAAGTCATAATTGCAGACTAATTTGTGTTTATATTAGAAATGACAGTGAAGCAACCATACTAAAAGTCAGATCAATAACTAGTTCAGTTACCATACACATTGTTGAATATGAACAAATTCATGTGAGGAGAAATTTAAATCACTTTGACTGAAGTCTGAAAAACCAATCTATATGTTATACTAATACAGGAGTTCATGAAATAACAATATCAAAATTCCTCGTCAAACATTTTTCTCCAAACTATGAGTTAACACCTTTATTCCCATAAAATAAAATATTTCTGTATTTTCCTGCTTTTCTTTTGTCTGACAATCCGATGCTTTTAGAACTGGCTTTAAGTTGTTAACACATTCTTGGCTTTTCAACCTTACATAAAACAACTGATTAGGGGTTAACCCAAAATGTCTTTAAAATCATGCATTTTTCTCCAAATGTTGACAATACACCCGACGTTTGTGTTCCCCTTTACAAAACTTGGTGCACACTCTTTTCCCAAACTCAATGCCCGAGCCCCATTGACAGCCTCTGAAACAAAAAATCTGCAACATAGGACACTCACTGGACTGTTCCAAAGTGCTGCACTGCACTAACAATGTCCTCTTCAAAGGCGTGGTCTGGAACACCTCTGACGTGCACCACTGGAGAAACTTCAGGATTGTGCCTGTCAGGGGCAGGCTCACGATACTGAATGAAATACAATAACAATTGTCCCAGATTATTTCACATTCATGTTAAGTGTTAAAAAAAAAGAAACGTGTTGTAACAAAGTTGAGTAGCAAGCAAATGATGTCCGAATGTTACAATAACTGAACAACCGCAAAATACATCAGTCATTTTTTTCTACATTAGCGATAACAGAGGAATGCCGATTGCGCAATCTCGTATCTGACACCATTGTAAGTATACATTTTTATCAACATCCTAATTACTGCTACACATAAAAATTATTTTAATAGCATTATTTGATAGATAAGATGTTATTCTTTATATAAATGTTGTTTACTTTAAGGTTTACATTCGTTAAATGGGTTATTCCGATCGGTAAATTATGTCAATTCTCGCTAGTTCCTCATTTATGCCGCCAGCCATACTTGTTTAGCTCATGATAGTCATGTGGTTCGGACATGTATAATACAGCAACCGCTTAACCTACAATGATGTTTTTTACGTCAATGGAAAGGGCAAATCTCAAGCTTTCCATTGGTTAAAACATAATTTATGCAATTCTTATGGTTCAGGAGGAAATGCGCGCCAAAAAATGGCTATTTTCATCAGTTTTTTGTGGAAAAACTAAAGCCGAGCAAAAGAAGGCAAAAGTAGCTGACAAAAGTGTAATCGTTCGCCAATTCAATGGTATAGTTTTCTGTAAAATAAGTGCTAGCGGTTTGTGACGAAATGTAGCCACTCTAAACGCAGCAATCGGCCACTCCCGACAGCCTCCCGAATTGCAACCGAAGTTAAGACGAGTGCAACTTCGTGGTTTTCCGATAACGTCGTAAGAGTAACGTCCTCAGATTTCGTGACACGAGGTTTACAGCTTCACGAATTTTATTGAACGTTTAACAGGTAGTTTTGACCAAAAAAAAGATTCAAACTTATTTTTTACATTATCCCACGTGTTGTACATGCATGTTGGGTGTTAATATATTGATTTGACGTAAGATTTACGATGGTAAAGCTCTTGGAAGATAGTGAAACTGAAAGTGAAACTGGACGACGATTAGACACATTTTGTCAAAAACAACGACGACAAATATTCTGCCTCGATTTATAACCAAAGCATTGATCTTCAATCATCACCGTGTACACACCTGAAATGCAAAGCCTGTCATGTTAATTTTAATTTATAATTGATCACTGTACTCTATATCTGTTTTTGAATGAGCTGCAAATAAGGAAGCTGGGTGTGTGAGGGGGGGAGCACTCCCTCCCTCGTCATTGCATTCAAGCTGTCACTGCAGGTTTTATTTAATGACTTCATGCTGTATACTTATAAGGTATAATTTTGTCTTTAACTAATATGCTTTTTTTTAATCTTAAAAAATCCTTACATTGAAAACAATCTTCAATACATATAGATAATAAAAAGAGCGTGATAATCGCATGGCGTTATTTTAACAATAAAGCATGTGACACACATGCAGTAAGTGTGACTTGACTGGTATGCGCATTAGGCATATGCTAATGGTGCAGATTGTATATGTTTAAAACCTGTGTATGCACTTAAATGCTGTCAGATTTGCTATAGTCACCTAAGCCAGGTCATAGTTCTTGTAACAACATTTACTGTATTCTGCATGTTTGATATTTTAATTAACCGCAATACTAGAAATACTACATAAAATGTTGTTAATAACAGCATTTAAAAAATAAATTCATACATTGATGCTTTGGTTTACTTTAAATAATATTTCTAAAGGTGTTGTCATTTCAAAGGTATACCCCTGTCAGTTTACCCGTCCCTTGTTCCGGTTTCGAGTTATGCTGTTAAGCTGCTACAGTTTTGCATATACATGTTTGTCCAAAGTATTGCATGATTTGCTTTTGCATATATTAATTTTAGGATTGCTCCAGTTTTGAAAGATATTGTGCTTTGCTTTTTAGTCTTTTTTTCATAGAGGACAAACGAGACAGTGGCTTTTGAAGACAGAAATTAACAGTCTTTCTCATGTTAGGTTGTTTCCAAGATGCTCAGCCAAGAAGTCATCACAAGACAATGTTCTTTTCAAGTATTTTCTGATCAATACTTAAAAAATGTTAAGCATTTGAACCATGTTAATTGTTGTATTCAATGTATGGTTGGAGTTCTTTTGAATCAATGAACAATTAGGATTCCAAAAAGTTCCTAAAGCAAAAGCTGCATTGAAAGGCCACCTTTCATCAAGACCGCATGTTGTTCATTACATGTATTTACATTTGTGTGGCCATTTTTTAATTACTTTGAAGAGTACATGATCTTTTTGGCAGAATTAAAAGGTAAAATGTATTACTTTGTGTTTTGGTCTTCCAGAAAGGGTGGCCTTAAAACTGGAGATGATGTCGGATGTATGCCTTTAGAGTTAATGAAAACACTGTTCCAAATACTGGAATAAATTAGTCTATTATATGTACTAAGCATGTTAAAGATATATATAATATATATACCAGAGCTTTATAAATGTATATAACATCTTTTACTTGCAGTTTGTAAATGCCAAATGTATTTGACACAGTACTATAGACATAGTCTTACCCAGATTCAGTCCAGCATTTGGCTTCAATACTCATTCCATTTGAAATGATTTGTAGTCTTTTATAAGTCACCATGTATGAAAGACAGTGAAAATATGTGAAGTGTTTACTTAACAAAGCATAAAGTGACATGAAAAGATTTCTTTGAACCTGTTTAACTGCCAGAAATTATTACCATGTGTATTATTGACAGAATCTACATATTTGACAGAACAAAATGTGGGGGGGGGGGGTTACCTTCTTCAGATATGAATAACTTTGTTATTTTTCAAGATACAGTAATTTGGTTTGCAGTTTTGTTTTTCTGAAAGAATAACCTTTAAAATGGTATATATTTTTATAGGGTTTTCTAAATTAAAAAAAATCCTCTGTTATCGCTATCTACATCCAGATTCTGAAATGAAGTCTGGAATTCTCCAATTTAGTGTAGTTTAACCTAACCACATAAAGAAATACTCCGCAAATGTGGAATAAACGTGTTCTTATATATTTCGTACGGTAAAACAATACAAAAACATTGCATCTAACACATTCCGTAAATGTAAACTCACAGCTACAGCCCCATCATCTGTCTTCTGTCTCTTAACAACGTGAGAATCGTAACTGGACGCCATTTCGATTTGAAGAGAATCCACCACCGAACTGGACATGGGTTGCATACAACTATTTTGTGCCACATGGAGCTCTAGCTAGTCTTCAACCCGGTCGTCGGTAACAGTACGCCTAATAACATGAGGTCCGATATTGTTTTTCATCATTTTACATTCATTTTTTAAATGATTCTTCATGTTTTATATTTTTGCCAATATCGAAGTGACGTGGATTCTGCACCATACACAAATAGCCCAACATCCACTGTCTACGTTTAGTTAGTTTAATTGAGTATATGTAACAATGGCTTTGTTTTGTTTATACAATGCTATAAAGTTCTCTTTGAGTGATGCCTAAATGCATATTAAATTCCACCCATTTGCTGTACATAGAATAAAATCATTTTGTTTTCCATTACTATTTACTGGTTTGCGAGTAGTATCCGTGGACTAGCAGTATCCGTGATTTGAATATTAAAAGGTGTAAAAGCTCTCCATCATTGAATGTTGAGTTTACAAACATCACCCTATCAACAGTTCCAAATGTAGAATAAGTTGAAGTCTCCAAAACTTCATATTTTTAAAGATATTTACATTTTTTTTTTTTAAATCTCAAAACAACTTAACTCCTCGCGCACGTCTTTGCGCATGAGCATTAATCTATAATTGGACCCCTATTTTTATCTTGTACTTTCCTATGTTCAGTTTACCAAGGGTGATCGCTAGGTTATTCACATAAAGCAGCAATTTTAGTATTTAAACACCACCATCCATTTATTCAACACGCATTCTTCTTGAAATATCTTTTATAAAAAAAAATCAAGAATTGCAATCGCAAAATGTTTACTTAAAGAAAATATTAACAAATTTGCAATTTTGAAATGTTTACTAAATTATACGGCTAGTTTCGGGACGATTTTGACAACATTTCAATGCAGGGGAAGCGTCTACTTCGATAATACCATGGTTATCTCCCGTTTACAATCAGCTAATTTTTAAGGGGCGCCAAAGAGGTAATAAAAAGCCCATTTTCAGGAATCCACTTATGTTTGTAGTCGCATTATCACCGTTAATCTGGCATAGAATTTAATTATATTACATCATTATGATGTAGGTAATATAATGTAGAATAGTATAGAGTGATTAAAATCTGGAGGTTCGTAGCACAAAAAACGCATTTTCAATTGAAAAGAAAAATCACGGATACTACTAGTTTTATTGCTTCAAGTAATGCTTATTGATTACCCCTTTGGAGCCCCTTATATGGAAAAAAACATATTACGTCATGACAAGATATTTACATCCTTGTAAACAGAAGCAGCCTAACATTGTACTGCAACAAGCTTTTCTTTAAAAGTATTACTTACGCGATTGAAAAGCAAGAGAAACTACTAAAAAATCACGGATACTACTCGCCAACCAGTAGTAACAATGCAACACCATTTTTAAAAAATCTTAGCTACTAAAACAATAACTATTCCATCAAGTAATGGAATCTTTCCCATACAGACAATAGAAAGAATTTTTCAAATATCTCATCTGGTTACAAAGTTACATGATTTTTTATAATGGTACCCTTAACAACCATTAAAATGCACAAAACGAAAAAATGACAAAAACATGACCCAACCCACGATTTCATGAAAAAAAACACCAAACTGTTTGAACTTAAGTCGTTTTAATTTCAAAAGCTAATAAACAACTAGAATTTAACAGAAAATCCTTTATATAACATCATATCAGCAAGTTTTTAACAAAATTTTTAAAAGAACAATTTTGGTTTTTAGATTTGGGTTTGTCATTTTTTGTAGTGGCGGCATCAACTTTTCGTTTCAGATCTCTAACTCGAGAACGGGTTGAGCTATTGTTATGAAACTTCATACATAGAAAACTTATAGTGAGACCTCGGGATTGCATATGGGGTGGGTGGGGGTCAAGGTCAAGGTAACTGTTACTAAAAATAGAAAAACAGTTTCTGCTCAATACCTTGAGAACACATTGACATATTTCAATGAAAGTTCACATCTAGATACTTTATATCAAGACCTCTCTTGGAATTGCGTATAGGGTGGGTAGGGTCAAAGTCGAGGTCATGGTCACTAAAAATAAAAAAATGGTTTCAGCTCAATAGCTTGAAAAGACATTGAGATATTTTAATGAAACTTCATATGTAGATAACGTATATCTAGACCTCGCTTGGGATTGCATATGAGGTGGGTGGGGTCAAGGTCAACATTACTGAACATTTTATTTTTGTGCTGTCTTTAATGCATTTGGTTATAAAAAAATGGTATTCGTGGAATTTCCACGTTTCTTGTTTCTCATATTTTGCCATAGTCCATAGTACTAGTAATTAACGTCAAAGCATAGGAATTAGGTTAAGGTCACGTTCATAGTAAGTACATAACTGGGAGTTGAAGACACCTTAAATAGTTATAGCCTTACTATAATATGGTAATTCATGATTTAGGGTCAATATTGAGAAGATAATACAACTAGAACTAATGCAGGATGTCAAAAATGCTGCATAATAATTTGAAGATTTGAAGTTCAGTAAACAGATACCTTAAAAAAACTATTATCCAGTGTTAAAAATGTGTCTGTAAATTATGTTTTTCATTTACAGAAACATTAAGAGCATGAAAGGTTATAGACCCAAAGATGTATTTATAAAAACAATGTTTAATGTTTCTTCATGGATCATCATCAGTTTGACAATGTGTGATTTTTATAACAAAATTAATGCATTTTAATTTGTATCAAAGAAAACAATCTTGCAATTATACCAGAGCATATGATGACAAAATCAAAAGTTTAAATGAGTAGGCTGATGATAAATAGGTTATTTGTAATAATAAACACATTTTATATATACTTAAATGAATCTTCTGTCTAGAACTGGTATGGAGTATAAATACGTTTGGTTACTTTCACTTTTGGTTTTGAATACTTCAACTTGAGGCTGAAGAACAAACTTTAAAACAAATTAATCATTATATTCTAGACACTAAATAAACATTTTAAACAATACTGTCACAAATTATACTATTCACTACAAAGCGTTAGCCTTATTTTTCAGAAATATTGGTCTAATCTTGTTCATGCTTGCTTGTGTTTGCAGCCATCTTGAATTTTTGCAAAATTTCCACCTAGAGAGAAAAGGGTCAGATTGCATTATCATTCCAGACATTTTGGGGAAAACCCTATACACAATCATAAAGAACATACATAAAACTGCACAAGCAGGCTAAATTTTTTTGTGTAAAAGCTTTAGTTTTATAAAAAAATATATATTTTAATATTTTAAACTTAAATTTTTTAGTCAAAATGACCAGTTTCTGCATAGTTAAGAAAAGCTCTGGACAATTTGATTATCTAGTTATCATAATTTATACAGATTTGGTCAAAATTCTATTGTAAGAGAAGTAAAAATTAGAGTTAAAAAATCTTGCTATTCTTGGGTCAACATATTGGTCCTTTCTGGTCAGGAGCAGATTTGCCAAGGGAGGGAACTCTTACATGGTTTTGCATTGCTATATTTAGGTAGTGATCAAATTTAAATTGAGGTAGGCCTACTTTTCATCAGGACAATATTAGCCTGAGTACCGAATTTAAGCCATATGATTACAAAAACGGAACAGAAGAATCCGTTCTTACGTATACTAGACTGGTACTATTGTTCAAATTTCGATTTTGCAGCAATTAAAATGTATGGGGTTTCTGTCTTCTCTCTCTCTTTTTAAAGAAAAATTTGACTTTTTTTCAAATACCTGTATTAGTGTAATTGCACAAATGTAATAGTCCGAACAAAGCATTTATAATCGAATCTGAGAACCAACATTTTAGTATAGAAACAACGTTGTCACTCTGAGTGACGAATGTCCCCGAAGATATGTTTTGACCCATGTACTCTGCACTTCCTCTTAAAGGCCTGTATCATTGTATGAAGTATAATTTGAATCCCTTTAATACTTTTCGAACAGTTATGCTCCGAACAAGAAAATTGCACTTTGTAGTTATGCTCTGCACAAGAAAAAAAGCCACAGGCAATAACTCTGGAATTGTTGAAGATACAGATTTGGTCCTTGAACTCTGCACATCCTCTCAACGTCCTACATCAATACATGTAACTTTATTTTAAAATCCCTTCAATAGTAATAGAGTAGTAATAGAGTTATGCTCCACACAGGAAAATTAACCAAAGGGCAATTACTCCATAAATGTTGAAGAATGAGTAATGGTCTTTGCACTCTGCACTTTTCCTCAAAGCCCTCTATCATTATATGAAGTATCTTTTGAATCCCTCCGATACGTTTCGAGTTATGCTCCAAACAAGAAGCGGGAGGGACGGACAGACGATGGGATCACTTATATATGTTCCTGAAGCTCCCTTCGGAGGCATACAAACTAGCCATAGATACAACCGTTTACTAGTATACTGACTACAATGACGTAGACTGGTATATGATACGGAAAAAAAACATATCAAAACATATACTAGCGAGAAATGGGCAATTCTTCAATGATAAAAAAACCCACATGGTGCACTGATCAAGAACATATTACACCTTCCCATGTTTATTCCGGTCGCAATCCGTGAAACAAAAAGAGAGACTTTGGAAAAAACAAGAGGGCCACGATGGCCCTAGGTCGCTCACCTGAGTTAAAGGCATCATAATGGCTTATAAAAAGAGGGCCAAATGGCACTAAAGCTCTTACCCGAGTATAAAGATCTGGGCTTTGCAGTCTCAGGAGAAGATTTGTATAGACGACCACTATACAATATAACATACCAAATATGAAACCACTGCGGTTTCAGAGGACAAGATTTTAAAGTCATTTTGCTATTTAAATCTATATAAACAATGTGACCCACAGGGCATAGCAATTTTTTACCCCAGGGACATCATTTGAACAATCTTTGTAGAGGACAACTATACAATGTTACATACCAAATATAAAACTTCTGGGCCTTGGGGTTTCAGAAATGAAGATTTTAAAGTCATTTTGCTATTTAAGTCTATATAAACCATGTGACCCCCGGGGTGTGCCGAGTTTTGACCCCAGGGGCATCATTTGAACAATCTTTGTAGAGGACCACTATAGAATGTTACATACCAAATATGAAACCTCTAGGCCTTGAAGTTTTAGAGGAGAAGATTTTTAAAGTCATTTTGCTATTCAAGTATATATAAACCATGTGAGCCACGGGGTGTGGCCAGTTTTGACCCCAGGGGAATCATTTGGACAAACTTTGTAGAGGACCACTATACAATGTTACATGCCAAATATAAAACCTCTGGGCCTTGCGGTTTCAGAGGAGAATATTTTTAAAGTCATTTTGCTATTTAAGTCATTTTGCTATTTATTTTTACCCCAGGGGTATCATTTGAACAATCTTTGTACAGGACCAAATACAAGTTTCATACCAAATATGAAACCTCTAGGCCTTGCGGTTTCAGAGAAGATTTTTAAAGTCATTTTGCTATTTAGGTCTATATGAACCAAGTGAGCCCAGTGTGTGGCCAGTTTTAACCGCAGGGGCATCATTTGAACAATCTTTGTAGAGGACCACAATACAATGTAACATACCAAATATGAAACCTCTGGGCCTTGCGGTTTCAGAGGAGAAGATTTTTAAAGTGATTTTGCTATTCAAGTATATATAAACCATGTGACCCCTGGGGTGTGGCCAGTTTTGACCCAAGGGTCATCATTTGAACAATCTTTGGAGAGGACCACTATACAATGTTACATACCAAATATGAAACCTCTAGGCCTTGCGGCTTCAGAGAAGAAGATTTTTAAAGTCATTTTGCTATACAAGTCTATATAAACCATGTGACCCCCGGGGCGTGGCCATTTTTAACCCCAGGGGCATCATTTGAATATTCTTTTCGAGTTCTGCTAGAGGATGTCACTTATCAAATATAAAAGCTCCAAGCTTTGTGGTTTCAGAGAAGATTTTTAAAGTTTTCAGTTTTTTAATCTATTTTTAGCTCTTGTGACCTACATATGCAGCGGACCGGAACGATTCGAACAATTTTGAAAGAGGGTCACCCATGGATCGTTCCTGTGAAGTTTGGTAAAAATCTTTCTAGCGGTTTAGTAGGAGATGTTCTTTGAATGAAAATGTTGACACACGACGAACGACAGACAAAAGGCGATCCTAAAAGCTCACCATGAGCACTTTGTGCTCAGGTGAGCTAAAAAATGAAAAGAGTATGCAAAATGTATGCAAATAATGTCAGAAATTATCGACGCACGTGGTCGCCGTGCAATCACCGCACTGGTCCGGTCTCAACCGTAATATATCTGCTTCATTCCGTTGCATTTGTCGTAGTTCAGCCCTACAGGTTACGCAAATAAGCCGTAATGCTTCTGCAAGTGCAACGTGCTCGGATAGCAAATTTGATGGTAAATTCATAGGATGAGCACACTAACTCTGCATGGCGAGTCACTCTCGTATGGTCGCCGTATTAACGTAAGCGCTCGCGCTATGTCGCTGTGGTCCAGATAAAAAACGCACGGTCACATCATGCATTTGGCAAAAATCTCGCACTTTATTTCAGTAGGTCCACTTTTTTTTTCCGAAGCGCTCGACTTACTTCACTAAGTATTCAAACTTTAATCTCCTGCAAATGTGATGTGACAAGGTGTCATGTTGGAATACCCTTTCGTTCACAAATACATACCGTGTTCGAAATTTATTATCATGAAACTTCTTTTATGGTAGCGCTCGACTTGTACATCTCGTGCGCTGAAGTCAAGGACCGACGTATTGTCTCATGTATACGACTTGTTTCTTATAATGGATGCACCTTGTCTCAAATGACCATGAATTTTTAGCTAAGCGCGGAATTTATTACATACTTTTATATATTGTAAATTACGAGGGTTGTTCGGGAAGTTTGTGTAATTCATAATTAGTTATGTTATTACTGGACGGAATATGATCAATCGTATCGTTTGTCGTGAAACGGTATCCTTAGCAACGCTATATAAACCATCCGGCGCACGCCAAAATGATGACATTTTCAACAAAAGGTATTCCACAAAATGTAACATTTTTTTTTTGTTTAAACAAGCAAACCAAGTTCGTCATGTTAAAATACAACATCCTGGCGTAATTTCCCTAACACAGAAAGTTGTTTCCATCATATGTCACTGTAATAAAAAGTTGTTTATTGGTCTGCCTATCACACTGGACTCACTATCACCTGCGCAAGAAATGACGTACCGCAAACCCGTAGAATGAGTGGGTAAATTGGGATACGTCAATCAGGAGTTGCAAAACTTGTCCAGGGACAAAAAGCCCTCAATATGAACCCTGTGTTCAGTTAGCCTTTTTACAAAATGTTTAACAGCATAATAATAAGCGTACATGTATTGGTGCTCTATTGTTCTCCAGCAATACCTCCGTTGAAATATAAATATAGCGTGGACAGTGCCTCGTGCCAAACATGTGCGTAACGCACGAGCACTTCAGGTTTATAGTTTTGGAGATTCTTTTCTGCAGCTCCACCGTACGTCATATGTATTACACCGATCTAAGTAATAAGGTGTGAATTGGAATAACAATCTGCCACACCTACTATAAACTTGCAATGCCTCTGGTGAATATGCTCATCATACCTAACTCGTATTACATATCTTTTAGCCAGTTTTAATGTATTTTAAAGTTTTAGGCTTTTTCATATCTGCGTATTATGTTTACGATTTATATGCACGTCCATGTAGAAGTATATATAGTTACGGTTTGATCAAAGTATAGATTTAGATAATACATATGCAATCCCTAACTGCAGATTAACTTCTTTCATTATTACTGTTTAATGTAAAATTTATAATTCATTCACAAAAAGTCGAGAATTTTCAATACATGTATACACATACAATGGGATTATCACATTTAATAGCAGCAGTGTTAAGCATATAACGGAATGAAAACTTCCAGCTTTCAATATAAATATACACAACCAACTCATGCATATTTAATATTTAAGTTCACAAGCATTTTATGAAAATATGATCAATAAGTCATACTTAGTAACATCTACATGTGTATAATAAACACCAAAGAAGTGTGTTTAAATGATCAGAAATGTTTCTCTATATACATGTATTGTAATTTTGGTATAAGTCAACATGTTGTTTCAATCTCGTTATTATAAACAGGTGAAAACACAGTTTAGTAAATCTCTCAAATAACTGAGAAGACTTGGTACAAAACCATTCTTTGTTTAAATAAGTAATAAAGGCTGAAATATTCTACCCACTCTTGAATATTACATGATTTAAGATATATTGAAAAGTCTGAAAAATAATGTAGGGTGTGTGTGTGTTGGTCAAAACGTCTCAATACAAAGAAAAGGGGATTCAATGGCAGGCCATCTTATGACTCCAAGAAATGACTGAATAGAACAAACAATTTATAATGCTAAAAAAAAACTTCATAATAAAATAGACAATTTCTTAAATACAAAATAAATTTTAACAAAATGTGCACAGTTTTCTTGACACAATTATCACAGTATATTAAACAAATGTCATTTACACGACAGTAATTCTATATCATCAGTCATCCAAATGCAGCTCAGTGCAATCTAAGCTCTACTAACGATCGAAGACTTGGTTTTAAATCGATGAGCGGCCTGAGGCTTGATTTTCTTCTCCAAGACGGCGTTATCCCTAAGTGTGCTGGCCCTCTCCCGCTCTTTGTTGTCATGGAGACGCTGGTTGATGCAATACTCGGACTCTTGGCCGCAGTCCGTGAGACGCAGGTCCATCGCGGTGATGGTTGTGTTCTCCTCCATGCCCTCTTGAAGTTGCTTGCCACCATCCTGAAGGAACAAACAGAATAAATCTTCTTAATTATGTATCTTAAATGAGGTTTACAATAGACCCTTTTCACTTTCCCGTTATCAAGTACTGTAGGAGTTGTTTCCCTTGATAAAGTGAATTGAGAACGAGGCTGACGATGTATTGGCTGTAATTGTCAATAAAGAAAAATTATGTTCTGTGTAGAAAATGTTGAATAAACTTATAAAATGTTATTTTTTTCATTAAACGTGTCAAAATTATAATGCAAATAATGTAACAATCGCAACATAGCCAAATCTGCTGACGAAACTATGACAGGGTTCTCATTAAGAACCGGCTGCCGGCCGAAATAACCGCTTCAAAGCTCATATTGGCCGGTTTCAATGTTCAAAAATTGCATATAATCACTTCTAGGATGCAACTATTTCCGCACTTATGTGAATGTTTTTTTTTCCAAAACAAACAATGTCTACACTGCAATATATGCACTATTTCACAGACTGCTCTTGACTGAATCCGTGTATCAATTATCGATTAAATCTAAACGTAGGCGGAGTCTTATTTACTACAGCTAACCAGTAAGCCAATGTGAACGGTTAAAATTTCCGATATGCGAACAAGGGTGTATCTGTAGAACATTTATAAAGCCCTCGATCCCATTTTACTTGGTAATGGTGCAAATAAACAGTAACACGATTTTCGCTGGGTATGCTTTGTTATCAGCATGCTTTTTGCACATCATAAGATATAAATTACTAGAAATGAAAATAAGTTAATATAATAATTATTTTTGAGAATTAAACAGTGTTTGAAGACTATGACATAATTATGTTTAACAATTTGCGTACGTTGATCGTGTCTTGGAATGTTCATAGAGCTACTCATTTATTTAAAAAAAAAATCGACAAACTAGATCTTGTATTATTTCTGAATGAAAGAGCTGTTCAAAATCATATTGAATACAGATTATATTAAAAACTAACGCTCCAACAACCCTTTGACAAAGTATTGGAAGTGATGTTCTGGTCGAAAGTGAAAGTAATAGTATGTCAGCGTCTTTTTGTTCCAGTTCAATGATTAATGCACTAGCGAGTGGGCTTGCATTGTTCAGATATTCTAGCATCAATTGATGATGCCGGCCTCGTGTCAATCGTGTAACACGCTTTTTAGGCTGTAACCGCAGTTTGCAACATGTCAAAGACATTTGAAAAAAAAAAGACCCCATTGCTATGGGTGTTGCTAACGGCTAGCAGTATCAGATAAAAACTACTTCATGACGTCACGCTTTTTCAGTAGTTTAAAAAAGACATAACGTCTCAGGTTTTTTCATGGAGTTCTTTGTTTAAATCAGAAATACTGAAAGGTAATCAGAACAATGTGATGTTGTTTAGAGAATGTTAAATGTTACGTTTAACATGTGCAATAACATTTCTGGTGGGTGTGTCCTAACAAGACGCCCCTGGCCCTCTAGCCAGTTACATTTTCGTTCAGTCAAAAGTTATTGAGAACCCTGCTATGTGTTACATAATGATTATGTTACTAATTATGTACACGTGGATATGTTTCAAATACTTAAATTATAATGCAAATAATGTAACAATCACAACATAGCCAAATCTGCTAACGCAACAATGTGTTACATAATTATTATGTTACTTCATATTCAGATCTGAATTTTTTATGATAGAAGCAAGTCTATTATTGCTGATTTTATTGCAGTTCACAAAATTAATTATTAATTAATTAATTAATATTTAATTTACAGAAGCAGTTTGTTTATTCCGGATTCAATGTCGGCTGGGGTAATGACAGTTACAAATAACATTATTATTATTATTATCATTATTATTATTATGCAGTATGAGCGAGAAAATGATATCCCGGAGTATGTTTTTTTGTTCATTTGAGCGAAACAACTGAAGAATTCTACCGAGTTACGGGTAGCAGAATTGATCAAAGACGTTTGTTCTTTGTACTCTCTTATGATAGAGAACCAAAACAAACAAAAAATATGACTGAGAAATATTTAATACGTTAAAAAGCAGTGTTAGTTATCATTATATGTCTTCAAAATTTGTGTACAAACACATGTACATTCCATTTATAAACTATCATAAGTTCAAGCAAATGATCAGGATAATTGCGAATAAAAAAATTAAATTTTTGTCTTAAATGAAGTATTTTTTATTTTAATTTTAAATATGTTATTTCACTTGTTATCAAGTAGATTCATGAAGTTAGTGGCATAGCTGCAGAGACAAGGACCCGTGTATTACTTCACTAATTGGTATGCACTTTGATAACGTAATTGCGCCACATGTTATTTTTAAATTAGGACCTATATACACATTTTCGTTACATAATAACGGTCATGTGTTTATACAAGATTATGATCTTATAATTGATAAGACCAGGTTTTAACAATACGAAGTCTGTCAGTCTCAGAGAAAGTACCTTACTTTAGTCTAAATTGCTTTTTTTTTCCCATTTTTAGCGACGATATACTAATTTAACAAACACTCTCTTATCATATATCATAATTATATTATGTACCATGCCATTTCTGTTTATTAAGAAGTAAACTAAGTGAATATTTAAACATTTTAATAGTAATAAAATGTAAATGACCGCTATTATACCAGTATTAACCACTATCAATACATTGCGAGCCTCGTTTTCGATTCACCGATAAAATATTGTGTCGTAATAATTGCTAAATATGGGAATGTGTTACTCGTCTATACTTAAGTTTCTTGATTGTTTAATTTTATTGATAATTGAACTACACAATAAAGACTCGAATCTTCACATATAACACTGAACTTAAACAAGCGGGCCACGATGGCCCTAGGTCGCTCACCTGATATCTATGTATGAAGTTTCATTAAAATATCTCAATAGGTTTTCAAGTTATTGCGCGAAAACTGTTTTTCTATTTTTAGTAACAGTGACCTTGACCCCACCCACCACAAGGTCTTGATATAAGGAATCTACCTATGAAGTTTCATTAAAATATCTCAATGGGTTCTTAAGTTATTGAGCGTAAACCGTTTTTCTACTTTTAATAACAGTGACCTTGACCCCACCCACCCCATAAGCAAACCCAAGTGCGGTCTTGATATAAGACATGTGTATTAACTTTCATTAAAATATCGCAATGCTTCTCAAGTTATTGACCGGAAACCGTTCTTCTATTTTCAGTAACAGTGACCTTGACCCCACCCCATATGCAATCTCAAGCAATGTCTCGATATAAGGTACTTATGTATTAAGTTTCATTTAAAATAGCTCAATGCGTTCTCAAGATATTTAGCGGAAACCATTTTCTATATTTAATAACGGTGACCTTGACCTTGACCCCACCCACCCCATATGCAATTCCAATCGAGGTCTCAAAATAATGTATTTATGTATTAAGTTTCATTAAAATATCTCAAGTCGTTCTCAAGATATTGAGCTGAAACCATTTTTCTATTTTTAGTAACAGTGACCTTGACCCCTCCCATCCCATATGCAATCCCATGCGAGGTGTCAATATAAGGTATCTATGTATTAAGTTTCATTACAATATCTCAATGCGTTCTAAAGTTATTGAGCGGAAACCGTTTTTATATTTTTCGTAACAGTGACCTTTACCTTGACCCCGCCCATCCATATGCGATCCCAATCAAGGTCTCAATATAATGTTTTTACCAAATATGAAACCTCTGGGCCTTGTGTTTCAGAGAATTTTTAGATCATTTTGCCATTTACGTCTAAATAAACCATGTGAGCCACGGGGGTGTGGCCAGTTTTTGACCCCAGGGGCATCATTTGAACGATCTTTGTAGAGGACCACTATACAATGTTACATTCCAAATATGAAACCTCTGGGCCTTGCAGTTTCAGAGGAGAAGATTTTTGAAGTCATTTTGCTATTTAAGTCTATATGAACCATGTGACCCCCAGGGTGTGGCCAGTTTTGACCCCAGAGGCATCATTTGAACAATCTTTGTAGAGGACCACTATACAATGTTACATTCCAAATATGAAACCTCTAGGCCTTGCAGTTTCACAGAAAAAGATTTTTAAAGTCATTTTGCTATTTAAGTCTATATAAACCATCTGAGCCCCAGGGTGTGGCCAGTTTTAACGCCGGGGGCATCATTTGAACAATCTTTGTAGAGGACCACTATACAATGTTACATTCCAAATATGAAACCTCTAGGCCTTGCAGTTTCACAGAAAAAGATTTTTAAAGTCATTTTGCTATTTAAGTCTATATAAACCATCTGAGCCCCAGGGTGTGGCCAGTTTTAACGCCGGGGGCATCATTTGAACAATCTTTGTAGAGGACCACTATACAATGTTACATACCAAATATAAAGCCTCTGGGTCCTGCTGTTTCAGAGGAGAAGATTTTTAAAGTCATTTTGCTATTCAAGTCTATATAAACCATGTGACCCCCTGGGTGTGGCCAGTTTTGACTCTAGGGGCATCATTTGAACAATCTTTGTAGAGGACCACTATACAATGTTACATTCCAAATATGAAACCTCTGTGCTTTGCGGTTTCAGAGCAGAAGATTTTTAAAGTCATTTTGCTATTTAAGTCTATATAAACCATGTGAGCCCCGGGGTGTGGCCAGTTTTGATGCCAGGGGCATCATTTGAACAATCTTTGTAGAGGACCACTATACAATGTTACATACCAAATAGGAAATCTCTGGGCCTTGCGGTTTCAGAGAAGATTTTTAAAGTCATTTAGCTATTCAAGTCTGTATAAACCATGTGACCCCCAGGGTGTGGCCCGTTTTGACCCCAGGGGCATCATTTGAATAATCTTGGTAGAGGACCATTAGAGGATGTCACATATCAAATATGAAAGCTCCAAGCCTTGTGGTTTCAGAGAAGAAGATTTTTAAAGTTTTCAGTTTTTAAATATATTTTTAGCTGTGACCTACATATGCAGCGGACCAGAACGATTTGGACACTTGAAAGAGGGCACAAATGGATCATTCCTGTGAAGTTTGGTGAAAATCTGTCCAGCGATTTAGGAGATGTTTTTTGAATGAAAATGTTTACACACGATGCACGACGGACAAAAGGCGATCCTAAAAGCTCACCATGTGCAAATGTTGCTCAGGTGAGCTAAAAAATATAATAGAAACATTTCAAATCTGCTGATAAAATTTAAATATAAATGGAAAAAAAAAACAACAACAAAAACTTCACAGTTGAATAGCAGATTCTCATCCCAAATAAAACCATCGTCTTAATTTAAGACAAATGCCTTTTCATTACGGTACATAGTATTATTTTTTAGTGGTCAATGATTTATTTTCTGTAACTTAAGATAGTAAATTCAAACATGCCAGCTTACCGGGCCAAGACGATTGCATGAGAGGTCAATGGACCTGAGGGTCAGATTCTGAATCACAACCTGCGAGAGAATGGCTGCTGTGGGTTCGGCCATCTCATTGCTGCCAAGGTTAATCTCTCTGAAAGTACATACAAAACACAGAAACGTAAACAACTGAATAAATTTCATAATGCACCTATCACTATTTTCCCCCAGGGTGCGAGCAGCGGACTGACAGGAGAATTTGACTAATTTTATTTTTGGGGGTCAAATTCCCCACCCTAGACCCAAGCATTTTTGTCTATGTCCCCTCAGTGGGAGATGCTATAGGGGTATCAAATGGCCCGGGGACCAATATTACCGGGATCTAAAATCCGACCCAAATCTATTCCCCGGGACCCAGAATCATTGGGCGTGTCAATTTCCGTCTGTCGGGAATTGCTTTCAATCTAAAGTCCCGTAAATGCCCGCCGCTCCCCACATGGGGGAAAATAATGATAGGTGCATAAAAACTGGTTTATCCATTAGGTTGTTGAATGAAATTAGCTGTTTTTGTCAAGAGTTGTAATGAATAGGTATATAAGTCAAAGGGTAGCAAATGTACAATGAATGGGAAGAGGATGGTGTGGGTTTAATCTCTGGTATTAAAATAAATAGTTTATAAGGTAGATACTATATTTATGTTAAAAATGCAACAACTTTCATAAATTACAGTGTAAATAAAGTCAAATATTATCTAATACTAGCAGATATACATGTTTATACACTATGGATGGCTAAAACTTATTCATGATTTGACAACAACAAAAGAACCTTTAATAATTGAAATAAATAGAGAGCATCTTTACATGTACAGTACAGGAAACACTGCCCAACCCGCTTTGAACCATTTCCAAATCAATAGAAAAAAAGTAATGTGGCGCGTCATGAGAAAACCGGTCTTAATACATGTGCGTAAAGTGTTGTCCCGGATTAGCCTGTGCAGTCCGCACAGGCTAATCTGGGACGGCACTTTCCGCCTACAGTGTTTTTATGTTTAGAAGAGACTTCCATGAAACAGATAATACCACAAAAGTCGAAAGTGCCGTCCCGGATTAGCCTGTGTAGACTGCACAGGCTAATCCGGGACGACACTTTATGCACACGCATTAAGTCCGGTTTTCCCACGACGTGCCACATATTTACTTGAGAGTGGTATTCTTGAGCAAGGCCCTGCAGACGGCCTGGCCTCCTTCGTCTCCAAGTCTGTTCAGTCTGAGGTTAAGACTCAATAGAGTCGTGTTCTTTGTCAGCGCGTGGGCAATGGCTTGTGCACCAGTGGATCGAATCTGGTTATCGCAGAGGTTCAACTTTGTAAGCTGGCTGTGGTTGTTGAGGAATTTCCCAACTGCGCGAGCACCACGATCGCCAATGCAGTTATGCGACAAATCGAGCTCAACCAGGCTCGGATGGTCGAGAATATGACTGATCAGAACTCGAACTTTATCATCGTCAACTTTACTTTTGTGCAATCTAAATACTTTCAGCTGTTTGCACGCAGCAACACACTGTGCCAGCTGAAGGCAGTCTCTGGCCGTAAACTGAAATAATGTCCACTCAAAGTTCATGCCACAGTCCTTTACGCCGTATGTAAGATGAAGTTCTTCAAGATTGGGCAGCATTTTAAGAACTGGGCCAAAATTAAAATGATCACACTCTGGTTCGTCGCCCGCGTCGCTACCAGCATCAGAGGCGTCGTCAAAATCAGGTCCCTTGGGTGCCTCCCTGACAGGTGGCAGCAGCTGATGTACATCAATCTTCTTCACGTAATTGGCTGACAGTGGAAGAGTGTCATATAGGTTAGATGCGTCTGTGGTTTCTGGGACAAACTGTTCAATGATTTCTTGCAAATTTCTCTCGAAATACATTCTTTTCCAGCTACCACCAAATGCCGCAACGTCGCATATTGACCACCTTGCTTTGCAGCACCTTTTCCAATAGCCCTCGTCTTCTATGAGGTTGGCTGTGATCTTAAGGGGAATGTCACAGGAAATCCTCTCCAGAACTTTGGATTTGTGCTTTGGTAATAATTTGTTTAATATTGAAGAGTTATCTGAAAAAAAGAAAATCTATTTTTTATTAGCACTATTAAAGTAAGAAGCCAGACAAAAACTCCTAATGAATTAAAGTAAGCAGCCAGACAAAAATCCTAATGCTACAATGCCTATAAACGAAAGTCTTAATGTGGCATATGAATTGCTTCAAACCATGGCAATCGCATTTATTCGTATCATTAATTAAACATCCATTAGCGTTGTATGTACCTTTATGGCATTTAAAATCATCATCATTTTTAAATTAAAATTCAATTACTGTACTCTCAGCATTGGAAGAAAAGTAACTAGTCACTAGTCAAAAATAATACTTTACTGACTATAATATCTGAGATATTGACAACTTAATTTTAAGAAAAAGCTTCCAAAGAAGTTTCATAAAAAACAGAAGATATTTTTATGTGTTAGATAATATTTTTTTCTTTACTATTACCAGATACCGTAGTATGTACAATGATCTCATTTAAAGTATGACCCTATTTATTACATAAAGTAAACATACTGTTCACATACTTTCAAAGTTAGCAATGATGTGTTTCAGAGTCAACTCCACCAACAAAGGCACTGTAGCCAGCGACCATTCCGGATCCTCAGCAATGATACGCCTCATGTTTCGCCAATCAGCTGCTGGATTGTCCTTTGCCGAACCAATAGGAGATGGAGGTCCATCCTGCTTTTTCTCCTCCCCACTTTTCCCACTTTTCTTGGAGGTTGCGGAACCTACCCGAGACGTGGGTTTAGATCCACTCTTCTGGCTTCTCGCATCATCAGCCTGACTGTCCCCTTCCCTGGGGGTATCCTCACTTGGTTCAGACATTTAGGGCACTGAAAGTGTATAATACTTCCTATTGTGAATAATTATAATGGTTTTTTATAACAATGATTTCCTATAAAAAATTGATGTTACAAAGAGTATATTATCTCAATAATGAATTTGATAAGGATATCATCTGAACATTGAACATTTTTATTTTAATGTTTTCTATACAATATCTGAAAATCTGGGTAAACTTCACAATACATGATAATCAAATCTTTATCAAACTTTACATTACATAGTGTTTGGATTGCACAGAGTATAATAAAGTTGTGTTTTAGCAGACAGATTTTTCATATAAATTTATCTCAATGTTAAACAATTATATGTGTTCCAGGTGGCAGTCATGACATTGTACTTTTACACAAGTAGTTTGTATTGACGATTCAACAGGATATTAATGATCAATGTGTTTAGCCATTCAGAAAGTTAGGATTTAATTTTTTAATGAAGATGTCTTATAAATAAATAAAAACATTTGTATACTATCTTGTATACTATCAACGTTGTTTGTCGGATCTGACCTTAGTACACATGGTTATGAATCCGATCAAGTATTGTCGATTGCTAGAATTACTATTTAGAATGTGTTTGGACTGTACTTATATGTTACTTGTCTGTTTGCAGATGTGTTCTAATCATGATCAGTCTTCTAATGACTAAACACACACGGATGGTAACATTAATTTTATTATGTGTTTACAGAACTTGTTTTTGAGTTGAATTATCAGTAGTCTGAAATAATCGAAATTTATATAGGGCTAAATTCGCTGGTACGTCTCATCGCCGAAAGACCATTTATGTGGTGGAAACCTTAAAGTTTAAATTTTCATAAATTTCCATTATATGCAAAAATAGAGTCATCTATCAACATATTTTACTTGAACAACACCAAAACTGATTAACATGAACCGAAATTTACCTTATATAAGCATTTAATTCCGATTTAAACTTGTGTATATATCTATCACATGTATGTAGAAATTACCAAACTTGCAGCCTTGTTTAGCACTCAAACCAATCAGAGTGAGGCTATCCTGATACTGACCAACAGAATGACGTAACACTTCTTCAGCGTAGCAGAATATCGATTAAAGTTTACACAGTGCAGGACAGTGAGATCATTTAAAAATGCAATAGTGTGTAGGTTTAAATGGCTCAGGCATGCAAAATGAAAGTGTTTTCATACAAATATTTATGGAACATTAATACGGAATGGTTTATCTGTCCAGGTACGTAACTTTTATTGCAATCTGTTGTCAATAACTATCTAATTTTCGGGACGTGAATGTAGCGATCAAAATCCTGTCGGAACAATGTTGACAAAGAAGGAAAACTTTCCACCACAGAAATGGTTGTTCCCTCCTACAGCCCGTCAGCGAACATTGCCCATATAAAAAGTAACTCAATGTTTGCATAGGGATTACAAGTACAGCTAATGGTCATGTTATTATTAATTTCGTATACAATAATTTCTTAGGAAATCATTTTACTAAGGCAATGACCCAAACTTTACTGTATACAAACTGGTGCATTATATGACACATTACTGGAAAGCATAGAAACATTTGTTGTCAAATTTACAATAATCCGTTTTAAAACCATTTTAGAAAATAATACCTGTTCACCTTGTCTGTAAACGTTGCTATGGAATACCGGAAGCGGAAATCAACTCATCTAAGATGGCTGCGCCCTCAAAATGATGTGAAATGAAAGTGAAAGACAATTAAAACACCATAAACGGTAAAAGTTAATATTACGAATACCATTATACTCAATCATATGTAAATTGTGATGTAAAATATATATTGTCACGAACCTTTACTTCCTTAAAATTAACATTTACAGTTTATATCACTTTTGTAACATATTTTCGCGGTATTGAAATGTCAATGTTTGATCATTAAAGTAATTGCAATTTGAACATAGTCTGCAGTAATTAAATCCTCATTTATTTATTTTTTAATTTCTTTACATTTCATTTATATTTAACCTATTTGTGTAATTTGTTCAGTTCTTAGTTAAAGGGGCATATCAACAGTATTTCCCATTAATATTCACATGTATTAAACACATATTCCCATTTTTCACTAATGTATTTTTATAGTAGCAATATTGTATTGATGGAAATATTAAGAAAACAATATAAACAACACCAACACTTTTTTCTTGATACACAGATCCAGCAGGATTCGAACTCACTTCTACAAAATCGCTCACTTCTAACATGCGTTTAGCGGTAGTTATTTCATTCCTATAGATTTTGCTACTACTTATAATTTTCCAGCGTCCACAATAAGTCACGGTGACAACCTTTTTATACTTATAAAAAAATATTTACTGTTTGTTGATAAAAAGGAGACCAATATGTTAAGTAATCATTTAATTAATAATTTATAAAATATAATTATATTGTTGAAAATACTATCTCGTATTTGCAGTCAATATGCTTCTTTAAGGAATAAGGTCCCTTGAAAGACTGTAATCTTTTAAAATCAACTTCAGTACATCAAACTCTTGTAAATAATTACATTTATAATTTATCCATTACATTGACCTATGTGGCGTGTTATAGGGTATGTTGTTGGTAACCTATTTAGGCTATGTTACAGTCAACCATATATGTTTGTTTGTTTGGATTTTTCGCCAAATTAAACAGTATTTCAGTCATATCACGGCGGTCAGTTAACCTACTCACAATTTTCCTGGGCAAGCTTTGCCGACCTAAGCGGTTTACCAGTACCAAGTGCACATACTTATGCCAGTAACTGGTAACTGCCCCACTTGAATCAGAGCTAGGGGGAGAGTGGCCGTAGAAATAATTTCATGACCAATCCCCACACAAGTTATGTGGCCGGGTTGGGGTTCGAACTCACGATCCCTGGATTGACAGTTTTATCTTTTACGTTTAACATTGTAGATACTCTGGATCTGTTTTTATCTTTTAACATTGTTGATTCTCCAGCATTATTATAATGCTTTTTAAACAGTGATTCCTTTATTATAATCTAATAAAGTGTTGGTTTAATGCTCAGAGTCTAAGTTATCGAAAGGGATTTGACTTAATGGAAGATGATAGATAGAATTCATGAAGTTATGAATAAATTGACTCATTTTGGGATATGTTTTGCTATAAACTACCTCATTGTAATTTCTCTGTTATTTAACCTGTAATTTATTTGTGTAGTTGGCATTGTAGCAGGTGCCTTTGATTGGTCATTTTTGTCAAACTAACCAACCATTGCCCTTGCTATTAAGATTTCTTTAAAAAAAATCTGTCTTCTCTTTCTGCTTTATGATAATGACATTACTACCCTATAAATAATTGTGTTTCCAATTGCATGCAAATTCAAAATATTGACATGAAAAAACTGTGTTTTCACCAGCGATAGTTTAATCCTTTATTGTGGTATTTGTATGAAATACTCAAAGAAAGATGAATATTTCTTCAAAAAAAAAACAACACCCCAAAACAACAACAACAAACAACAAAAAACAATACAAACACACACAATCTTAAGTGACTTATTTTCCAGATTAACATTAAACATGTTGAAACGTCCAAAGCCTGGAGAAGATGAAGATGATCTGTTGGAATTTCAGAAGCAGTTTTTAGCTCAGAAAACAGAACCTTCAGCTAATATCGTACAGGCATCTGATGGTAAACAAGGACCAAGAGATGTTGTTAAGATTGAAGGTACATGTAATTCAGACTTGCTTCAGTTTTCAAAAGAAGTTTCTGTAAATTGTCCCAGTTCCTTTTCATCTAAGTTGTTTGGATCTAATTAAATTTAGTGGCTTTCTTTGTGAGAGTATTGAAATTGGATTTCAGGTATCAAATAAGTGCTCCAAACTATACATGCATTTTCAGTTAAAACTTTTGTATTTGAATGAATTTTGAAGATTTTGTGCATATTAACATAACATCTTGTATAACATTCCTAAATAGATAATGAATAAATAATTGCCAATTGCAGTTAGGCGTAAAAAAAACTGTTTGTTTCAGGTTACTCGACCTACCCTAAAAAAATTCCCTGACCCTAGAAGATTTTTATTGAGTTTGTCAGATATTTATTTGCTTTATTTACTTTGTTCCAATAATTAAATATGTTTTTGATAAATAAGTGTTTTGTTTTGATAGCATCCACTTCAAACCAATGTTTAAGGATATTACTGATATGTCTTTCAGTTTCAGAATCCTCAAGTTGATCATTTACCAAAAAAAATAAATCCTTACCTACCTACCCTAATGTTTTTGGGCATGTAACCTGAAACAAACATATTTTTTTATACGCCTTATTTAAAAAAATACACAGCCTAACATCACGACCTGGATTACATGGTACTTCATTAAGTCACTGTCCTGTCCTTCTAACCTGTCACTAGGGTAAGAAAAATTCTGTGTCACCCTTTCTTATTCATGGTATTTCATTTTTTCTGTGTATACTGGATTTTATAGGTTTACCAACTCCGGTGCCTTCCAATAATGAACCTCCACCTACAAAGAAATCCAAGTTTCGATCTGAAAGACCTGCGAAGCAGCCCTCAGTGCCAGTTACATACAGTGACCCAGATGACATCATTGATGGTAATTGATACAAAGCTATAACACATTTACTTACAATTTATTTTGAAATATTGTTTATATAACTGGTAATTGAAATTGATGTTTATCTAATTACAAAATGAGCACTGGTCTGAGAAGTAAAAATTGTGGCAGTGATGCCTACTTATGTCGCCAGAACTCGACTTCTTGGCGACTTTTTGTTCTCGTACACTTGTTGAAGACATGTTGAAGGAATCACGCGCGCTCTCAAACACACTCGAACACTTTCTGTAGACATGTCTTCCCTTGTCGTAGCGTTTGGCCGTAAATTATCATTCTACGACATAACACGAGTTTGCTGGGAGTGTGGAAGACTTGCTTATGACATATGAACTCGTGATAAAATGTTATTATGGTACTTGTGTCATGTCAATGTCATATCAAGGTTAAAGAGAACTCGAACAAATGTCGTCTTGAAACAATTCCGCGACAAACTCGTCAACTTTACGGCGAGTTTACGCCACAGTGTGACAGGGCCTCAAGGAAAAAAATCACTGCACATGTAAAGTGTTATTATTATCATCGTTAAAGTAAATTGTTATAATTTCAGAGCATGAAAGAAGCACTGCAACCGTTCTGGCAAAAATAATAGTAAGATGCATACTACTGATTTAAAAGAACAGTCTTGTTGAAGCAGCATTAGTTAAATGTAATTATAATGTAATGCATTAGTGTCTGGTAACTTAATAATATACAATTTACCCAGTATGAAGAGTATATAAAAAATTTGAATATTTACCATACGTTTGACAAATGTATCTAGATGATATTAGAGCTTTATTGTAAAAATTTTTATTCGAATACCAGATTAGGCCAGAGTTTTTTTTATTTCCTGGTACTCAGACATTTTTGGAAAAATGTCTGGCAGGAGGAGGGAAAAAACTAAAAATAAAAATAAACAACAACAGAGAATTAAGTAAATTAATGACTAGAATTTCACAAATGGAATTTGACAGTGATATTAAAATCATTTTGCATTATTACTTACAAAAAATCATATTGTACAACATTAACTTAATCACTGCATGATAACCATGACATTAATACCAGTAATAGTAACATTCAAAGGCAGTGTTTATAATATAAAAACTACTGTGAAAATATGCTCACACTTAAACACAGTACGTCAGATATCGCTGGACAGTGGCCATATTATATGTATAACACCATGTCTAATAAAGTGAAAACTAACTGAATATATCTTATAAATAATTAAAATGAATCGATATATGAAATTTGTTAATTATAATATTGATATAAAATTATAAATGTGTATTTAATAAAATGATTATAAGATCTTCATTTGTTTTACTGAGTGTTTTCTTCTGACTTTAAGTGTTGCATGATGTATAAAATATAAGAGAGCAGATCATATGAATCATACAGCGATATACAGTCACAATGCACGTTACATAAAATTTAGTCATTTCTTCAGTGTTTTTGTTTGCATTCTGTGTAACAGAATGAAACCCTTTCACAAGGTTGTTTTTACAATATCGGTTACATTCTGCAAATTATTATTATTTTTTTGCTTTTTGGAAAAAATCGGGTCGTCGGATCCGAGAACCAAGAAATAAAGAAACTCTCGCCTTAGTACCAGTAAGTTAACTTCACATTTGTATATATAGGGTTTTTTATTAATAGATATTGAGAATTCAAACATTATGTTATAGGACAAGGATACCCGTTATGGACAGTTCAGCATGCCTGCACAAGTTAAAGTACCATTTCCAGTGGTGTCACAACTAACACAGACTAAAACAGTAGCAGTAAGCATTGTAACAGCATTCTGTTTTAAAAACTGAAACATTATTCTAGGTTTGTCACATATTAAGGTTTTATTTAAAGTCTGAAAATATTGTATGCCAAGTTAATATATTTCTAGAGTTCTGTTAAATACACATTAGAACAACAAAATGAGTTCACAACTTCACATATGAAATAATTGCAAGGGGAAAAGCAGTTTGAAATGTTACCTGAATTTTTTTTGTAGGATCCGTCTACAAAGAAAAAGAAAAGTTTATTTGCACAGCAGTTTTGCAAAGAGCAGAGTGAAGGAGAGACAGAAATAGGTCAGTCAAAAACAACTGTGACAAATGGTATGGGTTTGTTAAAAATGATTACCTTAAAATCATATAATCAAAATAGAACAAAATCAATACCAGTACCAGTTAGTGAACCAAACATTGGAAGCATCCTGTTTTATCGTATGAAGAATGTGGAAATTTATATCATGGGTAGGAATAATTTAACTTGTAGTAACATGTGACTGTGAAATGATGTGATGCTTGTATTTAAAACGAAACATATTTAACTATATCGTAATTAGATACAATGCTATCCGTCCTTTTCTAATTTATATATATATTGTTTAATTTAAATATTAACTTTTAGCAAGTTAGGCACAAAAATGCAATGATGCTCTATCTTGTTCTTCTTTCTAGACCAGTCACCATCACAATTTGAATCTCCACACCTAATAGATGGCTCAGGGTTGAGTGCTACATTCAGCAGCCGAGAAACCAGTGAGATACACACGGAGAATGTGGCCAGGCTGAGCGGAATGAAACCAGAGGAGATCCTTCAAGAAAGAGATCAACTTCTTCAGTCTCTGGGTAAGTGATAACTTTTTTGGTCTTGGTAGTAATACCAATAGGATAGTAATTCTTGCCCTCTGTGTGAAAGGATCAATTCCCAATTACAAAAATTAGTATGGTCGCCTATTCAGTTTTCATGGCATAAACAGTTTTCAGGGTATTTTGCATTGTCACCGCTTACGTCATCGCTCACGCGCTTGACTGAAATACTTTGTTTTGGTTGTTTCACAGTTTGACAGCTCTTTTTTTTATTTCTGTATGCAAAATGGGTTTAAAACAGATAGGAATGAGTAATAAACGATTAAATTTGATTCTCTGTCTATTATTATATATAATTTATCTACCAATTTATCACTCCACATTTGTTTCCATTCACGATTTTGTGTTAAGAAGTCCAGAGAATGAACGCTGTATTTATAACTGTTCAACGATGATGCAAGCATCCTGAGTTTAATTGGACCATTTTTGACATTTCAAATGCATTTTAAGATGACCCCTAAAAACTTGTTTGTTTCATCCCAACCAAAATGGCCAACCATGACCTGACGTAAAGGTTAAAATCAATGATGTGGAAAAATCTGTGAATGTTCTTAAGATACCACGAAAAATGAATAGCATTATATTATCCTGTTTTCATGAATATCTATCAAGAAACAAGATAACACACTTTCCACCATTCATTATGTAGCTTAGTACCACGAAAACTGGGAGGACCATAATATTTTTCCCAAAACGATCACTATTTTGTAATGACAATATCTTGAACATAAAATGGAAATATAGATAAAAACACTAAACCACTGAGTTCAATCACAAGATTAAATAATTAATGAATTACAACTTCATAATAATTTGACCTTATCACCGTTAGCGTGTATTAGTAACATGAAAATTTTCAATCTGGTGTGTACAGACCTATCCCCAAATCCCCTACTAACATCCGAAATTGTGCAACTGTGTTTTAACTTACTCCTGGTCTATTTCAGTTGCCATTGATTTGATAACCCTAAGATATAAAACAGAAAAATGTAAATGAGCCACAGATAAAAAGAGAAATAATGGAACCTCAGATTTGCCCATCACATAGGCATATATGGTACTTACATGTACTTGTATTTCAAGTACTACTGTGCATGATTCATTATTATCAGTTATGCACTTGATAGGTTTGATGAAGATTTTTTTTCTGCTGATAAAAGATCATAGGCATATATGGTACTTACATGTACATGTATTTATAATACTACTGTACATGATTCATAATTATCAGTTATGCACTTGATAGGTTTGATGATGATTTTTTTCTGCTGATAAAAGAGTTATGTTTATCTCAGTACCTTCTCCATGGCCTAGTGGTTAGGGCATTCACCTACGGAGCGGGAGGTGGAAGGTTCGAGTCTCACACAAGGCTTGTTCTGATATGGCACCCAGGAGCTAGTTAAATCGAACGGTACCGATTTCCTTCCTTCCAAGCGCCCGGCATATAGGATAGGATTCGGGAGTAAAGATGTTCATCAGTAAACAGTGTCTCTTAAGTCAAAACTGGCTGGCCCTTGATCACAAGGGGTGACACCATAATAAACAAACACTTTACTTCACTTTTTGCTTTTTCAGACCCTAAACTCATTGAATTCCTGAGAAATAGGAAACCTCAGAGAAAAGATGACTCAGATGTTGCTGCTCCTGATGTTCCTATGGAAACAGATATTCCCATTCCGAAATCTGTAACTAAACTGAAAGGTATTTTAATGGAAAAATATGCATGATTACAATTTTCAGTGCAAGGTTTTATATTGGCTATGAAATTAAGCATAACCTATGACAGATTTATTGCGATGTTGTGATGTAACCGAGATCATATGAGGCAGTGTAATGAGAATACCGGGCTTAATGCATGTGTGTAAAGTGTCGTTCCATATCAGCCTGTGTGGACTGTACACACATGCATTAAGCCCGGTTTTCCCATGACACGCCTCATATTTAGATATGGTTGATACATGGTTAGAGACTGTCACAATGATTGGATCTCGTGTAAATATGTTTAATCTTGCATAAATTTAAACCTTTTTGATAAAACATGCAGGGGCGGCTCCAGGATTCCGGGTTAAGGGGGGCGTACACTTTGATCGTGCAGTTTATGTTGTCTGTGGGTTTGCATTGATCAAAGATATATTGAAAGTCTTTGCACACCATTATCATCATCATCATCATATTCATCATCCTCATTTTATTCACCATCATCATCAAATGCACTTTGTTTCACTGAATAAATTAAAACTTCACCGCATTATGTTTGAAGGACATGATGGTTCATCTGTAGGTCGTAAACCTGTTTTGACAGTAAATTGCCCTTCTTTGATGTGCCTGTCCACTAAATACGTATTTGACATTCAATGGTATATATATCAGGAACATCTTTAAACATATAAAATCCCTACCTGACTAAATTCAAAAACACTCGCATTGAGAATTTTGTATTATTGATTTACCGAAGTTAATCTTTTTTCTTAGTGAATGTCATTAAAACTCACACGTTTACAGTCATGCTCATCAATTCTCTTGAAATATGCTATGAACTGCATTTTTTTTTTTCATCGAACCAAACAGACGAACATGTTTTTTACATGAAATATTGTGAAAGATACTCGTATGATTGCGTTGTAAAATAATACGGAAAATGATGCCGAAGTAGCGTACATTTCGCTGACATATTTTTTTATGATGCTGTAAAATATATGAAAATCGCCAGGAATTGGAGCCAGGAATTGTGGACACCTCTCTTCTTTACCACTTAATATCTTTTTTTCTATGAATGCATAAAACAATATGAAAATTGGTGTGATTGCTAATGGAACATTTAAAATAAGTTTGTTGATTTAGATTCTTGGGGACTTAACTATTTATTGAGGCAAACTGTTTAAACTCTGCAGAAGTCATTAATTGATTTGACTTGAATTTCGACTTTAAATCATATTAATTTGAAACGTATAAATGTCTTTTATGTGGTATTATATGCCAACAGTGTATTGCATCTGACATCCTTATATAACATATGACTTTATAAAAGAAAAAACAATATCACCCACAAATAAAGGTAGATGTATATCCATTGGCTATAGTGTATCGTTTTCGATGAACTTTGGCGCGGGTACTACTCTGTACGTAAGAAATCGCAGGTGGCGGGCTAGGTCAGGCATGTTTTACTGCAGTTTTTGTGTATCTTTTACAAAGTTGAGTTTGCGAAGGGAACAATTTTTTTTTTAGCATATTTATCCAGTTTGTACCATTTCATACATGCCCATATGTGTATGGTCCGGGAGTTTTAGGGGGGTTGGCTCCGGGTGCGCCCCCCCCCTGGATCGGCTAGTGAAACATGTATCAGATACTGAAGTAGAGAGAGTATCACTGCTAATAGATGTAGACAATCACTCTGTACACATGTACAAATATACTAAATCATGTACAAATATACTAAATCATGTACAAATATACTAAATCATATTTGATAATGTCTGTTACTAAACTGAGAGACTATACGTGCCAATGGACGGAAAAAGTAAATGAGTGCAGGCTGTCCAGCGGGCCTTACTTTTCCTACTTTTCTTACTTTTTCCTACTTTCTTACCAACTCCCTACTTTTTCCCTACTTTTTTTTCAAAATGCCCTATTATCCCTACTTTTTATTTGCCAAAATGCTTGTTTTTTTTTCGTAAAATCACATTAATTTTAGTCTTGTATCCTGTTCAATTATTAATTATTGTGAATATTTGAGTTTGTAACTGTCTTTATGACTGTCTTTATGTGGAAATTACCTATCTGAAATATATTTTAGACCTCTGTATGTGACAGTCACCACTAATTTAGAGGATGTATGGAGTACTTCATGCATGCAGCTGTTTTGTGTTGGAGATAACCAAGCTACAACAGGGTTGCCACTTAACTTGAAAAGTCAGAGAAGTTTGTTTTTTTCATGGCCAGTAAAATGTTCAGTGGCTATGGCTGTCTTCAAGCAGTATTTATTAGTATTTCCAAAATATTTTGGTGTGATTTTGTATAAACATAATTTAAATATGTTTTAATCAATTTTGTTTGTAGCTCACCTGAACATAAAGTGCTCATGGTGAGCTTTTGTGATCACCCATTGTCCGTTGTCCGATTGTGCGTTCGTGCGTGCATCCGTCGTCAACTTTTCATTCAAACAACATCTCCTCCTAAACCACTTGGCAGATTTTCACCAAACTTCACAGGAATGATCATTGGGTGACCCTCTTTCAAAATTGTTCAAATTGTTATGGTCCGCTGCATATGTAGGTCACCAGAGGTAAAAATAGATTTAAAAAGTGTAAACTTGAAAAATCTTCTCTGAAACCGCATGGCCCAGAGGTTTCATATTTGGTATGTAACATCCTATAGTGGTCCTCTACAAAGATTGTTCAAATTATGCCCTGGGGTCAAAACGGGCCACGCCCTGGGGGTCACATGGTTTATATAGAATATATAGAAAAAATGACTTGAAAAATCTTCTCCTCTGAAACCACAAGGCCCAGAGGTTTCATATTTGGTATGTAGCATCCTATAGTGGTCCTCTACAAAGATTGTTCAAATTATGCCCCTGGGGTCAAAACTGGCCACGCCCTGGGGGTCACATGGTTTTTTATAGAATATATAGGAAAATGACTTTAAAAATCGTCTTCTCTGAAACCGCAGGGCCGAGAGGTTTCATATTTGGTATGTAACATCCTATAGTGGTCCTCTACAAAGATTGCTCAAATTATGCCCCTGAGGTTAAAACGGGCCACGCTCCGGGGTCACATGGTTTATATAGAATATATAGCAAAATGACTTTTAAAATCTTCTCCTCTGAAACCACAAGGCCCAAATGTTTCATATTTGGTATGTAGCATCCTATAGTGGTCTTCTACAAAGATTGTTCAAATTATACCCCTGGGGTCAAAACTGGCCACGCCCTGGGGGTCACATGGTTTATATGGAATATATAGGAAAATGACTTAAAAAATCTTCTCCTCTGAAACTGTAAGGCCCAGAGGTTTCATATATGGTATGTAACATCCTTCAGTGGCCTTTACAAAGTTTGTTCAAATTATGCCCCTGTGGTCAAAACGGGCTATGGCCCGGGGGTCACATGGTTTATATAGAATATAAGCAAATTGTCTTTTAAAATCTTCTCTGAAACCGCAAGGCACATAGGTTTCATATTTGGTATGTGACATCCTATAGTTGTCCTCTACAAATATTGTTCAATTTATGCCCCTGGAGTCAAAACTGGCCACGCCTTGGGGGTCACATGATTTATATAGACTTAAAAAGCAAAATGACTTTAAAAATCTTCTGCTCAGAAACCGCAAGGCCCAGAGGTTTTTTGTTTGGTATGTAACATCGTATAGTGGTCCTCTACAAAGTTTGTTCAAATTATGGCCCTGGGGTCAAAACTGGCCATGCCCCGGGGGTCACATGGTTTATGTAAACTTAAATAGCAAAATGTCTTTAAACATTTTCTCCTCTGAAACCGCCCGGCCCAGAGGTTTCAGATTGAGTATGTAACATCCTATAGTGGTCCTCTACAAAGAATGTTAAAGTTATGACCCATGGGTCAAAAACGACCACACCCCAGGGGTCACATGGTTTATATAGACTAAAGTAACAAAATGAGTTAAAAATTCTTCTCCTCTGGAACCGCAAGACCTAGAGGTTTCATATTTGGTATGTAACATCGTATTGTGGTCCTTCTCCTCTGAAACGGCAAGGTCCACAGCTTTTCTGTATTTGGTATGTAACATTGTATAGTGGTCCTCTCCAAAGATTGTTCAAATTATGCCCCTGGGGTCAAATCTGGCCACACCCCGAGGGGTCACATGGTTTATATAGACTTAAATAGCAAAATGACTTTAAAAATCTTCACCTGAAACTGCAAGGCCCAGAGGTTTGTTCAAGATTGTTCAAATTATGCCCCTGGGATAAAAATAAGGCACGCCTTGGGGATGCAAATTCCTATTGGGTAACAAGGTCTCAGGTGAGCATCCTAGGGCCCTCAGGGCCCTCTTGTTATGTTAACTTTAGACCTTTGAAGACTGAAAGGCTTTGCAACCCTTGCCTGCGGTGCAGACTCATCCTATACGTTTCTTGCTTTGTAGAGGCGTCTGGGATGCAACTGCAGTTGCAGTGCTTTCATGCATTTGTTTCAGAGGCAGTGCAGAAATCAATAGATGCAGAAACTTGCAATTTACTCATTTTTGACTCAAACAATCTGCAAATATTCTGCTCTGCATCATTTTGTTGCAGTTGTTCTCCGTTGGCCAACTTCAAAAGCACTAGAAAACAATAATTTTATCATACTAATGGTGTTTTGTGCAAATTTCTTAATCTTTATTAACACAAACTACCATTCGCAGAACAAAATCCTTGTGATTTCAATATTTTACATTGATGTCTTCATTTTGACCCCTCAACACTTCAAGTAAAGAGATATTTGACTTATGGTTTTCTAAATCTACTTAAATCATCGCACATGCTTACTCTACGGTGTGTTATTAAGTCAATAAGTTATCAAACAGACGATGAAATGGTTTTATATATTATAAATCAAATAAGCTTGCTTCTACATGTATATTCAGATTTTACTTACTAATAGAGAAATAAGAAAAAGATCTATATTTCGGCGTAAATTTTTGTTTCAGACTTTAGTAAACAAACAAAATTTAATGATGCTGACTGACTGGGTAGGAAAGGACTCAAGAAATGTAAAAAAACCCTTATTTTCTTGAGTGTGGGAAAGGGATTTCGCTTACGGGGAAGCGGGCTCTTAGAAGCCATGCCAAAGGACAGAATCACAGAGATAAGTTTTCACTAGTATCAAAGGTGAAAACAGAGAAGAACATTCTTTCTGCCTTTGTAAATGATATTAACTCTAGTAGCACCCATGGTGCCGAACAGACAGCAGAGTTATGTATGTGAATATGTGTCTTTATAGCCAAGTCCAGTCTAGTCAATTGTCATCACTGACTAATATCATCAGTATAATATTTTCTCTCATATATTTTTGGCATTTGTTAATAAAAGTTTGATATATTTAAGTGTAGATTAGACGGTTGTCGGGGAAGATGATGCACAAAAAATATGGTCATATTGGTCAGTGAAAATTATGGTTTAGTCAAGGAAAAGTCAGGGAATTTTATGTTCTCAACTCAGTGACAACCCTGAACAAGATGACCTTATGGTTCTCTCCAGCACAAGAGCAGCTTTGCATGAAGCACTGATGTTTCATATATTGTGTAATACATGGTTTACTTCTTTTTATCTTCCTTTCAAAGGTAAGTAATTACCCTACTTTCCCTTCTTTTTGGATTTAAAATCCCTACCTTTGCCCTACTTTTCTGGAAAGTTTGGCCCTACTTTTGCCTGACTTTTTTAAGGAAAGTGGCTGGACAGCCTGTGAGTGCACAAATATATAAAACATTTTTTATCATTTAAGAGACTGATGCTTAGAAAGCATCTCGGTTGACAGCAATTGGATATAAACAGACAAACTGAACATGTTTTCATAATATCAGATACTGAACCTGCAAATGCATCGACTCCAATCGACATAGTCAGTCTCTGGGTACACAGGAACAAACTACAAGG
This sequence comes from Congeria kusceri, assembly GCA_027627225.1. Classification (NCBI taxonomy): domain Eukaryota; kingdom Metazoa; phylum Mollusca; class Bivalvia; order Myida; family Dreissenidae; genus Congeria; species Congeria kusceri. Next base: position 29,747,549 of record CM051028.1, read on the forward strand.
TCAGATTGTATTGAGAAATTTTCAAAATATCTCAGTACTGAGATAGAGTCTCAGTACTGAGATGGAGAGAGTATCTCTGCCTATAGACGGTCATGGACACATTGCATCAATTGAAATTTATCGGAAACAAAAGATACTGAATCTGAGACAGTTTCAACCAATAGACATAGACAATCACTCGGTACACAAGGACTAATGTAGTAAAGCATTTATTATAACTTTTAACATCAGGTACAAGCGCAGAGAGTGTATCTCCACCAATAGACGTAGACAGTCACTGGGTACACATGGATGCAGTGGAGCATGAAAAACTTGCCTGGATGAAAGATCTCCCACCCCCATTGGCCACACAGGTAGATACTGCCATATTTATTTAGCCCATTGAGCACGAAGTGCATTATGGTGATCTATTGTCATCAGTCACTGCGTGGTTTCTGTCGTTTATCCACTGCTGTCCTTAGTTAATTGTTAACAATTGCTTCAAACAACTTTCTCTCTGAAACTGCTTGGTACATTTTAACCAAACTGTGATGGTACTTTACCGAATTATTTCAATTGAATGCAGTATATGAAAAACTCTGGTTGACATCGGAGCCAGAAGTATAAAAATGTAAAAATCTTTACAAATCTTTATAATAGTTTATACGGAAGTGTTCCTTGGGTGACCCTATACCAAATACCTTTATATCTTTTAATTATGGCTATGTAGAACATCTGGTCAGAATCTGCTTGCTGGATTTTGGAATCTTAGGAAGTTAAACAGATGAGAGGTAGCATCCGGCATCAAGCATAGAAGCCGACATGCTTGCACCTATAAGCCATCTGTATGTTACTCTGCACAAATAGAGCAAGCAGTGATGCAAATTAAAATTAACATTTTGGCTTCACAACGGCAGTAGAATAGTTACCTCGCTTTAACTGTGCTGTTGCCTCGCTTTAACTGTGCTGTTGCCTCGCTTTAACTGTACTGTTGCCTCACTTTAACTGTGCTGTTGCCTCGCTTTAACTGTGCTGTTGCCTCACTTTAACTGTGCTGTTGCCTCGCTTTAACTGTACTGTTGCCTCGCTTTAACTGTGCTGTTGCCTCGCTTTAACTGTGCTGAAAAATCTAAGGTAATTTGACATATGAGAGGGAAGATGACATTTCTTTTGAATTTCGGCTACACAATTGGCAGTTACAATGTCGTTCTTGAGGTAAGATATTCAGTGTGTGACACTGTGTTCAAGCACTCTGCCATCCTTGTTGAAATTCAGGTGAGCGACCTGTGGCCACCTTGACCCTCTTGGCTTATCATAGTGTCACAAGACGTATGACAGATTTGGTATTTATTATGCCCCCCATCGAAGATGGCGCGGTATATTGGTTTGCTAATGTTAGTTGGTCTAGCTGTCGGTCAGTAGACCACTTTCGTTTCTGCTCTCTAAGTTCAACAGTTTACATCTGATCTTCACCAAACTTCATGAAAATGTTTGATGCATAATATCTAGGTCAAGTTCGATAATCAGCAAAATCGCTTCAGGAATTGTGCAGTTATGGCCCTTGAATTGTCTAAAACAAGCCTTTTTAGCCGTTTCCGCTCTCTGAGTCCAGTAGTTTCATCCAATCTTACCAAGCTTCATGAAAATGTTTGTAATAATAATATCTAGGTCAAGTTCGATAATCAGCCAAATCGCTCCAGGTATTGTGGAGTTATTGCCCATGAAGTATGTCATATTGGTCTTTTTAGCAGTTTCCGCTCTTTAAGTTCAACATTTTTCATCCAATCTTCACCAAACTTTATGAACAAGTTTGTGAGCATAATTACTTGGCCAAGTTTACCAGTAATAATCATCCAAATCGTCTCAGTAATTGTGGAGTTATGGCCCTTGAATTATCTAAAATTGGCCGTTTTACCAGTTTCCGTTCTCTAAGTCTGACAGTTCATAGCCGATCTTCACCGAATTTGGTGAAAATCTTTGTGGGCCTATTATCTTGGTTAATTTTGATAATCAACCAAATCGTCCCAGTCACTGTGGAGTTATGGCCCTTGATTATCTAAAATTAGCCTGTTAAGCTATTTCAACCTAGAGGGGGCATAACTGTTTTACAAACAGCTCTTGTTTAAGTCTTCCTATGTTAAATAATATTTTGATTTATATATCAGTGGAATAAAAATGTAATGTTTTAAGTAATATTTATTATTCATTTGTGCTAATTATTGCTCAATTTGTTAATGTTTAAATGCATGGAGCAGAAAGACAGTTGAGTCTGTCACATTACTTTCAATTAATATTATAAATCAGTTAACAAATACCATAAAAGACAGCGTTGAACATATGTGCATGTTATACACTGTCTTCTGTGGTATTTGTTAACTGATATATAGCATTTGACCTAATTATTTGGGTAAGTATTTGGTTATATGTTATAGATGGCACAAAACATGTTTTTGATTTTTTTTTTTCATAATTGCAATGTATCTCCATGTGGTATCTGTATTTCAACAGTAATATGTAATAATTGATGGTACATTATACTATGACTAATCAATGTAACCAACAATCCTGTTACCCAAGGGTGTTCAAGGTTTTATTAGCTCACAAGAGCACGAAGTGCTTGGTGAGCTATTGGTTTAGGTGGCCTCTCCTGCTTCATCCATGTGCCGTAAACAATTGGGTTCGTTCTCATGCTGGAGACTTCACTTTTATCCAATCTTAACCAAACTTGCACAGTTTGTGTATGACCATATAATCTCGGACGGGATTGTTATTGGGTCAGATCACACAAGTAACACTAGAGCCATTTTCCAAGATAAAGACTTTATTTTCCATCCAATCTTAACCAAACTTTCGCAGTTTATGTATGACCATCAGATCCCAGCAGACGCCAAAAAATGGGCCAGATCATGTTTCAAACACTAGAGTTATTGCCATTTGTTTATTAAAAAACATAAATGGACATTATTCAGGCCAGAGACTTCATTTTTCATTAAATCTTCACCAATCGAGCACAGTTTGTCTATGAACGTAAGAGTACAGGTGAAGTCAAATCTTCACCAATCTTACACAGTTTGTCTATTACCATGAGATTACAGTTTAAGTCGAATATTTGCAAGATCGGACCAATAACACCGGAGTTATTGCCCTTTGTTTGTCAAAAAATATACAACAATGGACATAATTCAGGATAGAGACTTCATTTTTCATCCAATCTTCACCAATTGTGCACAGTTTGTCTATGAATGTAAAACTACATGTGAAGTCGAATATAAGCATGATCGGGCCAGAAACACCGGAGTTATTGCCCCTTGTGTTTGGAAAAAATCATCAACAAGTTATTTGTACATGCAACAGTGATGGCTTCAGAGCCTGCATTAACATCATTTATTACATGCAGGTGCCAGTCGCCGAAACCGCGATATCTGAAAACGAGAAATGGCGTCGCAGATGGCATTATTTGCCCCTGGACGTGCGCTGCTCTCAGGAGAATATTAAACTGCAGACATTTGATTGTTAACATTCTTAGGACCACCATAACTTTTTCCGACTTAAATGATAGGGAGTTTAGTATATGTACTACGCTTATATTATCGCAATTGAACCTCACTTTTTTATTGCGCAGCTCGTCGCCCCACAGAAAAATTGCTACCATGATTGGAAAAATTTCTAAGACAGTAATATCCCTTAATAGGCCTTCTTTCACCCAAGTGTCTGGCCAGCGATCGTGTGCCCAATGTCCACGGAAATAGATACCAAAACCTAAATCGGCCCCACCAACGCTATCTGTGTACAGTTCTGCGTCGTCATTAGTAATCCAAAATTGATCATGGAATACTGAAACTACATTAAAACCTTGAAAGAAGTTAAGCCATAGCTGCAGATCTAGTTTTACCGCTTTTTTCAAACGGATGTGGTGCAAAGGTTTAGACAGGCCGCATATCGAGTTGATCAGTCTCCTACAGAACGGGCGACCTAATGGAATAGCTCTGCAACAAAAACTGAGTGACCCTATCAACGATTGCATTTCTTTGAGCGTAGCTGCTTTTTAGCCATCATATACCTGTTTGTAACTAAATGTTCGACTTTTTCTCTAGGAATACGCACAACCATTTTGTTTGTGTCAAGTTCGAGACCGAGGAACACCAAAACTTCTGTGGGTCCCTCCGTTTTTTCGTGAGCTAATGGGACGTTTAGTTCCTGCATTATTTCAATGAATAGCGAAAGTAAAGCGTGAGCCCCTTCATCATTCTCGTCTCCCCCAAGAAAGTCATCTAAGTAGTGGATGAGCATGCCGGATGCGGCTTTCGATTTTACGCAATGCTCGAGAAATGACAAGAAGCGCTCAAACGTTGCACAGCTAATTGAAGCCCCAAAAGGTAATGTTTTTTCCACAAAATACCTATCATTGAATTTATATCCTAGAAGCTCAAAATCTGCTGGTCGTATTGGTAAGAGTTTAAAAGCGTTCTTGATGTCTAACTTGACAAGTTTACAGTGTCTACCAAGTTTGTGTATCATTTTGACTGCCTCATCAAAACTAGTATACTGAACAGAGGTGAGATTCGGGTCAATGAAGTCGTTCACCGAGACCCCTGCTGGGTAAGATAAATGATGAATCATTCAAAATTCGTTGGGTTCTTTTTTCGGTACCAAGCCGATAGGGGAGACAATAACATTTTGTAATGGTTTACGGACAAACGGGCCTGCTACGCGGCCGGCCGAAATTTCCTTATCAATTTTCTCCTTAACAATTTCTGGATGCATTCTAGCTGATTTAAGGTTATTTGCCTCCCTAGTCTCTCTTGGATCCATGTATTGCATACTAAAGCCATTCTTAAACCCATTTTCTAGAAAATTCGCGTCATTTACATAGCAAGTACTTAAATATTTGTGTAAAACCACCAAATTGATTGGTGAGCAAGCAATATCTTTGATGTGAGCATTTCAAGGGCCGCTGATTTGTTCCACCAGCGGTGGTTGCCATTGGTTGCCTTGACCATTGTCGCCCACGAAATGGCTGCCGCGGTGCGTTATACTGCTGTTGCGTGGCGAAGGATTGAGCGCTTGGTGCCGCTGCATTCAGTATAGTGCACACTGACGCTGGGTGACCTTGACCGCAGGAAGAACAAGTGTGTTTAAACCTGCAGTTAGGCCACGTGCACTTGCCGGTATTAAAAAAGTTACAAGTTCTAAATTGCTTAACCGGCATTCTTTGGGCTGTGGCGGCCGGCGCGTTTGCGGTGGGCATTTGGATAAACGCCACCATAAGTCGTTATTGATATGCGCCCAAGATGAAGGCCCCAATGATTGCCTAACTCGAAATTGCTCGTCATATGCACGCCACGCCATGCCGCCTTTGCAACCCGCGCATTCTCTGATTGTTCACATGTATTGCAGTAGCTCTGCCATTTGTGTGGGGTTGACCTTGACATATATGGACATAAAAATTATTTATGCGTCTGTCCATTTTTCGATAGTAGTGATTCTGTCTTTGCATTCCCACGGTTTAGGCACTAAATGGCCATTTACCGACAACTGGAACGTCGCGCTCAAACAAAAATCGGACAGCTCTAGCGAGCCTTTCAGCAGCAATGCTAAGTTAATAAACTCGCCCCTCTCGATCTGACTGCGAATCTGATCGGGGACATGGGCGGCTATATCGTCTGGCGATAACTGTATCGGACTCGGACCCCCGGTCGCGGGTGGAAATTGTTCAATGCCGACCGTGTGCGGGGGAGGTACTGTCGGTGCCGTCGAGGTAGCCGCTGCGGATTTTGTTACAGAGGCCGCAGCTCCACCACACCCTGAGTTACAACATTTACATGTACCCCGAGGCTGATTAATTACTTCTGATCTCTTAAGGATTTTTTCTAAATCAATTAAATGTGTTTTTCGTTTACCTTCAGGAGCTCGAATCATCGATCGGCCCAATATATTCCACGTCCTCTGTCTCCTTTGTTTTCCTCCTTTTCGCACCTCTCCCCCTGCCTGGCATAACTAATTGTGTGATTCGAAATTTTTTATTGTCTGAACACGAGGTCCTTCTTGGTCAATGGCCGGCGATAAAAGAACGTTCTCGGCACTCGCGTGGTCCGCGGTCACTTGGTGTTTAATGTTATCTGAGGTGTTCCGAGTATGTTAGCAACCGTATTGTTTATAGGTAACGAGGAAGTATTTCCAAGAAACGCGGACCCGGACGATTTATTCGCCGTAATAAATGAAATTATTATCATTCGAAAATAATTTGTATTATCATCATTGGACAGAAAATTATCAAAGAAAAAGCAAAACTTGACCTTATAGCACAGCCATTGCAATTATCGCATTGCAACTAGTTCTCCAATACTGTGTGCGAAAAAGTCATCAAAATCTACTGTTTTTGCATTTTCCAGAATTGTCACTGACACAAGGAAAAAGGCTCAGGTAAGAAATATGGGGAATAATTATTTGAGAACCATTAGCAAAAACACCACACATCCACTGCCTAACCCATACTTTAGTTAGCCCATTTCACTAACAGATGTTTTAAATTAAATTGATCCTATCCCACTTTGCTTATTGTTCAGATACTTCAATTTTCAACCCTGTCACAACAGTATGGTCTTCATCTGTACCAGTTCTCAGGTGAGCACTTTAGGCCATCATGGCCCTCTTTTATTATGCTTATATTTCTTGTAGACAGGTTCCCAGGCCAGGTTTGACTTCTCTGGACGTCTGCTGCCACCAGACGCAGATATTCCTGTGAACCAGGGTCTGCATCACCATGGTGATGAACCAGAGGTTTGTCCTTAAAAGAGCAAGGCCCATATATACAAAGACAAAGTTGTTCTAAACTTAAGTTGAAATAAGTCAGAATTACAAATTGTGTTTTAAACCCCATGCTTTGGAACATGTCCATGACAAATACTAAATAAAATATTAATATACTTGGAATTGTATTGCAATGACTGTGTCAAAATCTTAAAATTGTTCATTTTTGTTTTGGAAAATCCAGTTAATAAATTGGAGAATTTTAAGATTTTTCTCCATTTTCGAATAAAAATACTATAAATACCAGCCTAGGATTGTCATAATAATTCTTCTTTTTTTTGGAAACTTGGAAATGGTATTGTCCATAATCCAGAATCTTCTTGTTGAGCTTTGTATTTCAAGCAGAGCAACAGATAAGGAATCTGCCCTAATTGAGTGTTTCCCCATGATATTTTAAAATAATTGAGTCCTGAACAATTTTATTGAGTACTTGAAGTTATGTTACCCCATTTAATAAGATTACAAATAATTGACTCTTAGATGATCTCCAAATTTAGTAAAACAACAAATGTTTTTGTTTTTATTTAACTGAAGGATAACCATTTATCTTTTCACAACACTAAATATTAAAAATAATTGAGTATTAAACTGGTGTTTTTTTCTGAACGATCATTCGAATGCTACCTGAGTATAGACTGGACTCCAGACCTCCTCCATTGCAATTGGCTGTGATTTTTAGGGCTTTTTTGGGGTCGATGTTTGGTCCCATTCATCTCATAAATAAGTGTATGTTTTCCCCCTATTTTAACCTCAAAATTCCCCTCAGAATATATTCTTATAAAGAAAAAAGTTTGACCAAAATCAGACAAAAAATTGGCCAAGATAGAGGAAAGTTTTGTGTACATCATGACTTTTTTCAAGAAACCCAGCTGGATACATTTAAATATAAGAAGTGTATGATATAACAATGTATGTATGTTTATATCATATAGTATAATGTAGGATAATGGATTTATAAAATTCAGGAAATGCCTCTTTTACTGTTTAATTCCCCTCTTGAAGGGCCCCGCCACCATTCCCCCAGCAGTGCAAAAATTTAATTGGACACCATTTCCATTACACCACTGCGACATATGAATATTTAATAACTAGTATCTGTTGCAATTTATAAAGTCTAGATGAAGGTTTTAACCTGTCATCAATGTACATGATAATTTGCATTTCAGCGTGCTGGCTACACACTGGAGGAGCTGTTCACACTTTCTCGCAGCAGCAACACGCAGCAGAGGGTACTAGCACTGCAGACGCTGGCAAAAATCATCCTACAGGTCAGCTTTAATAAGGAAAAAAAAATTTTGCCAGTCCCGGCTAGCTTAGTTGGTAGAGCGCTAGACTGTCAGTTCGGGGATCATGAGTTCGAGCCCCATCCCGGCCTAATAACTTGTGTGGGGATTGGTCATGAAATTATTTCTACGCCCATTCTCTGCCTACCTCTGATTCAAGTAAGGCAGTTGCCAGTTACTGGCATAGGTATGTGCACTTAGTACTGGTAAACTGCTTAGATCAGCTAAGCTTGCCCAGGAAAAGTGTGAGTAGGTTAACTGATCGCCGCGATATGGCTGAACAATTGTTAAAAACGGCGAAATTCCCAACAAACAATCATCAAAAGCAAAAAACAAAAGCTTTTAATTTCCTTAGAGAATACTTTGCCTTTCATTTAGAAATACACACGAAGTATTCTTCTCTACTCAGAAATATTCAAATATTTTAGTTTTTATTAAAACTTGTTTTTTCTGTCAAATAAATATATTTGGGTTTATGATAACTTGATAAGCAAATATTTTACTGGATTACAGGAATACCCTTAATTTCCCGATAGAAAACATGCTTGTCTTCCAAAATCATTTTATGCTACTCATTTTACAGGTATAATTCTGAGATATATTTCCTGTAAGCATAACTCTCTTTAAAATCCATACGTACATGCATGACATTTATGGTACTCACGTTTTGACATATTTTACAATTGGAGTTCTTTTGAATTTCAGGCCAAGCAAGGTGCATTCACAGAGTTAGTAGAGAGTCCAGTGTTACCGAGCATCCTCGATGCAGGTGTGGTGTTCTTGCTGCGCTGGGCGCTGGACGACAGTGTGGAAACTGTGATGGTGGCAGCTGTCTCCGCGTTCAACTCCCTGCTTGTGAACCACGCGGATGAGGTCAGTAGCTAGTGAAATGGGTGTGTATGTGAAAATAGGTTTATCCGTTACCGGGTATATCAGTAATGAAAATGATGCCAAATATATACATTTAGAAGTATGACCGTGTAGATGAGATCACTAGGTCATTATGTTGGTGTATAGATAAAAACATAGTTTAATTAGGTTTTTTATTTTATGCCTGCCAGTAATTTATAGGGAAATATCAGTGAAATAAAAATTGTAATTCACTGTTTAAAGCAGTGAAAATTACCACTCTGATAATTTTCACTATTTCATAATGGTTCCCAATTTAAAACAGTAAATGAAACGGACGGTCAGTGATGCTGGACTCAAAATTGTCAAATTAGTCCTGGGATATTTTCAAATAAAACCCACTTAGATAGCAATTAAAATGAAAACTAACTGTGGAAAAAGCATAAGATAAAAGGAAAATTCGTTGATTTCGGTAGAATATTGACTTTTTGTTCACTGGTGATCATAGAAAAAATATATTTTCATTCATGAATGTGCCACTCATGAAAATATACATTTCTGTGATCACCGTGAATTAAAATCAATATTCTACTGAAACCAACAAATATCCTCTATTAAGTTATATCAGTTTTGAAAATTATGCAATAAATTTGAAAATTATGCAATATATATACATGTAGAAATGTGGATATTTAGTAATTAGTGTTTTTATGATTCATGTTTAATTTACTAGATCTGTGGTCAATTCTTCGAAGAAGTGGGGGTATATTGCTTTGCACCTGTCCGTCGGTTGGTAGGATGGTCGGTCTGTCCGTAGACCATTTTGTTTCCGCATGATATCTAGAGAACGCTTTGACCTACGATCATTTAAGTTGGTATGCTGGTTGCTTGGGAGGAAAGGAAGCCGCTTATTGATTTTGAGGTCAACAGGTCAAAGGTCAAGGTCACAGGGGCTTGTAACATGAAATTCGTGTCCGCACGATATCTAGATAACGCTTTGACCTATGATCATTTTAGTTGGTATGCTGGTTACTTGGGAGGAAAGGAAGATGCCTATCAGTTTTGAGGTCAACAGGTCAAAGGTCAAGGTGACAGAGGCTTGTAACATGAATTTTGTTTCCACATGATATGTAGAATACGCTTTGACCTACGATAATCCTATTTGGTATGCTGGTTGCTCGGGAGGAAAGGAAGACGCCTGTCAATTTTGAGGTCAACAGGTCAAAGGTCTAGGTCACAGGGGCTTGTAACATGAAAACTGTTTACTCCGTAGTCCATTTTGTTTCCGCAGGATATCTAGAGATGTTTTGGCCTAATTGATGTTTAAATCAAACAGAAAACAGGTATTCTGATATAATAGACTGTAAAAATAAATCCATAAGTATACTCTATCTTTCTTTCAGCTTTATATTTACTTTCTAAAGCATCAACTTTAATTTCCTCCCCATGTGTTAATGTGCACATAAAATATTAAAAAATATCTAAACAATTGCACATATTGACTACTGGGCTGCAAGTTGGGGGGCATACATGTTTTACAAACATCTCTTTTTATTTCTTGTATTATATTTTTTCTGTGCATATTCAATTACAATTATTTTTAAAATGTTTCCATTATGATAGCTATATTTATCATATTTAGTCTGACTACCCGGTATTTACATAATTACGTACCATTAATCGGTACTTTATATTAACAATGGATACAATCCATTTAATGTTATGTTCTTACTTGGACAAGCTAGAGTAATTGTAAATTATTATAACTTTCCACATTTTTTTTCTTGTCTTTCACTAAGCATACAATATATGACATTTTAATTGAAATATTACTTCAATTTTAAGTGTTTCCTTCCTTACTGCAGATGTGCCTGCACAGAACATTCCACTGGTATCAGGGTCATCGGGTAACCTGCCAAGCGCCTGCCGAACCAGAGTCAGTCGGAATCAAGCTTCCCACTGATGCAGATGAAAAACCACAGGAGACAGATGCAGTGGTGGTGAAAAGGGACATAATTTTGGTAAGAACAGATTGGTTTGTAGTTTTGACAGCATTCTTTGTAAAAATATCTAAGGTAACTTATATCTAATATCGAATGATTTATCAGTTGCCTGTGTGTAGAACCCACTGCAACTAAATGCATTACTTACCGGTATTCTGTCTTCATTAAAACCACTTTTCTAAACCTCACTAGAATAACATACCTTTAACTAGTACTAACATGGTATTCTCCTAATATTCACTAATTGGCATGACTGGGCAAACAAAGAAGATTAATTAAGTAACCATTAATTTTTGCACTTTAGCAATACTGGCTTCATTTTAATGAACATTTGTAATTTAATTTTTGTCTTAATCTTAAACAATATGAACTTAAAGCTCACATGAAACATTTTTATCAATATTAATAATACGTTTTGATGGGCTAAAGCCAAACCCAAGTGTCTATAGTTCACAAAGATAACCACTTATTTGTTGTTGTTTTTTTGCCTTTGGAACCTTACCCTGATTTGAGATTGAAAACCTTCGTAGTCACATGGTCTGATGCTCAGTTGTGTCCCATGCTTACAGGGCCTAGTGGAAAGGATGAACCTGTTGCCTCGTCTCTGCTACGTCCTGGACAAGGTGCGCCCACAGGCACCGGCGGTTGTGGCCATCTTGGAGGTCCTGAATCGCGTCTCTCGCCACTCGACACAGTTGGCTTACAAGGTATTGTATTTATAGAAATGATAGGGCTGGTAATAAAAAAGAATCTAAGTAAACAATTATGAAAAATCTTTAAAATTTTACATTTTGTAATGGATTTTCTGACACAGAAATGCCTTGTTTAAAAAATTGATACAGATGTTGCAATACGATGCCAATTGTATAAATATTTTGTATTTGTCATGCATATATTCTGAGGCATAGTGTTTTTAAGTTTTAACACAAAATGGTAAATTTGACTTATTTCCAACTTAAGTTAATAATGGCTTAAGCATCTGTATAAATATGGACCTGGGCCCATGTCACAAATATTGTGCAGTCAAAATAAGGCTGCTTCCTCCAGTAAAAACAGTGTTATCACCCTTCCATCCAGTATGTCAAAAGTCCTTCAGTAATTACTGATTAGCGTAACTAAAAACATAATCTACTTTTATATTATACCCGTATAAGTTATGTCAGTAAGTGTTGCAAAAAAGGTACAGAAAACGTAAAAAATAAAGTTTTCGAAAATAATAATAATATGACTTTCACATTTCTTCCACTGTTGACATCTGAGGGCTGTTGGCGGTTTGAAACAGAAAGGGGCAGAAAGAGGTGAATGAAAATGTTGTTTAGGATACAGTGGTGCTTGATTGGTTGAAACTTGAACAGATCATGGAATGTATTCACACTGATTAGATTTTGTTTGTGAGTTTGTGTTTGTACTAAAAACAGCTGCATGAAAATTTTTAGTATATCTCTGATTTTCTAAATTTGCCCACCTATAGATTAATTAAATACAGATAATCTATCTATTATTCAGTTATTGTTGTTTTGTTTTAGGTTTTCAATCAAAAAGGACTTCTTGAGCTGGTTATCAAGGAATTTCTCTCCATGTCTGGTAACTGGACAGGTAATATGATACCTCTTGCAGTTTAGTAACTTATCGTATCGTATTGTATATTGTCGTATCGTATCATATCGTATTGTATTGTATCATTATTTTACGTAAGTTTCTATAATGATTTCTAGTCATTTATTCGTATTCATTGACAGCTTTTTTTGTGTGGTTCTGTTTCAAATCACCCAATGTCTTAAGTCGAAATTTGAAAAGGCATACATGCCATAATTTTTTCAGGCCAAAACGGGACATTGCCAAAAAATCACCGGGACATTTGACATTTGACCGGGACACATTAAAATTGTCATTTTGTCCGAAAAAAACGAGTAATAATAATAGTTTATCGTATCTAACCTAGGTCATATTCCGTTTCGTGGTCTATGTAGTTATAGTATAGTTATAGTATAGTTCAAACAATAAACACCCAACATGAATAACACAAACATACACACGCATATATTTTAATCATATTTATTCAATAATATAAATGATGTATTTTTAATTATGACATCAAAGAAATTACACGAAACACACAAATAAACAAATGCGTTAACAAGGGAGACTACTCCAGCAGACTTATACCTGGGCTACGCTCCACTATACACTGCATAATTAACTGAATCAAATTTTGCGATGTGAACAATACGAATTTAAAGAAAGTAATGATTGTTTTTGCATCTTTAATTATCGAAAAGTTCACAATTTATTTTCATACTTACCCTCAAATGTTACCAAACTAATTATGTGATAACACCTATTCTATTTAAAATCAATATAACAACAAACACAGTTCCTTTTTTATTCCTAAACAATGCAATAATCAGCAGCAATTACCGACAGCGGATATATGACCCCCATCCCGCGAAAGTGTGACAAACGATCAATAAATTGCTAATTGGGTATCATAACTGCTCCTCTTTGACACGCGGCTAGCGGGTATTGTTGTCATAGGGACCGATAAAGGGATTAACGATCTGAAGTTAATTGTTGGCCCAATGTAAGTTGTATGGTACACTAGCATCGATTTTTGTGATTGACCGGGACAAAATGCATCTCACCGGGACGCCTGGAAAGACCTCGCGAAACCGGGACAATCCCGGTGAGACCGGGACATATGGCATGTATGGAAAATGTTAGGTAGAATTAATATTTAATGTTTTCCTTTAAACTTGTAGACATTGATTTGAAACATTTGTAACAGGAAATGTGAGACACTGCTTTTGAAACAGTTACATTAGCAGTCCGTATCTTCAAATATTGTAACCATAGTTTTTCCCATAAAAAGTGTCATTTTTTAAAATCCATTTAAAGGGACTATGTCAATAAAATATTGGCATCCTATTGGCTTTAAATCGTATTATGTGATAGAAATGCGCTGTACAAAGACATGTGCATTAAATAAATAATAAAAAGATAATACACAATGAGATATTTGATAAAAACAAATAAACAAAACATCTGAAAATCTGAAGGGGGAATCGAATTCACGACGTAGGAGCCATATGAAGTAATGACAGTAGGCAGTGCTTTAGCCATCTGCGCTATTCTGCTTGGTAAGGAATTGTGTATAAACTATGTTTATACAAAATACTCACAATTCTGATGTCAAAAGGTAAACATAAAAAGGGCCAAACAAACACAACCCATATTATAAATTGATTTTAATCTCAGAATTTGTATACTTTTTTCATCTTATATTATACCCTGTTTGACCGCTGTTATATGTCAGTATTAATGTCTTAATTTCAGATTTTTTAAAGATATTGCCCCCTTGAGGCCCTTTTCGATTACATAATCCCTTTAAGAAGCCTATTATTGCTTTATTTATAGTGCCACAAACAGCAATGTAATAAATATTCAGATTTTAACTATAATAATTTCAACATTATCCATTAACCATACCTAGGTTGCATTGGGCACGGCAAATTGTTGTTATTAATAACTATTTTGTTGAAATTTTTTAATACTTAACAGTGTTAAATTCCCAAATTCTATTTGGGTGCCGTTTCCCATAGCATAGGGAAAAAGGCCTGATAGTTTGGTCACCTCATACAGGTTCTGGTGTGCTCAGTGACGTGTATGGGGTACCACTAAAGGAGGCTGTCACACTAATTCTCACACTGTGTCAGGCGGGCAGGAACATGGCTGCCATACTGGTGAGCAAAACAGACACCCTTTGGCTTACTTAGGTTGTTAGGTTGTCTGTTTTAACATTGTTATTTCAACATATACCATTAGAAGTATTATTCTTTATGCCCCCTGCTTCTTAATGCGTGAGGCATATAGAAATTGTCCTGTCCATTCGTTTGTAAGAAGTTCTGTTTCGTCTAGCACCAACGCAGCTTACTACAACATTTGGATACTTACAGTTGTTGCTTATGACCATTCCTAATCCACCCATATCTCTCAACCTCACTTTGACCTTGACCTTATTTGAACTTTTAATAATACAAATGGGCTGTCCAGAGCCAGCTGGGGGCATGTGTGTTATGGAACACAGCATCTTGTTTTTATTATTTTTCATAATCAAAGATTTAGATGGATTATAGGAAATTAGTCAGGGATCCTATCCATAAATCAATCTTATGATGTGGTGGTTATGAGCAACTGGAGTCATGCTTAGTTTTGCTTTATTGTGTCGTCTGAAAAGGCGAAATATCGGGGTTACTTTTTGCGGCGACAGCGGCATTGTTGGCGATGGCATCCCCTTCAAGTTTGTTCAGCTTGTGCAGACAATAACTTGAGAAGTTTGTGTGCTATAATTATGGAGCTTTATGGAAGTGTTACTAGGCATAAAAGGAAGGTTAAGTTCGATTTTCCACATAATTGCTCTTTCGTACTTTAGTTATGGCCCCTTTTCTTAAAAAATTAGTTCAAATAAGGCTTGTGCAGGCAATAACTGAAAGTTTTTTTTCAATCATTATGAAACTTCATGGAAGTGTTAGTAGGCATAAAAGGAAGGTTAAGTTCCATTTTCAGCATAATTCCTCTTATCGTACATGTGTTTTGCCCCCTTTAAAAAAAATTAGTTCAAATAAGACTTGTGCAGACAGAAGTTTTTGTGCTGTCATTATGAAACTTTATGGAAGTGTTAGAAGGCATAAATGGAAGGTTAAGTGCGGTTTTCAGCATAATTGCTTTTATCTTATTTGAGTTATGCCCCCTTTAAAAAAAAAAAAAGTTCAAATAAGGCTTGTGCAGACAATAACTTTAGAGGTTTGTTTGCAATTATTATGGAACTTTAGGGAAGTGTTTGTAGGCATAAAAGAAAGATGTAGTTTGGTTTTCAGCATAATTGCCCTTTATCGTAATTGAGTTGTGCCCCTTTGAAAAAAATAGTTCAAATAAGGCTTGTGCAGACAATAGCTTGTGAGGTTTTTGTGCAATCATTATGAAACTTCAGGGAAGTGTTAGTACGCATAAAAGGAAGGTTAAGTTCAGTTTTTGGCGTAATTGCTCTTATGGTACTTTTGTTATGCCCCATCAGGCGACATATTCGACTCACGGAGTTCTAGTTTTTAGCTCACCTGAGCATGAAGTGCTCGGTGAGCTATGAGTATAGGGGATCACTCCTGCTTTGTCCGTTGTCTGTCGTCCGTGTGCCGTCAACAATTTGGTTTGTTCTCACGCTGGAGACTTAACTTTTTATCCAATCTTAACCAAACTTGCAGTTTGTGTATGACCATAAAATCTCAGACGGGATTGTTATTGGGTCAGATCACACCAGTGACACTCAAGTTATTGCCCTTTTTTCATGCAAAAAAAGTGCAAAAAAGCCTTTTTCCAACATGTAGACTTTATTTTCCATCCAATCTTAACCAAACTTTCATAGTTTGTGTATGACCATCAGATCTCAGCGGACGAAACAAATGGGCCAGATCGTGTTTCAAACACCAGAGTTATTGCCCTTTGTTTATTAAAAATATACAAAAATGGACATTATTCAGGGTCGAGAGTAAATTTTTCATCCAATCTTCACCAGTCTGGCACAGTTTGTCTATGACCATAAGATTAATGGTGAAGTTGAATATAAGCAAGATCGGACCAGAAACAGAGGAGTTATTGCCCTTTGCCATTTTTACTCCAATCTTCACGAATCTTGCACAGTTTGTCTATGACCATAAGATTAAAGGTGAAGTTGAATATAAGCAAAATTGGGCCAGACACACCAGATTTATTGCCCTTTGTTTTTGAAAAAAATATACAAAAAGGACATTATCCAGGATAGAGACTTCATTTTTCATCCAATCTTCACCAATCGTGCACAGTTTGTGTATGAACGTAAGATTACAGGTGAAGTCGATTATGAGCATGATCGGGCCAGAAACACAGGAGTTATTGCCCCTTGTGTGTGGAAAAAAACGTCAACAAGTTATCAATGATTGGCTTGCACACACTATTTTTTATTCAATGTTGACCAAACTTACACAGTTTGCATATGACCATAAAAATTTGATTTCCAACAGTTGCAAACCTTGCATGCAGTTATTTGTACATGCAATATTGATAGTTTCAGAGCCTGCATTAACATCATTTATCATCATTGGACAGAAAATTATCAAAGAAAAAGCAAAATTTTACCTTATAGCACAGCCATCACAATTATTGCATTGCAACTAGTTCTCCTAAACTGTCTGCAAAAAATACATCAAAATCTTCTCCATAATTGTCACTGAATTAATGAAAAAGAGTCAGGTAAGAATATAAAGAAAAATGATCTGAGAACCATTAGCAAAAACACCGCACATCCGCTACCCAACTCGTACTTTAGTTAGCCCATTGCACTAACCAATGTTTTAAATCAAATCGATCCTATCCCCCTTTGCGTATTGTTCAGGTACCTTAATTTTCAAACCTGTCACAACAGTATGGTCTTCATCTGTACCAGTTCTCAGGTAAGCGCTTTGGGCCATCATGGCACTCTTGTTTAATGCTTGTACTCTTCCAAGTATGATTCAAATAATATCTCTACAGAAAACTTGTTTTGTGTTTTATTTCATGAGCAACTTGGAGCCATTCAGACTAATTTTTGATCCATTTTGCAATGTTTGTACTCTTGCAACTATTATACTCTTGCAAAATATATAAATATTATACTATTTACAGAAGACTAAATGTCTTGCATTTTATTTCAGTTAACCCGGTTTGGAATACAAGAGAGGCTTCTTAGATACATTTTGATCGAAACCAAGTAAGAAGTTCAGCTCAAACATAACATGTTTCATGTACTATAAGATATTCAGTTGAAATCTCTAGTCTGCAATACAGTTTTTCTATATGCTTATAATGTTTTATTTTATGCTTTTCAGTAATTTATAGGAAAATATCAGTGAATTAAAATTGGTAATTCACTGTTTTAAAACAGTGAAAATTACCACTCTGGTAATTTTCGCTGTTTGACACTGGCTCCCAATTTAATACATTAAATTAATTGGATCGTCAACGATGCTAGACCTAAAATTGTGTGGAAAAGGCATACAATGAAAAGAAAAGTTGTTGTTTTCGATAGAATATCGATTTTTTATTCACTCGTGATCATAGAAAAAAAAAAATAATTCACTTGTGGTTGCGCCCTAGTGAATATATATACATTTCTATGATCACTCCCGAATGAAAATCGATATTCTACCGAAACCAACAAATATCCTCTATATATTGTATGACATATTACCATATTTGTGTACAATATGCACTGATTGATTTTTAGACAGTGCAAAAAAGTAGCCATTTTCTACTGTTAACTTCCGTGTATTTTAAGCATGTTCTACTGAAATTTATTCTGCATTCTCAATAGAGATAGGACAAAGAATTTTATGGATTTTGTTCTTATCATACTTCTGGATCTGACAATCATGATAGATTAAGATCAGTAATAATTTATTGACTGTGTTTTGTGTAGGGATGAGACAAGTGTTGTGTACAGACTGAGACACGAGGCCTTGAGGGTGTGGAGGGTGTGCTTGTCTTACGGCCTGGCAGGCACTGTCTACTTGTAAGCATTCTGGCGCAAAACTGGTTTGTCACTGTTTGGAAGGAATCTGGTGTAGACCTTTCCATTTTTGTGATGGTACATGAAGTACATTCACAGATTTGGCATCGTCTGGCAAAGAGAGTTTTCTAACTTACTTTATAAATATGCTGTGTCACATTTTGACAAAGCTGTCAAATTCTGTGTATGACAATGAAAAAACAACAGCAACAAAATGAAAGAGAAAAAACAGTTACAACAAAAAAGCAACAGAAAAACAAACCAGAAATATTATGAACAATTTAACAGACAAATAACAACACGTATTTAAAAAAAGCTTAACAACATAAATAACTATAAACTAAGCATACACCTGTTGCTGAAAACATTTGTTATACCCCACAAACGAAGTTTAGGGGGGGTATATAGGAGTGAGCTTGCCGGTCCGTTCGTCGGTCGGTGTGTTGGTTTTTAGTTTCCGGATGATAACTAAAGAAAGGCTTGACATTTTAAAATAATTTTTGGTACACATGTGTAACATTATAGAATATGGTCAAGTTCGATGTTGGTTACAAACCACTAAATTTTGACAGAGTTATGGCCCCTTTCGACTTAAAATTCCCTTAAAACATGATTTTCAGACGATAACTCAAGAATTGCTTGACACATTTAATTAATTATTGGTATACATGTGCAGCATCATAAAATACAGATCAAGGTCAATTTTTGGTTACAAACCACTAAATTGTGACAGAGTTATGGCTCCTATTGAAATTAAATTTTCCAAATACGCTGTTGACCATTCACAAATTAAACCATTCTCTCTCTGTCCATTTCTTTTTAATGGATGCCATAGTTTTGTGACAAGGCCATATTGTGGGGGTATATTAGTCACTCATGTTACAATTCTAGTTTGATCTACAGGACATTATGGTTTTACTGCACTGTTTAAAATGTTCTTTGGAATAAATAACATGCCAACTATCGTTCATTCCAACTATTCTTTCGTTTTGATGTGTTTCAGGAAAATTTAAACTAATGACTTCACTGATACAGAACAACTTGCTTTTGTTTTAGGGATGCCTATCCCAATGTTGTGAATGAACTGCAGGCTTGGATAGCCTCCCCAGATCTGTCACATGACCTGATGACTGCTCTCATTGGTTGCTTGGAAATGGCTGTTGTCACGGCAACCAACCAACACAAGGCGGGGCAGTTTAAACATGAGTATGTGGTGTTATGTACATTTGTATTTTATTTGACGAGAAAGTCAATTGTTTGTGTCTAATCATCGTTGAAAGCCACGGTATATATTCCGTTATCACTTCATTATCGTGGGAGAATTGACTGTCAAAAGTTTGTTTTCATGAATATTGATGAACCACCTGCTTACAAATGAAATTACACGTAAATTTTAAATTCTGTATGAATGAAGTCTGGAAGTAACTATCAATTGACCAGATAACGGTACATATGCTAAACACCGCCTACGTGTAACTGTTTCGTTTTATTGGTTGAATTTCCCATACAGACTTGGACACAGAACCAATGAGATGTCTCACTTATAAGTACAAAGTTTTGCTAGCCTAATCTCCCATGGTCTGGGCCCAGTTGCTCAAAACTTTAATGTCCGGTTGAGCTAAGGGCCTGTTAACTTTAGATGTAGATGAAACTAGTATCGAACAATGCTCTAAATAAAGGAATATAAATCATACAGTCCCTCTTTAATGTTAATTGCTCAACAAATACATTACAAGCAACTCGCTTATGAAGCATTTGACAATTATTTGAACATATCAGTTTATTTAAAATAAATGCAAATTTTAATTTTTTAACATTTAATTTATATCAAAAACTTCATCCAAAAGTTAACAGCTGTTAGCTTAACTGGCCGTTAAAGTTTGGAGCAACTGAACCCTGATCAAGAAGCATAGTGTATTTGAGCGAACGTGGGTTCTGATGATGGTGTCTAATATCATTTATACACTTCTATTAAACTTTTTTTTAAATATCGAGTGTATTTTAATTTAATTGTATGGCTAATAGTAGTTAATAGTAGCTAAAAGTAGGGTATTATACCATATTTTCATTTTAAAACATAGGACACTCTGCATATGTAACCTAATGGAAAGATGCAATTACTCACTGATATGCAGATGCAATTACTCACTGATATGCAACATTGACAGAAGTGTTGTCTATATTTTAATGTATATAGCTCTGGAGATTGATATATATTTATATAGTTGATCAAATTACACATTGTATGCCTTTTATATGGCATAGTGATCATAATCGTAATTCAGGCAATACCCGGTAGTCAGGTGACCAGGCAGTACTGTTATTGTTACAGACAAGACGGCACAAGCATGGAAGTGTCAGGATCACATGACGAGGCAGACGTCACATCATGTCTGACGTGGAGTCACATGGCTGACCTTGTCAGTCCTGTGACCTTGATTCTGCAACACCAGCTGGCTAACATCGCTTCTCACTATCCTGTCCAGGTACGTTGTGGACAACTGTCTAAAGTGATGGGATTTAAATTATTATGTCCAGGAAATGTTTTGATATTGTATATGTACGTTGTTATTGTCTGTTTGGTGACCTTGTTTCTACAACACCAGTTTGTGCACCAACAGTGTTATACATGTTTATTTGTATTTCTTTGACTGTGCAGCCAATTAGTGAATAAATGTGCTTTCTGTCAGAATTTGTTCGTATATCTACTTGGTGTCATTACAGAAGCCCAATCTGCAGTTGTGCCAGGCCTGTCTGAACTTCATAACAACCTACTACATCTGTGCACAGAATCAGGTAAATCGTCTTTTGCCTCAGTTGTTGGCGGATAGATCAGCATTTGAGAAATTTAAATGAGGCGTGTCATGGGAAAACCGGGCTTAATGCTTGAGCATAAAGTGTCATCCCGGATCAGCCTGTGCAGTCCTACAGTGGATTTATGTTTAGAAGAGACTTACTTGGAACAGAAAATACCATAAAAAATCGGAAAGTGTCATCCCGAATCAGCTTGTGCATTAAGCATGGGTTTCCTATGATACACCGCAAATATAAAAATGTCATTTGAGTAGAATTTTGTTGTGCCTTTGAAATAAATGCTTCTGAAGATCACACAACAACCATCTTCGAAATGACCAACTTCCCAGAACTCCTGGAGAAGTAAACATAATTTCAGGCAAGTTCAAATTCTAACCTGTCTGCCAAAAAGTGCAAGTAAAAATAAATGACCATCAGACCTGACATGCAGAAATGAATTCGTGAAAACTCTTTCAATGATGATGCCAGTGATAATAAAGTTGTGTGATGATGAAACAGCATAAGATTTCTTTCCACTTAGCTCATTATGAGAAAACAAACAAGACCTTTTTTGGGCAAGTTAAAATGGACTCAGGCAAGCTGAAATGTGTTGGTGTCTGCCCCAATGGGCAAGTGCCTTGGACAAATTATTGTGAAGACTGCAACAACACTCTTACTGGTGTTGGGACATCGGTCTGAAATTGCAATCGATCATAGGGTTTACCGATTGTAATTGAATTCAAATTTTATTTTGTACATACATGCCGGGCCTGGCTAGCTCAATTGGTAGAGTGCTGGCCTGTCAATCCTGGGATAGTGAGTTCGAACCCCAGCCCAACCACATAACTTGTGTGGGGATTGGTCATGAAATTATTTGTACACGTGTGTTTCTTTTGTGCATCTATAGTAAATGTAAACAAATAAACACTAATTTCAATAACAGAACTTTTATTTAGACTAAAAACTAGTAACAAGATACTTATACATTTTGAACATATAAAACAAGTATAGGACAAGTAAATTTAAGATTAACAAACTATAAAACAATTTAAAATGAACTCGGATCCAATGTTAGATTTTGTAACTGTGATATTGATAATCGACATTGAAAAAAACAAAACAAACCGCTAGTCGATTTTTTCCGATCATTGTCCCATCACTAACTCTTACTTAGGACAAAAGACATATTCTAATTATATTATTATTCTAATCTTGACTGCAGTTACACGAAGGAAACGTGATAGAATGTCTGCAGGAAATGGAAGGTCTGTTCACGTTGGTCCAACCGCTGTGGAACTCTGTGGGATTCACATACCTCCTTGGACGACTCTGGTTAGTACACAAACACAACAGCAGCACCAACAACAACAACCTTGATGTAAAAATATTAAAAATCAAAGACACACAACAACCCATGTTCTTAAAATAGCAAAGTATAAGATGTAGTTTAAAAAAGTTAAGTTTAAGATATAAAGTTGGCATAATGAAGGACGGTTTTGTTTCAGTGACTTGTGATAGCCTGGATGTGAACCTACAATGTTATAGCCCTGATTTTTTGTTCTTCTGATATTAATTTTGTGTACACAGAAAACAACAAAACAGAATTTATATCACCCAGTATATTATCAAAACTGGCATTATGTTTTTTTATCAGCCACTGATATTTTTAGCTCGACTATTCCAAGAATAGGTGAGCTTTCCCACTACCCCCGGCGTCGGCGTCCGCCTCTGAATTTGGTTAAAGTTTTTATTCAAAAGTCTTGTAACTTCAAAACTACACAAGTTATTCACTTGAAACTTGGAATATACCTTTGTCATCAACTCCAGTATCAAGGGCAACATTCCCCATAACTCTCATTGTATTTTGACAGAGTTATGCCCCTTTTTCGCATAGATTTTCTGGTTAAAGTTTATAGTCAAAAGTTTTATAACTTCAAAACTACAGAAGTTATTCACTCGTAACTTGGAATATACTTTTGTCATCAACTCCAGTGTCAGGGGCATCATTCCCTATAACTCTGTTCTGTATTTTGACAGAGTTATGCCCCTTTTTTTCACATAGATTTTCTGGTTAAAGTTTATATTCAACAGTTTTGTAACTTCAGAACTACCGGTACATAAGTTATTCACTTGAAAATTGAAATATACCTTTGTCATCATTTTCAACATCAGGAGCAACCTTCCATGTGACTCTGTTTTGTATTTTGACAGAGTTATGCCCCCTTTTCACATAGATTTTCTGGTTCAAGTTTATATTCAAAACGTTTGTAACTTCAGAACTACATAAGTTATTCACTTTACAATAGGTACATACCTTTTTCATCAACTCCAGTGTCAGGGCCAACCTCGCTATAACTCTGTTTTGCATTTGATAGAGTTATGACCCTTTTTCACTTAGATTTTCTGGTTAAAGTTTATATTTAAAACTCTTATAATTTAAAAACTACACAATTTATTAACTACATAAGGTTTAAACTTGGAATAATTTGATGAAATAATTGCCATAACTCAGTTTTGTATTTCAACAAATGTATGCCCCTTCCACTTTCCAAAATATGTACCAACTGAAATACTTCGAATAGTCAAGCGCGCTGTCTTCTGACAGCTCTTGTATAATTTAAAAATAAAGCAGACAATGCCAGAAGCTTTAAAAATGTCTATGCCAGATTTAAGTTCAGTCACTCAATTGTAATATTATCAAATCATTTCTACTGCAAAACATTTCAGTAATTAAACCTATTTTCTGTTTGCCTTTCCTTTGTTTAGCACATATTCAAACATGGTGCAGACAACTCCTGCCACAGGGGAGATTTGCAGTTGTCTCCCTGAGTATGGGAACTCTTCAATGGAGGAGGAGCGTTTACTACCAGTAGTTCGTCTGCATTCACCATTCCCATTCGTCACAGCTCTTTACAGACTGATTTTCCATTTCACAAGAATTCATAAAGGTCTACTGAAACAGTCTACAACAGTAAGTTGATTTTCAATTTCACAAGAATTCTTAAAGGTCTACTGAAACAGTCTACAACAGTAAGTTGATTTTCAATTTTGCAAGAATTCATAAAGGTCTACTGAAACAGTCTACAGCAGTAAGTTTTCTTTCTTTTTTTTTATATTGATAAATTTATTTCACTTATTATGGTGACAAATTAAATTATTAAAGAAATTGAGGCATTATTTATCTTCACCTTAACTTCAGGACAGTTCCCTAAGGTACAGTAAAGTCCACTTGTAACGATATCGCTTATAGTGATATATTGCATATAACGAAGGTCCCATCCGGATACCTATGTATTGTAATTAATATAACTTTGCTTGTAACGATATCGCATGTAATGAAGTTCGGGTTATGCTGATGTTACTATCACGCAATTATTTTACCTTTTGTTAAGGTTTTGGAGTCTGTAACAGGTGTGAAAAACATGTATTCAGGTAAACAATTATATGGGTGGCTTGATTAAATAATCATCTTTGTGGTAATCGATTAAGATTGGCTTTGAATGTGACTTTAGCTATTATTGGCTCGTTAGTGTGTTCAGAGAAAATTTGTGAATTAAGATTCTACCGTTGGTAGTTCTGGCAGTATTAAGTGACGTCATACCACTCAACACGATTTTTGTATACGTGTACACAGGCCTTGAAAATGATGAAAAAGAAAACATTGTAGTGACCGCTGACAAATTAATTGTCCTGAATATTTATTGCACTGTCATACGTTCATTGCATTTCCTGATGTTCTTTCATTTTACATAATTCTGCATTAAATGTATGAATGTAAAACAATCTGTGTTGCCTCTCTCTTATATGCTTGTATGTCCATGCTCTTGGTTGCCTATTTACGGATGTAACAATATTCGGATATAGCGATATAAATTCTATGGTTCACTCAGTATTGTTACAAGCGGTGTTTACTGTATATATTTTAAATTGCTGATATTTAGTTTATTACTGGTATTTTCATTTCTGTCAACTGTTTTGGTGATTTTCCATAGTACAGTTCCATTTCAGTTCAATGAGATTATAATTATTATGTTTACAACACTAGTTGAAGCTTAGTCTTGAATTGTTTATTATTGTAACTTCATTTTTCTAGGACAAAGCTTCGCTGGTGGTTCATGCAGTAACATGCCCCGATATTTGGTCGTACCTGAAAAGAGCAGTTCTCCCTACGTCATCGTCATTCAGTCATTTCACTAAGTGCGAGACACACCTGCAGTACTTTGTGCTTAAACTGGCGACACTGGTGGTAGGTATTGTTACGTTTTATGCTAAACTGCCATTAGGGTTCATTTGTGTGTACTATATCTGACAAACTTGTAAATAATTCAGTAATAAAAATGTATTAATTGAGGCGTGTTGTGGGAAAACTGGGCTTAATTCATTTGCGTAAAGAGTCGTCCTGGATTAGCCTGTGCAGTCAGCACAGGCTAATCCAGGATGGCACTTTGCGCTTTTATGGTAATTTCTGTTAAAAGGAAGTATTTTCTAAACATAAATCCACTGTAGGCGGAAAGTGTCGTCCTGGATTAGTCTGTGCGTACTGCACAGGCTGATCCGGGACGACACTTTACGCACATGCATAAGGCCCGGTTTTCCCACCACGACACGCCTCAATTAAAGTAATGATTTCATGAGAATTCTTATTTTGGTGTACAGTAGGTTCACCTTATAATCTGTGAAGTAAAATAATAACATACAAATAAGTTTCATTCTATATTGTCGTAAAAGCTGTTAATAATATTAATGCTTATTAGATTTCAATTCAAATAGTTGTATAGTTAAAAAAATTATTGTAGTGCTACATTGATTCTTTTTCCTTCTGTTAAGCTCACCTGTTGCGAGTATGTTGAATTTAGTAATACATATGTAGTGCATGTAAAGATTTACCTATTTAAGTATTTTTGCAGCTCAGCAATTATGATGATTCAATTAAGAAATAAATTTTTGGTTATTCATTGTGTATTGGGCATTAAACCAACGATTTGGAGTTCGCCCGAGTGGTTTTATAGCAGCGCATCAGAACGAAAAAGAGTTGTTTATTGGCCGATAAACAAAATTAATGCCAAATTATTTCGATTCTAACATGATTTGACAAATATTTTTGCAATTGTAATGAGAACTACATTTTACTATGCTCCGCTCACAATCGGGACTACTTTTTGCATTGTTTATTGGGTAGTTTAACAATGATAATTTTGTACTTTGTCTACTGAAAAATTAGTGTCATATTAGAATTTTACTTAAGTGCACAATGTACCTATGGTAAGCGTGGCATATTTTAGGAGCCTGATTTTAATTACATAGATTAACGTTCAGTATTAATATTGATTTCAGTATTTTTGAAGTTTTTATCCAACATAAACTATAACAAAACTACGAGTTCAGTATTTTGAAAACATGATTTTAGTATTTTCGAAAGTCGGTACTTTTACCAATATAATTAGATTGAAATATGATTGTGCATTATAATGATGTACCTTTTCATGCAGCTGAGTAATGACGACAGCATCACTGTGGACAGACTGGTTTTACATCAGCTCTCCTTGTCCCTGGTAACCAGTCTGCAGTATGGAGAAGAGTTTCTGGCACATGACCTTCTGTCTACAGTCCTTTTCAGTCCATTGCTTTGCAGGTGACATAGAGGCTTGTTTTTTTTTTTTCGTGAATTTACCTGTCCACAATAATAACATTATTTTTTAGGAAGTTATATGGTTGAGTTAATGAAATATTGATATATTTTTAGGGGCTCATTTAAATAATTTTACTTTTTTATGGGCATGAAATAATGCCACTTATAAGTCATTATAATTTATTGAACAGTACAAAAGGAGTTGGTTAATTGTTTCCTTGTCAAACTTGCTGTAGTGTTTTTGAAGGTATTCTATTGAAATATCATGTTATAGGCATGCAGTGAAAATTTCAAGTAAGACTTTTTTAAATGGTCACCCAAGGAATTTCAAAAATTTTGTGTTCATTGATGTTGTAAGGAACTGAATTTATAGAAATTGGCATTCCCTACAATAAAAGATATAAAAGAACCAGCTTGCTTCCAATGTTTTACAGAGGGGAAAGTGAAGATGAAGCCACAGCTCAGTTGGAAGAAATGCATGTGTCTTCACCTCCCTCTACACGGATGGTGATCAGTCCTACTCCGGCACCTCGAAGCGGTGGAGGCTCACTGAGTGAGGAGGCGTGTGGTTGTTTACCAGCTGTGAGAGCTGCATACATCACTGCATTCAGTCATATGGCCGAGAGTGTCATGGAGTCAAGGTTTATAAAAAGCTAAAAAAAAGAAATTGGTGTATAAACTGGTCATCATGATGTGAAACAATTTCATACACTAGTAACATGTTGGTTATTTTAACAGGAATAGCATTTTGGGCAAAGATACTAACTGGCAGCTAGCTCTGCCAATTTATGATTAATTAATGCATTCAGTAAAGCTGTGTACAATAAACAATACAATAGTATTGATATAGAAAATGTATAAAACATCTACATTGACAAGACCCCCCCACCCCCCACAGCAAATTAAGTATTTTAAGAATAAAAAGATTTTTTATTAACAATTCAATCAATATTTCCAGACACCACTATGTACAAGGCAACCCACAGACAAAGACGTGTTTCACTGGTCATATCGGGGAGGGCCTGATGCCGAGGGACTGGGTATACATGCCTCTCATTGAGCTGTACAACCAGTACTCCACAGTGTGAGTAACACTGGATGATGATAGTGCATGTACTATGATTATAATAGGGGCATGGAGACAAATAATACATCAGTAATCAGTTTTGGTATTAGAAAGGATAATTATAATGACAAAAATGATTATGTCTGTCGTAAATTGATGCTGATTAGTGGAACAGTACATAATATACTCTTGAATTATTTTTTCAACAAAATGACATACATATATATTTTACCTATAATTAACTGCTTTGACTGTTCAATAAGTAGTTAATATAATAGTTTTTCTGTTACTTTCAGGCTGCCTTGTAAAAATTGCCCTTGTTCTTTCAAAAATTATTCCTTTGATTGTATTCTATATTGCTGAAAGTATTTGTTTCTGTTAAATATATCCAGATGGACCTGCATATCTGTTCTTTGCTCTTTGCTACTCAGTTTATGCATCTTGTCTTAACAAAGGCATGACATAGCCTATTTTAGCCAATACCTGTAGCTATTAACATTATTATATGTTTCGGACAAATTGCCTTGTGAATTCCATTAAGATAATGTAACGCTTGAATTATTTTCTATATTTAACTTCAGCTTCGATCGTGTGCCTTGGCTATTCTTATTATTGGTATAACAGCTGTATTTTCGGAGACATATATTGTATATAGAAAGTAATTTTGTTTTCATAATTTTTTAAAAAAAATATTTTTTGGCATAAAGGTCGGTGTCTGGTAAAATTGTCTAAATCACCAAGATCAGTGTTAAAATTTTCCTTCATCAGCGGACTGGAGGTCCAGAACGCGCTGTCAGTCCATCAGCTGGACATGGTCCGCAACGTTCTACGCTGGGTGTACCTGCTGGAGAAGGACCGGTCATCTCGTCTAGAGAGCGTATCAATCACATTGAAGATTTCACGAGTCATGTGTGTGTTCCTTACTGGTGAGTATGCTGGGAATTATATAGTCAAGTAGTGGCATTATTAGAAGTGGTCATATTTATTAAGAGTATAATATTATTATTTGGTAACTGATCATTTAATAGACTCCTTTTCTGAGCAGCATGTAGGGATCAGTAATGAATGAAGTTCAAGTTTTTACAGTTTTTCTACAAACTGACATTAATTTTGTACCTACTGATCCAAATATATTTTTTCCATCATTTTGCTTGTCTATTTAGTAAATGCTTTGATAACATTGATGATAGACATAATCTGTTAACAATCTTTCATTAGTCGACATAAACAATTGTTAATGTTCATTGTGGAAACAAATTGTATCTACAGTTGTACAGTGAAACCTGTCCAAACCGAACCCTGTGAAAACCAAATACCTGTCAAAACCGAACCGCTGTATCGGTACCGATTTTTTTCTCTTCTTATTTTATATATAAAAAAAACATAATAAACCGAACTCTGTCCAAAATGAATACCAAAATATTTAATCACAAATTTGATCTTATTCAACCTTAAAAAACCTGTATAAACCGAGTGGTGTATCCTGTCAGGTGTCACTTTGCGATACTGAGGAAGCGTGAACCTTGATAATTGGTGACAAAATTACACACAATGTGAACAATCGCCATGGTGATAATCGGGCAGTGGGGCAGCGATCAGCTTGTTTGTGCATATGACAATAGTCAACTTGTGAAAAACAGATTAGTCGGTCATGTTTTATGTTGAAAGTAATGTACAGTGTAAAATTTTAAATGTTTTACAACAGTGTAATTGATTTACACATATATAGTATATTCTGACAATAATTCGATCAGTGATCTCAGTAAGCCTAAGGTTTGCAATACAATCGAGCCAAAATAAATATGTTTAAACTAATCAAAGCAGTCAACAATTGGTGATTTCTTTAAACAGATGTGAATAAGTTGTACATTGAATACATGAACTTGTTTGATAATTATGCGCCCCTTCGAAGAAGTGGGGGTATATTGCTTTGCACCTGTCCGTCCGTCGGTCGGTTGGTTGGATGGTCGGTCTGTCCGTAGACCATTTCGTTTCCGCACGATATCTAGAGAACGCTTTGACCTACAATCATTTAAGTTGGTATGCTGGTTACTTGGGAGGAAAGGAAGACGCCGATCAATTTTGAGGTCAACAGGGTAAAGGTCAAGGTGACAAGAGTCAAGGTGACATGAAATCTGTTTCCTCTGTAGACCATTTTGTTTCCGCATGATATGTAGATTTTGCTTTGACCTATGATCATCCAAGTTGGTATGCTGGTTACTCGGGAGGAAAGGAAGACGCCTATCAATTTTGAGGTCAACAGGTCAAAGGTCAAGGTCACAGGGGCTTGTAACATGAAAACTGTTTTCTCCGTAGACCATTTTGTTGCCGTAGGATATCTAGAGAATGCTTTGACCTACGATCATCCAAGTTAGTATGCTGGTTACTCGGGAGGAAAGGAAGAAGCCTATTGATTTTGGGGTCAACCAGTCAAAGGTCACAGGTGCTTGTAACACTGTTTCCACACAATATCTAGAGAACGCTTTAACCTAGGATCATATAAATTAGTATGCTGGTTAGTCTTGAGGGAAGGAAGACCCCTATCGATTTTGAGATCAAAGGTCAAGGTCACAGGGGCTTGTAAAAAAAACATTTTCACTTAATAACAGATGAACCATTGGTACATGGTCCTCAAACTATATAGGTACAATGGTCAGTTTGAGTAGATGGCCTATTACATAATGATAATTACTGAATACTTGGGTCGAGTCGTCAAATAAAGGCTGCAATATGGGGGGCATACATGTTTTACAAACATCTCTTGTTTGAGTGTCGTTTTATGTACAAATACACATTTACATTCAAATAACAAAAATAATAAACAATAATCAAAGTGCAAACATTATCATGTTGTTGTCTTATTATATACTCAAATTAACATATAAAATAACGTATATTTTAAAGGAAAATTACATTTCATATAAAACCTGGGTAAACTGAACACCTCTGAAAACTGAATGATCAGCCCGGTCCCGATTCTGTTTGGTTTAGACAGGTTCTACTGTACCTTCTTTGTGTTGCAACTGCCCATTTCCATACTGCTGTTGCATGATTTACCGGATGATTGGTTCATACAATTCTGTATCGAAATGGTCGACAATAGATTATTTAACCAAGAAATTATTAACTGAATTTGCCAATAATTGCTGGCAATAACCTATTTCTGGACAGAGTTGTACTTTTCCTATAACTGTTGTGTAATTCACTTCATGATTGGTGCTGAACATGTTTTTTTTTTAATGGTCCACAGCAGATTGTGATTAAACCAAAGAATAATGTGTTCTATTTTGCCAATGATTGGTGGCAATGACCTGCTTCTGGACAAGATAGCAGTCTTCACATTAATTGTTTTAATCCACTAGCCCGAATCATTATGCAATCATAGTAAACAGGTGAAATTTACATTATACATTACTCAATATCTACTTGCCTGAATTACATTTCACTAGCCCCGGGTTGTCGGGCTAGTGGTTAGCATGAAGACTGAGATTGTCTAGCCCCGGGTTGTCGGGCTAGTGGTTAGCATGAAGACTGAGATTGTCTAGCCCCGGGTTGGCGGGCTAGCGGTTAGCATCAAGACTGAGATTGTCTAGCCTCGGGTTGTCGGGCTAGTGGTTAGCATGAAGAGTGACATTGTACTTTACCTATAACTTTAAATTGTTGTGTAATTTATCTGATGATTGGTTCTCCGCATTATGTACATGTACTTAATTGGTCTACAATGGATTATGATTACACCTAGAAAATATTACGACTGTTTTTCCCAATGAATGCAGGCAATGACCTGTTTCTGGACAGGGTAGTACACGACTACCTGGAGGGATTGTTCCGTCTGTACACGCTGCCCTCATTGCTGGCAAGAATGAACTTCCAGGAGAAGATCCCGGGGCTGCCTTCGTTTTATGACTTGTAAGTGGATGGCTGTGCACATAACTTTTGTACATCGTATATAAATATATGTAATGCTACAAACAGTAATGTTGGTTTCACATAATTGTCTTGGTTATAGTTTACACATTTTCTAATATATGTATCACATAAATATTAGCTTGAGTAAATATGGATGACATTGGATTAAAATACACTTCAGGAACTTGCTATTGGATGCAATTTTGTTTATTTGATACTGATAGTGTCAAAGTAGATTTGTCATTGTTTTTCATTCTTCTAGTTGAATGTTGTCAAATGTAAATGTAAACACTGGTAATTATCTTTAAATCAAGTGTATAACCTAAGGCCACCAGCCAAAAATATAATATGCAACAGACTTTCATCTTGGAGGTAAACATAAAAAGTACCTTTAAGCATTCTTCAGTTTAAACACAAACACAACAACAACTAACAAAATGATAAAAATATATAATCGTGTCTAGGTTTGTGGTGGTCCTGCAGCAGTACGAAGCCGTGTCATTCGGGGACCCGCTGTTCGCATGTTACCTGCTGGTTCCCATGCAGCAGCGACATAGTGTCGAGTACCGGAAAGCCATCTGGACGGAGAATACCGGAATTCTACGCACTCTGACCCTTCCCCTTGATCAGGTTCTTAGTACTTGCTATAATGACTAGGACCCAGATCTACAAAAGTTCTTAAACTCAATCTTAAATATTAGATATGATACTCAAGGACATATAATAAAAATCCTTATTTTTTTCTATATTATTGTTGTCTTCATGTATAGAATGATAAAGTATGTTGTTGTCATATTTTAATGAAGTATGGGAATCTAAATGCTAAGTAAACTGAGAAACTCAGGTGCCAAGTTGTATCTTTTATCCCGCGCTTTTATGCTTTCCATATTGATAGGAATCATTGAAATCCATATTTGTCTCACCGACAAATCCATACCTGATGACTCACCCACAAACCCTCACAAATCCGTATTTGATGACTCACCCACAAACCCTCACAAATCCGTACATTTAGCCTAAACCACAAATCCATATTATTTGATGACTCACCCACAAATCTGTACATTTAGTCTAACCCACAAATCCATACCTGATGACTCACCCACAAATCCCCACAAATCCGTACATTTAGTCTAACCCACAAATCTGTACATATGTATAGTCTCACCCATAGTTTAACTCGGACAATGCTTGAAATAAAACAATTCATGTTATAATGCTTATTTGTAAAGACTTCATGTTTCAGCTCTTGATAGACATCAATAACTTTCTCCTCCCGGAAGAGACTGACCCAGAGCTGGTTCGACTGTACTACCAGGCCCTGTACAGCGGCACTCTGCGGCGCACTTGGTCTCCCGTTCTGTACCTGGTGGCCGTGCACCATGTCAACAGGTTCCTGTACACGCAGGACAAGACCCACGTTCAGCTGAAGAGAACCATGATGAGCAAAATGCTTTCATCCAACAACCAGGTAATGGGAGATAACTCCATTATTCTTATAAATATGGTATGTAAACTCTGTTATTCTTACAAATATGGACGATAACTCCATTATTCTTACAAATATGGACGATAACTCCATTATTCTGACAAATATGACGAGAACCATGCTGAGCAAAATGCTTACATCCAACAACAAGGTAATGGGAGATAACTCCATTATTCTTACAAACTGTGATTGTCATATTTTCATCATATATATTTTAGGATGACCTTAAAAGATATCCTCCCTCCTTTTCTGCTTACTAGTATACCACACTAATACCTTTAGTGAATCTGTCCTCTGTTGGTAAGGCACTGGCTTCACAACCCAGGGGTCGGAGGATCAAGTACCCGCTACACCACAGCCTACTAACAAGTCTTTCACATGAGATGTTAAACCAAGGTGCAGTGCATCACACCTGGCACTGAAAAACACAGTGTGGCCTCTGGAACAGGGTTTCTCTTTCATCTTCCATTAATTATCTCCCAAAACCCAACTACCAAGTCTTCTCAGGGTTATTGCCAAATGGAGCGAATCCCGGTACACTTGATAAAAATTCTCTGCACACACATATTTTGAGTTTTTTTAGCTCACCTGAGCACGAAGTGCTCGGTGAGCTATTGGTACAGGGGACCTCTCCGGCGGCGTCCGTCCTTCCGTCGTCAAGGTGCCGTCAACAATTTGGACCATTATCGCGATAAAGACTACATTTTTTATTTAATCTTGACCAAAAAGTTTGTGTATGACCATAAAATCTTGGACGAGTTCCATAATGGGCCCAAACGGACCAGGAACACCAGAGTTATTGCCCCTTTTTCATGCAGAAAAAGTGCAAAAGTGCCCTTTTCCAACGTATAGACTTTATTCTCCATCCAATTGTAACCAAACTTTCACAGTTTGTGTGTGAACATCAGATCTCAGAACACGTCAAAAATGGGCCAGATCGTATTTCAAACACCAGAGTTATTGCCCTTTGTTTATTAAAAAAATATACGAAAAAGGACATTATTAAGGATATAAACATTTGTCATCCAATCTTCACCAATCTTGCACAGATTGTTCATTACCATGAGATTACAGTTGAAGTCAAATATAAGCAAGATCGAACCAGAAACACCAGAGTTATTGCCCTTTGTTTGTGGAAAAAATATGCAAAAATGGACATTATTCAGGATAGAGACTTCATTTTTCATCCAATCTTCACCAATCTTGCACAGTTTGTCTATGACCATAAGATTAAAGGTGAAGTCAAATATAAGCAAGATTGGACCAGAAACACCAGAGTTATTGCCCTTTGTTTGTGGAAAAAATATGCAAAAATGGACATTATTCAGGATAGAGACTTCATTTTTCATCCAATCTTCACCACTTGTGTACAGTTTGTCTATGAACATAAGACTACAGGTGAAGTAGAATATAAGCATGATCTGGCCAGGAACACCAGAGTTATTGCCCCTTGTGTTTGGAAAAACACATCAACAAGTTATCATTGATTGGCTTGCACACACGATTTTTGATTTAATGTTGATCAAACTTACACAGTTTGCGCATGGCCATAACAATTGATTGATAAAATTTGATTTCCAACAGTTGCAAGACTTGCATGCAATTATTTGTACATGCAACTTTGATGTCTTCAGAGCCTGCATTAACAATATTTATCATCATTGGACAGAAAATTATCAAAGAAAAAGCAAAACTTTACCTTATAGCACAGCCATCGCAATTATTGCATTGCAACTAGTTTTCCAAAACTGTTTGCGAAAAAGACATCAAAATCTACTGTTTCTGCATTTTTCAGAATTGTCAATGACTTAATGAAAAAGGTTCAGGTAAGAATAAAGCATTAAAACGCACATCCACTACCCAACTCATACTTTAGTTAGCCCATTGCACTTACCGATGTTTAAAATCAAAGTTGATCCTACCCCCCATGTGTATTGTTCAGATACTTTAATTCTCAAATCTGTCACAACAGTATGGTCTTCATCTGTACCAGTTCTCAGGTGAGCGCTTTGGGCCATTATGGCCCTCTTGTTTTTAGTATGAAATTCATCTTACAGTCCTCAAATTTAAATCACCGTGTGTATAGCTTACTATTGGTTAGAAGTTTGTTATGGTATGTTAAATCACCAACTGAGAGCTTATTTTGACCTTTCGTGAAGTCACCTGGAAAGAAATTGCTTTTTCTGCATCATAAACATTTGTATGCTTTAGATTATCAAAAAAATAGGTTAGAGAATATCATGTTATTTAAAAACATTTGTTTTCTCTTTTATCCTAGTTATTTGGCTATTTCATAGATATTAAAGCAAGCAACTTCATCCCACAAATGAGTATTGATGTATGTTGTGTGTATTTATATGTCAGTAGTCTTCCTTTTTACCTCAAAAGAGAAATACAAGTAGATGAAGTTCAGCATACAAACTATAATAACTCGATGACATGTATGCCAAATATGTTATTAACATTTTTTTTTCACAGAGGCTTTACATAACAGTACTTGTACATACTTCTAAAATCATTCCAGGAACTTCAGCAACATGTGGTCTACTACAAGAAGTCTGACCTCACTCTACCACACGGAATGGAG
Source organism: Congeria kusceri (assembly GCA_027627225.1). Lineage (NCBI taxonomy): Eukaryota > Metazoa > Mollusca > Bivalvia > Myida > Dreissenidae > Congeria > Congeria kusceri. The sequence goes on from CM051028.1 coordinate 29,783,519, forward strand.
CTGTATACAGAACTACCCGTCATCAGGCAGAAATTCATTGACTCTCTGATCTCAGTTTGATAGATTATGAAGCTGTTTAAGACATTAACCCTGCCTTTTTGGACTGGTATTTTGGAGGGAGTGAAATACTTCTAAATTCTTGAAATTACATTGGTGCACATGAGGCAGTGGCTCACACTTTTAACAGCTGTTCTTCCATATTAATGAATTGGTATAAGATTAGGCCAACAAATAAGGGTTTCGGGCAACCCAACCCAAGTAAGCGACCCCCCCCCCCCAAGTTTTTACGACGATCTTTTTATGTGAAATTTGTATTCGTCTGTTTTAAGATAATTTTCAATCTTATACACCTAAATGTGTCATAAACAAGGATTAAAAAAAACACCTACCCTACCTAACTATTGAGCTCACCTGAGCAGCACTAAGTGCTCGGTGAGCTATTGGTATAGGGGACCTCTCCTCCGTCGTCCGTATGCCGTCAACAATTTGGACCGTTATCGCGATAAAGACTACATTTTTGTGTCGCCTGACTAGGCAACATATAGGGGTGACTTATGTTGGCGGCGGTGTCGTTGGCAGCGACGTCCCCTTTCGATTGTCCGCAGCATAACTCTTAGACTATTAAAGCTATCAACATGAAACTTCATAGGTAGATAGATCTCATTGAGGGGAAGTGCTGTGCACAAGAACCTTTACTCTGCACCACAACCTTTTGGAGTTATTGCCCTTTGTTTATTTTCATACTTAATTTTTGTCCGGAACATAACTCTAAGACTATGAAAGCTATCAACTTATAACTTCATAGGTAGATAGATCTCATTGAGGAGAAGTGCAGCGCACAAGAACTGTTACTCTGCACATCATACTTTCGGAGTAAATGCCCTTTGTAAATTTTCATACTTATTTTTGTGTCGCATTTTTTATTTTAATAAGTCTTTTCTTTGCAATTAGCCAGAGAGTGCATTGCTTTTGAAGGTTTCAATAAATCTGTTAAAAACAAATTGAGCATTAACTTCTTCATTCATGCTTCTTCATTTGGATTCACGTAAGCTATCCGGCGTTCGGCGACACATCTGACTCGCGAGTTCTAGTTTATTCATTCTTGACCTAACTTGTACAGTTTGTGTATGACCATTAAATATCGGATGGGATTGTTATTGGGACAGATCACACCAGTAACACCAGAGTTATTGCCCCTTTTTCATGCAAAAAAGTGCAAAAATGCCCTTTTCCATCGTATAGACCTTATTTTCCATCCAATCTTAGCCAAACTTTCATAGTTTGTGTATGACAATCAGATCTCAGCAGACGTCAAAAATGGGCCAGATCGTGTTTCAAACACCAGAGTTATTGCCCTTTGTTTATTAAAAAAATACACAAAAATGGACATTATTCAATATAGAGACTTCATTTTTCATTTCAATCTTCACCAATATTGCACAGTTTGTCTGTTATCTTGAGATTACAGTTTAAGTCAAATATACGCAAGATCGGACCAGAAACACCAGAGTTATTGCCCTTTGTCTGTGAAAAAAATATGCCAAAAAATGGACATTATTCAGGATAGAGACTTCATTTTTCATCCAATCTTCACCAATCGAGTACAGTTTGTCTACGTAAGACTACAGGTGGAGTGGAATATAAGCATGAATGGGCCAGAGTTATTGCCCCTTGTGTTTGAAAAATAACATCAACAAGTTATCAATGATTGGCTTGCACTTACGATTTTTGATTCAAAGTTGACAAAACTTACAGTTTGCGTATGACCATAAAAATTGAGTGATAAAATTTGATTTCCAACAGTTGCAAACCTTGCATGCAGTTTTTTGTACATGTAACATTGATGGCTTCAGAGCCTGCATTAACATCATTTATCATCATTGGACAGAAAATTATCAAAGAAAAAGCAAAACTTTACTTTTTGCCACAGCCATCGCAATTATCGCATTGCAACTAGTTCTCCAAAACTGTTTGCGAAAAAGTCATCAAAATCTACTGTTTCTGCATTTTCCAGAATTGTCAATGACTAAATGAAAAAGGGTCAGGTAAGAATATCAAGAAAAATGATTTGAGGACCATAAGCAAAAAAACGCACATCCACTACCCAACTCATACTTTAGTTAGCCCATTGCACTAACCAATGTTTTAAATCAAACTTGATCCTATCCCCCTCTGCGTATTGTTCAGATACCTTAATTTTCAAACCTGTCACAACAGTATGGTCTTTATCTGTACCAGTTCTCAGCCGAGCGCTTTGGGCCTTCATGACCCTCTTGTTTGAGAATGTTGCCTGAAACACATTTTACCGTGTCAATAACGCCAAAAAAAAAACACAGGGTACATTGTAGCATTCTTTTTGCTTTAAGAACTAAGTTTGTACAATGTCTTCAGAATGTTGATGACAAAATTGTTTGTTAAGAAAACTGATTTGAAGGATATATAAATCTTGTTTATAGAAATCAATTTTTTTTTGTTAAGCAGCAGCACTTAGATGTCTTACAATGTGGCAAAGAGTGTATTGTATGCCCTCTCAACATGACTTGTTGATTTAAATATTCAGTTACAATCAGGAATGTCAACAAATAATCAATTACTTAACCAAATATTCCACTTATTTTATAGGTTTAAAAGGATTATTCGAATAGAAATAGAATTCAATGCTTACATTGGAGGATTTAACATTAATCCTTGGCCAACATGATCAATTGGGTCCTTGTGCTATTGTGACATATCAGTAAACACATCGGGTGATTGTAGGAAGAACTGGTGATAACAAATTATGCTTACTATCGATGCACCGTATATTGACATTAAAAATGACCAATATGCTTATTCATCATCTGTATACCAAATTATTCTTTTTAAACGCCAATATTAGAATTGTCTAAAATAACTGATTGTTTTGCAGGTATCTGAATCATATAATATGAAAGACTTCGGATAAATTCAGAAGTGATTTGTAAAAGACATCTTCAAATTTGATCATACTTTACGTATGTGTTTATATTATTAAATATTGAAAACGTTGGTGTTGTTGCTTTTTTATGATGATGATGGCTTAGTTGATTATGGCAATGATAATAAGTATGAATATGTTGGTGCCAATCTGATGGTTTTGTTTGGATTTTTCGCCGTTTTTAACAGTATTTCAGTCATATCATGGCGGTCAGTTAACCTACTCACACTTTTCCTGGGCAAGCTTAGCTGATCTAAGCGGTTTACAGTACAAAGAGCACATACCTATGCCAGTAACTGACAACTGCCCTACATTGAATCAGAGGTAGGGGGCGATTGGCCGTATAAATAATTTCATGACCAATCCCCACACAAGTTATGTGGCCGGGCTGGTGTTTGAACTCACAAATCCCGGATTGACAGTCAAGCGTTCTACCAACTGAGCCTGCCGGGCCCGGCTAAATCTGATGGTACTGATGATGGTTACGACTGTGGTGCTGATAATTGTGGAAATATAAACTTATAAAATATCTGCATACTATTCAAATTACTATTTGACATATTTTAATAGCATGTTAGCATTTGTTGCCATACTAGTAATAAGCAAACTGTTAATAGCTCAAACAACAATCCAGACACAATGTTCGAAGCTCAATACTTTTATTAAAATACACATACACGGTTAGAACAAAACAATTGTTCAATGCAAGACAAAATGCACACATTTACTATAATACAATATAAAATATTACATAAATCATTTTCAATAAACACAATGTGTGGATAACTCTAGTTCCATATTATTAGTACATTATAAAACCGACTGTATTAGCAAATATTATTCCTAAAACTTGAAGTGTGATTATATTTACATGTAACATATCAACCCCAATGAGATCAAATTTACCGTCTATTATGTTTAGTATAAATCATCCTAAAAAGAGTAAAACCTGATTCGTAATGTAATTACTACTCAGATATTTTTGACATTCAATCTGTTTCCTCCAAACAAAACCACCAACAAGAGATATGGACTGGGTGAATGTCACATGGTCACAATAAAAAAATCCTCTACACAATGAATTTCATGTAGAAGACTGCCGGTAGTTGGTTGTACTGATGATCTTTTTCCCACACATGGCGCAGATACCTTTTTTGTATGCACACCCTGAAACGTTTTAATTGTAATTTAAACTTTCTTAAAAATCATCAATCACCAAATACATTGTTAGCTAAAACTTTTGAAGTAAATTGTACATGTGCGTCTATAAATGTATGTTTGTGTATCACAGTGTGGTTCATGTAAGACTACAGTTTACTTGATTTAATTGTATTTCAACGTTTTAAATAAGGTTTGAATATGAACTGAAAAGACAAAACTTTGCCATGGAACAACAACAAAGAGCTTTGAAAAATTGAAATGGGTTTTATATATACTGATAAAATAACAATATTAAAATTGTGGCATCGTACAATGCGTATGTGTAGTTATTAAAGCAGTGCACAATTAGATGATCAATTATAATTAGAAACATGTCAAACTTCTTTATATGTTTTGACCCACAACAAAACATTACTCTCTCTTTATAGACACGTAACATATTTAAATACAAACACAGATACACACAGAATGTAAGACGCAACAAGCCATTGTCAAATACCGGTATGCAATCAAGAGACCTGTATTCGGATGTTGACAAAAAAGAACTAAGGTGTTTGATATAAAAAGGCAATTTAATTGAAATTGGAAACTAATTGAGGTTTGTTTATAGGACAGAACATAGATGCCATCACAGGTCTCAAAATAATACCTTGACAATAATGGGAGCCTTTCTGATGCACCGACGACTTGCAAATCTTGCACTTTTCAAAGCCTGTAGTGTATGGGTTGAACCTACAACACAATGTACATGGATTAGTTTTGATTTATACATTAACATATATCTTCTTTAGTTAGAAATATATTTACACACTTATAACAAAGGTAATGAAGATTACTTTACTACATTAAAAAAAAACATCATTGCAATTCATTAACTAGTGTTTGTTTAATGAACTTGCATTAAAACAAAATGATTATCGATACACTATGCAAAATGATATGAAAACACTTAATACCAGTAAATATTTACGCATTGTTAAACAATACAATGTAATGTCAGGGATCTCGCTGCCTATCGCAAATGCCACCAAATGCAACAATTTTTAGCTTGACTATTCGAATAATAGGTGAGCTATCCTACTACCCCTGGCGTCGGCGTCCGCGTCTGAATTGGTTAAAGTTTTTATTCAAAAGTCTAGTAACCTCAAAACTACATCAGTTTACCATAACTCTGTTTTGCATTTTGACAGAGTTATGCCCCTTTTTCACTTAGATTTTCTGGTTAAAGTTTATATTCAAAAGTTTTGTAACTTCAAAACTACATAAGTTATTCACTTGAAATTTGGAACTAACCTTTGCCATCAACTCCAGGATCAGGGGCAACATTCCCCATAATTTTGTTTGTATTTTGACAGAGTTATGCCCCATTTTCACATAGATTTTCTGGTTAAAGTTTATATTCAAAAGTTTGGTTACTTCAAAACTACATAAGTTATTCACTTGAAACTTGGAATATACATTTGCCATCAACTCCAGAATCAGGGGCAAACATTCCCCATAACTCTGTTTTGTATTTTGACAGAGTAATCCCCTTTTTCACTTAGATTTTCTGGTTAAAGTTTATATTCAAAAGTTTTGTAACTTCAAAACTACATAAGTTATTCACTTGAAATTTGGAATTAACCTTTGTCATCAACTCCAGGATCAGGGGCAACATTCCCAATATTTTTTTTTGCATTTTGACAGAGTTATGCCCCTTTTTCACTTAGATTTTCTGGTTCAAGTTTATATTCAAAAGTTTTGTAACTTCAAAACTACATAAGTTATTCACTTAAAATGTGGAACTAACCTTTGTCACCAACTCCAGGATCAGGGGCAACATTCCCCATAATTTTTTTTGGATTTTGACAGAGTTATGCCCCTTTTTCACATAGATTTTCTGGTTAAAGTTTATACTCAAAAGTTTGGTTACTTCAAAACAACTTAAGTTATTCACCTGAAACTTGGAACTAACCTTTTCCATCAACTCTAGTATCAGGGGCAACATTACCCAGAACTCTGTTCTGTATTTTGACACAGTTCTGCCCCCTTTTCACATAGATTTTCTGGTTAACGTTTATATTCAAAAGTTTTGTTACTTCCAACCTACATAAGTTGTTCAGTTGAAACATGAAACTAACCTCTGTCATTAACTCTAGTATCAGGGGCAACATTACCCATAACTCTGTTTTGTATTTTGACAGAGTTATGCACACGTTTCACATAGATTTTGTGGTTAAAGTTTTTGTTCCAAAAATGTATAAACTATACAAGGCTTCACTTAAAAGTTTTGTATTTTAACAAATGTATGTCCCTTCCACTATCCAAAATATGTACCAACTGAAATACTTCAAACAGTCGAGCGCGCTGTCCTCTGACAGCTTTTGTTTAAAAGTGGCGATAAAATATTCAAATTGGCGAAAGTAAGTGGCGACAACTTTCTTTTGCTTAAAATAGTAATAAGTAAACAAATATCATGATCCGACTTGCAGTAGCCATTAAAATTGTCTACAAACAAATGTTTTGTTTTTTGCTGTGTCAGCAGAAACACAGCTATTTTTAGGTCTTAGTGTCAACACTGCGTGTGTGATGAGATTATTAATAACACAATCAAATGGCTTCAGTTGCCATATGTCATGGATTGATGCTGTGAAGTAATTCAGTAAACATTTATTTTCCACGCATTCAATGTAACTGCAGACTGGCTACAAAATGGCAACAGTTTTTACAAAATGGCAAAATTGGTGGCAAAAGATAAATATTTTCCGGTGAGAGCCCTCAATGTTATATACCTATTCTTTTTGGATGTAAGTGCTTTGTTTTCATTGACTGATCTACCGCCTCCCTCTGAAAGAAAGAACATTATTTTAGTTCATGGACCTTATAATTATTGTACATAATAGTTTTAACAGACGCTACAACTGGCTAATCTTCAATGAATAAACCTTGAACTTTCAAGAATATTCATAGTTCTGAGATTGAACAGTTTTAACTGAAACTAATGCAATAGCTGTGGGGAGCCAAAACTTTGTTTCCTACAAAAACGTGCAAATACAGTAGACATCAAAATCACATGAGTGACAAATTGAATATCTGGCCCCATTATGCCATATTATTACTGGTAACCAGTGTTATCACAGTTCTCAATTTCAAATTTACATGTAGTCTTAGATGTGACGTATGTAACTTAAAATACTGACAAATGGTTGCTTTTAGAAACATAACTTACAATTAAGACATTGCTTAAGAATGGTCTTGGCTCCACAATGACATCAATGTCAATACCATACTGGACTAAAGGAGTAAATGATCATGACTGTCAAAGAAAAGTGAAGGATAATATGTTCTGTTCATTATCATGACTGTCAAAGAAAAGTAAAATGATAATGTGTTCTGTTCATTATCATGACTGTCAAAGAAAAGTAAATGATAATGTGTTCTGTTCATTATCGTGACTGTCAAAGAAAAGTAAAATGATAATGTGTTCTGTTCATGATCATGACTGTCAAAGAAAAGTAAATGATAATGTGTTCTGTTCATGATCATGACTGTCAAAGAAAAGTAAAATGATAATGTGTTCTGTTCATGATCATGACTGTCAAAGAAAAGTAAAATGATAATGTGTTCTGTTCATGATCATGACTGTCAAAGAAAAGTAAATGATAATATGTTCTGTTCATTATCATGACTGTCAAAGAAAAGTAAAATGATAATGTGTTCTGTTCATTATCATGACTGTCAAAGAAAAGTAAATGATAATGTGTTCTGTTCATTATCGTGACTGTCAAAGAAAAGTAAAATGATAATGTGTTCTGTTCATTATCATGACTGTCAAAGAAAAGTAAATGATAATGTGTTCTGTTCATTATCATGACTGTCAAAGAAAAGTAAATGATAATGTGTTCTGTTCATTATCATGACTGTCAAAGAAAAGTAAATGATAATGTGTTCTGTTCATTATCATGACTGTCAAAGAAAAGTAAATGATAATGTGTTCTATTCATTATCATAACCAACAATTTGTTAAAAATGATGAAACTTCACACCTGTTGTATTTCTTGCTCCTGATTTCCAGGGATCTGGGGTTATCACTTTGCCTAACTTCTTTTGACCTGAACGTATAGACAAAACATATTTATAATAAAATGGACCACATAGCAATGCAGATAATCAAATAATGCTCAATTTATTTATATCAGTATTATTTTAGCAGAAGACAATATTTTTTTAGTATGCCTCCTCTAGGTCCAGAGCAATTCAGCGCTTGCGTTAAAGGGCGTCTGGGCATAAATTACGCCCGAAAATTGCAGTTTTACGTCCATTTTACAAACAGCGGGAGTCCTTTGTACGTCCAAATATTCCCATGTACGTTGTTTACAAATACACCGGACGTACAGAACCCGACAGGATATGGAGTCCGGTCATGCGTATTTCTGTATTACTGCGCCATACTTAACCTCGCCTCCAATCAATTGTCTGAGGTGCATTGCTCAGCGAGTGGCAAATATTGAGTTTTATAACTCCGCCTACGATTCAGCTGTAAGCGCCCCCCTATCCAATCAGCTGATTAATTCAAGTGTCGTCCTTATGTAGGTTTTGCACAATTGATTTGTATACAAAATTGTAAGGATGACAAACCATGTGTTGTTAAATGAAATAATTAAATAACTGTAACTTCTAGGTGACTGTGGCGATTTGGCTGGTTATCAAACTTGACCGAATGCCCAAGATATTATAGCCACAAACTTTTTCATCAAGTTTGGTGAAGATCAATCACTATTGGACTTAATCGAAATAATAAGACGTAATCAGTTGCATTACTTGTATTGTGAGGGACTGTGCATTAACCGAAAGCACATTGAAATTATTAATTTACCGAAAGCCACCAATGTTAATATTCTAATGACATAAATACATATTTTTAGCTCAGGTGAGCACATTGCTCATGGTGAGCTTTTGTGATCACCTTTTGTCAGTCATCTGTCATGCCTCGTGAATCGTTCGTTGTCAACATTTACCTTGTGAACACTCTAGAGGCCACATTTATTGCCCAATCTTCATGAAACTTGGTCAGAACATTTGTCCCAATGATATCTCAGCAGAGTTTGAATCTGAGTCATGTGGGGTCAAAAACTAGGTCACTAGGTCAAATTGAAGAAAAAGCTTGTTTACACTCTAGAAGTCACATTTTTTGCCCAATCAACATGAAACTTGGTCAGAACATTTATTCTAATGATATTTTGGCCGTGTTCGAATCTGGGTCATGAGGGGTGAAAAACTAGGTCACTAGATCCAATTGAAGAAAAAGCTTGTTAACACTCTAGAAGTCACATTTTTGCCCAATCTTCATGAAACTTGGTCAGAACATTTGTCTTAATGATATCTCGACTGAGTTCGAATCTGGGTCATGTGAGGTGAAAAACTAGGTCACGAGGTCAAATTGAAAAAAAAGCTTGTTAACACTCTAGAAGTCACATTTTTTCCCAATCTTCAAGAAACTTGGTCAGAACATTTGTCCCAATGATATCTCGGCCGAGTTTGAATCTGGGTCATGTTGGGTCAATAACTAGGTCACTAGGTTAAATTGAAAAAAAGCTTGTGAACACTCTAAGTCACATTTTTTGCCCAATCAACATGAAACTTGCTCTGAACATTTGTTTTTAGCTCACCTCAGCACAATGTGCTCATGGTGAGCTTTTGTGATCGCTTTTTGTCTATCGTCCGTCGTGAATCGTTCGTCGTCAACATTGACCTTGTGAACACTCTAGAGGCTACATTTGTTGCCCAATCCTCATGAAACTTACTCAGAACATTCGCCCTAATAATATCTTGGACGAGTTCGAAACTGAGTCACATGGGGTCAAAAACTAGGTTACCAGGCCAACTTGATGAAAAAGCTTAGTCCCAATTGTCCCAATGATATCTAACACGAGTTCAAAACTGGGTCATGTGGGGTCAAAAACTAGGTCACTATGGCAAATTGAAGAAAAGCTTGTGAACACTCTAGAAGTCACATTTTCTGCCCAATATTCTTGAAACTTTCTATTAACATTTGTTCCAAATGATATCTGGGACAAGTTCGAAACCAGGTCATATGGGGTCAAAAACTAGGTCACCAGGCCAAATTGAAAAAAAACACAACTTTCTAGAGTTCATATATTTAGCCAAATCTACATGAAACTTATTCAGAAGAGAAGTTCCTTAGCTCCTCATGTGAGCGACCTCGGACCTTATGGCCCTCTTGTTTAATTGTTTCGATGATGCCAAATACTTTCATTTAGAGGTGCCATTCTGACATCAGTCCACAATGGCACACCTGCTTTCATTTAATCTAGAAACCGATTAATTAGTATAACATAATTCTGAGCTAAAACAACATGAAAAATCATTAAAAAATGAATGTACAATGATGAACAAACAATATCGGACATCATATTTAAATAGGCTAATGTATTCACGATTTCGACATTGTCAAATCACGCGTAACGAAACTGGCGAGATAACGCGAGATTTGGGTTCAGGGGGGTTCTGTCGCAAATGTAAACATCGATCAGCTGCTGATGTAGTTTCATATTAACTGATGAACTAAAATAAAACAATTAAATAAGGTTATATGAAAACGTAGATCCTTTAAATTATTTCTTTATATAATAATTTGCGATTATAATGTTCATACAGATTTTAGACCCGGCTGGCTAAAACATGTAAAAGTAACAATTATCAAAGATTTTAGACCCCGCTGGCTAAAACATGTAAAAGTAACAATTATCACACAAGCAGTGTGCCAAAATAGGCAAAATTGAAAATAAAACCACCAAACCTACGGTTAGAAGTAAACCATACAAACTCTTTTGACATGCACTTTGAAAAACCACACCCACATATTTGTAAAACATTTAATTTTGGGCTATTTTTGCACATTTACAGCAGATTTACTTACTAAATGTGTAAACGAATAGCCCAACATTGAGCACATTTTCATAGACCTCGAAATTAGTTTTATTTGATTTGGTGGGTGGGGTTTCTCACAGATATATTATTTTAATGTATATATATATTTTTTTTCTTTTGACAATTGCAGCCTGAATAATTACATCAAAGTCTGTTATTGTAGTCCATGCTTCAAATGTTACTGATCATAATACTCTGTCTCAGAGTTTCGAAGACTGTGAAGTGTTTTGCCAAGCAGGTTGTGTAGTGAAAAATTACCAGTGTTTGATGAAAATGGACTGTTTAGTCATTTTAACGGCGGTCAGTTAAACTACTCACATTTTTCCTGGGCAATCTTAGCCGAAATAAGCAGTTTACCAGTACCAAGAGCACTTTCTAGACAGTGAAGTGTTTTGCCAAGCAGGTTGTGTAGTGAACAATTACCAGTGTTTGATGAAAATGGACTGTTTAGTCATTTTAACGGTGGTCAGTTAAACTACTCACATTTTTCCTGGGCAAGCTTAGCCGAAATAAGCAGTTTACCAGTACCAAGAGCACTTTCTTATGCGGGTAACTGACAACTGCCCTACTTGAATCTGAGGTAGGGGGCGATTGGCCGTATAAATAATTTCATGACCAATCCCCACACAAGTTATGTGGCCGGGCTGGTGTTTGAACTCACAAATCCCGGATTGACAGTCAAGCGTTCTACCAACTGAGCCTGCCGGGCCCGGCTAAATCTGATGGTACTGATGATGGTTACGACTGTGGTGCTGATAATTGTGGAAATATAAACTTATAAAATATCTGCATACTATTCAAATTACTATTTGACATATTTTAATAGCATGTTAGCATTTGTTGCCATACTAGTAATAAGCAAACTGTTAATAGCTCAAACAACAATCCAGACACAATGTTCGAAGCTCAATACTTTTATTAAAATACACATACACGGTTAGAACAAAACAATTGTTCAATGCAAGACAAAATGCACACATTTACTATAATACAATATAAAATATTACATAAATCATTTTCAATAAACACAATGTGTGGATAACTCTAGTTCCATATTATTAGTACATTATAAAACCGACTGTATTAGCAAATATTATTCCTAAAACTTGAAGTGTGATTATATTTACATGTAACATATCAACCCCAATGAGATCAAATTTACCGTCTATTATGTTTAGTATAAATCATCCTAAAAAGAGTAAAACCTGATTCGTAATGTAATTACTACTCAGATATTTTTGACATTCAATCTGTTTCCTCCAAACAAAACCACCAACAAGAGATATGGACTGGGTGAATGTCACATGGTCACAATAAAAAAATCCTCTACACAATGAATTTCATGTAGAAGACTGCCGGTAGTTGGTTGTACTGATGATCTTTTTCCCACACATGGCGCAGATACCTTTTTTGTATGCACACCCTGAAACGTTTTAATTGTAATTTAAACTTTCTTAAAAATCATCAATCACCAAATACATTGTTAGCTAAAACTTTTGAAGTAAATTGTACATGTGCGTCTATAAATGTATGTTTGTGTATCACAGTGTGGTTCATGTAAGACTACAGTTTACTTGATTTAATTGTATTTCAACGTTTTAAATAAGGTTTGAATATGAACTGAAAAGACAAAACTTTGCCATGGAACAACAACAAAGAGCTTTGAAAAATTGAAATGGGTTTTATATATACTGATAAAATAACAATATTAAAATTGTGGCATCGTACAATGCGTATGTGTAGTTATTAAAGCAGTGCACAATTAGATGATCAATTATAATTAGAAACATGTCAAACTTCTTTATATGTTTTGACCCACAACAAAACATTACTCTCTCTTTATAGACACGTAACATATTTAAATACAAACACAGATACACACAGAATGTAAGACGCAACAAGCCATTGTCAAATACCGGTATGCAATCAAGAGACCTGTATTCGGATGTTGACAAAAAAGAACTAAGGTGTTTGATATAAAAAGGCAATTTAATTGAAATTGGAAACTAATTGAGGTTTGTTTATAGGACAGAACATAGATGCCATCACAGGTCTCAAAATAATACCTTGACAATAATGGGAGCCTTTCTGATGCACCGACGACTTGCAAATCTTGCACTTTTCAAAGCCTGTAGTGTATGGGTTGAACCTACAACACAATGTACATGGATTAGTTTTGATTTATACATTAACATATATCTTCTTTAGTTAGAAATATATTTACACACTTATAACAAAGGTAATGAAGATTACTTTACTACATTAAAAAAAAACATCATTGCAATTCATTAACTAGTGTTTGTTTAATGAACTTGCATTAAAACAAAATGATTATCGATACACTATGCAAAATGATATGAAAACACTTAATACCAGTAAATATTTACGCATTGTTAAACAATACAATGTAATGTCAGGGATCTCGCTGCCTATCGCAAATGCCACCAAATGCAACAATTTTTAGCTTGACTATTCGAATAATAGGTGAGCTATCCTACTACCCCTGGCGTCGGCGTCCGCGTCTGAATTGGTTAAAGTTTTTATTCAAAAGTCTAGTAACCTCAAAACTACATCAGTTTACCATAACTCTGTTTTGCATTTTGACAGAGTTATGCCCCTTTTTCACTTAGATTTTCTGGTTAAAGTTTATATTCAAAAGTTTTGTAACTTCAAAACTACATAAGTTATTCACTTGAAATTTGGAACTAACCTTTGCCATCAACTCCAGGATCAGGGGCAACATTCCCCATAATTTTGTTTGTATTTTGACAGAGTTATGCCCCATTTTCACATAGATTTTCTGGTTAAAGTTTATATTCAAAAGTTTGGTTACTTCAAAACTACATAAGTTATTCACTTGAAACTTGGAATATACATTTGCCATCAACTCCAGAATCAGGGGCAAACATTCCCCATAACTCTGTTTTGTATTTTGACAGAGTAATCCCCTTTTTCACTTAGATTTTCTGGTTAAAGTTTATATTCAAAAGTTTTGTAACTTCAAAACTACATAAGTTATTCACTTGAAATTTGGAATTAACCTTTGTCATCAACTCCAGGATCAGGGGCAACATTCCCAATATTTTTTTTTGCATTTTGACAGAGTTATGCCCCTTTTTCACTTAGATTTTCTGGTTCAAGTTTATATTCAAAAGTTTTGTAACTTCAAAACTACATAAGTTATTCACTTAAAATGTGGAACTAACCTTTGTCACCAACTCCAGGATCAGGGGCAACATTCCCCATAATTTTTTTTGGATTTTGACAGAGTTATGCCCCTTTTTCACATAGATTTTCTGGTTAAAGTTTATACTCAAAAGTTTGGTTACTTCAAAACAACTTAAGTTATTCACCTGAAACTTGGAACTAACCTTTTCCATCAACTCTAGTATCAGGGGCAACATTACCCAGAACTCTGTTCTGTATTTTGACACAGTTCTGCCCCCTTTTCACATAGATTTTCTGGTTAACGTTTATATTCAAAAGTTTTGTTACTTCCAACCTACATAAGTTGTTCAGTTGAAACATGAAACTAACCTCTGTCATTAACTCTAGTATCAGGGGCAACATTACCCATAACTCTGTTTTGTATTTTGACAGAGTTATGCACACGTTTCACATAGATTTTGTGGTTAAAGTTTTTGTTCCAAAAATGTATAAACTATACAAGGCTTCACTTAAAAGTTTTGTATTTTAACAAATGTATGTCCCTTCCACTATCCAAAATATGTACCAACTGAAATACTTCAAACAGTCGAGCGCGCTGTCCTCTGACAGCTTTTGTTTAAAAGTGGCGATAAAATATTCAAATTGGCGAAAGTAAGTGGCGACAACTTTCTTTTGCTTAAAATAGTAATAAGTAAACAAATATCATGATCCGACTTGCAGTAGCCATTAAAATTGTCTACAAACAAATGTTTTGTTTTTTGCTGTGTCAGCAGAAACACAGCTATTTTTAGGTCTTAGTGTCAACACTGCGTGTGTGATGAGATTATTAATAACACAATCAAATGGCTTCAGTTGCCATATGTCATGGATTGATGCTGTGAAGTAATTCAGTAAACATTTATTTTCCACGCATTCAATGTAACTGCAGACTGGCTACAAAATGGCAACAGTTTTTACAAAATGGCAAAATTGGTGGCAAAAGATAAATATTTTCCGGTGAGAGCCCTCAATGTTATATACCTATTCTTTTTGGATGTAAGTGCTTTGTTTTCATTGACTGATCTACCGCCTCCCTCTGAAAGAAAGAACATTATTTTAGTTCATGGACCTTATAATTATTGTACATAATAGTTTTAACAGACGCTACAACTGGCTAATCTTCAATGAATAAACCTTGAACTTTCAAGAATATTCATAGTTCTGAGATTGAACAGTTTTAACTGAAACTAATGCAATAGCTGTGGGGAGCCAAAACTTTGTTTCCTACAAAAACGTGCAAATACAGTAGACATCAAAATCACATGAGTGACAAATTGAATATCTGGCCCCATTATGCCATATTATTACTGGTAACCAGTGTTATCACAGTTCTCAATTTCAAATTTACATGTAGTCTTAGATGTGACGTATGTAACTTAAAATACTGACAAATGGTTGCTTTTAGAAACATAACTTACAATTAAGACATTGCTTAAGAATGGTCTTGGCTCCACAATGACATCAATGTCAATACCATACTGGACTAAAGGAGTAAATGATCATGACTGTCAAAGAAAAGTGAAGGATAATATGTTCTGTTCATTATCATGACTGTCAAAGAAAAGTAAAATGATAATGTGTTCTGTTCATTATCATGACTGTCAAAGAAAAGTAAATGATAATGTGTTCTGTTCATTATCGTGACTGTCAAAGAAAAGTAAAATGATAATGTGTTCTGTTCATTATCATGACTGTCAAAGAAAAGTAAATGATAATGTGTTCTGTTCATTATCATGACTGTCAAAGAAAAGTAAATGATAATGTGTTCTGTTCATTATCATGACTGTCAAAGAAAAGTAAATGATAATGTGTTCTGTTCATTATCATGACTGTCAAAGAAAAGTAAATGATAATGTGTTCTATTCATTATCATAACCAACAATTTGTTAAAAATGATGAAACTTCACACCTGTTGTATTTCTTGCTCCTGATTTCCAGGGATCTGGGGTTATCACTTTGCCTAACTTCTTTTGACCTGAACGTATAGACAAAACATATTTATAATAAAATGGACCACATAGCAATGCAGATAATCAAATAATGCTCAATTTATTTATATCAGTATTATTTTAGCAGAAGACAATATTTTTTTAGTATGCCTCCTCTAGGTCCAGAGCAATTCAGCGCTTGCGTTAAAGGGCGTCTGGGCATAAATTACGCCCGAAAATTGCAGTTTTACGTCCATTTTACAAACAGCGGGAGTCCTTTGTACGTCCAAATATTCCCATGTACGTTGTTTACAAATACACCGGACGTACAGAACCCGACAGGATATGGAGTCCGGTCATGCGTATTTCTGTATTACTGCGCCATACTTAACCTCGCCTCCAATCAATTGTCTGAGGTGCATTGCTCAGCGAGTGGCAAATATTGAGTTTTATAACTCCGCCTACGATTCAGCTGTAAGCGCCCCCCTATCCAATCAGCTGATTAATTCAAGTGTCGTCCTTATGTAGGTTTTGCACAATTGATTTGTATACAAAATTGTAAGGATGACAAACCATGTGTTGTTAAATGAAATAATTAAATAACTGTAACTTCTAGGTGACTGTGGCGATTTGGCTGGTTATCAAACTTGACCGAATGCCCAAGATATTATAGCCACAAACTTTTTCATCAAGTTTGGTGAAGATCAATCACTATTGGACTTAATCGAAATAATAAGACGTAATCAGTTGCATTACTTGTATTGTGAGGGACTGTGCATTAACCGAAAGCACATTGAAATTATTAATTTACCGAAAGCCACCAATGTTAATATTCTAATGACATAAATACATATTTTTAGCTCAGGTGAGCACATTGCTCATGGTGAGCTTTTGTGATCACCTTTTGTCAGTCATCTGTCATGCCTCGTGAATCGTTCGTTGTCAACATTTACCTTGTGAACACTCTAGAGGCCACATTTATTGCCCAATCTTCATGAAACTTGGTCAGAACATTTGTCCCAATGATATCTCAGCAGAGTTTGAATCTGAGTCATGTGGGGTCAAAAACTAGGTCACTAGGTCAAATTGAAGAAAAAGCTTGTTTACACTCTAGAAGTCACATTTTTTGCCCAATCAACATGAAACTTGGTCAGAACATTTATTCTAATGATATTTTGGCCGTGTTCGAATCTGGGTCATGAGGGGTGAAAAACTAGGTCACTAGATCCAATTGAAGAAAAAGCTTGTTAACACTCTAGAAGTCACATTTTTGCCCAATCTTCATGAAACTTGGTCAGAACATTTGTCTTAATGATATCTCGACTGAGTTCGAATCTGGGTCATGTGAGGTGAAAAACTAGGTCACGAGGTCAAATTGAAAAAAAAGCTTGTTAACACTCTAGAAGTCACATTTTTTCCCAATCTTCAAGAAACTTGGTCAGAACATTTGTCCCAATGATATCTCGGCCGAGTTTGAATCTGGGTCATGTTGGGTCAATAACTAGGTCACTAGGTTAAATTGAAAAAAAGCTTGTGAACACTCTAAGTCACATTTTTTGCCCAATCAACATGAAACTTGCTCTGAACATTTGTTTTTAGCTCACCTCAGCACAATGTGCTCATGGTGAGCTTTTGTGATCGCTTTTTGTCTATCGTCCGTCGTGAATCGTTCGTCGTCAACATTGACCTTGTGAACACTCTAGAGGCTACATTTGTTGCCCAATCCTCATGAAACTTACTCAGAACATTCGCCCTAATAATATCTTGGACGAGTTCGAAACTGAGTCACATGGGGTCAAAAACTAGGTTACCAGGCCAACTTGATGAAAAAGCTTAGTCCCAATTGTCCCAATGATATCTAACACGAGTTCAAAACTGGGTCATGTGGGGTCAAAAACTAGGTCACTATGGCAAATTGAAGAAAAGCTTGTGAACACTCTAGAAGTCACATTTTCTGCCCAATATTCTTGAAACTTTCTATTAACATTTGTTCCAAATGATATCTGGGACAAGTTCGAAACCAGGTCATATGGGGTCAAAAACTAGGTCACCAGGCCAAATTGAAAAAAAACACAACTTTCTAGAGTTCATATATTTAGCCAAATCTACATGAAACTTATTCAGAAGAGAAGTTCCTTAGCTCCTCATGTGAGCGACCTCGGACCTTATGGCCCTCTTGTTTAATTGTTTCGATGATGCCAAATACTTTCATTTAGAGGTGCCATTCTGACATCAGTCCACAATGGCACACCTGCTTTCATTTAATCTAGAAACCGATTAATTAGTATAACATAATTCTGAGCTAAAACAACATGAAAAATCATTAAAAAATGAATGTACAATGATGAACAAACAATATCGGACATCATATTTAAATAGGCTAATGTATTCACGATTTCGACATTGTCAAATCACGCGTAACGAAACTGGCGAGATAACGCGAGATTTGGGTTCAGGGGGGTTCTGTCGCAAATGTAAACATCGATCAGCTGCTGATGTAGTTTCATATTAACTGATGAACTAAAATAAAACAATTAAATAAGGTTATATGAAAACGTAGATCCTTTAAATTATTTCTTTATATAATAATTTGCGATTATAATGTTCATACAGATTTTAGACCCGGCTGGCTAAAACATGTAAAAGTAACAATTATCAAAGATTTTAGACCCCGCTGGCTAAAACATGTAAAAGTAACAATTATCACACAAGCAGTGTGCCAAAATAGGCAAAATTGAAAATAAAACCACCAAACCTACGGTTAGAAGTAAACCATACAAACTCTTTTGACATGCACTTTGAAAAACCACACCCACATATTTGTAAAACATTTAATTTTGGGCTATTTTTGCACATTTACAGCAGATTTACTTACTAAATGTGTAAACGAATAGCCCAACATTGAGCACATTTTCATAGACCTCGAAATTAGTTTTATTTGATTTGGTGGGTGGGGTTTCTCACAGATATATTATTTTAATGTATATATATATTTTTTTTCTTTTGACAATTGCAGCCTGAATAATTACATCAAAGTCTGTTATTGTAGTCCATGCTTCAAATGTTACTGATCATAATACTCTGTCTCAGAGTTTCGAAGACTGTGAAAAGTGTTTTGCCAAGCAGGTTGTGTAGTGAAAAATTACCAGTGTTTGATGAAAATGGACTGTTTAGTCATTTTAACGGCGGTCAGTTAAACTACTCACATTTTTCCTGGGCAATCTTAGCCGAAATAAGCAGTTTACCAGTACCAAGAGCACTTTCTAGACAGTGAAGTGTTTTGCCAAGCAGGTTGTGTAGTGAACAATTACCAGTGTTTGATGAAAATGGACTGTTTAGTCATTTTAACGGTGGTCAGTTAAACTACTCACATTTTTCCTGGGCAAGCTTAGCCGAAATAAGCAGTTTACCAGTACCAAGAGCACTTTCTTATGCGGGTAACTGACAACTGCCCTACTTGAATCTGAGGTAGGGGGAGAATGGCCGTATAAATTATTTTATGACCAATCCCCACACAAGTTAAGTGGCCGGGCTGGGGCTCAAAATCACTAACCCTGTATTGCGAGTCCAGCGCTCTACCAACTGTGCTAGCCCGGCCCGTTATTATAACCACAACCTTATAATAATGTCGAAAAGGTCAATAGGATTGCAGTTTGACTAAGTAATTGAACACACTGTTCAAAAAGGTCAATTTTAAATAATTCACGGGCCATATATATTACGAGATGAATTAATGTGGTAGATCATAGACTATTTATGAAAATGCTTACATTTTTCACAAACCATTGTTCCAGTGAAACCTAAAACAACAAAAATAATTGAGCAACTAAATGTGTTGTTTACGTTTGTAAGTTGTTGTTCAAAACGATGCATCGTAAAAATCGCAATGAGGTTGCACACCACTAAATTACTGTCGGCGATTACGACCTGTAAAGTTGCATTGCTTTATTGTATTTTTCTCAGCATTATTACGTCAAACTGATTTCATCCTGTTACATCCCTTTAACAATGTGCTTGGGCGTTAATCTTCTTCTCAGTTCCACGTTATGCAATTTTACCACAGAAGCAACACATTTTCAACGGCCTGAGCATATGATTTCCTACTCTGAATTAACAATCGCTAAAATGTGTTTATTCAAAGGTTTAGCAAATTACATATTACTTGTTCATTTTATCTTTAATACTTTAATTTTATTTTTAATTTTCTTTACGGTCACGGTACCGATATTAGAGTGCAAACTAATATAATTGTAATCTATACCTATTTAGGTTTTCTTAAGGTATTTGGCATAAACGGTATGCATATATACTACAACATCTAAAATGCATTGCTCATATTACGCATTGTGACGACAGAACTCACACAGAGGGGTTGCTAGACATTAGAACGACAGAACGAACACAGGTATTCCTAGGCATTGTAACGGCAGAAAGTTTACTGAGGTGTTGCTAGGATTGTAACGTCAGAAAGCACATTTGTAGGTTGCCAGGCATTGTAACGTCAGAACGTACACTGAGGGGTTGCTTGGCATTGTAACGTCAGATAGCACATTCGTAGGCCGTCAAGCATTGTAACGTCAGGACGTATATAAGTAGGTTGCTAGGCATTGTAACGACATAAGGCACACAGAGGGGTTGCTAGGCATTGTAACTACATAATGCACACAGAGGGGTTGCTAGGCATTGTAACGTCAGGATGCACATTAGTAGGTTGCTGGGTATTGTAATGTCAGAATGCACACAGAGGGGAAGTTGCTAGGCATTGTTACGACAGAATGCACACAGGGAGGATGCCAGGCATGGTAACGTCAGAATTCACACAGGGGGTTGCTAGGCATGGTAACGTCAGAATGCACACAGAGGGGTAGTTGCTAGGCATTGTTACGACAAAATTCGCACATATGGGTTGCTAGGCATGGTAACGTCCGAATTCACACAGGGGGGTTTCTAGGAATGGTAACGTCAGAATTCACACAGTGGGGTTGCTAGGCATGGTAACGTCATAATTCACACAGATGGGTTGCTAGGTATGGTAACGTCAGAATGCACACATAAGGGTTGCTAGGCATGGTAACGCCTGAATTGACACAGTGGGGTAATAGCTTGGCATTGTAACGACATAATGCACACAGAGGGGTTGCTAGGCATGGTAACGTCAGAATGCACATAGTGAGATTGCTAGGCATGGTAACGTCAGAATGCACACAGAGGGGTTGCCAGGCACTGTAACGACATAATGCACACAGAAGAGTTGCTAGGCATTGTAACGACAGAATGCACACAGAAGAGTTGCTAGGCATTGTAACGACAGAATGCACACCGAACGGTTGCTAGGCATTGGAACGTCAGAATGCATACAGAGGGGTTGCTTGGCATTGTGACGTCAGGATGCACATTAGTAGGTTGTTATGCATTGTAACGTCAGAATGCACACAAAGGGGTTGATATGCATTGTAACGACGGAATTGACAAAGTGGGGTTGCTAGGCATTGTAACGACATAACTCATAAAGAGGTGTTGCTAGGCATTGCAACGACAGAATGTTTACTGAGGGGTTGCTAGGTCTTGTAACGTCAGGATACACATAAGTAGGTTGCTAGGCATTGTAACATCATAACGTACATCAAGGGGTTGCTTTGCATTGCAATTTGCAACAACAGAGCCTACAGTAAGGGGTTTCTAGGCATTGTAACGTCATGACGACATTGAGTGGTTTCTAGGCATTGTCACGTTAGGACGTACACTGAGAGGTCGATAGGCATTGTAAATTCAGGAATCACATTGAGGGATTGCTCTATTTATTGTCACGTCAGTACGTACACTGAGGGGTTGCTAGGCATTTAAACGCCAGGATGCACATTATAGAAGGTTGCTAGGCATTGTAACGTCATGATGCACATTGGGTGGTTTCTAGGCATTGTAATGTCTGGAAGCACATATAGGTGTTGCGAGGCATTGTAACGTCAGAACGTACAACAAGGGGTTGCTTTGCATTGCAATTTGGAACAACAGAACCTATAGTAAGGGGTTGCTAGGGATTGTAACGTCATGATGCACATTGAGTGGTTTCTAGGCATTGTCACGTTAGAACGTACACCGAGAGGTCGCTAGGCATTGTAACTTCAGGAAGCACATTAAGGGATTGCTCTATTCGTTGTCACGTCAGAACGTACACTGAGGGGTTGCTAGGCATTTTAACGTCAGGATGCACATTATAGAAGGTTGCTAGGCATTGTAACGTCATGATGCACATTGAGTGGTTTCTGGGCATTGTAATGTCTGGAAGCACATATAGGGGTTGCTAGGCATTTTAACGTCAGAACGTACATTGACGGGTTGTTATGCATTGGAACGTTAGGATGCACATTGAGGGGTTGCTCTATTCATTGTAACGTCAGAATGTACACTGTGGGGTTGCTAGGCACTGTAACGTCAGGATGCACATTGAGGGGTTGTTAGGCATTGTAACGTCAGAACGTCCACTGAGGTGTTGCTAGGCATTAAAACGACAGTACGTTTACTGAGGGGTTGCTAGGTATTATAAGGCCAGTATGCGCATAAGTAGGTTGCTAGGCATTGTAACAAAGAACGTACACTGAGGATTGCTAGGCATTGTAACACCAGAATGTACACTGAGGGGTTGTTAGGCATTGTAACGTCAGGATGCACATTATAGTAGGTTGCTAGGCATTGTAAAGTCAGAACGTACACTGAGTGGTTACTAGGCATTGTAACGTCAGAACGTACACTTGAGGTGTTGCTTGGCATTGTAATGTCAGGATGCACATTGAGAGGTTGCTATATTCATTGTAACGTCAGAACGTACACTGAGTGGTTACTAGGCATTGTAACGTCAGAACGTACACTTGAGGTGTTGCTAGGCATTGTAATGTCAGGGTGCAAATTGAGAGGTTGCTATATTCATTGTAATGTCAGAACGTACACTGAGGGCTTGCTAGGCATTATAACGTCAGGCGTACACTGAGGGGTTGCTAGGCATTGTAACGCCATACAGTACACAGAGGGGTTGCTATGCATTTTAGCGTCAGGATGCACACTGAGGGTTTGCTAGGCATTGTAACGTGAGAACGTATACTAAAGGGATGCTATGCATTGAAACGTCAGAACGTACACTGAGGGGTTGCTAGGCATTGTACCGTCAGAACGTACACTGAGAGGATGCTAGGCATTGTTACTAGGCACTGTAAGGCCAGAACGTACATTCTAGGCATTGTAACGTCAGGATGCACATTGAGGGGTTGCTAGACATTGTAACGGCAGGATGCATATTGAGGGGTTGCTCTATTCATTGTACTGTCAGAACGTACAATTACGGGTAGTTAGACATTGTAACGTTAGAACGTATACTGAGGGGTTGCTAGGCATTGTAACGTCAGAACGTACACTGAGGGTAGCTAGGCATTGTTACATCAGGATGCACATTATAGGAGGTTGCTAGGCATTGTAACGTCAGGATGATCACCGAGGGATTGCTAGACATTGTAACGTCAGAACATACAAAGAGGGGTTGTTAGGCATTCTAACGACAGAACATAAAAAAGGGGTTTTTAGACATTTTAACAAGGGAACATACAAAAGGGTTGCTGGGCATTGTAACGACATAACTCATACTGAGGGTTTGCTAGACATTACAACGACAGAACGAAAACACTGAGGTGTTGCTAGGCATTGTAACGACCGAACGTTTACTGAGGGGCTGCTAGGTATTGTAACGTCAGCATGCACATTAGCAGGTTGCTATGCCTTGTAACGTCATGATGCACACCGAGGGGTTGTTTGACATGGTAATGACAGCACTCAACCAGAGGTTTTGTTAGGCATTGCAACGATAGAACTCACACAGAGGGATTGTGAGGCATTGTAACGTCAGAACGTACACTGAGGGATTGCTTAGCATTGTAATTAAATAACATACAAAGTGGGGGGATGCTAGGCATTGTAACGAAAGAACTCGCACAGAGGGTTTGTTAGGCATTGTAAAGACAGAACTCATACCACAGAGGGGTAACCCGGTTGTTAGACATTGTATTGACAGAACTCACGCAGAGGGTTGTTAGGCATTGTAATGACATAACTCACACAGAGAAGTTGTTTGGCATTGTAATGACAGCACTTACACAGAGGGATTGTTAGGCATTGTAGTAACATAACTCACACAGAGGGGATGTGAGGCATTGTAACAACAGCACTCACACAGAGGGATTGTTAGGCATTGTAACGACATCACATCACAGAAGGGTAACCCGGTTGTTAGGCATTGTAATGACAGAAATCACACACAGGGTTTGTTAGGCATTGTTAAGACAGAACTCACACCATAGAGGGGTAACCCGGTTGTTAGGCATTGTAATGATAGAACTCACACAGAGAAGTTGTTAGGCATTGTAATGACAGAACTAACAAGAGGGGATTTAGGCATTGTAATGACAGAACTCACACAGAGGGGTTGTTAGGCATTGTAATGACAGATCTCACACAGATGGGTTGTTAGGCATTGTAATGACAGCACTCACACAGAGGGGTTGTTAGGTATTGTAATGACAGCACTCACACAGAGGGATTGTTAGGCATTGTAATGACAGAACTCACACAGAGGGGTTGTTAGGCATTGTAATCACAGAACTCACACAGAGGGGTTGTTAGGTATTGTAATGACAGAACTCAAACAGGGGGGTTGTTAGGCATTGAAATGACAGCACTCACACAGAGGGATTGTTAGGCATTGTAACGACATAACTCGCACAGCGGGGTTTTTAGGCATTGTAACGACATAACATACAAAGAGGGGTTGTTAGGAATTGTAACGGCAGAACTCGCTCAGAGGGTTTGCTAGAAATTGCAACGACAGAACGAACACTGTGGTGTTGCTAGGCATTGTAACGACAGAACGTTTACTGAGGGGTTGATGTTAAAATACACACTGAGGGGTTTGCTAGACATTGTTACGTCACGCTGCACCCTGAGTGGTTGCTAGGCATTGTACCGTCATGCGATACTCTAAGGGATTGATTTGCAATAAATCGTAAGAACATACAGTGTCATACATTAAGGGGTTGATAGGCATTGTAACGTCAGGATGAACATCGAGGGGTAGTTTGGTATTGTAACGTCAGGACTCACACAAAGGGGTTGATAGGCATTGTAACGTCAGGATGCACATTAGTAGGTTGCTAGGCATTGTAACGTATGGATGAACGCCGAGGGATTGTTGGGCATTGCAACGACAGAACGGTTACTGAGGTGTTGTAACGTCAAAACGTACACTGAGAGTTGCAAAGCATTGTAAAGACAGCACGCTCACTGAGTAGCGGTAGGCACTGTAACGGCATATGCTCATTGAGGGGTTGTTATGCATTGTTACGCCAGAACGTACACTAATTGCTAGGCATAATCTTAATCCACGTCACAAGGTCCGCAATAAATCCACATTGCATATCTACGCTGCCAGGCGTGCAATACATCCCCAATCCGTATCTACGTTACCCGGCCTGCAATACATCTAAAATCAGCATCCAGATTACTAGGGTGCAATCCATCCATAATCTGATTCCACGTTACTGGGACAGCTATACATCCACAATCAGAATCTACGTTACCAGGACAGAACTTCTTCAAGTTCAACAACTCGTGTCACTGTTACTAGGGTTGCAATACAGCCACAATCTGTATCTGCGTTACTAGGACAGTAATCAATCCACAATCCGTATCTACGTTATTAAGGATGAAAAAACATCCACAATCCCTATATACGTTACTAGGGATGAAATACATCCACAATCCGTATCTATGTTGCTAATGCAGCAATACGTCCACATTCCGAATCCACGTTGCTAGGGCAGCAATGCATCGACAATCTATTTCCACGTTACTAGGGCAGCAATACGTCCTCAATCCGTATCTACTTTACTAGGGATGATATACATCGACAATCCGTATCTAAATTGCTAAGGCAGCAATAAATCCACAGCGTCAGTAGGGCACAATACAACCACAATCTGTATCTATGAAACTACTGCAGCGATACATCCGCAATCTGTATCTACGTTACCAGGGTTGAATACATCAACTATCCGTGTCTACGTTGCTAAGGCAGCAATACGTCCACAAAATCCTGAATCCACGTTGCTAGGGCAGCAATACGTCCAGATTCCGAATCCACGTTGCTAGGGAAGCAATGCATCGACAATCTATTTCCATATTGCTAGGGCAGCAATACGTCCACAATCCGAATCCACGTTACTAGAGCAGCAATACATCGACAATCTATTTCCTCGTTACTAGGGCTGCAATACATCCAAAGCTTCACTTGGGCAGT
The DNA here is from genome assembly GCA_027627225.1 of Congeria kusceri. Lineage (NCBI taxonomy): Eukaryota > Metazoa > Mollusca > Bivalvia > Myida > Dreissenidae > Congeria > Congeria kusceri. Next base: position 29,810,037 of record CM051028.1, read on the forward strand.
AATACATCCACAATCTGTACCTATGCCACTTATGCAGCAATACATCCACAATCCGTTCAACGGTGCTAGAATAGAAATCCATCCACAATCCTTATCTACGTCAATAATGCAGCAATACATCCACAATCCGAAATAACGTAGCTAGGATAGATCTACGTTACTAGGGCAGCAATAAATTCACAGCGTCACTACAGGGAAGAAATACATTCACAATCCGTATCCACGTTACTAGGACGGCAGAACATCGACAATCAGAATGCATGTTACTAGGACAGCAATACATATACAATCTGTATCCACGTTACTAGGGAAGCAATAGATTCACAATCCGTATATACGTTAATAGGGCTGCAATACATCCACAATCAGTATCTGCGTTACACTGGCAATAAGGCCAAAAAAAATATTTGTATGTTTCGGGCAACGGTCTTAAAAATGGGTCGGGATAGAGGTTTTTCAAACTATTTTTAAAGACTCATTTCGGTCAAAAACATTGAACATCATCTAAATTCTGACGAATACGCATTTCACGGAAAACAATTGTCGCCAAAAACTTTAGGGTCGGGGAGTTTCGCTAGGTAGGGTCGGGTTGCCCGAAACACAGATTTGTTTGTCTTATACATCCATAATCCGTATCTACGTATCCAGGTTACCATCCACAATAAGAATCCACGTTACCAGGGATGAATACATCCTCAATCCGTATCCAGGTTACCAGGGCAATAATACATATACAATCTGTATATAAGTTACTTGATAAGCAATACATTCACAATCCGTGTCTACGTTACTAGGGCAGTAATACATCCACAAACCGTATCCAGGGTACCATCCACAATCACAATCCACGTTTCTAGGCAGGAATACAACCACAATCCGTATCAACGTTACTATGGCTGTAACACACCCACAGCTTCACAAGGGCAGTTATACATCCACAGTCCGTATAGATGTCACTACTGCAGCACTACATTCACAATCCGTATCTACGTTACTTGGGCAGCAATGCATCGACAGTCCGTATCCAAGTTACTAGGCCAGCAATATCTCAACAGCGTCAATAGGGCAGAAATACATTCACGATGCGTATAGATGTCACTAAGGCAGCAATACATCCACAATCAGTATCTACGTTGCAAGGATAGAAATGCATCCATAATCCGTGTCCAAGTTACTGGGGCAGCAATACCTCCACAGCGTCAATAGGGCAGAAATACATTCACAATCCACATCTATGTCACTACTGCAGCAATACATTCAAAATCCGTATCAATGTTATGTGGACAACAATACATTCACAATCCGTATCCATGTCACTACTGTAGCAATACATCCGTATCTATGTTATGTGGACAACAATACATTCACAATCCGTATCTATATCACTACTGTAGCAATACATCCGTATCTATGTTATTTGGGCAGCAATACACCCAGAGCTTCACAAGGGCAGTTATACATCAACAATCCGTATCTATGCCACCACTGCAGCAATACATCCCCAATCCATATCTAGGTTACTACGGGAGCAATTAAAAACCGTATCCACGTTACTAGAACAGCAATCCACCCACAATCCGTATCCACGATACTAGGACAACAATGCATCCATAACCATATATGCGTTATCTAGGCTGAAATAATTCCCCAATCCGTATTTACGTTATCAGGTCTGCACTATATCCACGATCTGATTCCACATTACTAGGGCAGCAATACATCTACACTGAATCTACGCTACGAGTGCAGAAATACATCTACATTCCGTATCTACGTTACTACGTTCGCTATACATCCACAACCCGTATCTATGTTACTAGGGTTGCAATACGTCGTCAATTAGTATGTACCTTTTTAGGGAGCAATAGATCAACATTCCGTATCTATGTTAAGAGAGCAGAAACACATCCACAATCCGTATCTCTGTTACTAGGGCAGAAATACATGCACAATCCATTCGTACGTTACTTGGTCAGCAATACATGCAAAGCGTTACTAGGGCAGTAATACATCCAAAATCCGTACTTTTTGTAACTTTCGCAGCAATACATCCACAATATGTATGTATTTTACTAAGGAAGTAATACATCTACAATCCGTATAGTTTTTTTTTTACTAGGGACTCAATGCATCCACAATATGTATGTATTTTACTAAGGAAGCAATACATCCACAATCTTTACATACGTTACAAGGGCAGCAATACATCCACAATGTAACTAGGACAGTAATAGATTCAATATCCGAATCCATGTTACAAGGGCAGCACATATTCCAGAGCGTCACTTGGGCAATAATACATCTACAATCCGTATCTATGTTATTACTGCAGCAATACATTCATAATCCATGTCTACCTTTCTAGAGCAGAAATGCAACCACAACATTATTTGGGCAGCAATACATCCACAATATAACTAGTACAGTGTTACACGCACAATCCGTATCTACGTGACTTGGACAGCAATACACACAAAATCTCACTTGGGCAGTAAAACATCCAAAATCCGTATCTATGTCACTAATGCAGTAATTCATCCACAGTCCGTATCTACGGGACAAGGGAAACAAAATATCGATAATCAGAATCCATGTTACTAAGACTGCAATATGTCCACAAACCACATCCACGTTACTTGATCAGCAATACATTCACAATCCGTATCTACGTTACTAGGACAGTAATACATCCACAAACCGTATCCAGGGTACCATCCACAATTACAATCCACGTTTCTAGGCAGGAATACAACCACAATCCGTATCAACGTTACTATGGCAGTAATACATTTACAGCTTCACAAGGGCAGTTATACATCCACAGTCCGCATAGATGTCACTACTGCAGCACTACATTCACAATCCGTATCTACGTTACTTGGGCAGCAATGCATCGACAATCCGTATCCAAGTTACTAGGCCAGCAATATCTCAACAGCGTCAATAGGGCAGAAATACATTCACGATGCGTATAGATGTCACTAAGGCAGCAATACATCCACAATCAGTATCTACGTCGCAAGGATAGAAATGCATCCATAATCCGTGTCCAAGTTACTAGGGCAGCAATACCTCCACAGCGTCAATAGGGCAGAAATACATTCACAATCTATGTCACTACTGCAGCATTACATTCAAAATCCGTATCTATGTTATGTAGACAACAATACATTCACAATCCGTATCCATGTCACTACTGTAGCAGTACATCCGTATCTATGTTATGTGGACAACAATACATTCACAATCCGTATCTATATCACTACTGTAGCAATGCATCCGTATCTATGTTATTTGGGCAGCAATACCCCCAGAGCTTCACAAGGGCAGTTATACATCAACAATCCGTATCTATGCCACCACTGCAGCAATACACCCCCAATCCATATCTAGGTTACTACGGGAGCAATTAAAAACCGTATCCACGCTACTAGGGCAGCCATACACCCACAATCCGTATCCACGATACTAGGGCAACAATACACCCACAATCCGTATCCACGATACTAGGACAACAATGCATCCACAATCCGTATCCACGATACCAGGACAACAATGCATCCACAATCCGAATCCACGATACTAGGACAACAATACACCCACAATCCGTATCCACGATACTAGGACAACAATGCATCCACAATCCGTATCCACGATACTAGGACAACAATGCATCCACAATCCGTATCCACGATACTAGGACAACAATGCACCCACAATCCGCATCCACGATACTAGGACGACAATGCATCCACAATCCGCATCCACGATACTAGGACAACAATGCATCCACAATCCGTATCCACGATACTAGGACAACAATGCATCCATAACCATATATGCGTTATCTAGGCTGAAATAATTCTCCAATCCGTATTTACGTTATCAGGCCAGCAATATATCCACAATCTGATACCACATTACTAGGGCAGAAATACATCCACATTCCGTATCTACGTTACTACGTTCGCTATACACCCACAACCCGTATCTATGTTACTAGGGTTGCAATACGTCGTCATTTAGTATGTATTTTTCAAGGGAGCAATAGATCAACATTCCGTATCTATGTTAAGAGAGCAGAAACACATCCACAATCCGTATCTCTGTTACTAGGGCAGAAATACATGCACAATCCATTCGTACGTTACTTGGTCAGCAATACATGCAAAGCGTTACTAGGGCAGTAATACATCCAAAATCCGTACTTTTTGTAACTTTCGCAGCAATACATCCACAATATGTATGTATTTTACTAAGGAAGTAATACATCTACAATCCGTATATTTATTTTTTACTAGGGACTCAATGCATCCACAATATGTATGTATTTTACTAAGGAAGCAATACATCCACAATCTTTACATACGTTACTAGGGCAGCAATACATCCACAATGAAACTAGGACAGTAATAGATTCAATATCCGAATCTATGTTACAAGGGCAGCACATATTCCAGAGCGTCACTTGGGCAATAATACATCTACAATCCGTATCTATGTTATTACTGCAGCAATACATTCATAATCCATGTCTACCTTTCTAGAGCAGAAATGCAATCACAACATTATTTGGACAGCAATACATCCACAATATAACTAGTACAGTGTTACACACACAATCAGTATCTACGTGACTTGGGCAGCAATACACACAAAATCTCACTTGGGCAGTAAAACATCCAAAATCCGTATCTATGTCACTAATGCAGTACTTCATCCACAGTCCGTATCTACGGGACAAGGGAAGCAAAATATCGATAATCAGAATCCATGTTACTAAGACTGCAATATATCCACAAACCACATCCACGTTACTATGGCAGCAACAATACATTCACAATGCGATGTACTAGGGCTTCAATTAATCCACAATCCGTATCTAAGTTACAATGGCAATAATGCATCCACAATCCTTATCTTGGTTATTAGGGCAGCAATACATCCACAATCCGTATCCAGTATTCAGTATTTACGATACTTGAGCAGTTATAAATTCACAATCAGTATCTACCGTACGATATTAGATAAGCTATACATCCACAATCAATATCAACCGTACGTTACTAGATCAGCTATACATCAGTATTTACGATACTAGAGCAGCTATACATCCACAATCAGTATCTACCGTACGATACTTGAACAGCTATACATCCACAATCAGTATCTTTGGAAGTAGAATATCTGCTGTTGGAGTTTTAGTCACTATGGCAGTAGCAATAAGCAATTCATTATCCTATCTATGGATGTAGAATATCTGCGGTTGGAGTTTTTGTCACATTGGCAGTAGCGTTGTAGCAATTCATTATCCTATAGCTTTGGAAGTTGGAGTTTTTGTCGCTATGTCAGAAGCGTTGTAGCAATTCGTAATCCTATCTTTGGAAGTACATGTAGAATATTTGTTATTGGAGTTTTTGTCACTACGGCAGTAGCGTTAGAGCAATTCGTTATCCTATCTATGGCAGTAGAATATCTGCTCTTGGAGTTTATGTCACTTTGGCAGTAGCGTTATAGTAATTACTTATCCTATCTTTGGAAATAGAATATCTGTTGTTGGAGTTTTGTAACTTTGGCAGTAGCGTTGTAGCAATTCGTTATCCTATCTATGGAAGTAGAATATCTGTTGTTGGAGTTTTTGTTACATTGGCAGTAGCATTGTAGTAAGTAATTATCCTATCTATGGAAGTAGAATATCTGCTGTTGGAGTTTATATCACTAGGGCAGTAGCGTTGTAGAAATTTGCTATCCTAGCTATGGAAGTAGAATATTTGCTCTTGGAGTTTTTGCAACTTTGGCAGTAGCGTTGTAGCAATTCGTTATCTTATCTATGGAAGTAGAATATAAGTTGTTGGAGTTTTTGTCACATTGGCAGTAGCATTGTAGTAAGTAATTATCCTATATATGGAAGTAGAATATCTGCTGTTGGAGTTTATGTCACTAGGGCAGTAGCGTTGTAGAAATTCGTCATCCTATCTATGGAAGTAGAATATCGGCTGTTGGAGTTTATGCAGTAGCGTTGTAGCAATTCGTTATCCTAGCTATGGAAGTGGAATATCTGTTGATGGATTTTTTTTTAACTTTGGCAGAAGCGTTGTAGCAATTCGTTGTCCTAGCTTTGGAAGTATAATATCTGCTGTTGGAGTTTATGTCACTAAGGCAGTAGGGTTGTAGAAATGTGTTATCCTATCTTTGGAAGTAGAATATTTGCTCTTGGAGTTTATGTCACTAGGCAGCAGCGTGTAGCAATTCGTTATCCTAGCTATGGAAGTAGAATATCTGCTGTTGGAGTTTATTAACTTTAGCAGTATCGTTGCAGCAATTCGTTATCCTAGCTATGGAAGTAGAATATCGGCTGTTGGAGTTTATGTCACTAGGGCAGTAGCGTTGTAGCAATTCGTTATCCTAGCTATGGAAGTAGAATATCTGCTGTTGCAGTTTATGTCACTAGGGCAGTAGCGTTGTAGCAATTCGTTATCCTAGCTATGGAAGTAGACTATCTGCTGTTGAAGTTTTTTTAACTTTAGCAGTATCGTTGCAGCAATTCGTTATCCTAGCTATGGAAGTAGAATATCTGCTGTTGGAGCTTATGTCACTAGGGCAGTAGCGTTGTAGCAATTCGTTATCCTAGCTATGGAAGCAGAATATCGGTTGTTGGAGTTTTTTGAACTTTGGCAGTAGCGTTGTAGCAATTCGTTATCCTATCTATGGAAGTAGAATATCTGCTGTTGGAGTTTATGTCACTAGGGCAGTAGCGTTGTAGAAATTCGTTATCCTATCTATGGAAGTAGAATATTTGCTCTTGGAGTTTTTGTAACTTTTGCAGTAGCATTGTAGCAATTCGTTATCCTATCTATGGAAGTAGAATATCTGCTGTTGGAGTTTATGTCACTAGGGCAGCTGCGTTGTAGCAATTCGTTATCCTAGCTATGGAAGTAGAATATCGGTTGTTGGAGTTTTTTTAACTTTAGCATTAGCGTTGTAGAAATTCGTTAACCTAGGTATGGAAGTAGAATATCTGCTGTTGGAGTTTATGTCACAATGGCAGTAGCGTTGTAGCAATTCGTTAACCTAGCTATGGAAGTATAATATCGGTGGTTGGAGTTTTTTAACTTAAGCAGGAGCGTTGTAGAAATTCGTTATCCTAGCTATGGAAGTAGACTATCTGCTGTTGAAGTTTTTTTAACTTTAGCAGTATCGTTGCAGCAATTCGTTATCCTAGCTATGGAAGTAGAATATCTGCTGTTGGAGCTTATGTCACTAGGGCAGTAGCGTTGTAGCAATTCGTTATCCTAGCTATGGAAGCAGAATATCGGTTGTTGGAGTTTTTTGAACTTTGGCAGTAGCGTTGTAGCAATTCGTTATCCTATCTATGGAAGTAGAATATCTGCTGTTGGAGTTTATGTCACTAGGGCAGTAGCGTTCTAGAAATTCGTTATCCTATCTATGGAAGTAGAATATTTGCTCTTGGAGTTTTTGTAACTTTTGCAGTAGCATTGTAGCAATTCGTTATCCTATCTATGGAAGTAGAATATCTGCTGTTGGAGTTTATGTCACTAGGGCAGTTGCGTTGTAGCAATTCGTTATCCTAGCTATGGAAGTAGAATATCGGTTGTTGGAGTTTTTTTTAACTTTAGCATTAGCGTTGTAGAAATTCGTTAACCTAGGTATGGAAGTAGAATATCTGCTGTTGGAGTTTATGTCACAATGGCAGTAGCGTTGTAGCAATTCGTTAACCTAGCTATGGAAGTATAATATCGGTGGTTGGAGTTTTTTAACTTAAGCAGTAGCGTTGTAGAAATTCGTTATCCTAGCTATGGAAGTAGAATATCTGCTGCTGAAGTTTATGTCACTAGGGCGGTAGCGTTGTAGCAATTCGTTATCCTAGCTATGGAAGTAGAATATCGGTTGATGGAGTTGTTTTTTAACTTTGGCAGTAGGTTGTAGCAATTCGTTATCCTAAATTTGGAAGTACAATGTCTGCTGTTGGAGTTTATGTCACTAGGGCAGTTACGTTGTAGAAATTCGTTATCCTATCTATGGAAGTAGAATATCTGATATTGGAGTTTTTGTAACTTTGGCAGTAGTTTTGTAGCAATTCGTTATCCTATCTATGGAAGTAGAATATCTGATATTGGAGTTTTTGTAACTTTGGCAGTAACATTGTAGCAATTCGTTATCCTATCTATGGAAGTAGAATATCTGCTCTTGGAGTTTTTGCCATTTTGGCAGTAGTTTGTAACAATGCGTTGTAGCAATTCGTTATCCTATCTATGGAAGTAGAATATCTGCTCTTGGAGTTTTTGTCAGTTTGGTAGTAGTTTTGTTGCAATTCGTTATCCTAGCTATGTAAGTTGAGTATCTGCTGTTGGGAGTTTTTGTCACTCGGTGAATAGCATAGTAGCAAGTCGTTTTTCGTAACTTTGGATTAAGCATATCTGATGTTGGAGTCTAATCAATAGGGAAGTAGCCTAGAGGCAATTCGTTTATCGTAACTATAGAACTAGCATATCTGATGTTAAAGTTTCGTCACTAACGTTACGGTAGTAGCGTAGAATTATTCGTTGATCGTAACTGTGGAACTAGCATATCTCCTTTTGGACTTGTGTCACTATGACACTTGCATAGAAGCTATTCGTTAATCGTAACAATAAAACTAGCATATATGATATTACAGGTTAGATCAACATTCCGTATCTATGTTAAGAGAGCAGAAACACATCCACAATCCGTATCTCTGTTACTAGGGCAGAAATACATGCACAATCCATTCGTACGTTACTTGGTCAGCAATACATGCAAAGCGTTACTAGGGCAGCAATACATCCAAAATCCGTACTTTTTGTAACTTTCGCAGCAATACATCCACAATATGTATGTATTTTACTAAGGAAGTAAATACATGTACAATCCGTATATTTATTTTTTACTAGAGACTCAATGCATCCACAATATGTATGTATTTTACTAAGGAAGCAATACATCCACAATCTTTACATACGTTACTAGGGCAGCAATACATCCACAATGTCACTAGGACAGTAATAGATTCAATATCCGAATCTATGTTACAAGGGCAGCACATATTCCAGAGCGTCACTTGGGCAATAATACATCTACAATCCGTATCTATGTTATTACTGCAGCAATACATTCATAATCCATGTCTACCTTTCTAGAGCAGAAATGCAATCACAACATTATTTGGACAGCAATAAATCCACAATGTAACTAGTACAGTGTTACACACACAATCCGTATCTACGTGACTTGGGCAGCAATACACACAAAATCTCACTTGGGCAGTAAAACATCCAAAATCCGTATCTATGTCACTAATGCAGTAATTCATCCACAGTCCGTATCTACGGGACAAGGGAAGCAAAATATCGATAATCAGAATCCATGTTACTAAGACTGCAATATATCCACAAACCACATCCACGTTACTATGGCAGCAATACATTCACAATGCGATGTACTAGGGCTTCAATTAATCCACAATCCGTATCTAAGTTACAACGCCAATAATGCATCCACAATCCTTATCTGGGTTATTAGGGCAGCAATACATCCACAATCCGTATCCATGTTACCATCCACAATCAGAATGTACATTACCAGGGCTTCAATACATCCACAATCCGTATCTAAGTTACAATGGCAAAAACACATCCACAGTCCGTATCTACGTTACTAGGGCAGCAATACATCCACAATCCGTATCTATGTTTCGTGTGCAGCATTTGCATCCACAATCCGTATCTATGTTACCAGGGCTGCAATACATCCTCAATCCGTATCCAGGTTACCATCCACAATCAGAATCAACGCTACTGAGGCAGGAATACATCCACAATCCATATCCACGTTACCAGGGCTAGAATAAATCTTCAATCCGTATCTATGTTACTAGAACAGCAATACAACCACAATCCGTATGAACGTTACTGTGGCAGTAATACACCCACAGCTTCACAAGGGCAGGTATACATCCACAGTCCGTATAGATGTCACAACTGCAGCAATACATTCACAATCCGTATCTACGTTACTAGGACAGATTGGGAAATACATTCACAATCCCTATAGATGTCACTACAGCAGCAAAACATCCACAATCCGTATCTACGTTGCTTTGATAGATACTAGGGCAGCAATACATTTACAATCCGTATACACGTTACCAGGGCAAAAACACAACCTCACTCCGTACCTAAATTACTAGGGCAGCAATATATCCACAATCCGTATCTAGGATACTAAGGCAGCACAAGGTTTTTCCACAACGTTACTTTGGCAGTAAAACACCCACAATACGTATCCACGCTACTAAAGAAACAATACATCCACACTCCGTATCTACGATATATGGGCAGCGATACATCTACAATCAGTATCCTCGATACTAGAGCAGCTATGCATTCACAATCAGTATCGACGATACTAGAGCAGCAATACATCCACAATCAGTATCTGAGATACTAGAGCAGCTACACATCCACAATCAGTATCTGCGATACTAGAGCAGCTATACATTCACAATCAGTACCGACGATACTAGAGCAGCTATGCATTTATAATCAGTATCGGCGAGACTAGAGCAGCTATGCATTTTGAATCAGCATCGACGATACTAGAGCAGCAATACATAGACAATCAGTATCAGCGATACTAGAGCAGCTATACATTCACAATCAGTACCGACGATACTAGAGCAGCTATGCATTTATAATCAGTATCCGCTAGACTAGAGCAGCTATGCATTTACAATCAGCATCGACGATACTAGAGCAGCAATACATTCACAATCAGTACCTTCGATACAAGAGCAGCTATGCATTCACAATCAGTATCTGCGATAGTAGAGCAGCAATACATTCACAATCAGTATCTTCGATAGAAGAGCAGCTACGCATCCACAATCAGTATCGTCCATACTAGAGCAGCTATACATTCACAATCAGTATCCGCAATACTAGAGCAGCTATACTAGTAGACATTCACAATCAGTATCTGCGATGCTAAAGCAGCAACACATCCACAGTCAGTATCTACCAAAACAGTACTAGAGCAGCTATACATTCACAATCAGTGTCTACGATACTAGAGCAGCAGCTGCTATTCATCCACAATCAGTATCAACCGTACGTTACTAGATCAGCTATACGTCAGTATTTACGATACTTGAGCAGTTATACATTCACAATCAGTATCTACCGTACGATATTAGATAAGCTATACATCCACAATCAATATCAACCGTACGTTACTAGATCAGCTATACATCAGTATTTACGATACTAGAGCAGCTATACATCCACAATCAGTATCTTTGGAAGTAGAATATCTGCTGTTGGAGTTTTAGTCACTATGGCAGTAGCATATAAGCAATTCATTATCCTATCTATGGATGTAGAATATCTGCGGTTGGAGTTTTTGTCACATTGGCAGTAGCGTTGTAGCAATTCATTATCCTATAGCTTTGGAAGTTGGAGTTTTTGTCGCTATGTCAGAAGCGTTGTAGCAATTCGTAATCCTATCTTTGGAAGTACATGTAGAATAGTTGTTGTTGGAGTTTTTGTCACTACGGCAGTAGCGTTAGAGCAATTCGTTATCCTATCTATGGCAGTAGAATATCTGCTCTTGGAGTTTATGTCACTTTGGCAGTAGCGTTGTAGTAATTAATTATCCTATCTCTGGAAATAGAATATCTGTTGTTGGAGTTTTGTAGCTTTGGCAGTAGCGTTCAAGCAATTCGTTATCCTATCTATGGAAGTAGAATATCTGTTGTTGGAGTTTTTGTCACATTGGCAGTAGCATTGTAGTAAGTAATTATCCTATCTATGGAAGTAGAATATCTGCTGTTGGAGTTTATATCACTAGGGCAGTAGCGTTGTAGAAATTTGCTATCCTAGCTATGGAAGTAGAATATTTGCTCTTGGAGTTTTTGCAACTTTGGCAGTAGCGTTGTAGCAATTCGTTATCCTATCTATGGAAGTAGAATATCTGCTGTTGGAGTTTAGGTCACTAGGGCAGTTGCGTTGTAGCAATTCGTTATCCTAGCTATGGAAGTAGAATATCGGTTGTTGGAGTTTTTTAACTTTAGCAATAGCGTTGTAGAAATTCGTTATCCTAGCTATGGAAGTAGAATATCTGCTGTTGGAGTTTATGTCACTAGGGCAGTAGCGTTGTAGAAATTCGTTATCCTATCTATGGAAGTAGAATATTTGCTCTTGGAGTTTTTGTAACTTTTGCAGTAGCATTGTAGCAATTCGTTATCCTATCTATGGAAGTAGAATATCTGCTGTTGGAGCTTATGTCACTAGGGCAGTTGCGTTGTAGCAATTCGTTATCCTAGCTATGGAAGTAGAATATCGGTTGTTGGAGTTTTTTAACTTTAGCAGTAGCGTTGTAGAAATTCGTTATCCTAGGTATGGAAGTAGAATATCTGCTGTTGGAGTTTATGTCACAATGGCAGTAGCGTTGTAGCAATTCGTTATCCTAGCTATGGAAGTAGAATATCTGCTGTTGAAGTTTTTTTTAACTTTAGCAGTATCGTTGCAGCAATTCGTTATCCTAGCTATGGAAGTAGAATATCTGCTGTTGGAGCTTATGTCACTAGGGCAGTAGCGTTGTAGCAATTCGTTATCCTAGCTATGGAAGTAGAATATCGGTCGTTGGAGTTTTTTAACTTAAGCAGTAGCGTTGTAGAAATTCGTTATCCTAGCTATGGAAGTAGAATATCTGCTGCTGAAGTTTATGTCACTAGGGCGGTAGCGTTGTAGCAATTCGTTATCCTAGTTATGGAAGTAGAATATCGGTTGATGGAGTTTTTTTTAACTTTGGCAGTAGCGTTGTAGCAATTCGTTATCCTAAATTTGGAAGAACAATGTCTGCTGTTGGAGTTTATGTCACTAGGGCAGTTGCGTTGTAGAAATTCGTTATCCTATCTATGGAAGTAGAATATCTGATATTGGAGTTTTTGTAACTTTGGCAGTAGTTTTGTAGCAATTCGTTATCCTATCTATGGAAGTAGAATATCTGATATTGGAGTTTTTGTAACTTTGGTAGTAACATTGTAGCAATTCGTTATCCTATCTATGGAAGTAGAATATCTGCTCTTGGAGTTTTTGCCATTTTGGCAGTAGTTTGTAACAATGCGTTGTAGCAATTCGTTATCCTATCTATGGAAGTAGAATATCTGCTCTTGGAGTTTTTGTCAGTTTGGTAGTAGTTTTGTTGCAATTCGTTATCCTAGCTATGTAAGTTGAGTATCTGCTGTTGGGAGTTTTTGTCACTCGGTGAATAGCATAGTAGCAAGTCGTTTTACGTAACTTTGGATTAAGCATATCTGATGTTGGAGTCTAATCAATAGGGAAGTAGCCTAGAGGCAATTCGTTTATCGTAACTATAGAACTAGCATATCTGATGGTAAAGTTTCGTCACTAACGTTACGGTAGTAGCGTAGAATTATTCGTTGATCGTAACTGTGGAACTAGCATATCTCCTTTTGGACTTGTGTCACTATGACACTTGCATAGAAGCTATTCGTTAATCGTAACAATAAAACTAGCATATCTGATATTACAGGTTAGATCAACATTCCGTATCTATGTTAAGAGAGCAGAAACACATCCACAATCCGTATCTCTGTTACTAGGGCAGAAATACATGCACAATCCATTCGTACGTTACTTGGTCAGCAATACATGCAAAGCGTTACTAGGGCAGTAATACATCCAAAATCCGTACTTTTTGTAACTTTCGCAGCAATACATCCACAATATGTATGTATTTTACTAAGGAAGTAAATACATGTACAATCCGTATATTTATTTTTTACTAGGGACTCAATGCATCCACAATATGTATGTATTTTACTAAGGAAGCAATACATCCACAATCTTTACATACGTTACTAGGGCAGCAATACATCCACAATGTCACTAGGACAGTAATAGATTCAATATCCGAATCTATGTTACAAGGGCAGCACATATTCCAGAGCGTCACTTGGGCAATAATACATCTACAATCCGTATCTATGTTATTACTGCAGCAATACATTCATAATCCATGTCTACCTTTCTAGAGCAGAAATGCAATCACAACATTATTTGGACAGCAATACATCCACAATGTAACTAGTACAGTGTTACACACACAATCCGTATCTACGTGACTTGGGCAGCAATACACACAAAATCTCACTTGGGCAGTAAAACATCCAAAATCCGTATCTATGTCACTAATGCAGTAATTCATCCACAGTCCGTATCTACGGGACAAGGGAAGCAAAATATCGATAATCAGAATCCATGTTACTAAGACTGCAATATATCCACAAACCACATCCACGTTACTATGGCAGCAATACATTCACAATGCGATGTACTAGGGCTTCAATTAATCCACAATCCGTATCTAAGTTACAATGGCAATAATGCATCCACAATCCTTATCTGGGTTATTAGGGCAGCAATACATCCACAATCCGTATCCATGTTACCATCCACAATCAGAATGTACATTACCAGGGCTTCAATACATCCACAATCCGTATCTAAGTTACAATGGCAAAAACACATCCACAGTCCGTATCTACGTTACTAGGGCAGCAATACATCCACAATCCGTATCTATGTTTCGTGTGCAGCATTTGCATCCACAATCCGTATCTATGTTACCAGGGCTGCAATACATCCTCAATCCGTATCCAGGTTACCATCCACAATCAGAATCAACGCTACTGAGGCAGGAATACATCCACAATCCATATCCACGTTACCAGGGCTAGAATAAATCTTCAATCCGTATCTATGTTACTAGAACAGCAATACAACCACAATCCGTATGAACGTTACTGTGGCAGTAATACACCCACAGCTTCACAAGGGCAGGTATACATCCACAGTCCGTATAGATGTCACAACTGCAGCAATACATTCACAATCCGTATCTACGTTACTAGGACAGATTGGGAAATACATTCACAATCCCTATAGATGTCACTACAGCAGCAAAACATCCACAATCCGTATCTACGTTGCTTTGATAGATACTAGGGCAGCAATACATTTACAATCCGTATACACGTTACCAGGGCAAAAACACAACCTCACTCCGTACCTAAATTACTAGGGCAGCAATATATCCACAATCCGTATCTAGGATACTAAGGCAGCACAAGGTTTTTCCACAACGTTACTTTGGCAGTAAAACACCCACAATACGTATCCACGCTACTAAAGAAACAATACATCCACACTCCGTATCTACGATATATGGGCAGCGATACATCTACAATCAGTATCCTCGATACTAGAGCAGCTATGCATTCACAATCAGTATCGACGATACTAGAGCAGCAATACATCCACAATCAGTATCTGAGATACTAGAGCAGCTACACATCCACAATCAGTATCTGCGATACTAGAGCAGCTATACATTCACAATCAGTACCGACGATACTAGAGCAGCTATGCATTTATAATCAGTATCGGCGAGACTAGAGCAGCTATGCATTTTGAATCAGCATCGACGATACTAGAGCAGCAATACATAGACAATCAGTATCAGCGATACTAGAGCAGCTATACATTCACAATCAGTACCGACGATACTAGAGCAGCTATGCATTTATAATCAGTATCCGCTAGACTAGAGCAGCTATGCATTTACAATCAGCATCGACGATACTAGAGCAGCAATACATTCACAATCAGTACCTTCGATACAAGAGCAGCTATGCATTCACAATCAGTATCTGCGATAGTAGAGCAGCAATACATTCACAATCAGTATCTTCGATAGAAGAGCAGCTACGCATCCACAATCAGTATCGTCCATACTAGAGCAGCTATACATTCACAATCAGTATCCGCAATACTAGAGCAGCTATACTAGTAGACATTCACAATCAGTATCTGCGATGCTAAAGCAGCAACACATCCACAGTCAGTATCTACCAAAACAGTACTAGAGCAGCTATACATTCACAATCAGTGTCTACGATACTAGAGCAGCAGCTGCTATTCATCCACAATCAGTATCAACCGTACGTTACTAGATCAGCTATACGTCAGTATTTACGATACTTGAGCAGTTATACATTCACAATCAGTATCTACCGTACGATATTAGATAAGCTATACATCCACAATCAATATCAACCGTACGTTACTAGATCAGCTATACATCAGTATTTACGATACTAGAGCAGCTATACATCCACAATCAGTATCTTTGGAAGTAGAATATCTGCTGTTGGAGTTTTAGTCACTATGGCAGTAGCATATAAGCAATTCATTATCCTATCTATGGATGTAGAATATCTGCGGTTGGAGTTTTTGTCACATTGGCAGTAGCGTTGTAGCAATTCATTATCCTATAGCTTTGGAAGTTGGAGTTTTTGTCGCTATGTCAGAAGCGTTGTAGCAATTCGTAATCCTATCTTTGGAAGTACATGTAGAATAGTTGTTGTTGGAGTTTTTGTCACTACGGCAGTAGCGTTAGAGCAATTCGTTATCCTATCTATGGCAGTAGAATATCTGCTCTTGGAGTTTATGTCACTTTGGCAGTAGCGTTGTAGTAATTAATTATCCTATCTCTGGAAATAGAATATCTGTTGTTGGAGTTTTGTAGCTTTGGCAGTAGCGTTCAAGCAATTCGTTATCCTATCTATGGAAGTAGAATATCTGTTGTTGGAGTTTTTGTCACATTGGCAGTAGCATTGTAGTAAGTAATTATCCTATCTATGGAAGTAGAATATCTGCTGTTGGAGTTTATATCACTAGGGCAGTAGCGTTGTAGAAATTTGCTATCCTAGCTATGGAAGTAGAATATTTGCTCTTGGAGTTTTTGCAACTTTGGCAGTAGCGTTGTAGCAATTCGTTATCCTATCTATGGAAGTAGAATATCTGCTGTTGGAGTTTAGGTCACTAGGGGCAGTTGCGTTGTAGCAATTCGTTATCCTAGCTATGGAAGTAGAATATCGGTTGTTGGAGTTTTTTAACTTTAGCAATAGCGTTGTAGAAATTCGTTATCCTAGCTATGGAAGTAGAATATCTGCTGTTGGAGTTTATGTCACTAGGGCAGTAGCGTTGTAGAAATTCGTTATCCTATCTATGGAAGTAGAATATTTGCTCTTGGAGTTTTTGTAACTTTTGCAGTAGCATTGTAGCAATTCGTTATCCTATCTATGGAAGTAGAATATCTGCTGTTGGAGCTTATGTCACTAGGGCAGTTGCGTTGTAGCAATTCGTTATCCTAGCTATGGAAGTAGATATCGGTTGTTGGAGTTTTTTAACTTTAGCAGTAGCGTTGTAGAAATTCGTTATCCTAGGTATGGAAGTAGAATATCTGCTGTTGGAGTTTATGTCACAATGGCAGTAGCGTTGTAGCAATTCGTTATCCTAGCTATGGAAGTAGAATATCTGCTGTTGAAGTTTTTTTTAACTTTAGCAGTATCGTTGCAGCAATTCGTTATCCTAGCTATGGAAGTAGAATATCTGCTGTTGGAGCTTATGTCACTAGGGCAGTAGCGTTGTAGCAATTCGTTATCCTAGCTATGGAAGTAGAATATCGGTCGTTGGAGTTTTTTAACTTAAGCAGTAGCGTTGTAGAAATTCGTTATCCTAGCTATGGAAGTAGAATATCTGCTGCTGAAGTTTATGTCACTAGGGCGGTAGCGTTGTAGCAATTCGTTATCCTAGTTATGGAAGTAGAATATCGGTTGATGGAGTTTTTTTTAACTTTGGCAGTAGCGTTGTAGCAATTCGTTATCCTAAATTTGGAAGAACAATGTCTGCTGTTGGAGTTTATGTCACTAGGGCAGTTGCGTTGTAGAAATTCGTTATCCTATCTATGGAAGTAGAATATCTGATATTGGAGTTTTTGTAACTTTGGCAGTAGTTTTGTAGCAATTCGTTATCCTATCTATGGAAGTAGAATATCTGATATTGGAGTTTTTGTAACTTTGGTAGTAACATTGTAGCAATTCGTTATCCTATCTATGGAAGTAGAATATCTGCTCTTGGAGTTTTTGCCATTTTGGCAGTAGTTTGTAACAATGCGTTGTAGCAATTCGTTATCCTATCTATGGAAGTAGAATATCTGCTCTTGGAGTTTTTTGTCAGTTTGGTAGTAGTTTTGTTGCAATTCGTTATCCTAGCTATGTAAGTTGAGTATCTGCTGTTGGGAGTTTTTGTCACTCGGTGAATAGCATAGTAGCAAGTCGTTTTACGTAACTTTGGATTAAGCATATCTGATGTTGGAGTCTAATCAATAGGGAAGTAGCCTAGAGGCAATTCGTTTATCGTAACTATAGAACTAGCATATCTGATGGTAAAGTTTCGTCACTAACGTTACGGTAGTAGCGTAGAATTATTCGTTGATCGTAACTGTGGAACTAGCATATCTCCTTTTGGACTTGTGTCACTATGACACTTGCATAGAAGCTATTCGTTAATCGTAACAATAAAACTAGCATATCTGATATTACAGGTTAGATCAACATTCCGTATCTATGTTAAGAGAGCAGAAACACATCCACAATCCGTATCTCTGTTACTAGGGCAGAAATACATGCACAATCCATTCGTACGTTACTTGGTCAGCAATACATGCAAAGCGTTACTAGGGCAGTAATACATCCAAAATCCGTACTTTTTGTAACTTTCGCAGCAATACATCCACAATATGTATGTATTTTACTAAGGAAGTAAATACATGTACAATCCGTATATTTATTTTTTACTAGGGACTCAATGCATCCACAATATGTATGTATTTTACTAAGGAAGCAATACATCCACAATCTTTACATACGTTACTAGGGCAGCAATACATCCACAATGTCACTAGGACAGTAATAGATTCAATATCCGAATCTATGTTACAAGGGCAGCACATATTCCAGAGCGTCACTTGGGCAATAATACATCTACAATCCGTATCTATGTTATTACTGCAGCAATACATTCATAATCCATGTCTACCTTTCTAGAGCAGAAATGCAATCACAACATTATTTGGACAGCAATACATCCACAATGTAACTAGTACAGTGTTACACACACAATCCGTATCTACGTGACTTGGGCAGCAATACACACAAAATCTCACTTGGGCAGTAAAACATCCAAAATCCGTATCTATGTCACTAATGCAGTAATTCATCCACAGTCCGTATCTACGGGACAAGGGAAGCAAAATATCGATAATCAGAATCCATGTTACTAAGACTGCAATATATCCACAAACCACATCCACGTTACTATGGCAGCAATACATTCACAATGCGATGTACTAGGGCTTCAATTAATCCACAATCCGTATCTAAGTTACAATGGCAATAATGCATCCACAATCCTTATCTGGGTTATTAGGGCAGCAATACATCCACAATCCGTATCCATGTTACCATCCACAATCAGAATGTACATTACCAGGGCTTCAATACATCCACAATCCGTATCTAAGTTACAATGGCAAAAACACATCCACAGTCCGTATCTACGTTACTAGGGCAGCAATACATCCACAATCCGTATCTATGTTTCGTGTGCAGCATTTGCATCCACAATCCGTATCTATGTTACCAGGGCTGCAATACATCCTCAATCCGTATCCAGGTTACCATCCACAATCAGAATCAACGCTACTGAGGCAGGAATACATCCACAATCCATATCCACGTTACCAGGGCTAGAATAAATCTTCAATCCGTATCTATGTTACTAGAACAGCAATACAACCACAATCCGTATGAACGTTACTGTGGCAGTAATACACCCACAGCTTCACAAGGGCAGGTATACATCCACAGTCCGTATAGATGTCACAACTGCAGCAATACATTCACAATCCGTATCTACGTTACTAGGACAGATTGGGAAATACATTCACAATCCCTATAGATGTCACTACAGCAGCAAAACATCCACAATCCGTATCTACGTTGCTTTGATAGATACTAGGGCAGCAATACATTTACAATCCGTATACACGTTACCAGGGCAAAAACACAACCTCACTCCGTACCTAAATTACTAGGGCAGCAATATATCCACAATCCGTATCTAGGATACTAAGGCAGCACAAGGTTTTTCCACAACGTTACTTTGGCAGTAAAACACCCACAATACGTATCCACGCTACTAAAGAAACAATACATCCACACTCCGTATCTACGATATATGGGCAGCGATACATCTACAATCAGTATCCTCGATACTAGAGCAGCTATGCATTCACAATCAGTATCGACGATACTAGAGCAGCAATACATCCACAATCAGTATCTGAGATACTAGAGCAGCTACACATCCACAATCAGTATCTGCGATACTAGAGCAGCTATACATTCACAATCAGTACCGACGATACTAGAGCAGCTATGCATTTATAATCAGTATCGGCGAGACTAGAGCAGCTATGCATTTTGAATCAGCATCGACGATACTAGAGCAGCAATACATAGACAATCAGTATCAGCGATACTAGAGCAGCTATACATTCACAATCAGTACCGACGATACTAGAGCAGCTATGCATTTATAATCAGTATCCGCTAGACTAGAGCAGCTATGCATTTACAATCAGCATCGACGATACTAGAGCAGCAATACATTCACAATCAGTACCTTCGATACAAGAGCAGCTATGCATTCACAATCAGTATCTGCGATAGTAGAGCAGCAATACATTCACAATCAGTATCTTCGATAGAAGAGCAGCTACGCATCCACAATCAGTATCGTCCATACTAGAGCAGCTATACATTCACAATCAGTATCCGCAATACTAGAGCAGCTATACTAGTAGACATTCACAATCAGTATCTGCGATGCTAAAGCAGCAACACATCCACAGTCAGTATCTACCAAAACAGTACTAGAGCAGCTATACATTCACAATCAGTGTCAACGATACTAGAGCAGCAGCTGCTATTCATCCACAATCAGTATCAACCGTACGTTACTAGATCAGCTATACGTCAGTATTTACGATACTTGAGCAGTTATACATTCACAATCAGTATCTACCGTACGATATTAGATAAGCTATACATCCACAATCAATATCAACCGTACGTTACTAGATCAGCTATACATCAGTATTTACGATACTAGAGCAGCTATACATCCACAATCAGTATCTACCGTACGATACTTGAACAGCTATACATCCACAATCAGTATCTTTGGAAGTAGAATATCTGCTGTTGGAGTTTTAGTCACTATGGCAGTAGCATATAAGCAATTCATTATCCTATCTATGGATGTAGAATATCTGCGGTTGGAGTTTTTGTCACATTGGCAGTAGCGTTGTAGCAATTCATTATCCTATAGCTTTGGAAGTTGGAGTTTTTGTCGCTATGTCAGAAGCGTTGTAGCAATTCGTAATCCTATCTTTGGAAGTACATGTAGAATATTTGTTGTTGGAGTTTTTGTCACTACGGCAGTAGCGTTAGAGCAATTCGTTATCCTATCTATGGCAGTAGAATATCTGCTCTTGGAGTTTATGTCACTTTGGCAGTAGCGTTGTAGTAATTAATTATCCTATCTCTGGAAATAGAATATCTGTTGTTGGAGTTTTGTAGCTTTGGCAGTAGCGTTCAAGCAATTCGTTATCCTATCTATGGAAGTAGAATATCTGTTGTTGGAGTTTTTGTCACATTGGCAGTAGCATTGTGGTAAGTAATTATCCTATCTATGGAAGTAGAATATCTGCTGTTGGAGTTTATATCACTAGGGCAGTAGCGTTGTAGAAATTTGCTATCCTAGCTATGGAAGTAGAATATTTGCTCTTGGAGTTTTTGCAAACTTTGGCAGTAGCGTTGTAGCAATTCGTTATCCTATCTATGGAAGTAGAATATATGTTGTTGGAGTTTTTGTCACATTGGCAGTAGCATTGTAGTAAGTAATTATCCTATCTATGGAAGTAGAATATCTGCTGTTGGAGTTTATGTCACTAGGGCAGTAGCGTTGTAGAAATTCGTCATCCTATCTATGGAAGTAGAATATCTGCTGTTGGAGTTTATGCAGTAGCGTTGTAGCAATTCGTTATCCTAGCTATGGAAGTGGAATATCTGTTGATGGATTTTTTTTTAACTTTGGCAGAAGCGTTGTAGCAATTCGTTGTCCTAGCTTTGGAAGTATAATATCTGCTGTTGGAGTTTATGTCACTAGGGCAGTAGGGTTGTAGAAATGTGTTATCCTATCTTTGGAAGTAGAATATTTGCTCTTGGAGTTTATGTCACTAGGCAGCCGCGTGTAGCAATTCGTTATCCTAGCTATGGAAGTAGAATATCTGCAGTTGCAGTTTATGTCACTAGGGCAGTAGCGTTGTAGCAATTCGTTATCATAGCTATGGAAGTAGACTATCTGCTGTTGGAGTTTATTAACTTTAGCAGTATCGTTGCAGCAATTCGTTATCCTAGCTATGGAAGTAGAATATCTGCTGTTGGAGTTTATGTCACTAGGGCAGTAGCGTTGTAGCAATTCGTTATCCTATCTATGGAAGTAGAATATTTGCTCTTGGAGTTTTTGTAACTTTTGCAGTAGCATGGTAGCAATTCGTTATCCTATCAATGGAAGTAGAATATCTGCTGTTGGAGTTTAGGTCACTAGGGCAGTTGCGTTGTAGCAATTCGTTATCCTAGCTATGGAAGTAGAATATCGGTTGTTGGAGTTTTTTAACTTTAGCAATAGCGTTGTAGAAATTCGTTATCCTAGCTATGGAAGTAGAATATCTGCTGTTGGAGTTTATGTCACTAGGGCAGTAGCGTTGTAGAAATTCGTTATCCTATCTATGGAAGTAGAATATTTGCTCTTGGAGTTTTTGTAACTTTTGCAGTAGCATTGTAGCAATTCGTTATCCTATCTATGGAAGTAGAATATCTGCTGTTGGAGCTTATGTCACTAGGGCAGTTGCGTTGTAGCAATTCGTTATCCTAGCTATGGAAGTAGAATATCGGTTGTTGGAGTTTTTTAACTTTAGCAGTAGCGTTGTAGAAATTCGTTATCCTAGGTATGGAAGTAGAATATCTGCTGTTGGAGTTTATGTCACAATGGCAGTAGCGTTGTAGCAATTCGTTATCCTAGCTATGGAAGTAGAATATCTGCTGTTGAAGTTTTTTTTAACTTTAGCAGTATCGTTGCAGCAATTCGTTATCCTAGCTATGGAAGTAGAATATCTGCTGTTGGAGCTTATGTCACTAGGGCAGTAGCGTTGTAGCAATTCGTTATCCTAGCTATGGAAGTAGAATATCGATCGTTGGAGTTTTTTAACTTAAGCAGTAGCGTTGTAGAAATTCGTTATCCTAGCTATGGAAGTAGAATATCTGCTGCTGAAGTTTATGTCACTAGGGCGGTAGCGTTGTAGCAATTCGTTATCCTAGTTATGGAAGTAGAATATCGGTTGATGGAGTTTTTTTTAACTTTGGCAGTAGCGTTGTAGCAATTCGTTATCCTAAATTTGGAAGAACAATGTCTGCTGTTGGAGTTTATGTCACTAGGGCAGTTGCGTTGTAGAAATTCGTTATCCTATCTATGGAAGTAGAATATCTGATATTGGAGTTTTTGTAACTTTGGCAGTAGTTTTGTAGCAATTCGTTATCCTATCTATGGAAGTAGAATATCTGATATTGGAGTTTTTGTAACTTTGGTAGTAACATTGTAGCAATTCGTTATCCTATCTATGGAAGTAGAATATCTGCTCTTGGAGTTTTTGCCATTTTGGCAGTAGTTTGTAACAATGCGTTGTAGCAATTCGTTATCCTATCTATGGAAGTAGAATATCTGCTCTTGGAGTTTTTGTCAGTTTGGTAGTAGTTTTGTTGCAATTCGTTATCCTAGCTATGTAAGTTGAGTATCTGCTGTTGGGAGTTTTTGTCACTCGGTGAATAGCATAGTAGCAAGTCGTTTTACGTAACTTTGGATTAAGCATATCTGATGTTGGAGTCTAATCAATAGGGAAGTAGCCTAGAGGCAATTCGTTTATCGTAACTATAGAACTAGCATATCTGATGGTAAAGTTTCGTCACTAACGTTACGGTAGTAGCGTAGAATTATTCGTTGATCGTAACTGTGGAACTAGCATATCTCCTTTTGGACTTGTGTCACTATGACACTTGCATAGAAGCTATTCGTTAATCGTAACAATAAAACTAGCATATCTGATATTACAGGTTAGATCAACATTCCGTATCTATGTTAAGAGAGCAGAAACACATCCACAATCCGTATCTCTGTTACTAGGGCAGAAATACATGCACAATCCATTCGTACGTTACTTGGTCAGCAATACATGCAAAGCGTTACTAGGGCAGTAATACATCCAAAATCCGTACTTTTTGTAACTTTCGCAGCAATACATCCACAATATGTATGTATTTTACTAAGGAAGTAAATACATGTACAATCCGTATATTTATTTTTTACTAGGGACTCAATGCATCCACAATATGTATGTATTTTACTAAGGAAGCAATACATCCACAATCTTTACATACGTTACTAGGGCAGCAATACATCCACAATGTCACTAGGACAGTAATAGATTCAATATCCGAATCTATGTTACAAGGGCAGCACATATTCCAGAGCGTCACTTGGGCAATAATACATCTACAATCCGTATCTATGTTATTACTGCAGCAATACATTCATAATCCATGTCTACCTTTCTAGAGCAGAAATGCAATCACAACATTATTTGGACAGCAATACATCCACAATGTAACTAGTACAGTGTTACACACACAATCCGTATCTACGTGACTTGGGCAGCAATACACACAAAATCTCACTTGGGCAGTAAAACATCCAAAATCCGTATCTATGTCACTAATGCAGTAATTCATCCACAGTCCGTATCTACGGGACAAGGGAAGCAAAATATCGATAATCAGAATCCA
The DNA here is from genome assembly GCA_027627225.1 of Congeria kusceri. NCBI lineage: Eukaryota > Metazoa > Mollusca > Bivalvia > Myida > Dreissenidae > Congeria > Congeria kusceri. Next base: position 29,834,965 of record CM051028.1, read on the forward strand.
TGTTACTAAGACTGCAATATATCCACAAACCACATCCACGTTACTATGGCAGCAATACATTCACAATGCGATGTACTAGGGCTTCAATTAATCCACAATCCGTATCTAAGTTACAATGGCAATAATGCATCCACAATCCTTATCTGGGTTATTAGGGCAGCAATACATCCACAATCCGTATCCATGTTACCATCCACAATCAGAATGTACATTACCAGGGCTTCAATACATCCACAATCCGTATCTAAGTTACAATGGCAAAAACACATCCACAGTCCGTATCTACGTTACTAGGGCAGCAATACATCCACAATCCGTATCTATGTTTCGTGTGCAGCATTTACATCCACAATCCGTATCTATGTTACCAGGGCTGCAATACATCCTCAATCCGTATCCAGGTTACCATCCACAATCAGAATCAACGCTACTGAGGCAGGAATACATCCACAATCCATATCCACGTTACCAGGGCGAGAATAAATCTTCAATCCGTATCTATGTTACTAGAACAGCAATACAACCACAATCCGTATGAACGTTACTGTGGCAGTAATACACCCACAGCTTCACAAGGGCAGGTATACATCCACAGTCCGTATAGATGTCACAACTGCAGCAATACATTCACAATCCGTATCTACGTTACTAGGACAGATTGGGAAATACATTCACAATCCCTATAGATGTCACTACAGCAGCAAAACATCCACAATCCGTATCTACGTTGCTTTGATAGATACTAGGGCAGCAATACATTTACAATCCGTATACACGTTACCAGGGCAAAAACACAACCTCACTCCGTACCTAAATTACTAGGGCAGCAATATATCCACAATCCGTATCTAGGATACTAAGGCAGCACAAGGTTTTTCCACAACGTTACTTTGGCAGTAAAACACCCACAATACGTATCCACGCTACTAAAGAAACAATACATCCACACTCCGTATCTACGATATATGGGCAGCGATACATCTACAATCAGTATCCTCGATACTAGAGCAGCTATGCATTCACAATCAGTATCGACGATACTAGAGCAGCAATACATCCACAATCAGTATCTGAGATACTAGAGCAGCTACACATCCACAATCAGTATCTGCGATACTAGAGCAGCTATACATTCACAATCAGTACCGACGATACTAGAGCAGCTATGCATTTATAATCAGTATCGGCGAGACTAGAGCAGCTATGCATTTTGAATCAGCATCGACGATACTAGAGCAGCAATACATAGACAATCAGTATCAGCGATACTAGAGCAGCTATACATTCACAATCAGTACCGACGATACTAGAGCAGCTATGCATTTATAATCAGTATCCGCTAGACTAGAGCAGCTATGCATTTACAATCAGCATCGACGATACTAGAGCAGCAATACATTCACAATCAGTACCTTCGATACAAGAGCAGCTATGCATTCACAATCAGTATCTGCGATAGTAGAGCAGCAATACATTCACAATCAGTATCTTCGATAGAAGAGCAGCTACGCATCCACAATCAGTATCGTCCATACTAGAGCAGCTATACATTCACAATCAGTATCCGCAATACTAGAGCAGCTATACTAGTAGACATTCACAATCAGTATCTGCGATGCTAAAGCAGCAACACATCCACAGTCAGTATCTACCAAAACAGTACTAGAGCAGCTATACATTCACAATCAGTGTCTACGATACTAGAGCAGCAGCTGCTATTCATCCACAATCAGTATCAACCGTACGTTACTAGATCAGCTATACGTCAGTATTTACGATACTTGAGCAGTTATACATTCACAATCAGTATCTACCGTACGATATTAGATAAGCTATACATCCACAATCAATATCAACCGTACGTTACTAGATCAGCTATACATCAGTATTTACGATACTAGAGCAGCTATACATCCACAATCAGTATCTACCGTACGATACTTGAACAGCTATACATCCACAATCAGTATCTTTGGAAGTAGAATATCTGCTGTTGGAGTTTTAGTCACTATGGCAGTAGCATATAAGCAATTCATTATCCTATCTATGGATGTAGAATATCTGCGGTTGGAGTTTTTGTCACATTGGCAGTAGCGTTGTAGCAATTCATTATCCTATAGCTTTGGAAGTTGGAGTTTTTGTCGCTATGTCAGAAGCGTTGTAGCAATTCGTAATCCTATCTTTGGAAGTACATGTAGAATATTTGTTGTTGGAGTTTTTGTCACTACGGCAGTAGCGTTAGAGCAATTCGTTATCCTATCTATGGCAGTAGAATATCTGCTCTTGGAGTTTATGTCACTTTGGCAGTAGCGTTGTAGTAATTAATTATCCTATCTCTGGAAATAGAATATCTGTTGTTGGAGTTTTGTAGCTTTGGCAGTAGCGTTCAAGCAATTCGTTATCCTATCTATGGAAGTAGAATATCTGTTGTTGGAGTTTTTGTCACATTGGCAGTAGCATTGTAGTAAGTAATTATCCTATCTATGGAAGTAGAATATCTGCTGTTGGAGTTTATATCACTAGGGCAGTAGCGTTGTAGAAATTTGCTATCCTAGCTATGGAAGTAGAATATTTGCTCTTGGAGTTTTTGCAAACTTTGGCAGTAGCGTTGTAGCAATTCGTTATCCTATCTATGGAAGTAGAATATATGTTGTTGGAGTTTTTGTCACATTGGCAGTAGCATTGTAGTAAGTAATTATCCTATCTATGGAAGTAGAATATCTGCTGTTGGAGTTTATGTCACTAGGGCAGTAGCGTTGTAGAAATTCGTCATCCTATCTATGGAAGTAGAATATCTGCTGTTGGAGTTTATGCAGTAGCGTTGTAGCAATTCGTTATCCTAGCTATGGAAGTGGAATATCTGTTGATGGATTTTTTTTTAACTTTGGCAGAAGCGTTGTAGCAATTCGTTGTCCTAGCTTTGGAAGTATAATATCTGCTGTTGGAGTTTATGTCACTAGGGCAGTAGGGTTGTAGAAATGTGTTATCCTATCTTTGGAAGTAGAATATTTGCTCTTGGAGTTTATGTCACTAGGCAGCCGCGTGTAGCAATTCGTTATCCTAGCTATGGAAGTAGAATATCTGCAGTTGCAGTTTATGTCACTAGGGCAGTAGCGTTGTAGCAATTCGTTATCATAGCTATGGAAGTAGACTATCTGCTGTTGGAGTTTATTAACTTTAGCAGTATCGTTGCAGCAATTCGTTATCCTAGCTATGGAAGTAGAATATCTGCTGTTGGAGTTTATGTCACTAGGGCAGTAGCGTTGTAGCAATTCGTTATCCTATCTATGGAAGTAGAATATTTGCTCTTGGAGTTTTTGTAACTTTTGCAGTAGCATGGTAGCAATTCGTTATCCTATCAATGGAAGTAGAATATCTGCTGTTGGAGTTTAGGTCACTAGGGCAGTTGCGTTGTAGCAATTCGTTATCCTAGCTATGGAAGTAGAATATCGGTTGTTGGAGTTTTTTAACTTTAGCAATAGCGTTGTAGAAATTCGTTATCCTAGCTATGGAAGTAGAATATCTGCTGTTGGAGTTTATGTCACTAGGGCAGTAGCGTTGTAGAAATTCGTTATCCTATCTATGGAAGTAGAATATTTGCTCTTGGAGTTTTTGTAACTTTTGCAGTAGCATTGTAGCAATTCGTTATCCTATCTATGGAAGTAGAATATCTGCTGTTGGAGCTTATGTCACTAGGGCAGTTGCGTTGTAGCAATTCGTTATCCTAGCTATGGAAGTAGAATATCGGTTGTTGGAGTTTTTTAACTTTAGCAGTAGCGTTGTAGAAATTCGTTATCCTAGGTATGGAAGTAGAATATCTGCTGTTGGAGTTTATGTCACAATGGCAGTAGCGTTGTAGCAATTCGTTATCCTAGCTATGGAAGTAGAATATCTGCTGTTGAAGTTTTTTTTAACTTTAGCAGTATCGTTGCAGCAATTCGTTATCCTAGCTATGGAAGTAGAATATCTGCTGTTGGAGCTTATGTCACTAGGGCAGTAGCGTTGTAGCAATTCGTTATCCTAGCTATGGAAGTAGAATATCGATCGTTGGAGTTTTTTAACTTAAGCAGTAGCGTTGTAGAAATTCGTTATCCTAGCTATGGAAGTAGAATATCTGCTGCTGAAGTTTATGTCACTAGGGCGGTAGCGTTGTAGCAATTCGTTATCCTAGTTATGGAAGTAGAATATCGGTTGATGGAGTTTTTTTTAACTTTGGCAGTAGCGTTGTAGCAATTCGTTATCCTAAATTTGGAAGAACAATGTCTGCTGTTGGAGTTTATGTCACTAGGGCAGTTGCGTTGTAGAAATTCGTTATCCTATCTATGGAAGTAGAATATCTGATATTGGAGTTTTTGTAACTTTGGCAGTAGTTTTGTAGCAATTCGTTATCCTATCTATGGAAGTAGAATATCTGATATTGGAGTTTTTGTAACTTTGGTAGTAACATTGTAGCAATTCGTTATCCTATCTATGGAAGTAGAATATCTGCTCTTGGAGTTTTTGCCATTTTGGCAGTAGTTTGTAACAATGCGTTGTAGCAATTCGTTATCCTATCTATGGAAGTAGAATATCTGCTCTTGGAGTTTTTGTCAGTTTGGTAGTAGTTTTGTTGCAATTCGTTATCCTAGCTATGTAAGTTGAGTATCTGCTGTTGGGAGTTTTTGTCACTCGGTGAATAGCATAGTAGCAAGTCGTTTTACGTAACTTTGGATTAAGCATATCTGATGTTGGAGTCTAATCAATAGGGAAGTAGCCTAGAGGCAATTCGTTTATCGTAACTATAGAACTAGCATATCTGATGGTAAAGTTTCGTCACTAACGTTACGGTAGTAGCGTAGAATTATTCGTTGATCGTAACTGTGGAACTAGCATATCTCCTTTTGGACTTGTGTCACTATGACACTTGCATAGAAGCTATTCGTTAATCGTAACAATAAAACTAGCATATCTGATATTACAGGTTAGATCAACATTCCGTATCTATGTTAAGAGAGCAGAAACACATCCACAATCCGTATCTCTGTTACTAGGGCAGAAATACATGCACAATCCATTCGTACGTTACTTGGTCAGCAATACATGCAAAGCGTTACTAGGGCAGTAATACATCCAAAATCCGTACTTTTTGTAACTTTCGCAGCAATACATCCACAATATGTATGTATTTTACTAAGGAAGTAAATACATGTACAATCCGTATATTTATTTTTTACTAGGGACTCAATGCATCCACAATATGTATGTATTTTACTAAGGAAGCAATACATCCACAATCTTTACATACGTTACTAGGGCAGCAATACATCCACAATGTCACTAGGACAGTAATAGATTCAATATCCGAATCTATGTTACAAGGGCAGCACATATTCCAGAGCGTCACTTGGGCAATAATACATCTACAATCCGTATCTATGTTATTACTGCAGCAATACATTCATAATCCATGTCTACCTTTCTAGAGCAGAAATGCAATCACAACATTATTTGGACAGCAATACATCCACAATGTAACTAGTACAGTGTTACACACACAATCCGTATCTACGTGACTTGGGCAGCAATACACACAAAATCTCACTTGGGCAGTAAAACATCCAAAATCCGTATCTATGTCACTAATGCAGTAATTCATCCACAGTCCGTATCTACGGGACAAGGGAAGCAAAATATCGATAATCAGAATCCATGTTACTAAGACTGCAATATATCCACAAACCACATCCACGTTACTATGGCAGCAATACATTCACAATGCGATGTACTAGGGCTTCAATTAATCCACAATCCGTATCTAAGTTACAATGGCAATAATGCATCCACAATCCTTATCTGGGTTATTAGGGCAGCAATACATCCACAATCCGTATCCATGTTACCATCCACAATCAGAATGTACATTACCAGGGCTTCAATACATCCACAATCCGTATCTAAGTTACAATGGCAAAAACACATCCACAGTCCGTATCTACGTTACTAGGGCAGCAATACATCCACAATCCGTATCTATGTTTCGTGTGCAGCATTTACATCCACAATCCGTATCTATGTTACCAGGGCTGCAATACATCCTCAATCCGTATCCAGGTTACCATCCACAATCAGAATCAACGCTACTGAGGCAGGAATACATCCACAATCCATATCCACGTTACCAGGGCGAGAATAAATCTTCAATCCGTATCTATGTTACTAGAACAGCAATACAACCACAATCCGTATGAACGTTACTGTGGCAGTAATACACCCACAGCTTCACAAGGGCAGGTATACATCCACAGTCCGTATAGATGTCACAACTGCAGCAATACATTCACAATCCGTATCTACGTTACTAGGACAGATTGGGAAATACATTCACAATCCCTATAGATGTCACTACAGCAGCAAAACATCCACAATCCGTATCTACGTTGCTTTGATAGATACTAGGGCAGCAATACATTTACAATCCGTATACACGTTACCAGGGCAAAAACACAACCTCACTCCGTACCTAAATTACTAGGGCAGCAATATATCCACAATCCGTATCTAGGATACTAAGGCAGCACAAGGTTTTTCCACAACGTTACTTTGGCAGTAAAACACCCACAATACGTATCCACGCTACTAAAGAAACAATACATCCACACTCCGTATCTACGATATATGGGCAGCGATACATCTACAATCAGTATCCTCCATACTAGAGCAGCTATGCATTCACAATCAGTATCGACGATACTAGAGCAGCAATACATCCACAATCAGTATCTGAGATACTAGAGCAGCTACACATCCACAATCAGTATCTGCGATACTAGAGCAGCTATACATTCACAATCAGTACCGACGATACTAGAGCAGCTATGCATTTATAATCAGTATCGGCGAGACTAGAGCAGCTATGCATTTTGAATCAGCATCGACGATACTAGAGCAGAAATACATAGACAATCAGTATCAGCGATACTAGAGCAGCTATACATTCACAATCAGTACCGACGATACTAGAGCAGCTATGCATTTATAATCAGTATCCGCTAGACTAGAGCAGCTATGCATTTACAATCAGCATCGACGATACTAGAGCAGCAATACATTCACAATCAGTACCTTCGATACAAGAGCAGCTATGCATTCACAATCAGTATCTGCGATAGTAGAGCAGCAATACATTCACAATCAGTATCTTCGATAGAAGAGCAGCTACGCATCCACAATCAGTATCGACCATACTAGAGCAGCTATACATTCACAATCAGTATCCGCAATACTAGAGCAGCTATACTAGTAGACATTCACAATCAGTATCTGCGATGCTAAAGCAGCAACACATCCACAGTCAGTATCTACCAAAACAGTACTAGAGCAGCTATACATTCACAATCAGTGTCTACGATACTAGAGTAGCAGCTGCTATTCATCCACAATCAGTATCAACTTGGAGTTTTTGCAATTTTGGCAGTAGCGTTGTAGCAATTCGTTATCCGATCTATGGAAGTAGAATATATGTTGTTCGAGTTTTTGTCACATTGGCAGTAGCATTGTAGTAAGTAATTATCCTATATATGGAAGTAGAATATCTGCTGTTGGAGTTTATGTCATTAGGGCAGTAGCGTTGTAGAAATTCGTCATCCTATCTATGGAAGTAGAATATCGGCTGTTGGAGTTTATGCAGTAGCGTTGTAGCAATTCGTTATCCTAGCTATGGAAGTAGAATATCTGTTGATGGATTTTTTTTAAACTTTGGCAGTAGCGTTGTAGCAATTCGTTGTCCTAGCTTTGGAAGTATAATATCTGCTGTTGGAGTTTATGTCACTAGGGCAGTAGGGTTGTAGAAATGTGTTATCCTATCCTTGGAAGTAGAATATTTGCTCTTGGAGTTTATGTCACTAGGCAGCAGCGTGTAGCAATTCGTTATCCTAGCTATGGAAGTAGAATATCTGCTGTTGCAGTTTATGTCACTAGGGCAGTAGCGTTGTAGCAATTCGTTATCCTAGCTATGGAAGTAGACTATCTGCTGTTGGAGCTTTTTAACTTTAGCAGTAGCGTTGTAGCAATTCGTTATCCTAGCTATGGAAGTATAATATCTGCTGTTGGAGTTTATGTCACTAGGGCAGTTGCGTTGTAGCAATTCGTTATCCTAGCTATGGAAGTAGAATATCTGCTGTTGGAGTTTATGTCAGTAGGGCAGTAGGGTTGCTGCAATTCGTTATCCTAGCTATGGAAGTAGAATATCTGCTGTTGGAGTTCATGTCACAATGGCAGTTGCGTTGTAGCAATTTGTTATCCTAGCTATGGAAGTAGAATATCTGCTGTTGGAGTTTATGTCACAATGGCAGTTGCGTTGTAGCAATTCGTTATCCTAGGTATGGAAGTAGAATATCTGCTGCTGAAGTTTATGTCACTAGGGCGGTAGCGTTGTAGCAATTCGTTATTCTAGCTATGGAAGTAGAATATCTGTTGTTGGAGTTTTTTAACTTTAGCAGTAGCGTTGTAGAAATTCGTTTTCCTAGGTATGGAAGTAGAATATCTGCTGTTGGAGTTTATGTCACAATGGCAGTTGCGTTGTAGCAATTTGTTATCCTAGCTATGGAAGTAGAATATCGGTTGTTGGAGTTTTTTAACTTTAGCAGTAGCGTTGTAGAAATTCGTTTTCCTAGGTATGGAAGTAGAATATCTGCTGCTGAAGTTTATGTCACTAGGGCGCTAGCGTTGTAGCAATTCGTTATCCTAGCTATGGAAGTAGAATATCTGTTGTTGGAGTTTTTTAACTTTAGCAGTAGCGTTGTAGAAATTCGTTTTCCTAGGTATGGAAGTAGAATATCTGCTGTTGGAGTTTATGTCACAATGGCAGTTGCGTTGTAGCAATTTGTTATCCTAGCTATGGAAGTAGAATATCGGTTGTTGGAGTTTTTTAACTTTAGCAGGAGCGTTGTAGAAATTCGTTTTCCTAGGTATGGAAGTAGAATATCTGCTGCTGAAGTTTATGTCACTAGGGCGGTAGCGTTGTAGCAATTCGTTATCCTAGCTATGGAAGTAGAATATCGGTTGTTGGAGTTTTTTAACTTTAGCAGTAGCGTTGTAGAAATTCGTTTTCCTAGGTATGGAAGTAGAATATCTGCTGCTGAAGTTTATGTCACTAGGGCGGTAGCGTTGTAGCAATTCGTTACCCTATCTTTGAAAGTACATGTAGAATATTTGTTGTTGGAGTTTTTGTCACTACGGCAGTAGCGTTAGAGCAATTCGTTGTCCTATCTATGGCAGTAGAATATCTGATCTTGTGGGATAGGTCTCGGTTTGTGCCATCTACCAGCCTCTATTTCTAGATTATGTGCAGACATTCTTAGCCTAGATAATGCAAATCTGCAACTGTCTATGTTAATTTGGTATCGATATGGTTGCATTTGAACATCAGAAAATGTACAATAAGATTTTGCTCTCGATGACTCATTAATACCGTTAAGCCAATCTTGCAGAAAGGCATCATGTAATCTTTGTTAAATAATATCAAAAATAGGTTTACATCCCCAACACCTTGGAAAAGCCATACATGATTAAATCCTAATGATTGCAGTAAAACATTTACCTTGTATGGCCATGGTGTGGAGTCATGTGTGCTTTCTATCCTTTCATACATATTATCATATACTAGTCTCACATACTTAACATTTTCCATTTTTTAAATTTTAAACCAATATTTAATTACACTCAGGTAAAATTTAATTTTTAGTGGTGACCTTCCTAATTCTCCATAGACAAAGTTATTTTGGGCTTGGGCTCTTACTCCAAGTAGCTCTTTACATAATTTTAAATGTATTCTTTCCAATTGTATAATATTGTTATTTAGGCCCCATACCTGTGACCCATATACATATAGTTTATAGTTACTTTTGATTGTTTCTGGATTTTTCCAAGGATTGTAAATCCGGGTTGTCATTAAACATGACTAAATCACACTGTTAACACAAACTGTTTGCATGTATGCTCGTGGCCAGTAAAATGTATAACAGTCATTCGATGAGAATGTAGTGAAAATCCGCAATAATATGTACTATATGTACGGTGTGATCTGTAATCCGTCTTGTCACTTGAAAAGTAGAGAAGTAGCAATTATTTTATCTTTACTACAGAGGTATTTACATGTATATGCCTTACGAGCAGAAGCACCGTACCAGCAAACTGTGTGTCGTCACTAGGGGAAAAGCATGTCTGCTATTCGAGTACGTTTCATTAGAACCATTAGTAGCGTAATAGTTATCAAGTGATTGAAACTAAGGAAGTAGCAAATCTGTAATCCTTGCATTGTCACTAACACCATATCAATGTCGTATCCCTCTATAGTGTCAGTCCAATGCCTGTGACTGTAACAATCACGAGTTCTTGCCTGTGGGATGATTAGTGGGTCAGTGGGCGTTAAGTAGTCTGTATATACTATATACTAATTGTCAGTCTTTAAGTCACGAATCCCTTATGCCTAGGTCACAAATAGCTAGAACGGGCGCCGTCCGATTTTAACGAACAGTACATCATCGGTAATTTTCGGAATTTGAAAGGCGGCGCGCGAATATTATATTTTTGACCCAAGTGGTCACACACCCAAGCGAGAACTGGACGGCTTTCGCTGACTGCTGTGGGGAACAAGCAGTCTGAGCAACGGGCGGCTACCGGCCGATGACCGGACGGCGCCCGTGCGGTGAATATTGGAATCGGACGGTCGCCGCACAGGATTGTAGATGATTGCAACAAAACTGTATGGAAAAAGATATTGAGTCAATGCAAGTCGGCCGGCCGATGCCCAGTGCCTCTACCCTAGCGATAACTGTAAATCGATCGCCGCCTTTCCAGGCGCCTGCCGGCGCCAGGAAGATGCCCGCAATGTTGCTGTTTAAATAGGACGATGTTTTTAAAGTTGAAAAATCGTACGGCCACCGCCCGATCCAAGAACATGCCGTCCGGTGATCGGACGGTGCCCGGCCGACGTTATGTCGACCTCCCTGACCCCCAAAACAATCGCCCGGTCGCCATTTACTTTTACTTTTACTTAAACTTCGACGAGCGCCGTCCGATGTACAAATTTTTCAGCTGCCACCGCCGACAGCAAATGCTGCCTGGCGGGCACTGTCCGATTTTGCACTATTTTGGGTAAAACGGTCGCTGTCCGGCGGCAGTTCCTTATTTGTGAATGGGACAATATGCCAATGTTACAAATATAAAGGACGCCGTCTGATTTTAATGAACAGTAAACCATCGGCGATTTTTGGAATTTGACAGGCGCCGCGCGATTTATGTATTTTTTTCCTCGCGTGGTCACAAATTCAAGCGGGCGCCGGACGGTTTTCGCTGACTGACATTGGGAACAAGCAGTTTGAGCACCGGGCAGCGACCGGACGGCGCCCGTGCGGTGAATATGTGATTCGGAGGGTTGCCGCGCAGGATTACAGCTGAAGCAACTTAAATTTATTGAAAGAGGTATCAAGTTAATGCAAGTCGGCCGGCCGCCGCCGGACAAAACGGGAGCCATCAGCTGCCGGTACAGGCACGGTGCCCGGCCGACGTTTGTTTCAACCTCTATGACCCGAAAACAATCGCCCGGTCGCCGTTAACTATTAAGTATCCCTTAAACTTCGACGCGCGCCGTACGATGAGCAAAATTTTCAGTTGCCACCGGCCGATTGCAACTGCTACCTGGCGGACAGCGTCCGATTTCGACCGATGTTAGGTAAAACAGACGCCGTCCGGCGGAAGTTCCTTATTTGTGACCGGAGCATAAATTGTAGAAATTAGGGCATAAACCATGTCCTTATGCCAGGTGTATTTGTAACCCAAACTAGATGTTTTAAGTATCAAATTAGTTTTAGCTCAAGTGTCATTTGAAATTATGCATAATCAGAATAGTTCATAAATTGGTCACTAAACATTAAACATAAACCAAAAGTGAGCAGATGCACTTAACATTTGGTAAAATTTAATTTCACATGAAGGTCTGCTCTTCAGGCGTATAATACTCTGAACCGACGATGAAATGCTCTGAGTAATTTTATTCTTGATTGATGATTAGACAGATGCATAAATTGTGTGGAGATCCTCAATATTGTAGATCTTATGTCCTGTTTTTAATATACAGCATAGATCTAATAAACTCAATCATACTGGCGCAGTGCCTAAATCCGCCACTTGCCCAAATCCGCCACCTACGGTGGCATAGATGTGACATGTGCATGTTTTTATTTATGTCGTTCCCACGACATATTAAGTCGTGGGAACTAGATCTTATCTCGTGGGAACGAGATCGTATCTCGTGGGAACGACATACTTATGTCGTTGCCACGACGTATTAAGTCGTGGGAATGAGATCTTCTCTCTTGGGAACGAGATATTATCTCGTGAGAACGACATAATTATGTCGTGGGAACGACATATTAAGTCGTGGGAACGAGATCTTATCTCGTGGGAACGAGATCTTATATCGTGGGAACGACATAATTATGCCGTGGGAACGAGATATTTTGTCGAGGGAACGACTTAATGAACCAATCAAATTCCATCTTGCTCTCGCAGAAGAAAAACAATTTCTTTATATCTTAATCCAGCATTGAAATGCGATATTTATGTAAGCGTCTCTTGTATCAGCCATTTTGAAACATGCCTTTAAACAACGTGTATTCTGATTGGTTAATTATGTCGTTACCACGAGTTAATTATCTCGTTCCCACGACTTAATATGTCGTTCCCACGAGTTATTTATGTCGTTTCCCACGAGAAAAGATCTCGTTCCCACGACTTAATATGTCGTTACCACGAGTTAATTATCTCGTCCCACGACTTAATATGTCGTTACCACGACATAATTATGTCGTTCCCACGAGATAAGATCTCGTTCCCACGAGATAAGATCTCGTTCCCACGATTTAATATGTCGTGGGAACGACATAAATAAAAACATGCACATGTCACATCTATGCCACCGTAGCCACCCCATCCGAATAAGCGTTTTTTTACCGGCGATTTCAATTTTCTTGATCTTCATCAATCAGACACTTTCCCTTAACAATGCTGGCGAGTTTTCATCTTGATTTGTGCATAAATGAATATTCTATCCAATTATTTTATACATAACCCCTAAATGCAAACAAACTGCAATCGGGGGAATCTATTTTATACTGCGCATGCGCAATTTTGAGGCCCGCATGGTGTCCATGACCATTGGCATTACATACAATAAAATGCGGAAAATAATGCATATTAGATCTAAGAGCGCAAATGTCTCGCTACTCAAAACTCTCATTATTTGTCCCACGTGCACGCAGGGCCTCAGTTTCAGAGCTATTTTAAGAAATACAAATGAGTATTTCAAGAAATTGAAACATTGTATTAACAACTTCAGACAACGAGCTACTTAATATAGAAAATTAAATAAGAACAACAGTCAGATGTGGAATCAAGTTGTCGCGGTTCCATCTTCACCAAGCAACTTAGGATTACATGTTTTTTAAACACTAAAAAATGAACCTTAAATAAACAAAAGTGGGAGTTTTGTCAATAGAAGTAAATAGAAGTAGCTTTGAAAACAAAAGTGGGAGTTTTGTCAAAAGAAGTCAATAGAAGTTGCTTTGAAAACAGAATTCCTTGAAAAAAATATGTTCGAGCAATTTGAACATTTTAAAGAGGGGTGACGGATTTAGGCACTCCCACGATCATTTTTTACACTGTTTAGGCCTTCAATCTGAATACATATTTTTTATTTGCCAAGTATTTGAAATGTAAAGAAAAAAATCCAAGCAAATGCACATTAAACCTAACTTGATGTATGTGAATTTTTATGTCAATCGGTAGACAACTTTTTAAAATATCGTAAAAATACCTCCCCCCCCCCCCCCCCCCCCCCCCCAAATGTGGCGGATTTACAGTAGGCACTGCGCCAGTACTTAGCTTCGAGGATTGTTTTGGTCAGCTCGTGCAGTGCAATCCGTTTTTTTGCGTATCAATAAAGGCTATTAAAGCTCATTGGCATCCATGCATATGGGGAGCACGTATGTGTCTTCTGATAATCATGCCACAGACTGTCACTATAAATTATATGGCTGTAGACTCCGAGACTGTATTCTTCAGTTATCCGATTTTAACTTTAAATTAAATTGTGATCAAAGTTTCAAAGCTACACGAATATTTAATAAACACCAATAACTAACACATAATGCATGACAATAACAAAACATAATAAGTTAACGCAACACGATAACAACGTACCTACCATCTGTGTGTACCCAGAACACAAGATTTTTTTTCTGAAATCTCGATGCAGACTTTGCATGTTGACATCAAACTAGCTGCGTTGCTAATGAAGCTGTTGCTGTCACATGACATGTATATCAACCAATGGGATGGCTATTAACAATTTGTGACATGCGCATTGGATTGTTTACCGCAAAAGTTATGTTGCGGGGACTTTTAAAATATGTGTAACACTAAAATTAATTCAAATAATTTTATTTATGACCGCGATAAGTGTTTAAGAGTACTTTTTGCTACCAAAACAGCAAGTAATATTGTTTAAATGAGTTTTAGAAAAGTTTTACCTCAATGAACTTTGGTCAGTTTCGGTTAATATTCTCCTTGGGTTAAATTCAACGGTGTTTGCATAACTATTTCCGATGCTAATTGGTGCGTAGCGCAAATTCAACTGTTTTACGTGTTGAAATCTTATATAAGTCATTATTTTGGAAAAATAGATCACATAAGATATCATTCTTTTCATAGTTGTAAAATTGATTGATGAAATTATTCGATAAGTACTATTCTTAACGAACACAAATAAATATATATTCGGACAGTAATGTATTCGGATGTTGTTGATCTATTTTATGTTTAAACCTACTGTACATAATATTTTAATTTCTCCTGGTTAAAATTTGGAAGTGAAACATTTTAAATGTTTTTTATTTGTTTATGTTTAAAGGAGACATGGAGGAATCAGAAGACGTTTACTGGGGTGATTCAGATGTCGAACGCAGTAAAAGGAAGAATATATTTGATGATGATGTATGTTAGTCTAATTAATAAGCCATGCAACAAATGTAGTGTAACTGTTTTAATTTTTATGTAGGGCTACATTTGCTGTAACGTCTTATCGCTCAAAGTCCATTTTAGTGTTGGAATACCAGGGATACAGATTAACATCTTTTTCTTACTTGCCTGCTGGGCCCCTTACTTTTGAAATCTAGGGGCCCAGCTGAAAATGTGATAGCCCAACACTAATTATCTGTTAAATAAAATTATACACTAAAGCTCCATTCAGTGTTACAGATAATTTTTCAGGCAAACAGTTTGTCACTTCCTAATTTTGTAATAAAATCGTTTTTTTTACTGACACCTTCAACACTAATTAGTTTTTATCAATTTTTAAATAGTTTTCAGTCTATAGTTTACAATTTAAAAATCAGCTTTTTTTCGTCCATTACACTGTTGCTTGTTGAAAAGCTGTCAAATTTAGTTCACTATTTCATAAATGGTTGCAAATTACTGTAATAAATGAACAATAAATGGAGAATTTAGCCTTTGAACAATATTTAAATTACATAATCAACGTTGATAGAAGTTTGTTTTTGATTTTCAATTCAACCATGTTTTTGTTTCAATACTGGTTCCAAGTCAAAACGGTTACACGTCTGGTTCCCAATTCTTATAACTTACACTCTATCCTGAATATCTGGTTGATAATTACGCAAAAGTAGAGAACCAGACAAGTCAGAACGGTCTCTATTTTGATGCGGTGCTATAGTAATTATTAACTCAGGAAAATAATCCTTGTCAACAAAAACAATACAAATGTGGTTGCAATTCGTTTTTGAAATATTAGTTTTTTAACTATAACTTTTAAAAATTAAATCTTTTTCTAGAAAATCAATTCGTATTAACGAAAAACCGATGCTTATCTGTAGCACTGCTCCATTATACTGCGATTCGCCGTGTTCATGGATCGAGATCGCGATATAGCTGGAGCGCGATATATAACTTGCAAAAAGTCAGGTTATTAATATCTCTATAATTTATAAACAATCGAAGTTTGGCGACCCCAAACAGTACATGTCATTTACTCACCCTTTTCCTATTTGTTAACATCCATAATGTGTTAAATCCACACATAAAAATATTTCAACTAAATATAAAAACATTATACAGTTATGTGTAATTATTATCAAACTACGGTATGACCAAGCATGTAATATAACCGAAATAAATAAAACCGAAACGTCTATTGAAATATTACTGTTCACAAGACACACACACAAATTCCATGTGCATTTAGAATGCACATGTATTTTATGTTAAACCCGTGTTTTTGCTAGAAAAGCGCGCAAAAATTATGCTGACATTCACAACATCATGGCATTTGCATGGAAAGCGTGGGTGTACTGACCGCGATATAAAAACTTCGTATCGCAAAGAACTATGAAATCTTTACTTTTAAATAAATGTTTCGTAGTGCAAAACAACAAAGTTAGGTATCTGTAACGCAAACGATGTGCAGTTGCAATTATATCGCATATTGTTGTTTAGTTCCGTTCCACTAAAACGCAAAAGCAATTATGCCGTATCGATAACGTTATTGTTGTTTTGATAGGTTAGTATTCATCTATGGCGTACAGTAATTGTTTACTCCCTCCCCATGGATTGCGTGTAGCACGTTTTTCACGACCCATAACTGTATGTAATTCGGCTGTTAATTACATCATTCAGAGTTGGCACGTGCGATATAAGCTGATCAAACTATTAAACTTTGATTTTGTGCCAGTTGAGTCACTGTTTGTCGACAACACAGGTGTCAATATCAGTAGCAATATTGGCGCAAAATCCGGACCAAACTGGATTATTATTATGAAAGTCATGCAGTATTTTTCGATCGCCAGCTGGGCGAATGACAAAATTTCAGTAGCCCAACAATTTTTTAGTCGCATTGGGCGACTGGGCGCCCGTTAATTATTATCCCTGAAATACTGAAACTTTAAAATTTCATAACTTCCCATTATTTGCAACAATAAAAATATCCATCAACTTTACATAAAAACAGCACCTAAACTGCTTTACAACAATGGTTGTCGAGAACATGTGTCTACTGGTGCATCCAAAATAGAACTGTTATCGTATAAATGAGGCGCGTCGTGAGAAAACCGGTCTTAATGCATGTGCGTAAAATGTCACGGATTAGACTGTGCAGTCTGCACAGGCTAATCCGGGACGGCACTTTCCGCTTTTATGGTATTTTCTGTTTCAAGGAAGTCTCTTCTAAACATAAATCCACTGTAGGCGGAAAGTGCCGTCTGCAGACTGCACAGGCTAATCCGGGACGACACTTTACGCACATGCATTATGTCTGGTTTTCCCACGACACGGCTCAAATGTTTATGAAACATTTCTCAGGAATAAATTCTCTTTGCAGGTATGTAAATTCAGGGGCATAGCCAAGTTTTCAATATTGAGGTAGCAGAAATCATAAATTAGAAGACCAAACAATATAGTTTTAGATACTTGTTGTATGCATTGTAAAAAGATTTGGCAATCGTATAAGAATCAACTTTGACAAGGTTATAATTAATCAGTTTTTATTTGTAATCCAATATAAATAATTTATAGTTATAGGCAAACAATTACTTTTCTATAAAATGTCAAGAAAACGTATCAGGGATAGAAATAAGGTGCGATTGATGAGTTTTGTGAAATGTGAGCTTGTCCGATCTAATCCTATGTGAAAGTTCCTCTTATAATGAAGTTGCCTGCATATCATATTGGAACTGAACAAACAGTTGTCTGTGAACAGTCTTAAAATGCCCTAAAAAAGCCTTCCTCGATGCATTTCGCATTTGCTGAAGTGAAAACCTTTGCAATGTTAGTCATGTCCATCCCATATATGGCAGCCTGATGTACATACAGCTTCATCAATGGGTGCGTCACACATATTTCATTGTTGACTGGTCGTCCTAAGATATGTCTGCAAACGCTTGATGGTCGTTAATCCGCTTGACTGTCAGACTATTTGTGTAATCAAAAACAATATTGATAAAGTGCTATCTGCAGTCGTTAATTCCATTAACTGCCAGAGTGTTTATCCTGCGCTCATAGAGACCAGTCTTAAGATTGTCAAATTTTGAAGCAGGCGCTAAAGGTGACATTGGAATATTGGAGCAGCGATTATATAATATGGAGACGATACACCAAAATATTGGAGCGCCAAACACCCCCACTGCCGCCCCATTGACCACGCCTATGAAATTTTATTACAATTTTTTTTTGCTAACAGTGCTATTAGATTTCAGCACATGAAATTAGTGACAAAAATAAGAAAACTTTCAACCACAGCAATGGTCCTTTTGCGGTATAACCTGTCAGGCAAACATAATTGCCCATATAAAAAGTTAATTTATGGCGCGTCGTGGGAAAACCGGGCTTAATGCATGTGCGTAAAGTGTCGTCCCGGATTAGCCTGTGTAGTCCGCACAGGCTAATCCAGTACGGCACTTTCCGCTTTTATGGTATTTTCTGTTTCAAGGAGGTCTCTTCTAAACATACATCCCCTGTAGGCGGAAAGTGACATCCCGGATTAGCCTTGCAGACTGCACAGGCTAATCCGGGACGACACTTTATGCAAAGTGACATCCCGGATTAGCCTTCCGCACAGGCTAATCTGGGACGACACTTTACGCACATGCATTAAGTCCGGTTTTCCCACGACACGCCTCATTTATGTTTGCTCAGGTCGTACAAGTATAGCTAGATATATATCAGCATAGAAAATAATAATTATAACTAATTTGTTAATATGAGTTTGAGACAACATAACCTAAGTGTTAAGAATAATGTTATTACTAGTTTGATCTAAAGTTGAATGTTGAATTTTTGTTTGATAATGTTAAGTATCCATTAGTGTCCAATATACAGTAGTTTGATTTGTTCTCTTTAGGTTACAATAGAAAAGGCATCAGTGATGGCTGTCTATAGAAAAAACTTGAATACTGCTAGTAATGAAGTGGAGGAGGAGGAGGAGGGAATAGGCTGGAATGACGACCCGCTTTCATCCAGTCAGACGAGTATGACTACTTTTTTATATATTATAATTTTGATTTCTTAGAAGGTCTAATTTTAGTTTGTTTTAAAATATTAACTGTTTATATTACAGAATAATTATTTTTCAGTACCAACATAAAGAGTATAATGGGAACCAATCATCTGCATACCCTCTGTTTAGTCAATTAGTCAAATCTGATTTATTTTACAACAAACTTAAAAATCATAGCTAATAACTTATATGAATTGCACTGCTTCTTTCACTTTTATCAGTTTGTTAACGAAATCACCATCGGTTTTTCACATTCCTTGTATGCTTGGGCAATAAACAGTTGTTGTCTGTAAATGGATCGATGCTTTATGTTCTCTATGTGTACATTTATGTTTTTAAGGAGGGCATAAGTCTGTCCAGCCCAAGTTATAGTTTTTTCTAAGTCCAGTATCTTGAATACTATTTAAGGTATTTGCTTGAAACTTAAAATAATTCTTTACTATCAATGTCTGTACCAGGGAAAGCAAACAGAATAACTCTTTTTTTGTTTTTTGACAGATTTATGTTCCTTTTTTAACTTAAAGTTTGTATAAATTCCAACGTCATTAATACTATCAAAGGTATTGAATTGAAACTTAGAATACTTTTTGACTGTCATTGTCTCCACTGAGGAAAGCAACCGTAATAACTCTGTTTTGACAGTTTTATTCGCCTTCTTTAACTTAGAAATTTCGGTTAAAGTTTTTTGTAAAGTCCTGTATCTTGAAAACTATCGAAGGTATTTTACTTGAAACTTAAAATACGTCTGTACTATTAATGTCTTCACTAGGGAAAGCAACCCCATATGTCTGTACTATTAATGTCTTCACTAGGGAAAGCAACCCCGTATGTCTGTTTTGCATTTTGGCAGATTTATGCCCCTTCTTATGCCCCCAGCATCTTGATGTGGGAGGCATATAGTGATTGTCCTGTCCATGCGTCCTTCATTCCATCCGTCTGTGACCAGGTTAAGTAGATTTTACCGTTTCGTCTAGCACCAACACTGCTTACTACAACACTAATACTTACACAGTTGTTACTTATGACCATTCCCTATCCACCCATATCACCCAACCTCATTTGACCTTCACTTAATTTGCACTTAGAATAATTCAAATGGGCTGTTTCTTGGTTAACTAGATTTTAATATTTCGTCTAGCACAAACACAGCTTCCTACAACGCTTGGATACTTACACAGTTGTTACTTATGACCATCCCCAATCCACCCATATCACCGAACCTCATTTTGACATGGACCTAATTTGGACTTATAATAATTGATAAGTGCCATTTCTTGGTTAACTAAATTTTATCGTTTTGTCTAGCACCAGCACCGCTTACTACAGCACTTGGATACTTTTACAGTTGTTGGTAATGACCATTCCCAATCCACCCATATCACTCAACCATACTTTGGCCTTGACCTAATTTGGACTTCAATTGGGCTGTCCAGCACTAACCAGGGGCATGTGTGTTTAGCCAACACACTGTTTTGTTTAGACAAAAAAAAAGATCTGTTTTGGGTCTCACTGCCTACCCATTACTTTTGCTGCCTACTGTACATAGTTTGGTCCCAAAAAATGTTTATTTTTTTAAATTTTCTTTCCACCGATAAATATTCTTTTACACATTTTACAAAACATGATTTTAAGGAAATTTTTTCACATCAAAGGTACATTGTCAAACTAATTACTTTTATCTTTATTTTGATTTAAATGTATTTCAGGAATATTGTTTTAAGAAAAGTTGGGAATTGCCTTTGAATTAATACATGATTGCTTACCGGTAGTTTTTAACTTTTAACAGGCAGTTATGTCAGCATGTTGGTCGATCAATTTGGGTAAAGGTTGTGCAATCTGTCAACACATTACTCATCTGTATTGTATGTCCCATCTGAATAGACACCTATATGGAACACACACCATCCCCCATCATAAAAAAAATCCCTTCCTACCTACCCTTATTCTTTTCGGCAGGAGACCAGAAACAGAACTATTTTTTTTATTTGACCTTAACATAGAAATTTTCATTAAAGTTGCTCATAAGTTTTTCCAGAGCAGCCATTTTACTGAAGTAATAGTTTTCATGCACTTTTATTTACAAAGATTCATTTTGGTGTCAATGTGGCACTTACTGAAAGTGTCTTCAGGTTCATATGTCACCTGATAGTGACAGCACTTATTTGTTAATGTATTTCTGTTCTTTAATTTATTATAATAATTGCATCTTAAAGTCAAAATGTTATTACCATATTTTAATTTTTATAGAATTGTTTTTGTGTATTTTTGTTGGACTTTACTTATGTTTTTCTTTAATTTGACTTTTGTATTATATTTCTATATTATATATTTGTTCTGTGTTTCTTACTGGTATTTTGCATGAATAATCATTTGTAGGTTTAAACTTTTGAAAACAGAAGTAATGGCAGTAATATGGATTAAAATGTTTGTTACTTTATATGCTAACAAAATTGATGGGTCTACCAGATCATTATGCGGCTTTTTCCCGTATTATGCGATTTTGGCTGCCACCAACTTGGCCATTATGCATAATAGGCGAGTGAAGGCGCGCATGTGCAACTGTACACATCATCAGCTATCAGTGGCTTTGAAGATGGTGTCGGAGAGACTGCTATCAAATTGTCTGTTAGATTAGACGGCAAAATTCTGGCTAAAACAACTAAAAATGTAACATCTTTGTGTGATTATCGCATAATGGCCAGCAGCAACTAATCATTAACCTCTAAAACCCACTCTGTTACAGGTCTTAAAGCAGCAGAAACGCCTGCTCCTCTAACCTCTAAAACCCACTCTGTTACAGGTCTTAAAGCAGCTGAAATGCCTGCTCCTCTAACCTCTAAAACCCACTCTGTTACAGGTCTTAAAGCAGCTGAAACGCCTGCTCCTCTAACCTCCAAAACCCACTCTGTTACAGGTCTTAAAGCAGCTGAAACGCCTGCTCCTCTAACCTCTAAAACCCACTCTGTTACAGGTCTTAAAGCAGCTGAAACGCCTGCTCCTCTAACCTCTAAAACCCACTCCGTTACAGGTCTTAAAGCAGCTGAAACGCCTGCTCCTCTAACCTCTAAAACCCACTCTGTTACAGGTCTTAAAGCAGCTGAAACGCCTGCTCCTCTAACCTCTAAAACCCACTTTGTTACAGGTCTTAAAGCAGCTGAAACGCCTGTTCCTCTAACCTCTAAAACCCACTCTGTTACAGGTCTTAAAGCAGCTGAAACGCCTGCTCCTCCTGTCAAGACAAGTAGTGATGCTGGCATCAGAGGTTAATAGGTTTGATAACTTTAAAGGAAGATGTATTTTTGTTTGTTATTTTTTCTTTGTTGCAAACCATATTTTATGAATAATTACTATTCTTGTTATGTGACAACCATCTATGTATTTCTGTGTATGCATGCACAATTTAATATCTACTATCCAGTCATATCTGTATTGTTTGATGTATGTATTGCTTCCTCTTATAAGTCTGCTTGTTAACCGTCTCTATGTATTATCGTTCTGCCATTTTATTGTTCCCTATTCCCAAGCTTCAGCAGGCGGTGGCAGCCATTTCCCTCGTACAACTGATCCAGGATTTGGCGTCCCAGCGCGACCCTCATCAGCCTCTATGACCCATGCAAGGTCACGTAGTGAGGTTCTAGGTATGACCCTGTTAGTGGCGGGTCTCTGTGAATCTTAAATATTGTCCCTTTCAAGCCCGAAAGGGGCTGTCGGCCTTGTTTGTTACAACTATATATTGAGTATCAGGAAAGTTTTATGCCATAGTTTTTGCATCAAAAAATGGAAATATTCGTGTTATAATTTAAATCGGATAATGCTATTTTACATACCACAACTTAACATAAGATATAAGAACATTGGGTTACTTCCTTACTTTCCTGCAGGTTCTATACTATGAAACATGCTACAAACAAATCTGTCTGACAGAATCGACTTAGTATAGTTTTTTTTTTACTGTATATGGAGTTTAACAGTTATTAAGGCAGAGAGCAAAACAATAAGTCAAAGTGTGGTAACCCCAATTTGAAATAAAAGCCCATGTTATGTTTAATTAAGAACATTTTTGAGATTAAATATTAGCTTGATAGGGAATATACTCAAAAACAACAACACACAAATACAAATGAAAAGCTGACTATGTATATGAATATTCGTATGCCCCCGAAAGAGAACATATTAAAATCGAACTATGTTTCCATTAGTCTGTCCGGCCAAGGTTTTGTTTTTTTTAATGTCTATTATCTTGAATGCTATCAAAGCTATTTACTTGAAACTTAAAATACTTCTTTACCATCAACGTCTCACCAGGGAAAGCAACCCCGATAACTCTGTTTTGTATTTTGACAGATTTATGTCCTTTTTTATAGTAGAAAGTTTGGTTGAAGTTTTTCATCAAGTCCAATATCTTGAATACTATCAAAGGTATTTACTTGAAACTTGCTTTACTAATGTCTCCACCAGCGAAAGCAATCCCCCATAAGTCTGTATTTTACAGATTTATGGCCTTTTTTAACTTATAAATTGTGGTTAAAGTTTGTCATAAACTTTAAATACATCGTTACTATCAATGTTTCCACCAGAACCCCCCTCTGTTTTGTTTTTTTTTGGACAGATTTATGCCCATTTTTGAACTTCTAAATTTTGGTTAAAGTTTTTCATAAGTTTTTCTACAGCAGCCATTTTGACTAAAGTAATAAAGTCTACCCTTTTCATTCACTTTTATTTACCAAGCTTCATATTTTGGTGTAAACGTTGCACTTACTGAAGAGCATTTTGGGCTATATGTCACCTGATAGTGACAGCACTTGTTTTCCTTATTTGTTGTCCTGTATTTCACCTTTGATTGCATAACTTAATGCTTTTTTTTATTATAATGATAAACCTATTTAAAGTCTTATTTAAATTAATACATGTATTCTTATTAACTATTTCATTTCTGACATGTTGGTGATTACAAATATTGGTCAGACTTTGTTGAGAACTTTGCATGATGTCTGAGTACTTTATCAAATAATTGGCGCCATGTCTGTGTCTGACTAGAATCGGAATTATGGTTTTAAAGAGTAATTCAATACAATATTTAACATTTATTCAACCACGGCATGCAGCTAGTGGTTCGTAGATAAAAAAGGAAAATAACTGTGGGTTATTCTGCAACAAATTCTGGGCGGAGCTTAATGTTTTCAAAATAGTTACGGAAATTCGAAGAAATTGTGCCCTAAAATGCACGTGCTTAAACGCACGATAGCAAATTGTGACAAACAAATCATTTTTGCATTATGTAGCGCAATTAAACCACATTTGTACTACATATTTTATACTTAAGTTCACAAAAACGTTTACATTTTGTTAATATGGTTTTAATTTGTGCTTTTTGGCATGATATTTTCACTGTATTATATCGATAAGTATGACGTTATTCGCTCAATGTTTATCAATAAAGCTGACGTCATTTTGAATTGTTAGGATTTATTGACATCACAAAAACGTACGTGTGAATGTACTTCGCTGAAAATGGGTGGTGTATAGATAAATATAGTTCTCATTCATAACCTTTAAAAATAAGAATTTTATATAAGATCGTGTTAGAATCGAAATAATTGACGGATAACAATTCGTTATTGCGTTAATAACCAACGGTTTGTCGTTCCGATGCTTGTTATCAAACCACTCGGGCTACCGCCCTCATGGTTTAATTCCTACGCATCAGAAGTCCAAACCGTTGGTTATTACCTCAATAACCAACAGTTACCCGTCAATTATTTCTTAAATCAACACACATCTGGCCCCATGGCTACGAAACATTCTTAAGCTTTAATTTAATTAATAGCTTAAATGTTACTAGCATTCTCATTGGTCAATATTTTAAGTTAAGACTAACAAGCATTCTCATTGGTCCATATTTTAAGTTAAGACTAACAAGCATTCTCATTGGTCAATATTTTAAGTTAAGACTAACCAGCGTTCTCATTGGTCAATATTTTAAGTTAAGACTAACAAGCATTCTCATTGGTCAATATTTAAAGTTAAGACTAAGTTTCAGATTGAGAATTTTCGTAGTCGTACGGCTAGGGCCGGTATTATAAAGAATCTTGGTTGAAAATTAAGAAAAATCTTAAAATTCTCAAATTTAATTATTGGATTTTCTGACAAAGTAATGCATTTCTGGAAGATTTTGACACATAATTTGCAATACAATTCAAAGTGTATTAATATCATGCAAATGCTCCAAAGCAAAGTGTTTTAAACACAAATTTTAATTTTGACTTACGTTCAACTTAAGTCAAGAATGGCTTAAGAATCTTTATAAATATGGGCCCAGGGCCGGTATTCACAAAGCTCCTAAGGAAAACCTTAACTAAGGTTGTACTTAAATGAAATTTCAGATTAAAATTTCTCTGTGAAATCTACTGATTTACGTTAAGAAAAGGGTAAAATCTGAAATATCAAAGTAATATTTACTAGTTTGAAACATTTAAATGTAAAAAGATCTCTACGTTGAGTAACCACAGACTTAAGAAATTTTATAAATTCAAGGAATATACTCAAGTTTTCCCTAAGGAGCTTTGTGAATACGGGCCCCGAGTTATATCTAGATTCTATACTTAAGAATGTTTGCTTGTATTCCTTTTGCCTCGTATGTCCTTCGAAGATTTGCATTAGTTTCTGCATTTCCCTGTAAGACCATATTGTAATCCATGTCGTAAAACAGCAGCACTATGTTCCACATTTTATGTATTTATTCACGGCTGATGCACATTATTTTCTCTATACCTCATATTGCGCATGCTGTTGTTTTACAGTGGGTATGAGCAAAATGAGCCTCCAAGCTGCTCCGGCATCAGCAATTTACAGTCGTGACAGCGAGCCAAGCTTGGCAACTAGTAGGTGTTGAGAGCTGTATTTGAATTGTGTACTGCTATGACTCTAAATTCTGATTTTGTTGTCGCCTGAATAGGCAACATATAGGGATTACTTTCGGTGGCGTCGGCGTTGGTGGCATTGTCCCCGTCAATTTGTGCAAAGAATAACTTTTTATGCTACAATAACAATAAAACGTCAAAAAAAAAAAAAAAAAGTTTTTGTGCTATCGTTATGAAACATTATGGAAGTGTTAGTTGGCATAAAAGGAAGGTTTAGTTCGATTTTCGGCATTATTGCTCTTATCGTAATTGAGTTATGCCCCTTTAAAAAAAAATCATTCAAATAAGGCTTGTGAAGACAATAACTTAAAAAGTTTTGTTCAATCTTTATGAAACTTTATGGAATTGTTAGTAGGCATTAAAGGAAGGTAAAGTTTGATTTTCGGCTTGATTTATGCTCCTTTTTTTAGCTCACCTGAGCACAACGTGCTCATGGTGAGCTTTTGTGATCACCTTTTGTCCGTTGTGTGTCGTGCGTTGTGCGTCAATGTTTTTATTCAAACGACATCTCCTCCTAAACCGCTGGGCAGAATTTCACCAAACTTCACAGGAATGATCCTTGGGTGACCCTCTTTCAAAATTGTTGAAATCGTTTCGGTCAGCTGCATATGTAGGTTACCAGAGCTAAAAATATATGTAAAATGTGAAAACTTTAAAACACTTCTTCTCTGAAACTGCATGGCTGAGAGCTTTCATATTTGGTATTTGGCATCCTCTAGTGGTCCTCTATAATGATTGTTCAAATGATGCTTCTGGGGTCAAAACTTGCCACACCCCGTGGGTCACATGGTTTATATAGACTTGCATAGCACAATGACTTAAAAAATCTTCTCCTCGGAAACCGCAGGGCCCAGAGGTTTCATATTTGGTATGTAACATTGCATAGTGGTCCTCTACAAAGATTGTTCAAATGACGCCCCTGTGGACAAAACTGGCCACGCCCCGTGGGTCACATGGTTTATATAGACTTAAATAGCTAAATGACTTTAAAAATCTTCTTCTCTGAAACCGCAAGGCCTAGTGGTTTGGTATTTGGTTGGTAACATTGTATAGTGGTTCTCTACAAAGATTGTTCAAATGATGCCCCTGGGGTCAAAACTGGCCATGCCCTGGCGGTCATATTGTTTATATAGACCTAAATTGCAAAATTACTTCAAAAAGCTTTTCTTCTGAAACCGCAAGGCCCAGTGGTTTCATATTTGGTTTGTGGCATCCTCTAGTGGTCCTCTACAAAGATTGTTCAAATGCTCCCCCTGGGATCAAAACTGGCCACGCCCGGGGGGTCACATTGTTTATATAGACTTAAATAGCAAAATGACTTTAAAAATCTTCTCCTGAAACCGCAAGGCCCAGTGGTTTCATATTTGGTATGTAACATTCAATAGTGGTCCTCTACAAAGATTGTTCAAATGATGCCCCTGGGGTCAAAACTGGCCACGCACCGGTGGTCACATGGTTTATATAGACTTAAATAGCAGAATGACTTTAAAAATCTTCTTCTGAAACCGCAAGGCCCAGAGGTTTCATATTTGGTATGTGGAATCCTCTAGTGGTCCTCTACAAAGTTGGTTCAAATGATACCTCTGGGGTCAAAACTGGCCTTGTCTGAAACCGCAAGGCCCAGAGGTTTCATATTCGGTATGTAACATTGCTTAGTGGTCCTCTACAACGATTGTTCAAATGATGCCCCTGGGGTCAAAACTTGCCACGCCCCGGTGGTCACATGGTTTATATAGACTTAAATACCTAAATGACTTTGAAAATCTTCTTCTCCGAAAGCGCAACGCCGAGAGGTTTGGTATTTTGTTGGTAACATTGTATAGGGGTCCTCTACAAAGATTGTTCAAATGATGCCCCTGGGTTCAAATATGGCCATGCCCCACAGGGGTCACATTGTTTATATAGACTTAAATAGCAAAAGTACTGCAAAAATCTTCTCCTCTGAAACCACAAAGCCTAGTGGTTTCATATTTGGTATGTGGCATCATCTAGTGGTCCTCTACAAAGGTTGTTCAAATGATGCCCCTGGGGTCAAAACTGGCCACGCCGCGGGGGTTACATGGTTTATATAGACTTAAATAGCAAAATGACTTTAAAAGTCTTCTCCTCTGAAACCGCAAGGCCCAGAGGTTTCATATTTGATATGTAACATTGCATAGTGGTCCTCTACACAGATTGTTCAAATGATGCCCCTGGTGTTAAAACTGGCCATGCCCGTGGTCACGTGGTTTATATAGACTTAAAAAGCTAAATGACTTCGCCTCCGAAACCGCAAGGCCGCGAGGTTTGGTATTTGGATGGTAACATTGTATAGGGGTCCTCTACAAAGATTGTTCAAATGATACCCCTGGGGTCAAAACTATCGACGCCCCTGGTCACATGGATTATATTGACTTAAATAGCAAAATTACTGTCAAAACTGGGATGCCTTAAACTCAGGTGAGCAACCTAGGGCCATCGTGGCCCTCTTGTAAAAAAAAATCGTTCAAGTAAGGCAAGTTTTTGTTCAGTCTTTATGAAACTTTATGGAAGTATTAGTAGGCATAAAAGGAAGGTCTTATCGAACTTGTGTGATGCCCCATCAGGCGACACATCCGACTTGCCGAGTTCTAGTTCAAATTTTAACCTTTATGGAAGTGTTTGTAGGCATAAAAGGAAGGTCTTATCGAACTTGAGTGATGCCCCATCAGGCGACACATCCGACTTGAGGAGTTCTATTTCAAATTTTAACCTTTATGGAAGTGTTTGTAGGCATAAAAGGAAGGTCTTATCGTACTTGAGTGATGCCCCATCAGGCGACACATCCGACTTGCAGAGTTCTAGTTCAAATTTTAACTTTACTTACCATGTTGAACATAGTTTGAAGAGATACATTGAAAATACATACGGAATATTACGCTTGTCAATTGTTCCATGAGTATGTATTAGTCGAGTGGCTTGTGTTATGAGGTATTACACGAGAAGCGGAGCCTCGATTGTGATACGAAATAGCGCAAGCCACGAGACAAATAAATACTCTTGGAACAATTGACTAGCATAATATTTCTTTTATTATATACCACGATAAACTTCAAATGTGCATTTACCTTATTTTATTTGTATGAAAACTACAATTTGACTAATCATTGTATGTATAGATTATATTTGTTTACATAACTCTATGATGACGTCATTAAAAAGTAGTCCGGCTAGTATGGTAATATGGGATCGGAAAAATAGCGAGTAGCATAATATGGGATTTTTTACTGTCGACATGTATTTCACCGATTTATAAAGCATGTATTTTGTTAAGATTTTAAACAGGTATATAATAAATCCTATTATCAGTAGTGCTGTATACGAATTAATCCAGTGTTACAGTTAAGAGAATAGCTAAAGTAATAAAATGTGTAAATTCACACATATTGATAACAGTAAGTAGTTAATCAACATATTATTGATTATAAAAATGGTACAAAAACTCTTTTTTTTGATATTAGTAAAATATTTGCCTTTAAAGCAAAAATATTTAAAACACTTCACATATTTCTTTTATTGACCAAGAATGGTGTAATGAACACTTCTGAGAAAAAGACCTCGATACTATAACCAATTCAGTTGATTGGCAAATATTTTGCCATAAATTATAGTCTGAGTATAATGTTTGTTTCAGTGAAATTACAATTAAGGTAAACATCTGTCTTTTATAATTCTGTTTGTAGTTATCAGTCGCAATGAAGCTTCATTGAAACCAGCAATAGGACCTCAGTCCTTGTCACAGAAGGACGATGAAATACAGTACCTCCAACAGCAGTTAGCGGTAAGTGAATTTTTTAGGCAGGGTGCATTTCTTGCTCCTTTCAGACAGTGATTTTTTGGGCTATGTTTACTGCCGAATAAAGGCAGTTTCCCCTTGCCAATAAACCTCCATTTTTCCTCTAAAATGACCCAATTTTTCCACTAAAATAAGAAAAAATTTCCCATCAATCTGGGTTGGTATTTCAATACAAAATTTACAACTTTTATGGCTTTTTTACACACAGTATTAAGTTGCAAATAGACCAAAAATCAGTGTTCGAGACATCGATAAAACAGTAATGGTACTCCCGTGAATAACTCCCACCCGAGTTTAGAAGCAAAAAGCATAGCTTAAAAATGACTGTTACCATGTATACAAAACTTTTACTACTTTCCCCATTTTGAGGTTTGTCACGCTAAAATTCCCCTAGTTCAAAGGCACAGGTAGTTGTAAAAATTGCCCAAAGAAATCACTGTTTCAGATGAATTTCTCACTTTGGAATGCCAAAGTGTGTCAAACATTTGTGCTTAAATTTGCTGCAGCTGTTTGGAAATAATGAATTTTGATAAATCTTTGTAAAGGTTTGGGTAGTTTCATTCCCTGAAGGTTTATGGTAATCCCCCCAACCACTTTTGAATGATAAGCATGTTAGACCTCGGAAACAACAGTTTTACCATAATATTTTATTACATTTATCAATAAATTAGCTAAATTAGATTCATTAATTACATGTACATGTAGTAAGGTATTTTACTATTCCTACACTCTGCTTGATTTGTTTTCGCACATACTGTAAATGCATGTTTTATAATATTATTACTATATAGTCCTCATTGTAAATGTTTGATTGTGTTATTACATAACTTTATTTTATAATGATTGATCTAACTTGTCATAAAAAATTGTAGCTCGCCATCACATTCCAAACAAATACTTATCCACAAATGTTTTTGTTCACTTTAACATAATTTCAATTATACTAATGGCTGATATACATAATAAATACAATCTAATATTAAAAATGAATAATTTACATGACACAGATTTACCAGAATTTTACCATTTTTTGGACTTGCTTTGCTTTGTTACAAATACAGCATACGACAGTCACAAATGTAGACTAGCATTTGTGCGCATTATTCCAGTGCATGAAACAGTTCATCCGACTGGGAAACGGTAAAAAATGTTTCACATCTGAATTCAAACATGTAAAATTTATGGGAAACAGTCGAAAATATTCATTTCTATACAGAGTTATGTAATAATCAGTAATGTGGTTTGGTTGATCTACTGGTTGTTTTGTTAAATGTTCTTAAGTACCTGACACAGTATAACAAAAAATGATCTGCAACTCTGAGACTCCAACCCTGGGAGTTGTCTTTAGAGGAATGTCAATTCTGATAGATTACCACAAACCTTCCGTTTCACTAATTCTTCATGTTCTTCATGCCATCTGATATGAAGTTATTGTAAGTACTGTTCTAAAATATCCTCCGCATAAACAAAGTTTTAAAAAATGTTGACGCTACTTGCAAAAATAATATTAAGCCTATAGAATTGCATTCAAATCATTGTGCATTTTGTTGTATGTATATTTATAGCTGGCACACAAGGCCTTGGGTTCAACAAAGCTGAAAGTTGATGAAACAATGAAAAGGATGATACGTGGCGAGGTAAGAAACAAGAATAATTCATTTCAAAGATTGTGATTATGTTGTAAACATGTATGTTTTCTTTGAATATTTAATTTAGTGGCGACAAGTTACAACAACTGATTATGTAATTGTGGCCTTTCTTTCCCCGAATTTTTATCTGCTTTAGACATACATTATTTTGAGATTGGGATAAAATTATTTATTACGTTTAGCGTATAGTGATTTGCACCCACTACTTACTTCCTTACTTCATGTAATAATGATAATGTAAAGACACTCATCTTTACTTAATAAAATCTTGTATAGTTTTCATCACTTGATATGTCTATATTGTTAAATTTGCAGTCTTTTCTTCACCCCATGGCCACAAATATACTGCACTATGATAAGTTATCTTTTTCCTACTGTTTTAGCCATATTCCTTGGAGCCTTATAAAGCTAAAGAAGAGAAATTGGAACTTCTTGACAAAGTCATAGCAACACATGACGGCAATGCTATAACAGCTGTGAGTTAGAATTATATGTAATTACTCGATCTTTGTAAAGATTTCTTACTCCCTGTTCTCATTTGGACACTGAATTTCTGTTAAGACAGTTGATTTTAAGTACAAAATTACTTTCAGTGTTGAAGTAATGTTTTACCTAAAATGATGTGCTTTTCAATATTCTTTGAATAAATAGATGAATAAGTCATCAGTGAGGAGGCATATGATATTGTTTGGTCACATATTTGTGACTAAGTCAAGAACAAATACATCATCTATGACATTGGATGTTAGATGGTCACATGTGTTCTTATATGTATATATTTTTGTGGCAGGTGGTTGTGTTCTTGAAGCGGACCCTGAAGGATCAGCTGTTTAACCTGGAGCTGATGAGACGCCCTGTGGCCGTGGAGCAGTACCTCGCCTACCTGAGGGCCCACTACAACACTCACGAATACGAGCACAT
Source organism: Congeria kusceri (assembly GCA_027627225.1). NCBI lineage: Eukaryota > Metazoa > Mollusca > Bivalvia > Myida > Dreissenidae > Congeria > Congeria kusceri. The sequence continues at coordinate 29,867,371 of CM051028.1, forward strand.
GCTACAGTAGGCACCCATCTTTCTATCATCACCCTGCATTTTCACTACAACACCCACGAATACGAGCAAATGCAACAGTAGGCACCCAATTTTCTATCATCACCCTACATTTTCACTACAACACCCACGAATACGAGCACATGCAACAGTAGGCACCCAATTTTCAATCATCACCCGACATTTTCACTACAACACCCACGAATACGAACACATGCTACAGTAGGCACCCAACTTTCTATCATCACCCAAAATTTTCACTAAGGTACATTTTTACAACACCCACAAATACGAGCACATGCTACAATAGGGACAAAACTTTCTATCGTCACTTAACATTTTCACTACTTTTTCACTGCAACACTCAGTAGGCACCCAACTTTCTGTTTTCACCCTAAATTTTAACTGCCTTTGATATTTTTGATACCTGGTGCTCAAATTTGTTTGTGCAGGTTCTTAAAGAAGATATTTTTTGGGGTCGGATATGTCAAAGGTTCTCAGCCTGCAAAACTTACACATGTCCTATGTAGGGACTTTGCACATGCAGACCAGACCCTAATTAGGGCCCCGCAAATTTTTTGCTTAAACTAGCGTTGGTAAATACAAAGTACAGTTCATACTAACAGCCTTTTAAGAGCATAATAGTTTCAAGATTATTATTTATTCTTAAGTCTAAAAATCGGTTGGTGAATACGGGCCCGGTCTAGGAACACTAGAGTTATTGCTCTTTTTTATGAGAAAAACTGTAAAGTGTTCATCTGATTTTGACCTAACTTGCAAAGCTTGTGTATGAGCATAAAATTTCCAAAAATTCCGAAAATGGCCTAGATTGGGGTGCAAACACCCGAGTTATTTCACTTTTTTGTGAGAAAAAATGCAAAAAAATGAACAACGTGGAGGATAGAGACTTGCACTGTTTGTGTATAGCCATAAGGTCTCATTTGAAGTCGAATATGGGCCAGATTGGACAAGTAGTTGTGAGTATAAATGGGGATTAAAATTTTTCTCCTCCATTTGCAAGTTATGGCCCTTTGATTATTTTCCTGTATGTAATGTATAGGGAAAATTCCTTTTGAATGCAACTCCTCCTAGGGTATCCAACGGATTTTCTTGAAACTTGTCTTCATTGTAGAAGGTAATGTGTAGCTGAACAGTTCTTAAAGATGGGGATTGAATTTTTTATTAACAAGTACATATATTTTCATTTCCTATCATTACTTTAAAAACTGACTGACCCCTACCTTCAAACATGCTATCAATCGGGGCCCGCTGTCACCCATGTGACAAAGTTCTAGTTATCTTTTTGTTGACTGCAATATTTTTCCTTTTTATGCCCCCACTTTAGAGGGGTGGGCATATAGATTTACCCTTGTCTGTCCGTCAGTGGGATTTTTGTGTCGTGCATAACTCAAAAAGTATAACTGCTAGAGTGATGAAACTTTATAAGCATATCATTGGCATCGGGGCTTGTGCACCTGGGTATTTTGGTGCAGTTTTTTTCCGACATCAGCATAGTAATGGCCCTTTTTTTAGCAAAAAATGACATTTTTGGACTTGTGTCACGCGTAATTGCTGCTAGAGTGATGACACTTTACAAACATATTAATCAGCATGTGAACTTGTGCACCTGGGTATTTTGGTGCAGTTTTTTTCCAACATCAGCAGAGTTATGGCCCTTTTTTTAACAAAAAATTACATTTTTGGACTTGTGTTGCGTGTTACTTAAAAAGTATTTTTTGCTAGAGTGATGAAACTTTATAAGCATATTACCATATTTATCATTTTACGCACATGACGTAATACATGCATTAAAATTTTGAAAACGGTAGCCTTGTAGTTTTTATTATATAAAAGGGGTACACTCTTACTATTTGCAGCATACTACTCTGATCATATTGAAATCGAGAGATTTTTTTAAACTGGCAAAATCGAGAGATTACTTTAAACGGGCAAAATTGACGACAATTTACCATTATATTATTGTGTCCCAATATTTAGGGACAATAAAAAATTCAAATTTCAAAAGTGTCCCAATATTAAGGGACTCAAATAATTATTTTTCCAAAAAATAGGTGTGTCCCAATATTTAGGGTGTCCCAATACATAGGGTAAATATGGTAATCAGCATGTGAATTTGTGCACCTGGGTATTTTTGTGCAATATTTTTAGCTGAGTTATGGTCCTTTTTTAGCAAAAAATGACATTTTTGGACTTGCATCACACATAACTCATAAAGTATTACTGCTAGAGTGATGAAACTTAATATACTTATTAATCAACATGTGAACTTGTGCACCTGGGTATTTTGGTGCAGTTTTTTCCGCCATCAGTGGAGTTATGGCCCTTTTTTTGCAAAAAATGACATTTTTGGATTTGTGTCGCGTGTAACTAAAAAAGTATAACTGCTAGACTGATGAAACTTCATAAACATATTCATCAGCATGTAAACTTGTGCACCTGGGTAGTTTGGTGCATTTTTCCCGACATCAGCAGAGTTTTGTGACAACCAGCGGAATGTGGGGGCATCCGTGTCCTACGGACACATGTCTAGTTGTATAAGACTTTCATTCATGTTATATAATAAACATTTTTGTCAAAAAGTCATTTGTTTCCATTTAGGTATAAAGACATTAATAGAAATGATTTTGTACTTGCAGGCTCCTGGGAAGAACAGAAGAACAAGCAGTAAGTCACTTCACGGAGTTTGTGCATGCTGTCAGTTTCATGCCTGGAAATGGTTGTATTTTGCCAGTTAGGAACACGTTTTAACACTATGTTTATAAGTATGTTTTAATTCATTTTTTAAGGTGCATACATGACATTTTGGCTGATATTAATTCCGTGGTTTTTAAAGTTACAAATTTCAAAGTGCCATCTATTTCTTTTCTTACTGAAACTGTATTCATTTATTTTAAAATCTTGATTTTTATGCCCCCACAAAGTGGGAGTCATTAAGCATTGCACTTGTCCATCCATACGTAAGTCCGTACGTCCCGAAATTTGTGTACTCAACTCCTCTTTAACGGCTGGGCGGATTTCGATCAAACTTGCACAGCTGAACAACCTGTGTAGATGATAGTAAAGGAAGGAATTTCAGCTGCGACCAATTTTGGCAGAATTATGGCCCTTTGAGATTTTTTCCACTATATATACTTAATGAAATTTTGTGGACTCATCGCCTCTGTAATGGCTGGGCGGATTTTGCTCAAACTTTCACAGCTGAATAACCTTAATGTGTAGGTGATTGGAACGGAAGGAATTTTGGCTGCAACTAATTTTGGCAGAATTATGGCCCTTTGACATTTTTTCCACTATATATACTTAATGAAATTTTTGTGGTCTCAACTCCTCTTTAACGGCTGGGTGGATTTCGCTCAAACTTTCACAGCTGAAGTACCTTAATGTGTAGGTGGTCATAAAGGAAAGAATATTGGCTGCGACCAATTTTGGCAGAATTATTTCCATTTGTCTTTTTGTCCACTACAGAATTTATATGAAGGGAAAAATTAGTGTTGGCGTCCAAACATGCGTCATGGGGGCATCCATGTCTGTGACACATCTAGTTTGGTAGTAAAACTGGTAATAAAAACAACAAACAAAACAAAAACTAACTGCATAACACCATTTATTTTCTAAAGAATTATTTAGGTCAGAGTTTGGATTATACAGTAATGTATATAATATTTTCTTTCCCTGCAGATGCTGAAATACAAGCATGCAGCATTATTAGCTGACCCCAATGCCAAGATTGACCGACTGACAGCCTGTCAGCAGTATGTTATATTTGACTGATTAAGTAGATGTATGAATGATGGAATTATGATGGAAATGAAGTTTTGTCATTCAGTTTAAACTGAGAAATCTAATCGAACAGTTTTTAGATAACCAATGGTCAAAGTGGTAACTTAGGGATCTGTTAAATTATGTCCATTTCAATTTTTTTAAAAATTAATTCTGTTTAAAAAAAATTGATTAAATTTTAACATATTTATGCATTATAACATTTTGATATTTAAGTCTACAATTTGTGTGTTGCCTGACTACGCAACATATACGGGTTTCTTATGTCAGCGGCGGTGTCGGCGTCAGCGGCGTCCCCTTTCGCTTGTCTGGAGCATAACTCTTAAGACTATTAAAGCTATCAACATGAAACTTCATAGGTAGATAGATCTCATTGAGGGGAAGTGCAGTGTACAAGAAACGTTACTCTGCACCTCATACTTTTGGAGTTATTGCCCTTTGTTTTTTTTTCATACTTTAATTTTTGTCCGGTGCATAACTCGAAGACTATGAAAGCTATCAACTTGAAACTTTATAGGTAGATAAATCTCATTGAGGAGAAGTGCAGTGCACAAGAACCGTTACTCTGCACCTCATTCTTTCGGAGTTATTTCCCTTTGTAAATTTTCATAATTAAATTTTTTAATTAGTCTTTTCTTTGCAATTAGCCAGAGTGCAGTGCTTTGGAAGATTTCAATAAATCTGTTTTAAAAAATTTCAGCATTAACCTTAAGTGCTTCTTCATTTGGATTTGTTTTGAAAGTCTGTCCGAGTTTTATTCCAGGTACAATAGAAGCTTCAAGCATAAGGCTTGAAATATTCACAGATATCGGATCATTGACATTGAAAATGTAGGTAACACAAAGCTTAATTGTTTCGTTTCATGTACTACCTGTATAATTGTATGGCTCCAGTTTCCTAGTTACACAAATAGCATATGGTCGCAGCAGGAATGACAGTTATTTACATTTTTAGATTAAAGGAAAATAAATTTACTAATTTAGCAGAAACGGAAAAAACTGATAAATTTCTAATAAGTACTGTGTCCGGAAGTGATTTTTAAATGCTCAATAATGTTACTTTTGAAATAGTTCCTATTGCATTAAAATATGAGACTGTCAATGCTGCTTACAATGCAGTTGACATTATCATTTACTTAAGAAATAAATTACTCAGTATTGTTATTATCTAATATATTTATCCTGAATGTATTATAGATCAATGTTTTAAAACTATGACTACAAAATACAGGTTTATTAAGGACATGGGTCCAGATAAGAATTTTTTTAATTGAGTAAAAACTCCCTAAAATAATGAAAATTGAGTCATCAATTTTTTCTTGTATTTTTACAACTCGAATTAAATATAATAGAGTAACAAGAAGAAACCTTTACTTTTTTTCAGATCAGTTGTAAATTGAACGGTATTATGTATTTTATATTGTCATGGAATCTGTCAAATCTGTTTGGTTTCCTTGCAAAAAATACAAAACACTGGTACCAACTTCTTCCATAAGCCAATGGAATTTTTATTTCCACATTATCAGTGTTTTCTCTGTGACCGTAGTGCCATCATGTTTCTTGGCAGTCTTGTATTCTACTTGTTCAACTGTTTTACTGACCAAAAAAATAATTACTTGCTTATAGGTAACATGTACAGACAACTGCTTGGATATTTCATAATTCCGCATTGAATTATTTTCCACATCATTTGGCAGCTGATTTCTGCGTCCTCTATTAGCTAGTATTTTGTTTAGATTATTTGTTTACATAGGCCTTGATTTTGAATTTGAGTAAATAATATTTTCAGGGAGAACTTATTTTTATTGAGTATTTTATTATTTTTAATGAGTATACTACTCAGATGCTCCCCTTATCTGGACCCCTGTAAGATATAGTCAAATGCATTGTACCATGGGTGTACCTCCTCGAACCATCCTGCCAGCAACTCTGAAGCCAGCCATGTCGATCTCAGACGTGACGTGGCTCAACCGTGTCTCTCTCAGAAAATGTTGAAATAAGGCTTGTGTAGACAATAACTTAAGGTGTGCAAGGTGTACTTTGCGACATAATCGCTCATATTTCACGTAAGCTATCGGGCAGCAGGCGACACATCCGACTCGCGGAGTTCTAGTTAGGTTTTAGGTACACTCTTGAGGTCAAGGAATAGTGTGTCAGTTTGCGTAAAATCCTCAATTCTTCTCAGAACATGAGTCATAATTCTAGAGAAATTTTGTTCTAGTACTGTATGTTTCTTTGTGCATGCATTTCAGAGCCCATTTCTCATGCAGCCCCGGTCTTGAGACAGATGCCGGCCTTATTGCCCAGCAGATTGATATGCTGAGACGACAGCTGCCTGTAGATGTATGTACTACTGTTCAATCTGTAGATGGATAGCCAAGCAGCATTTGAAATGATAGATTTTAGTGATATACAAAGTTTAAATTTCTTATCAATTTTTCTATGTGAATCACGTTGATTTCTGTTCACAAAAGAGTAAAATAAGCAACATTGATTCAATATTTTATAGCTTAAAACATGTTTATGAAAAAAGAGAGACAGCCATAAATTTTAAGTGCATTAAAAATGATCAAATCCATTGAAATAGAATTAAAAAAAAAAAAATCAAGAACGTAAATGATGGACCGACATATATTGCAGTGCTACAGCAATTTTATAAATGATGGACCGACAAGTATAGCAGTGCTACAGCAATTATATTAATGATGGACCGACATGTATTGCAGTGCTACAGCAATTATATTAATGATGGACCGACATGTATTGCAGTGCTACAGCAATTATATTAATGATGGACCGACATGTATTGCAGTGCTACAGCAATTATATTAATGATGGACCAACATGTATTGCAGTGCTACAGCAATTATATTAATGATGGACCGACATGTATTGCAGTGCTACAGCAATTATATTAATGATGGACCAACATGTATTGCAGTGCTACAGCAATTATATTAATGATGGACCGACATGTATTGCAGTGCTACAGCAATTATATTAATGATGGACCGACATGTATTGCAGTGCTACAGCAATTATATTAATGATGGACCAACATGTATTGCAGTGCTACAGCAATTATATTAATGATGGACCGACATGTATTGCAGTGCTACAGCAATTATATTAGTGATGGACCGACATGTATTGCAGTGCTACAGCAATTATATTAGTGATGGACCGACATGTATTGCATTGCTACAGCAATTATATTAATGATGGACCAACATGTATTGCAGTGCTACAGCAATTATATTAATGATGGACCGACATGTATTGCAGTGCTACAGCAATTATATTAATGATGGACCGACATGTATTGCAGTGCTACAGCAATTATATTAATGATGGACCAACATGTATTGCAGTGCTACAGCAATTATATTAATGATGGACCGACATGTATTGCAGTGCTACAGCAATTATATTAATGATGGACCGACATGTATTGCAGTGCTACAGCAATTATATTCTTTTCTACAGGGTGCAAATCAGCCTATATAAATAATTTTATTATGTAGATCAAATAACGTGTGGATATATTGACTTTAGTACGTTCGTATTGTATCATGGAAAACTGAAATATGCTCTGTATGAGCCCTGGAACTTACTGAAGTTTATACCAGTACTAAGGGTCTTTTTGAACATGGGCCCTGATTAAAAAAAGTTTCCTTTCATTCCAGGCAGCAGATGAGACAGTGGAGAAGGTTGGGAAGAACCTGGTATTCCAGCAGCACCCCCGCGCCACCTCCATCATCAACATGCCTGTGATCACCACCCTCTACTACTGCTGTGTCTACCATTATGGAGAACCGGAAAACCTCTTTGGCAGTGCAGAGGACATTCGGAAAAAACATCAGGTACCCGGGCTTAATGCAAGTGCGTAAAGTGTCGTCCCGGATCAGCCTGTGCAGTCCGCACAGGCTAATCCAGGACGCCTACTGTTGATTTATGTTTGGAAGAGTCTTCCTTGAAACAGAAAAAACATGTACCATAAAAGCGGAAAGTGTTGTCCCAGATTAGCATGTGCGGACTGCACAGGTTGATCCGAGATGACACTTTATGGACATGTATTAAGCCTTGTATTCCCACAACACACCTCGAATATTCTACAACCTTCTACTGTTTTACAAATATCTCTGTGAAAACAGCTTCGCATTAGTATGGTATTAAATAGATATTAAATCTTCTGAGAGATCAAAAGGTAGTTGTATACAGTCATGTGTAGTTTTCACCTTCCTCTAATCCAAAACTATGTCTTGGAAACAAAATTTAGGAAAAATATCAAATAAACCTATTAAAAAATCTGTAGTTTTAAACCCTCAAAAATATATTTTCATGTTCATGAAGTCCAAAACCGTGACCTCAATGAAACATTAAGAAAAAACAGCTGATAATCCATGTTTAAACCCTTGTAAAATGTATTTGCATACTCATGAAGTCTGCATTTCTTCTGTTTACTGGTAGTTTTAGTCTGTAGAAATGCAAAATATGCACTTAGAGTACTGAAGTCTTGTGACAGTTTTCATGTTGGTAGAGCGCTGGACTACAAATCCGAGGATCGCGGGTTTGATTCCCAGCCCAGCCACATAACTTGGGTGGGGATTGGTCATGAAATTATTTCTACGGCCATTCTGCCCCTACCTCTGATTCAAGTAGGGCAGTTGTCAGTTACTGGCATAAGTATGTACACTTAGTACTGGTAAACCAGCTTACCCAGGAAAAATGTGAGTAGGTTAACTGACCACCGTTATATGACTGAAATACTGTTGAATATGGCTAAAAAATCCAAATAAACAAACAAACAAACAAACTGAAATGTACTGTGCATTTCAGCTGACAGAGAAGCAGTTTGTGTGGACCGCCTTAAGGGCCCGGGCCAAACTGCACAAATGGGAGGACGTGGAGGCCTTATTCACAACCAAGGTATCCGTGGGCAGCCATTTTGCCTTTAGAAATTTAGTACATGGCTCAAGGCCTTGTTTCATATAAAACAACAGCATAGTTAAGCAAGAAACAATACAAGAGATGAAATAGCATTCAGTATGTGTTCCTGTTAAATTCTTTGTTCCAGTTCATTTATTCAAGAAATGATTCGACATTGAAGAAAAATGTAAAATATCGTATTTCAAATGATTTGTAAACACTCCCAAATTGGCAAACATAGCATAATTGGTCGCAAATACTTCGTTACCAGTACCATTCCCTATATATAGGCCTAGCTATGAAAGCATTGGTCGTTATACAAGTTTTGTAAAATGTATCTACCCATATGTGTATACTATAAGGTCTTACAGTCTTAACATATTGTTACAGTGAAAGAGCAAGTTTGCCACTCTACCTTCCAAAAGCTGAGCACTCGGTTTAGAATAACTCGATATAACTATTAGTATATGTAGTAGGTGTAGAACTGAAACTAGGCTCGCCCTCTCCTGGTACTGAATCTACTCCGTATAAAGTTTCATTGAATTTCTGCCTGTGGTTGCTGATAATTAGCCTGGACAAGTATATTACGCAGACAGATAAGACTAGATTTTATTTAGTTAAAAATGTAATATAGATTTATTGTGTTTGAAATCTGTACATTATTAGCTCGACTATTGACCGAATAGTTTGAGCTATACTACTCACCCCTTTGTCGGCGTTGGGGTAATGCTCTGGTTAAGTGTTTGCGTTCAACAAGTCCATATCTCTGTCACCACTACAGATATTCAGTTGAAAACTTCACACATGCCTTCAGGGTCATATGTGAGGTCACTGATCAAAGCACGTAACTCTGACCTGCAATTAAGCAGAATTATGCCCCTTTTTGTTCTTAGAAACTCAGGGTAAAGTTTGCGTGCAACAACATATCTTGATATCTACTACAGATATTCAATTGAAACTTCACACATGCCTTCAGGGTCATTATATAAGGTCACTGGCCAAGACCCATAACTGTTACCAGCATTTTAGCAGAATTATGCCCTTTTTGAACTTACAAAAGCCAGGTTAAGGTTTGCGTGCAAGAGAAAATTCAGGGTAAGGTTTGCATGCAGCAAGTCCATATCTCTGTCACTACTACAGATATTCAAATGAAACTTCACACATCCCTTCAGGATCATTATGTGAGGTCACTGATCAAGGCACATAACTCTGACCAGCAATTTAGCAGAATTATGCCCCTTTTTGTAGTAAGAAAACTCAGTTTAAGGTTTGCGTGCAAGTATATATATATATCTCTGTAACTACTACAGATATTCAATTGAAATGTCACAATCATATGTTTTGATGGTCATTATGTAAGGTCACTGATAGAATATATATCCAAGTGGAGTGAATAGTCGAGCGCGCTGTCCTGAGACATCTCTTGTATATCATGTTATTGTTAACAGAACTGGATTGGCAACACAAAGATGAAAAGTGTCATTGGATTTGATAAAGTGTGTCAAGTTCTAAACCAGCATGGCATTCCCCCAGATGTAAGTGGTGTATGGATTGGTCTCTTGTATTTGATTGTAACTTAAAACCTACATATGCAAAAGTTATCTGAAACTTTTGAAACTATCTTTAGTAAGCTTAGTATCTCTTAAACTGTCTTTAGTTAGCTTTGTATCTCTGTAGTTATCTTTAGTTAGCTTAGTATCTCTGAAACTAACTTTAGTAAGCTTAGTGTCTCTAAAACAATCTTCAGTAAGCTTAGTATCGCTAAAAATATGTTTAGTAAGCTTTGTATCTCTGAAACTGTCTTTAGTAAGCTTTGTATCTCTGAAACTGTCTTTAGTAAGCTTTGTATCTCTGAAACTGTCTTTAGTAAGCTTTGTATCTCTGAAACTGTCTTTAGTAAGCTTCGTATCTCTTCAACTATCTTAAATTCATGTAAACTTAGTATCTCTGAAACTATCTCTAGTAAGTTCAGTATCTTTGAAACTATCTTTATTAAGTTTTATCTTGGAAACTATCTTTAGTAATCTTAGTATCTTGGAAACTATCTGTAGTAAGCTTACTTAAAATGTTTCTTAATAAGAAGGACATTCCATATATACAATAAGTATATAGTATTAAAAACAAACATTTCATTGTTTGCTATTGAAAGGGAATATAATTTGGATTAGGAACTTTTGTTGTTATAGATTGGCATCGACAATTATGAATTGTAGCATTAAATAGCTGTGATATATCTTAATACTTGTGGGTTGTTTGTTGCTGTGGAATTGGATTAATTCTAGAATTCATTGGTAACGTAATCAGCAAAAATTAATGCATCTATGTGCATGTACATGGTTGAAACTTGCTATCGAAATAATAATAACTGATGTTTAATAGTATTTTTCACTTCCCAGATCTTGAAGAAATTCTTGAAGAATATTGATGATGTCGATAAAAGGCTTGAGCTTGCTGCTAAATTACATTGTCATGATGCCATTATTGAGGTAAGCTTAAACTATGTCATGTTTAACATCAACTTGATGTACATATAAGTTTTGTATGCCCTCAAAAGTTCTGCCATCTGTATATTAGTTTGGATTTCAAGTACATTTTTCTATACTTTTCTGTACTTCTGTAATCTGAACAGTGTTGAGTCATCTGTAGAATGTTCTGTCATATTGAATTGTTTCGTCATCTGCACAAAATTCTTTTGTCTGTAGAAAGTTATGTCGTCTGTAAACAAATTTGCCATCTGTACAAAATTCTGATCTATGTAAAAGATGCTGTCATCTGTACAAAGTTGAGTCATCTTTAACAAGGGTCTGTCTGTCTTCTGTACAATGTTTTGTCTTTTGAATAAAGTTCTGTCATCAGTACTAACTATCTGTCGTTTATACAGAGTGATGTCTTCTGTTCACAGTTATACAAACTATGGTGTTTCGAGCAAATTTTATTTCTGTCTACGAATTAGAAGCTCTGTTATGTATGAAGTTGTGTCTTTGATAAAAAATTCTCTATTATCACATGCTATACCTTGTCTCCTGTGTAATACAACTAGGTATTACAAACATTTCTATCTTACACATGTGTAAGATAACATTTTGAGCCTTTTCATTTGCTACGTATTCTTTGACTGACCAGTCGCATGACGTTATTTTGGTGAAATTACGTCGTCAACACGAAATGACATTATGTCAGTACACAACTTGTAGGATTTATCAACTTGTTTTGGTAAAATTAGACGGTGTTTTTTTTTCGTTTAAAAGCATGTGATAAAAAAGATCTGACACTCGTCATTTGATACCATATTTTATTAAACTCGTTCAAGAAATTTGTTAGTAAGCTCAAATGAAATTACGAGTGTCAGATCCTATATTTCTATTTCAAGCACCATCTTCGGTCTTTGCATAAAACTTGCACGTTGTCTTTTATATTTGCAGCCTACAGACTTTCTTGTTCAAAGAATACACACTGTCATACCTATACAAGTTTCCATAAATTACAGACCAACTTTAATGTTTCATTCTCCTGCTATGTTGCAGACGTACCAGCAGCAACGTAACAAGTCAGCTCTCGAGGCCTACTTCAACAAACTGAAGCCTCAGTCCAGAGAGTGGTTCCTGGCTGGAGGCGTACTGAAAGATCAGGTACTGGGAACCATGGGGTTTGCATGCTTGGTGGCTTCATTCTACATCCCTTCAGCTGATTTCCTCCTTTTCAATGCCAGATTGTCTTTTATAATAACGGTTAAATTTGCTGCATCTGTTTAGAAATGATGAGGGTATTATTAGTTACACGTTTAGTAACTGAGGGTGTATGGGATATACTCCATCAGTGGTTTCATACCATACGAGAGCGAGGTGAATATATCTCACCGACTACCTTTCATTGGTGTTTTTTATTTGATATCACTTCAAAAATAAAGAAAGGGAAAATTACAAAATAACACAAAGCACATACATTGACGTCACGAAAATAAACAAAATGACGTCATTAGACTGCGTAAATAAACTTGTATGGGGTATTGAAATTTACCCATGGTGTATGGAAAAATGTATGGAAAATACCCTATGGTAATGTGAACGCTGTTAGTAAATCGGATTGCATCATTTATGTAGGAGGTGAGATATGATATTTTCCTATGCTTATGTGTTTTTGAAATAACTTCCATGTAATGTTGCTTTTTGCTACTCTAGCACCAAGTTTGTATACTGATTTATTATAGGATGTAAAGTTATAGAAATCCAGGCATTCAGTACTTTTGTACCGGGAATCAAAGTTTGCTTGCTGCTTTCTACTGCTCTAGCACCAACTATGAAAATTGCTTCTACAGAAAAAATAAACATCACAAACCCAGACGTATTGAAAGGTCATGTACTTATGGCTTACCTGCTGATTTCTACTATTTGAGCACCAATCTTTGAGTTTTGCTTTCTTATAATAGTAAACTGTTAGAAGGCCATATAACATACATGTAATTGTGTTACAGAAGTGTTCATGTTCTTGAGATTTGGAGCTCTAAACCTGTTTCAGAAATGCTGAATCAAGGTCACTATTGATGCAAAATGAATAAATATTTCTCTATGTACGCTACTTCATTTCAAAAATAGTTTTAACATATTATTTTTTCAGAACACAAAATGGAAGACTTGATTTACCAGGATGGAGCGGTTTATCTGTGATATCTGCCTTCATTCCACCATACTATTGAAGGAACCAGCGTGTGAAAATCTACACAATCAGTCGACAAAGTTTTTCTCTCAATACTTAAAAAAAAAAAAAAATTCGCATTGGTCTAGTTTTCGCATATTTTGCAGTCTAAACAGAGCACAAATTTAAAACTTAAAAATTTTGTTTTGGCATGATTATTAGAAAATATATACATAAAAATGAAAAATGCACATATTCAAGACCATGCAAATTTGATGTGTTCTAAGAATGTACACAATTTTGACACCATGAAATAAAACGAGTTTACAGTATACAATTAGTTTTACAAGTACAGGTCCATGTATAGGTCTAAATAAACATTAAGTGCTTTTCTTTTTATATTTTCTGCTGCAAATTGCACCTCCTCTATGTTGTTTTTTTATCGAAATGGTGTTGTCTTTATGTCTATTTGTGAGTACCATGATCTGTTTACATGGCATGAAACATCATGATCGGTTTACATGGTATGGAACCGTCATTGTGAAATCTTGATACCCTTTAGATCAATAGATCCTAGCTTATAAAGATTGCGCTGGCACTGACCTGTATATATAAATGCATGATATGGCGATTATGACAAATATATTAAGTTCCGTATGGTTAACGTCAAGATTTATCATTTCTTGCTGAAAAAATATAGTAGTTGCATAACCAATTGTGAATATCCACAGCATAGCAACGTGAATAAATTAAGCCACGGACAAAGTTAGAAATTAATTCAATATTATGCCAATAAAGTGTTAGCTATACATGCATGTTGATGCAAAAAAGGGTTTGCAGAATGCAAAACACAGACTTTACTTGCAATATATGAAGATGACTGTAAAAAATACCTATTCACATACCTTAAAATCTCTGTTTCCCACAGAATTTCTTGAAGGCATGCCTTGAGACCCCCTCCTCCAACAAGTGAAACAGGCCTACGGAAAACCCTGCTTAAAATACAATATTAACAGTGGTTGCAATTCTATCTTATATAATCTTAATAAAGACTATGTAAAGTAGTTGTCAGCTATCAGTAATGTTATGGCAATTACTGTGAAACATTAGTATGTTGTTATTGTTTTTGTGCTCTTTTGAATGTTGTAATACTATTCACAAAGCCTGTTAAGTAATTTCTCAAATATTTTGCTTTAATAATCTGTAATATAGTGTATTTTTGAACTATGTATATGGTAACTTAATTATGTATGTTGTTGACATTCCTTATTATACATTTTTATATTAATAAGGAAAGGGGTCAAATTAAGGATGCTTTTTGCATGTTACTTGTTAAAATTAACTTTTCACTGACCTTTATATATGAATGTATTATAAAACAATTTAAGAAACATTATTTCCGTACATAAATCATTTTAATTCAATATATTGTACTGAAAATATCATTGTTCTATAACTAATGTTACTAGCCATTATATAACTAATGTTACCAGCCACAGTGTCTCAATGCACAAATTATGCTCAAACTAGGATATAATTCAAGTGGTAAAATATGCTAATAACGATTCACAAATGTTAGGTCAGTTTGGTTAACCACATTTTTCTGGTCAACCTTTTAAGCTCGACTTTTCAAAGAAAAGGCAAGCTATTCTACTCGCTAGGTTAAATTTTTTTCGGTAAGCTAGTTTCTCAGGAATGGCGTGAGGATTTTCATTCAAACTTTAACAATTTATTCCCTATATTAAAATGAACCTATAGGCCAAGTTTGGTAACTCTAGTTTGAAATTTGTCAGAATTATGGGCCTTTTTACACTTAAAAATTTACATATAAACTATTTGGATAGGTTAAAGTTTTTCGGTAAGCTAGTTTCTCAGGAATGGCTAAGGGATTTCCTTCAAACTTAAAACACTTATTCCGTATATTAAAATGAACCCATAGGCCAATTCTGATAAATCTAGTTTGAAATTTGTCAAAATTATGGGCCTTTTTACACTTACCCATATAAAGTGTACATTCCTGCAGGTGGGGTGGGGGCATCAACATTTGATTTCCACTTTCTAACTCGAGAATGAATCTTCATACATAGATAGCCTACAGTACTACTTTGCTTGGGATTGCATTTGTGGTGGGGTTGTGGGGTCAAGGTCACTGTAACTAAAAATAGAAAGACAGTTTCTGCTTAATTACTCAAGAAAAAATTAAAATATATATAATAATGAAATAATAATAATTTTGATACCATCAAGCTAGACATCACATGAGATTGCATATGGGGTGGGTGGGGTCAAGGTCACTGTTTTAAAATTAGAAAAATGTGTCAGTAACTCAAGAACGAGATTAACTTTGTATAATGGGCACCTACTATCCATACAGTTTGTTTTAGAAAAAAAAATGCCAGTAACTCTAAAAAACACAAGAAAAGTCAACTGTGCTGTCCTCCGACAGCTCTTGTTCTATATCTGAGTACTTTTCAGGTGCTGATAGGGATTTTGAGTAGGGGGGGGGGGCGGCAGAAATATTCAGTGCCTGAAAAGCTCTGCCAACAAACTGTTTTTGGTATCTCTAGATCTTACATTATATGTTGGTATCGAAACAGTGCGATCTTTTGCCAACAATTTAACGAACATACCAAAGAATTGTTTTGATCGTCACAATAAATTGACTGAATATCACGTCATTGGCAATGAAATGCCTGTGTTTTGAGATTTTATGAGGTTTGTAAAATCAATTGTTGGACAATTTTACTGGGGGAGTACGCCCCTTCTGTCCCCTCTAAATCCGCCTGTGATTTGAGTATGTAATTAAATCAAAATCATGTTACACGTTATTTTATATACATTATAGTTACATATGGGTACTTAAATTATAAGTAAAAATGTTATGATTATTTCTTCATGTTTGGAATGCTACCCACTGGTATAAATTATGTCTATGTGTATATGTTTCTGTATTTGTTTTAACAATGTATAATAAATTATATCTGATTTCTTGGTTCTCTTATTGGGTATTGATATTTATTTTCCTGAACATTGCCTTGCGCTGTATTTATCATACAAATACCACATGCCTGCAATGAATTAATATATTTTATGTTCTATACAATATAATATACATTTATATTGTATGTTATTAACATTAAGGTCTAAATATCGTTTAATGTAGATTTAAGCTGTTTGTTATTGTCTAATGAATTATATAATTATGTATAAGTCATATTATGATTTGAGTTTGTATACATTTTAGTATACAAATTGCCAGTGCTAGTAATAACTAAATTAACATCATAATAAGTGCATAACTCTTTATTTATTGTTTTGCTCTTATTTAATTATAATCCATATAATTATTCTAGAAGTTAATACCATAACATTATAAACGAATAAATAGAGACTATTTTATATTTTATTATGTGCAATACATTATACATATTGCTTGCGAAATTATTTTATTTTGTGTTGCATTATGTTAAGTTTGTAAGCGCATACATTATTTTTTAAGTTGTAAGAATTACCATCTGTTTTAATGCAATTTTGGAATAAAAGTTTTGTATTTGCTTACACGTGTTTGATTTCTCTATCATAAAACTAGTTTGCGTGGCTATTTGTCTAATCATCTTTACATTTGAGGCGTGTTGTGAGAAACCCGGGATTAATGCATGTGCAGTCCGCACAGGCTGATCCAGGACGGCACTTTCCACTTTTTATGGTATTTTCTGTTTTAAGGAAGTCCCTTCTAAACATAAATCCACTGTAGGCGGAAAGTGCCGTCATGGATTAGCCTGTGCGGACTGCAGACAGAGTTAATGGAATGATCGAATCTAGTGCAATGGCAATCATTGTCATTGAGAATAAATGGCCGGTAAAAGCGTCATTCTTCCTTTGTGGCTACGGACGATGTCATATTATTTTACAAAACTGTTGGAACCTACTCAATATCTGTTTGCATCCAAATGATACCATTATTTAGTATTTTCCCATAGCCCCCCTTGTGTTGTTAGCTCGACTTTTCGAACAAAAAGTCGAGCTGTTGTTGCTGTCGTCTGTGATAGCGTCAGCGGTTCTCAATTTCTCAAATACTATCAAATGTATTCATTTGAAACTTTCAATGTGTTTGTAAATATAAAATTTCTCATTATCATTAAATTGAAACTCAATGTACTTGGAACTTGAGGTAAATTGAAACTCGAGGTACTTCTATATAGTGCTGACCCCATTCTGCAGACATGAGGAGGTAACTTTCAATGATTTTGTTGGAGTTATTATCCTTGTTTCAACTTACAATTTGTGCTTTATGTAAAATTTCTCAATACCTATATGAGGTATTGACTTGAAAGTTGAAACTCAAAGTACTTGATCACAGTGATGGACTTATTCTTTAGACAAGAGGAGGTAATTCCTTAATTCTATCAGGGATTTTGTTTGAGTAATTTAACTTGGAATTTTCGAATTAGGTCACATTTTACATAACTGTAAGAGGTATTGACATGAAACTCAAAATAATTGATCACAAGTATGATCCCATTTTATAGACAAGATGAGGTAGGTATATAAAGGATTGCCTTTTATTTACCATATTTTTCGAAGACAATTTTCGGTTATTAGATTGGAGTATGTCGTTGGGCGGGCAGGCGGGATGGCCTCGTTAACTTTTCGTTTCTGCTCTCTAACTCGAGAACGGATTGAGATATATTAATGAAACTTCATACATAGATACCTTATATCGAGACCTCGCTTGGGATTGTATATGGGGTTGGTGGGGTTACGGTCACTGTTGCTTCAAATAGAAAACGGTTTCCGCTCAATAACTTGAGAAGGAATCGCGATATTTTAATGAAACTTCATACATAGATACCTTATAAGGAGACCTCGCTTAGGAATGCTTATGGCCTCCAGAACTTTCATTATTGTGCTGACTTGTATGCATTTTGTTCGAAAATTTTTGTTTTCGTGGAATTTCCACGTTTCTTGTTCAACTTAGAATTTTAACCTCAGGTCAAATTTATTCAAATCTATGAGAGGTATTGATTTGTTAAGTTGTATATTGGTTTACAGCCTTTTATAAACGCTTGCTGGAAATCATACCGTACTATTAAATGTTGATAAACATTGCGATATAGGACTATGTATTGAAAATACTAAAAGGATTTCTATCTGAAAATCGAAGTTCAATTAAAATTCCCTGGATTGACATTTTTTCCAATTAATAAATTTGAACGTCTATTATGGATGTTTTCCATATGGTGTTTTATATTACCATTGATACATACTTTTGTAAAACCAATTAGTTAATTGATATTTCATCAGTTTGTTGTTCAACTCGCCTTTAGCGATATTTCCATTTATGCATTTGTCAACATTATTCTTTCACACAATGAATCACTGATCAATTTAATAATCAAAATGCATTTGTCTTTTTCGTAAACAATTATGGAATTGTGTGTGATGCATTAATTTTGTTATACAGTAGTTTACTGATTAATAACATTGAAAGCAAGATCGCCATGGAAACACGATTTATTTTTAATTTGAATTGTTGAACATGTTTCTCTAATATAAATTTAGAAAAAAAATCACTATTTTATTAGAATCATTTAATGTTATAACGAAATCTCCTTTACCTCACATGTCTTGTGTTATTGCACTAATCTTTGAAACGTTCGAATCACATACATGTACACTGAATAGTGATACGCATTGGCTTAGTTTGCAACTTCTTTGTCTTCGAACGATGCAATATTCTTTATCAGAAAATTCAATAGGCCTAATAGATTGCCGAATTTTAAGATTTTTTTCTCAATTTTCGGCTATGAGTCTATCGATACCAGCCCTGAGACTATACCTCGCCATGTTCTCCGTAGATAATTTGATTGATTCAGAGCCAATTGTTATTACGTTTGTCATAAATTGCTTTCATCTCTTGCAAAGCAATCACTCGCAAGACGCTCGTTTATGATTCCCGACGGAACACGCTACACAAACTGTTAAAAATATTGCACTTAACATACACTGATACTAGCTACAAGGTCGTGTCTCCGTATGATTATATAGCCACTTAAGACAATGTTGAAATAAGCACGTGAAGTGAAGTTATTGTGAAAATACCGAAAAAGATAAAAAGCTTTTGGGACGTATTTGTTTCGGAACTGTCACTGCAGTTGTGGTAAAGCTATCATGAACATACAATTCAGAGTTAGATGGCTGTTCGTGAATGTCTGTGTCATAGCAAATAGGTCGGATTGACTGTTTACTGAACAGTCATGTAGATAATGTGTTGTTGTTATTAATTTCTTGGATAATGTAATCGTGTGTTCTATGAGTGTTGGCGCCAGTGACGTATGGGTGTCGGCGCCAGTGACTGTGCATTTCGTAATTACTAGTAAGATCCGTAATTTACATCATCAAAGTGTGAGTGGGATGCTTTAAAATACGTTGTTCTATATCTACAAACGTTCTCAAGTGTAGAATTAATCGTCCCTGTTTTGTACTAGTGCATTATCATAGTTGTTAAGGAGCATTAATTAATTCCCATTTATACTAATACATGTATACCGTGATGTTACCGGGGCTCGTATTCACCAACCAATTCTTAAGAATACAGAATAGACTTAGACTCAAGAATAAATACTTGTGTGCTCGTAAATATGTTGGCATTACTGTTGCTCATGTCATTGACAAATCGTTCAAAATACACATGATGCAATTCGAGTTTGCGAATAACAAGTACGATTTAAATTAACGGCCATTTTAGAACAGAACTGTTAAAAAAAAAATCTTTATTTTTAAGTCTTAAGTCTAAGAAAGGGTTGGTGAATATGAGATGGTATATCCATAAAGCTCCTAAGTGCAATATTAGTTAATGTTTACTATTTAAAAATTAAAAAATTAAATAAAAAGTAGTATGTCAAAAGGAAATAGTTTTTACAATTTTAAGAAATTTACCTACATTTTTACTTAAACGAGCATTATATATGGATGCCGTCACAGAGAGGACAGTGTAAACTTGACGTGTAAAAGTGTACGTGAAAAGTTCCTATCAAGTTTCCTATGCGAAATTGTGAAATTGTGTGTTCACACAAAAATACATTGTGTTCAATATTTGCTCTAAATATTAAACACATATAAATGCAAAAAAAAACCACAGGCGTAAGGAATTGTATAGCTTTATGAAATTTATTAAAGAGTTTCCTAAGGAGCTTTGTGAATACTCGCTCTGAATGTGAAGAAAACAACAACAAGAACATGCTGCAGTGCAGCCACATTCAAAGTCTTTTGTTTTCATTTTATGTACTACATGACCTCGACCTTGCACGGTGTTTTTGGCCTGTCCAGCCAAACAATGTGTTTATAAAAAAGGACATACATGCTTGCTTTTTTATTTAAATTTGAAATTGATATTGGTGTTTCACGATTGATGAAAAATAACATCAATTTAAGGCTTTAAGGGGCCCATACACGTTTAATAAAATGGTCAATAATATGTTAAATGCATGAAATTGACATGTAAGTATATTGAAGTGTGTGGGCCATATTGCAGATCGATGCAATATATTGAGAAAAATCAGAAATCGCATATATTTATTGAGAGACTGTCAATAATATGGCTAAGTGTTATTATATAATATGGTGCAACATTTATTTTGTTTTGGATAAAAACCTGTTGAATGTGGCTATAAACTGACGCGTTAAAGTACTTTTCTTTTGCATTTAGTGTGTTTATCATCTGTAGTAGTTTTTTTTTTAATCTACCCCTGCTACTTTAGAACAAGTTTTAAAGTACTTGGATTTTAATACAATGTTTTGAACACATTGAATGCATTTTAATAATTTCTTTATTTTAGATGTCAATTCTCTTATCAGTATTTTTATTTTTATGTTAAAACCTTCAATGCCAACCAAAAAAACATAAAACTACCACAGGATCCATCCTTGCCAGATCAGCGTTCAAATCACAATGAAACAAAATATTTAGTAAAATTTGATCACTTTGTGGCAAAAAATGAATATCAATTTTATTGAATCCAAAAAAATGACCATAATATTGTACGCTTTAATTTCGTGTCAAGAATGCCTTGTGTTCGTTTTTGAACTTGATATATCGGGGCTGAGGTCCTTGAAACTTTAACAGCCGCAGTCCGGCCGACTAAAGTTAATTGAATTGAAGGCCATAAATGCAATATTTGAAACTAATATAAAACCCCACAACAACTTAAGCTTATTGCCTGTTAACTTTAATCGTTTATAAAAATAGTTTCGTGGTGATTTTTTTTCTGTCCACATTGTGCTAGACAGAAAAAGAACAATGTATTCACCAAAATCTTTGTTATAAATCCACAGACGTTTGGTTTTCCTTAAATACTGGTGTACTTAGAAAACGGTTGTGAACGGAAAGGAGATAAAACTGTTCAGTATTTTTTTTCCATAGTATTTTACGCATCTGCAAGGTTTTGGTTGAAGTAAATCAAAATCAGCTTAAACTTATATGTTGACTGTGATTACAACGTACGACGAAATGTGAGACCGTTATTCACATAGATCAACTGTAGGCATGATGTGTTGAATTAAATGGGAAAACGATTATAAAACTACAGCTTCGTCTGCAAGATAGGAACACCCATTAAATAGCCCAAAGTCATTTAATTTTAAGTAACTGTCAAAACGCAGTCTATATAACGCGATACAACAGCCCCAAAAGTTCTGACACAAATCTTTACTGAAGTGATAATTAAAAAAAAAAAAGCCGTGTGAAAATATTTTTTTTTTTTTGAAATATGGTAAAATCATCGATTCTTTACCAGGAAAGAAACATAAAACACACATCGCACTGGACCAGTACGTCAAAACAATATACCCGTGTAGGATCATATTTTTCACAAATCACATTTTTCATACGCCTGTGAAGAAAAGGATCTCATTTGTCACATTTATAAGTGTGAAGAATGCGTTTGGCCAAAAAGGGTGTATGCGTACGGATCACATTTTTTACATATTTTATGGTGAAATTGTATCGCGACAAGCGATGAAATCATTATTTATAGCATAATTATGCAGTAATCATCTTCATCGTCATCATCATCATCATCATCATCATCATCGTCGTCATCATCATCACCATCATCGTCACCATCGTCATCATCATCATCGTTATCATCGTCATCATAATTATTTTCACCATTATTATCATTATACTTAACGTCATCATCAGTATTGTCATCACTATGAGAAGCTAAGCCCTACTTAGGAGCTACTTATGTGCGCATGCGCTTAATCGCTTGTCAATACGTTTGTTCGGTCTTATTAGGAGATAGAAGTGTATACGTACTCGCGGACGATCATACGAACGTACACCTTTAATTCGGTTATTAACCAAATGCACGCATCCGAACGTACATACAAAGACACGTCCTATTTGGATTATTAAAACCAAAATAACCATGCATATGTCCGCCCGAACTAGAATATACGTATACACTGACGGTAATATAATGATCTCATTAGAACTTCCGCACATGTTAATACGTACGTTTGGACAGTACAGTAGCGTAGCGTACCGTACCTCCCGTATCGTATCGTACCGTACCATATCGTTCCTAACCGTATCGTACCGTACCGTACCGTACCGCACCGCACCGTACTGTACTGTACCGTACCGTACATTTCCATACCATAGCATTACAAACCATACCATACATGCCATGCCATACCATGCCATACAATACCAAGCCGCACCATACTTAACCGTCCGGTACCGTGCCGTACCATATCTCACCATACCATGCATACTATACCGTACCGTAAATCACCCCGTTAGTTTTTCAAGCACATACAGTGTGAAAAATCGGATTATGATTTAAAAAAAATCACTTTTTTGAACATTTGAACACTTTTATTCATGTGTGAAGAATATTATTTGAGTGCGTATCAAAAACTGGACTCCATCACAAATTTAACAGAAAATGTGAAGAATGAGATTGCGATGTGTGAAGAATTAGATCCTATTTTTCACACCTGTGAAAAATGAGATCCTATTTATCACATGTGTTAAAAATGTGATTTGTGAAAAATATGGTCTTACATACCCGGTATTCGGGGTTTAAAGGGACCTGTTCACAGATTGACGAATTGACAATTTTCTAACATTTTTGGACACAGATTCCAAAAATAAAAGTGTCGTGTTTATATACATGAGCGAAAAAAAATGTATCAAGCGTTTGTAACGCTAAACGATGGAATAATTTGGAGTGTTTATTTTTTTTTCTTTAAACTTGTCGACAACACTTATATCACTTTAAATTAAAGTAAAAAAATGCAGAGAAAAATATAGAAGCGGAATGGCCGAATGGTTAAGGCGTTACTCTTTTGATCTGGAGGGCTGAAGCTCGAACCCCAAATTTCTGTTCTTGTCTTTAAACAACATCCTTTTCTTTTTATTATACTTGAGCTCTTTAGATCAAGATAAGACATTCAATGACATACTTAAAACAAAATAATACGCGGAACAAGTCCTTACATTAAACCCGTTTAAAGGTGAACGGCCAACTTTTGACATACTTTTGATATTTTGTAGATGAAAGTCAGTAGATTAGTTTAAAACAAAATGGCGTATCGATAAAATATGCGCAAAATCCTGTTGTCTTTTATGCTATACTCACTTATAAAAGCGTTATTTGTGAAAACTGATACGAGAAGTTTATTTGTTATGGCTAAAAGTATGTTACTAAATAATAAATAACATTTGTTAGAAGCTTGGCCTTTCACCTTTAATGTCTTGCCAGTCGCACGCATAGAACATGCACATAACACATCATCGTGTTGCAACAATTATTCACACTGGGCTTATTCTGTCATAATAACTGATGTCGAATTAGCATGCAACTTATTATTATTAATGCGGGTGCCGTTTGGTTTAATGAAATGTCTGTATATCTGACAAGAATGCAACAAAATACGTCGTAAAAGGCTGAAAAGTAATATTTTCCCAATAAACTGTAATGGAATTTATAACCACAAATCACTCATCGGCGAATTTAGGTGTAAGACGTTTTATTATTATTTTTATATATATATAACATTTTGGCGAGGTAAACAATCGGCAACATTCTCAAATTGTTACTGTTGAAGTTAGCAAAACTATTACATATAAGTAAATGTTAAGTGATTAAAAGACAGCAACACGTTGATTCTGAGACGTATCAATACATATCATTAAAATCAACGTAGTTCTGTCTTTCATTGACTTGACTTATATAATAAATCATTGATTTATTAAAAGTAGAAACAGAGCGCTCCCATAGCCATACATACTGGGGAGTGCATTTGTGCCTCCTTTGCTCATTCACGACGCCAATCGACTAACACCTTTAAAACAAAAGTGTTTTCGATGAAACTGTTAGGCATGTCTAGTTTGGTCATATATACGAAAAGTTACTAGTTTGCATGAAACCATTAAAGGCATGACTAGTTTGGTCATATATACGAAAAGTGGCTAGTTTGCATGGAGCCACTAAAGGCATGACTAGTTTGGTAATATATACGAAAAGTGGCTAGTTTGCATGGAGCCACTAAAGGCATGACTAGTTTGGTAATATATACGAAACGTGGCTAGTTTGCATGGAGCCACTAAAGGCATGACTAGTTTGGTCATATATACGAAAAGTTGCTAGTTTGCATGAAACCATTAAAGGCATGACTAGTTTGGTCATATATACGAAAAGTGGCTAGTTTGCATGGAGCCACTAAAGACATGACTAGTTTGGTAATATATACGAAAAGTGGCTAGTTTGCATGGAGCCACTAAAGGCATGACTAGTTTGGTCATATATACGAAAAGTTGCTAGTTTGCATGAAACCATTAAAGGCATGACTAGTTTGGTCATATATACGAAAAGTGGCTAGTTTGCATGGAGCCACTAAAGGCATGACTAGTTTGGTCATATATACGAAAAGTGGTTAGTTTGCATGAAACCATTAAAGGCATGACTAGTTTGGTCATATATACGAAAAGTGGCTAGTTTGCCTGAAACCATTAAAGGCATGACTAGTTTGGTCATAGATATGAAAAGTGGCTAGTTTGCATGAAACCATTAAAGGCATGACTAGTTTGGTCATATATACGAAAAGTGGCTAGTTTGCATGAAACCATTAAAGGCATGACTAGTTTGGTCATTTATACGAAAAGTGGCTTGTTTGCATGGAGCCACTAAAGGCATGACTAGTTTGGTCATATATACGAAAAGTGGCTAGTTCGCATGGAGCCACTAAAGGCATGACTAGTTTGGTCATATATACGAAAAGTGGCTAGTTTGCATGGAGCCACTAAAGGCATGACTAGTTTGGTCATATATACGAAAAGTGGCTAGTTTGCATGAAACCATTAAAGGCATGACTAGTTTGGTCATATATACGAAAAGTGGCTAGTTTGCATGAAACCATTAAAGGCATGACTAGTTTGCTCATATATACGAAAAGTGGCTAGTTCGCATGGAGCCACTAAAGGCATGACTAGTTTGGTCATATATACGAAAAGTGGCTAGTTTGCATGGAGCCACTAAAGGCATGACTAGTTTGGTCATATATACGAAAAGTGGCTAGTTTGCATGAAACCATTAAAGGCATGACTAGTTTGGTCATATGTACGAAAAGTGGCTAGTTTGCATGAAACCATTAAAGGCATGACTAGTTTGCTCATATATACGAAAAGTGGCTAGTTTGCATGGAGCCACTAAAGGCATGACTAGTTTGCTCATATATACGAAAAGTGGCTAGTTTGCATGGAGCCACTAAAGGCATGACTAATTTGGTCATATATACGAAAAGTGGCTAGTTTGCATGGAGCCACTAAAGGCATGACTAGTTTGGTCATATATACGAAAAGTGCATTGTTTGCATGGAGCCACTAAGGGCATGACTAGTTTGGTCATATATACGAAAAGTGGCTAGTTTGCATGGAGCTACGAAAGGCATAACTAGTTTGGTCATATATACGAAAAGTGGCTAGTTTGCATGGAGCCACTAAAGGCATTACTAGTTTGGTCATGTATACGCAAAGTTGCTTGTTTGGACGAATCTATTAAAGGCATTGCTGGTTCAGTTGAGAGTATCTTCGTGGTCTCCAACCATTTTCGACCTATATGCAAAAGAAAAACTAAATATTGATGAAAGTTATATCCATAACTGGGTGCCAAAGTAAACTATTTTATGTACAAAATATGACTAGTTAACATACTTCTACAAGGCAGCGTCGATATATTTTCCATAGCCATGAGAGAACTTTCTGGCATCCACAGCAGATCCGTGCACTTCAGCTTTATCTCTCACATATTTGTAAAACTTGTTTTGATAATTACTACAGGAAGCAGGCTTTTGCACGCGCACAATGAACGACAGTTCCGTTAAACAGACGAGAGAATGAAATGTTTCATGGTCAAATATAAATGTCACAGTAAGTTTCATAATGTAATCGAATTGGCCTGTAAAATGCTCTTTTTTGTTTTCTTCCCTAAAATTTACGCAAAAATTCAACCTGGATAATAATGATTTTGAACTTGTATGCACTTTTCTAGAACCTCTGGAAATTCTTGCTCAATTAGTTTTTTACGAAATTTCTTGGTTGTTATATTACTTAGTGTTTGGCTTGCTTACGTGTTTGCTTAAGAATTTACTTGCTTGTTTAACTTTCTTATCTGCTTGTTTGGTTACTTCTCTCTTGCTTAATTACTTGTTTGAATGCGTGTTTGCTTGCGTGTTTGCTTGCTTGCATGGTTACTAAGTTGCTTTTCACTGACTTGCATTTTAAGTGTGTTCGTTGGTTCTTTCGTTCCTTCCTTCCTTCCTTCCTTCGTTCCTTCCTTCCTTCCTTCCTTCCTTCCTTCCTTCCTTCCTTCCTTCCTTCCTTCCTTCCTTCCTTCCTTCCTTCCTTCCTTCCTTCCTTCCTTCCTTCCTTCCTTCCTTCCTTTCGAATCTTATTGATCGATTGATTGATTGATTGATTCATTCATTTTTTCATTCTTTTATTCAAACATTCATTTAAAATTGTGTTTCTTTTTCGTGGATTGCTAGTACGAGTTGGTAACATGGGTTGAAAACTTTACGAGGATGGAGCGGAAGTTTGAAATATAGAAATGTAAAGAATATTCTCCGAAGCTAAAAAAATAAGTATGTTAAGTTTGAAAAATAAAATCCTAAACCAACGCTCTGGCTTCAAATGCATTTATTTTTTTTCATACGGATACGAAATATATACAAAACCATGGAATAAAAACAAAGACATCTTTGAAATGGATAAGAAACATGGACAACACGTTACTTAATGGCAACGGATAAGAAAACATTTATAAAATGAAAAATCTTGGAAATAGAAAATAATTGTAAGGGTGAGGCGTACAAAATACATACATAGACAAAGAAAAAAACAATTTAAATATAAAAATAAAGTCATTGCAATTAGTTGTTGTTTTTTCCTTAAATGTTTAAATAGATCAGAAAGTTATGAAACGTTAAATACTTGTTTACCCAATTTTCTTTAAATTTAAACGAAAATCTATTGTGATTTGTAAAAATTTAGTAACGGTTTAGATACAACTAGAATGGATAGAATAATTAGTGTTACTGGTAGTATTTTTGACAACTAATTATTTTTTTAATATCTGAAGACATTATTTTCATGGCATAACGATTTGAGACAGTTTCACAGTTTGAGGTTGTAAACTTTTTTTTTCGAAAAAGGGCATGTTAAAACAGGAATTAGTGGAATCCATCGATACGTTTTGTCTGTTATGCTGTTTTGGTTGCAAAACATAATACTTTTGAAATTTATTATGCCTTTTTGAGTAAAAAAAATACTAGGGTATGTTTACCGTGTAGCAATTTATTATAGAAAAATAACAAATATTCATCAAAAGTTGAAATTTGCATAAGCTATATGCTTTTAAAACCTTGAAATATGAACAATAAATATATTATAGAACAGGAACAAAAATCAGGTTTATAAAATTATTCCAAATGTGAAACTGCACCTATAAGACGTATTTTTATATTTTTATGTTGTTTCAACAAGTTCCAACACCACCATGTACGTGTAGTATTTACTATAATTTTGCCGTTTAACTTTCGAAGGTTTCACCCACCCCTACGCATTGCTCCGAGTACAAAACGACACAGAAATTGTTGAAACACAGCCGTAAAACATCAAAGCAAATAGTGAATCCCTTTAGCCCAAAACGCCGTTTTGCACATATAAAAGGAATAAAAAACGAACGACCGACACGATGACATCACAAGACGTGTGTTAAGACGTCACACACGTAATTGCATCATAAATAAAATGGGATGTATTGTTTCCGGTACCCGGCCTAGTCAGCGGGAGGTGGTGAGCACAGCAATTTTATAAATTCTGAAATAGAAACACAATCATTAAGTAGCATAACAACAGCAACAACAACATTTGCAATGGCAACGTAGATTTTTCAAACTTCTACATCATCATCACCATAATAATAATAATCATTATCATCATCACATCATTACCACCATCAAAGTCTCATCTCCTAAATGATACAGTATTTTACAGAATTTGCTCATAATATTAAATCCGTGTTTGTTGCCATATTAAATCATACAGTAAACAGTCCGATGTTTAAAATATCGGTTAGATCTACATATTTGTTATAAAGAAATCTGATTTTATAGATATTTTTACTCGAATTCCCGCGGCATCTATTATTGTCTTCCGCAACGCAAGCTGCAAACAATAACGTTTTTTCCCTGTCATTTTGAAGGTCAGAAAACGTAAAATATTGTTGTTAATTAATTTCAGGTGCTTGTTTAACATCATTTTTGCGTGCGTAATTCACACGGCCATGTTTCCGTTGAAAAGAAACGCTTGACGCTGAACATGTTCTTTGGTAGCCGTGAAATGTTAGAGTGGAAGATTGGCTCGTAAAAGTCAACTACGACACGATGTAATGTCATGCCGGAAATTAATTTTACAGCTGCAATAATGGCCTTCGAACTATCATGACGTCATAATTTCATCTACCAATCAAAATCGATGCAAGGAAGAGTTGTATCTGTACATAGTGACAAAGAAAGAACGCTATCGTAGTTTATTAGGTTCATCTACGTAACATTATGTGCGGACCCGATGGGTTGGGACGAATTTTGAATCATAGCTGAAGTTTCGAGTTATTTATTTTTACTGAAATATCTATTTAATTTTGGTGTTGTCTTGTGCTGTGGGGAAACCAGAGTACCAAGGAAAACCCACCTGTCCGGTATGGTGCCCACCAACCGAACTCTCATTATGCACATATCAATATTTGCCCCCAGAGGCGGGCATATATGGACTTTAAACTGAAAGCGATTCCCGACAAGCGGGAATTTCACACGCCAAATAATTCCGGGTCCCGGGAAATAGACTTGGGTCGGATGTTAAATCCCGGTAATCTCCCACTGTGGGGATTTAGACAAATATGCTTGGCTCTAGGGTTAGGAATTAGATCCCCCAAAATATAGTTAGTCAAATTCCCCTTGGTCTTTCCGCCGCTTCCATATTTACCGTACCGTTATAGTCAACCATGCCGTCGCCGTTGGTGTCCGCCTCTCGGATCATCTCGGCCACCTCTTGGTCCGTGAGTTTCTCGCCGAGGTTCGTCATCACGTGACGCAGCTCCTCCGAGCTGATGAAGCCGTTGTTGTCCTTGTCGAACACGCGGAATGCTGGGAAGGCGAACAAAACAACAGACGACATTTGTTAAAAGTTGTGTTCCGACGAGAAAAGCAGACGATATGTTGATTGTAGAACTCGCGCGTGAAAAACAGAAGACCTGGGCCCGTGTTCACAAAGCTGCATATGGAAAAATTGAGTAAATGTCTTATATAAATAAAAGTCCCTATGTCTGTGACTGTTTCATGTAAAGGTCATTTTATACTAAAATGGTCGAAACTAGTAATATTGCTGATGTCTTTCATACATGTATTTTACCATTTTGTAAACATTGGATTTTATATAGAAATTTTGATATGAAATGTTCACTTAAGTTCACCTTAAGTTAAGATTTTCCTAAGAAGCTTTGTGAATACCGACCCTTGACCTTATTTGTTTTTCAATGGATTCAGACGAGAAAAAAAGCAGAGTATTTATTTATTGTAAAATTTTAATGTAGTGTTTCGAAGAGGAAAACAAAGGACAGTTAAAATTGAAGAGTTGCAACAAAAAGCAGGCGACACAATTTTTTTTTATAATTTAGTGTTCCGACTAGAAAAACAGTTGACATAATTTCTCAAATGCCCACAAATATATTCTCGAAATACATAAATAATCATTTTGAAAAGGGCGGATTTCTTATCAAGGTTATCTTAGTCTAAGTCTTAAACTTAAACTGTATCTTAGTCTTACACTTAATCGATTACTTAGTCTTAAACATAAAACTTAAACTTAGTCTTAAAATTTGTCTAAGTCCTAGTCTTAAACTTTATCCTAGTTTAAGTCCTAAACTTAAATTTAGACATAATATTATTCTTCGTCTTAGTCTTGATTGTCAGCTTAGTCTTAATCTTAGTATAAGTCTTAAACTGAAAAACCAGGGATTGCAATAAAAACACATACGTAATACGGGTTGTAATGGACAATATTAAGTTAAGACTAAACACTAGATTGAAGACTTTTGTAGTCATCATATAAACCGACTGGCGTTAAGCTGTCTGCACATGATGGTAACGAACTATAGAACTGAAACAGAAACGAGCTATTGATTGACAAAATCTAACTAAAATGATGTTAGCATCAGGTGGTCGGGACAACAATATTATCGTCTACATTGATACTCGGTGAAAACAAGCACAAATATCCATGTTTACGCCTGGGGAACTAACGTATCGCCTGACAGATGCTCATGTTTACCGACAGTAAGCTGTCTGGAAACGAAGCGAAGCGCGTGTAGACATGCTACGGTGGCGCGCTATGGTCACATTGAACGATAATATTATCGTATCTGACATTTATTAGACTCCATAATAATTGGAAACGAAGGAGAACATTACGTTTGTCATGATGATTGCTTATAATATATGCCAAAATGTAGGCATAGTGATTTGCTTATTTAAGGAATAGATATTTGAAAAAATAATCCGTTTTTCTGTTGTGGTCTTGTGCATTGACTCAACTTCAATTCATCGAGGTCCGTCAGGCCTGCTGAGGTCTACATGAGGACTTAAATCCGTGTCTTCCCATTCATAATTATGCCCCCCTTCGAAGAAGTGGGGTATTTTGCTTTGCACCTGTCCGTCGGTCGGTCGGATGGTCGGTCTGTCCGTAGACCATTTCGTTTCCGCACGATATCTAGAGAACGCTTTGACCTACGATCATGAAAGTTGGTATGCTGGTTACTTGGGAGGAAAGGAAGACGCCTATACCTTTTGTGGTCAACAGGTGAAAGGTCAAGGTCACCGTTGCTAAAAATAGAAAAACGGTTTACGCTCAATAACTTGAGAACGCATCAAGATATTTAAACGAAACTTTATACATAGATACCTTATATTGAGACCTCGCTTGGAATTGCGTATGGGTTGGGTGGAGTCAAGGTCAAGGTCATCGTTACTAAAAATAGAAAAACGTTTTCCGCTCAATAACTTGAGAACGCATAGAGATATTTTAATGAAACTTCCTACATAGATACCTTATATTGAGTCCTCGCTTGGAATTGCATATGGGGTGGGTGGGGTCAAGGTCAAGGGCACCGTTACTAAAAATAGTAAAACGGTCTCTGCTCAATAACTTGAGAACGCATCGAGATATTTTATTGCAACTTCATACATAGATACCTTATATTGAGGCCTCGCTTGGGATTCATATAGGGTGGGTGGGGTCAAGGTCAAGGTCACCGTTACTAAAAATATAAAAAACGGTTTTCGCTCAATAACTTGAGAACGCATCGAGATATTTTAATGAAACTTCATACATATATACCTTATATCGAGACCTCGCTTGGGATTGCATTCGGATTGGGTGGGTCAAGGTCACCGTTACATAAAATAGAAAAACAGTTTTCGCTCAATAAATTCAGAATCCATTTAGATATTTTAATGAAACTTCATACGTAGATACCATATATCGAGACCTCGCTTATGATTGCATATGTGGTGGGTGGGGTCAAGATCAAGGTCACCATAACTAAAAATAGAAAAACGGTTTCTGCTCAATAACGTGAGAACGCATCGAGATATTTTAATGAAATTTCATACATATATACCTTATATCGAAGCCTTGCTTGATATTGCATATGGGGTGGGTGTGGTCAAGGTCAATGTGACAGTTGCTAAAAATAGAAAATGGTTTCCGCTTAATAACTTGAGAACGCATCAAGATATTTTAATGAAACTTCGTACATAGATATCTTATATTAAGACCTCTCTTGGGATTGCATATGTGGTGGGTTGGGTCATGGTCAAGGTCACCGTTACTAAAAATAGAAAAACACTTTGTGCTCAATAACTTGACAAGCATTGAGATATTTTAATGAAACTTCATCCATAGATACCTTATATCGAGACCTCGTTTGGAATTGCATATGGGTTGGGTGGGGTCAAGGTCACCGTTGCTAAAAATAGAAAAACGGTTTCCGCTCAATAACTTGAGAACACATTGAGATATTTTAATGAAACATCATACATAGATACCTTCTGTTGAGACCTCTCTTGGGATTTCATATGGGGTGGGTGGGGTCAAGGTCACCATTACCAAAAATAGAAAAACGGTTTCCGCTCAATAACTTGAGAACGCATCGAGATATTTTTATGAAACTTCATACATAGATACCATATTTCGAGACCTCGCTTGGGATTGCATAAATAACAAAAATTCTTAACAATTGCACATATTCACAACTTTGCTGCAAGTCGGGGGGGGGGGGCTTATATGTTTTACAAACATCTCTTGTTAAACAATTTCACAGAAAATTGCATTTTCGCTGCGAAAGGCAACATTAATGGAACTCTTTATGATAAAACTATTTTAGCGTGGTTCTGATTCCATATATCGAATATTCCAAACGTGTAAAAGATTTAGTTTAAAACTGGAATTTATTATTGTTTGAATAAAAGCCAAATTATTTCGATTGTTTTGTTGGAATTTTAGGTATTTTGGCACGAATCAAGCAAGATGCACAATCCAGCACAATCCAGCTGTCCGCCATTGAGCCACCGTTCACATGTACTGGGCGGGGTCGAAAAATGATACACCTGACGACCTGTTTGCTTTTGGATAACTTAAAAATGAAAACAATTCAGTTGCATCAAATGTAGAAAATGTCTTACTTAACATTATAAGCCCGTTATTACATGTAATTACTAAATGTCTATATTATACAACAACTAAAACACAAAACAAACATAATTAAACATGGTCGTACCTAAGTTGAATTTGGCCATGAAAAATGAAAAAAAAAATTAGGTGACGCATAATTTACTTTTTTTCTGAAAATAATACATATTTATAACCTTTTATAGCACTATTTGTATACATAGACTTACACAATTTGCCATCAGGCCAGTAGTGCAACTTTTTTTTACGACTAACCTCCTTTAGGTCTCGGTTTTTTACTTTTTATGTAACAGGAAATCCGGGCTTAATGCATGTGCGTAAAGTGTCGTCCCGGATCAGCCTGTGCGGACCAGGACGGCACTTTCCGCCTACAGTGGATTTATGTTTAGAAGAGACTTCTTTGAAACATAAAATAAAATAAAAGCAGAAAGTACCGTCACGAGTTACACGCACTGGCACGTAGGAGGAGTACGCCTAGTTACGCCCCTGGTAAAACTCGTGTAATCGACTAGGAATGGTCGATGCAAAGCTATACCCTGGACCCAGCATCGTTTAATTACGTTAGTTCTGAAAAGTGTTATTAAAACCGACACTGACCCTCTGGTAAAGCCTTCAACTTGTTCCCGTTAATTGGTGATATATTGTTGCCAGTACATTAAGGGTACCGGTGTCTGTAACTGCATGCACGTGACGGACAGACGACAGTTTGGATTAGTTAACAGGCGCCTGATAAACACAGCCTGGCGGCAAATTAGTGTCACGTATCATGTTGTCAACCGGGGATTTACCGTCAAACTTCCACGGAGTGGAATTTGTTACTACTCCCTTGGTACCAGATTGCATTAATAATGCATATTTGACCGGCCGTAGTGCACACACAACATTCGGTAATTCACTTAAAATTATGTTGGATGTTCAAACTAGGCCATGATTCTTAAGCTTAACGAACATAATATATACTCAGTTCACACGTTTTCAATGACCTATTTTGTCATCATTCATATATTTTTAATGCGAATCTATTGTCCATAAGACTGGTTTTAAAACCATTATGTGGCTGCTTTATAAATATGAACTATGATTCGACTGTTTGATAAATAGAAGTATGCTATTCGAATGCCATGTAAATATAATCTACAATATGACCATGATACACGTTTTCATTGTGTCATCATTTATATATTCTTAATGGGAATCGACTGTCTAGTAAAAGACTGGTTTTAACACCATTATTCGACTGCTTTATACAGACATGTATGTCATACTGTTCGAATGCTTTATATGACCTTTTATTCAACTGCTTTATACATATGACCAACGATTGACTGCTTTAAAAATTAACGATTCTGTATAAACGTTACCTACGATTGTCCTGCTTTATAACTATTAATATGACCTACGATTCGGCTCATTTATAAATATGAGATACGAGTAGACTGCTTTTAAATATGTCCTACGATTTGCCCGCTTGATTAATGTACCTAGGTTTCGATTGCTTTCTAATATGACCTACGATTCGACTGCTTTATAAATATGACCTACGATTCGACTGCTTTATAAATATGACCTACGTTTCTACTGCTTTATAAATATGACCTATGTACGATTCGACTGGTTTATAAATATGACCTTCTATAAATATAACTGTTGGGAATACTGCAAATATCGGGGAGATCTTGGGGACAGGGCTATACTCATGTAGTTACCTTCTCTCATTTCTTGTTCAGGGTCTGCCCGTCGCTGGTAGCCAATCATCATCTTGACAAACTCATCAAAGTCAATGCTGCCATTTTCTGGAAGCAAAACTATTTAACATTGCAGCGAAATGGTATCAGAGACAATTCGGTGTGTGTATGGGGTGGGGTGGGGGTGGGGGATTTTGATACTAATCCAACGGTACACAAAATTTCGTCCTTTCCAAACAGATCCGTCAAATTAATGAAGTATTTAAAAATTCATTTTATCATTTAAAGAAATAAATTTAGCTGAAAGGAGGTATAATAGGTACCCAGCTGATTATTATATCGTCGTCGTTGTCGTCCACTTGATCATCATCATCATCATCATCGTCATCATCATCATCATCATCGTCATCATCTTCACCATTCATGATCATCATCAGCAATCAATACAACACAGACATCTTCGTAAAAATTGCTATTACAAGCGTTTTATAATGCTTATTTTACGTGCATGTATAATACGTTATCACAATTGTCATCAACAACAACAACGAAAACATCATTAACATCACCAACACCATCGACAGCAATATCAACATCATCA